>HG992321.1:6250000-7500000 GCA_905220615.1 Tinea trinotella | reverse complement strand
TATATTTTTATAGTGACTCAACACATGAGTCCACCCCGCCTGAAGTTAAGCTGGAATGCGACTGTTATCACAGCTAAATAACTGCAAGTAGCAGTCGCATCCACTATACCGGCTTGGTTGGGACCGGTAACTTACAAGCTGATTCCGACACACTGATTCCGATTCGACAGATCGGGCACCACTGCCTATCACTCTTAAAAACGTTTAACCTACTTGCAAAACGTTTAAAATAGTATTTAAATGTACATTTAAATACTATTAAATAATATTTAAATGTACTTCATCATCATCATCAGCCACAAGGCGTCCACTGCTGAACATAGGCCTCCCTCTTAGAACGCCATTAAGAACGATAGGATGCCAGTTGCATCCATTGGTTATTCGTTACTTTTACTATGTCGTCAGTTCACCTAAAATATTAGGAAGGCCTACCTAATATTTTATTTTTAATTTATATATTTTTTTATACATTTCTTTACTAAGCTATTAAAGTGCTTGTATCATAGAAACAGGACAACCAAAGCACACATATCAAATAAAATATTGGTATCGGTGAGTGGATTTGAACCCGTGGATTTGCGTAACCATTGCACTGCCACTACACCACTACGCCTAATGTACTTAAATATTAATAATAAATGTTTGTGTATTTAAATATTATGAAATGTATTTTGCAAAGTGTGTGTGTGCATATTCTAGCCACACGAGTGCAAATTCGTGAAAGCAAATAATGAAATAAAATGTCACTACACTATCGTGTCTCTGGAGTTTTGCCAAGAATGCACTCGACCTATGATATTTAATTTCGATTAGAGTGTTTTATTTTAATGGTATGCAGTTTTGAATTTTAAATCAAGTATAAAAGTTTTTATAATAACATAATTAAATCTCTAATGTATTTAATCAATATTTTTTTATATTTCTATTCTTAACTATTAAAGGTGCTTGTTTCATAGGAACAGGACATCCAAAGGTATATATCAAAGATACATTGCAACTGGTTTGAGCTTAGGACTCTCGGTTTGTGTAACCATTGCAATAAACCACCCTAATCTAAAACGATTAGTCGCCACGCATCGCAATTCTGGCACAACTCTCTTTCTTCCTTTACATCCACGATTCTCTTCATACAATACTCTGGTTTGATTAATAAACAATGTTTTGGATTGTTATTGTTATCTTTCCAAACACCTGTGTATTTTAAATCTCTTAATTTAATTCACTACCCGGAATACCACTGCCTACCACTCTTTAAAACGAACATGGTTTTTAAGAGTGGTACTCCATTAAGACGATCATGATTCGAATGATGATAAAGATCTTTGATACAGCTATGCATCTTCGATATAAGCAAAGTAAATACTTGTTAATCTAATTGTCATGCTCATTGCCTCATGACGCAAGTAAACTATATGACTCATTTAAAAAAATATGACTCATTCCTACTTTTATATCAATCACCTAATTTCCAATCCTTTTTTCACATTTTCAAATTGAATCAACATCTTTAAAACAAAATCAATCAAACATCTTCTTTTAAATCACATTTTTATTTCATTTTATATTTCTTTGAAATAAAGTAATTATTTATAAACTTTTAGCGTATTCCATTACTGTATGATTTTGTGCACTCGTGAATTTTTCTATCCAATTTTCATTACAAACATATACAGTGATTGATATTTTAACTACAGGAGACATACGCGTTACGGGTTCGATTTCAGGTCGGAGCAATTTTTTTATTGTGACTTGCTCACAGCCCTCGTCCTGCCTGATGGTAAGCATGATGGAGATCAAAGATATATATCAAAGATGCATTGCTATATCAAATATCCTAATCATCATTCGAATTATGGTCGTCTTTAACGAAAACAATTGCAATCACATAGCTACTATTTTAATATATGTTACACGATCAATTCAATTGTGATCGAACCATGATTTAGTGAACGTGTAACAGGCGCCACATGTAGAGGAATATAGTGAAGACATGTTAAAGGGAGTTGTTGTAGGGATCGGAATACGTGACGTCATCACATAGTCATCCCTTGAGACTACAATATGTCAGGCCGCTTGTTTTTCGTCACAAAGTCAAAGAGGTAATTCAAGGTTTGTTTATCGACTTCTTTTTTGTTTATTCTTATTGATTACTAGCTTTCTTTTACGTTATAAAAATACCGTTTTTACATACTTCAATCTAATTGTCACGCTTTTCCCACAAGTATAGGCAGACACAAAGGAGTGTCATCTGCCATGATCCTGACGTAACTTCTTCGCTTTCCTCACATCCACGATTCTGTACAGCTATGGCCACTTGACAACCCAGCTTTCTTGAGGGATTTTCCTTGTTAAACGCATTCATCTACATCAAAGTTGGGTTGCCCAGTGCCCATAACCATAGAGCTTGTATGAGGAGAATTGTGAATGTGAAGGAAGCGAGGGATTTGTGTCAGGATCGTGGCAAGTGGCGCTCCATTGTCTCTGCATATCCCTGTGGGAAAAAGGCGTGACAATTTAATTGATTAATTGATTGATACACATCAGATTTATAAATTATTTTCTATTCAATTTATGATACTTAATATTTCTACCAAGTATTTAATATGTTAGGATATTACCTAGTCCAGCCATAAGTTCTGTCATAGATGTTTATCGATGTAAAAATGAAACGACTTGAGTTATTTCGATAATTTTTTCAGGGATTATTTATTGATAGAATACGAATACAAAAAGTTGCGTTTCATTCGAAATGGCCGCCATTGGCCTCCACACAGCGCCGAAGTCTGTCTGGCCACTCATCGATGGCTGTACGCACCTCATAAATGGGGAAATTGTCCACTGCTTCCGTTAGGTCTTTCTTGAGCGATTCCAAATTGCGGTGGCGTTTATGGCAAACCATGTCCTCTAAAACGGACCACAACTTGTAGTCCAGCGGATTAAGGTCGGGGCTGCCAGACGGCCAATCTTCAATACTGATAAAGTCAGGAAGATGATTTTTTAGCCATTTTTGTGTGGTTTTGGCCTTATGAGCTGGCGCAGAGTCCTGTTGGAATGTCCACGGTTGGTTTTTGAACATGGTCTCATTGAGTGGCTTCACAACGTTGTTTAAAATGTCTCGTTGATAGTTCTTAGCCGCTGTCTTCACACCTTTTTCGCAAAAATGGATCGAACAAACGCCATCATAGGACACTCCCCACCATACCATAACGGATGCAGGATGATGTCCTTTTTCGACCCGAGGCACAAGCGTGGCGGCTTCTTGGGCAGACCGTGCATACACTCTGTCATTCTGTTTGTTGAATTTTTCCTGCACGATGAAGATTTTTTCATCCGTAAACAAAATTTTTTTGTACCGCCGAGCACCGTATTTCTTCAACAGACGTTTACATTTTTTTACTCTATTTTCTTTCAATGCAGCAGTTAACAACTGGCCGGTTTGTCGTTTGTAAGCACCAAGTCTAAGGTCATCACCGATGATACGTGAGACGGATCTCTCTGAGATATTCATCTCCTGCGACAATATTTTTTGCTTTCGCACCGGGTTTCTGTTCAATCTGGAACGTACTGCTGCGATGGCCCGTGGCGTCCGAACGATGCGTGGCCGACCGGATCTCTCGTGGTCATTTATATCACCAGTATCCTCAAATAACTTAATGGCACGATACACAAATCTCAAGTTGATTTTGAGCGGTTTGAGCGTGGTATAAATTTTCTTTTTTTCCATACCACATTTATGGAGCGCAATTACTGCGATTCGGTTCTCTTTTGTTGACCATTCCATGATGACGAGTGACGCTATACTGAAATGACTTGGCGTTTTAATAGAGCACATGACAGCTGCCAAAACCATAAAAAAAAATTTTGGGTTGCGTTCAGTTTTAAGCCGGGTTCACACCTTTGACAGAACTTATGGCTAGACTAGGTAATATTAAATAAACATTAGCTGATTTTTTATTTATTTGTTGTGGCTTGACAGACAGCATCCAGCCTCTATTTCCATCCCCTATTTCACCCCCTTAGGGATAAATTTATGGTAAATCGTTTCTTAGATGATTTCCACATTAGACGTTAAAGATATCTAGCAAGAATCATCTCTGTACCTATCCATTTTAGTATTCTACGTTGTATGTTTTTGTATATTAAGAAAGCTAGGTTGCCTAGTGCCCATAACTACAGAGCCTGTATGAAGAGAATTGTGGATGTGAAGGAAGCAAGGGAGTTGTGTAAGGGTCGTGGTAAGTGGCGATCCATTGTCTCTGCCTATCCCCGTGGGAAAAAGGCGTGATTTGATTGATTGATTGATGTTTTTGTATTATATAGATGCTGTCGATAGATATCGAATCGTATTATTTATTTTAATTTAAAACCACAATCTTCAAACTACCTCTAGATATGACCATTCCGTAAAGCCTTTATTAAATATATATTTGATTCAGTTATATCTTTATTCTGAATTTCTTTCTAGCCCATCTCCGTTTTACACCTCCAGTCTTGACGAAAGGGATTTATTATAATATGATAAATTATTTTCGTCAAGAGTGGAGGTGTAAAACAGAGATGGGCTAGAAAGAAATTCAGAATAAAGATATAACTGAATCAAATATATATTTAATAAAGGCTTTGCGGAATGGTCATATCTAGAGGTAGTTTGAAGATTGTGGTTTTAAATTAAAATAAATAATACGATTCGATGTTTGGTTTAACTGCAATAACAGTCTCTGTTATTTGTTCCGCATTCCAGCCTAACATTAGGCGGGTTACTGTAATATGTCGTGCTGCAATAATAATTTAAAAAACTAGAAGGATTTTTTAATAAAAAAGATTATTTAATAAAAAACACATCTTTTTACAGTAACTGTAACATACTCGTATTCGCAGATACATCAATCGTAGGTAGAAAAGCGGGTGGGGCGCGGAGAACGTAAATTAGCCATAACGTGTAAATTGAAACGTAGGCAATTCCCGCGCGTTAACGCAATTCCGGGGGCGGAGATTCAAGTGTTAATGAATAAAGGGGCATGTCGTTTATGCACCTTAACACTTCATCTACCCTTACATGCGGAAATACCAATTTCGAAGGTTATGGCTACGAAGCCGTACGAGTTATGAGTTAGTTATAAGTAGACGTTGTGTTGTCAAATATTCGTTGTTCCTTATGATTTTGTTATGTATATTTGTCGGTATATCTACGACTATATACTCTAGTATCTAAATAATCTAGAGTCTGGAATTTGTGAATAAAGTCATGAAGGTATAAAGGCTATTTATTCTTTTGGGAGTAAATGTCCAAAAGGCACGTAAACAAAACAACGCGTGTGACGTGGTAGCAAGAACATGATAGGTGTCAAAATCATAAAAATGTCGGTTAGCCGGCCGTGTGCCATGAAAAATACTTTTTACGTAACATAGAAAAACAAATATTTTATATATTCTGAAAACTGTGATGCGTTGACTAAAATACATATTAGCAAAGATACCTAAGTAATCGATTGTATAATTATACAAGTCTGCCCATAATCGTGGAGCTTGTATGAAAAGAATTGTGAATGTGAGGGCAGCGAGAGAGTTGTGTCAGGATCGTGGAAAGTAATGGTCCATTGTCTCTGCTCTTCCTGTGGGGAAAAGGCATGGCAATTTGATTTGAGTATGTTTTCTATTGATTTGTTATTCGCTGATTGGCGACCGCGACGCAATTTCACTGCTTTTTCGTCGCCATAATGTATTAAGAGAATCAGGGCCCTCGACAAACTATAGCTGATTTTAACTCATTAAAAACACTTTTATATATACATATTTTATAACAATAAAGTATTATAATAAATAAGAATAATGGTTCTAATTAGTTTGGCGTGCTGTTGTAGTGCAATGGCCAAGCAAACTGAGGACCCCAGTTCAAACCAACTTACCGGTACCAATGTATCTTTCATATATGTACTTTGATCATCCTGTTTCTATGATATAATCACGTTTACATAATTAGGAAGTACATAATATGTGTGTATTAAAGCAAACATACGTTAGTACCAGTATGGAGGTTGATCAAACACGTTGTCAGTTGGTTACATAAATACTTAGGACGTGTATGTATGATGTATGAATAAGTATGAGGTCAAATAGAGTTGGAGTTGTGACTTATATCATTAGTCTCGACAGTGTTAGTAGGAAGACGGTGGACGGCGACAAATGGCAGATTACTCTCAGTTTCCTAGATCAGCCGCATTAAATCAAAATATATTAAATAGAAATCAGATTAAATAAAATAATTTTAATACGACTAATAAGTATCTATTAACATAAAATATTGATATAATTATTTGAAAACTTAGTTGCTCTATATAAAAGACCTCTTTAAAACGCGTGTAATTTTAAGGTTCGGTCCTCGGTCGCAGTTGACTAATGTGCACCCGTATTTTGTTATATATACATATTTTATTGTGAAACGACATCTGACTTCGACCCGCCTGATGAGGTCCAGGTGAGTGACGACGACTGAGAAAACCGAGCTGCCTCAGTCGCCGTCACTATGCCTTGTATATAAAAAAAGATTATCTATACATATTATAAAATTGGAGTGTCTGTTTGTAATATTGAAATAACCGTTTTTTAATACATGTATATTAATATATATACGGTACATACACCAAAATAACGTTTTTTACAATTTTTGTCTGTCTGTCTGTCTGTCTGTTTGTTCCGGCTAATCTCTGGAATGGCTGGACCGATTTTGACGGGACTTTTATTGGCAGGTAGCTGATATAACAAGGAGTAACTTAGGCTACGTTTATTTTAGAAAAAAACTTTTACAATAAATAAAATAAAAGAAAAAAAATCCCATACAAAATTGCGTGCGTTCAGAAATTTATTTTGGTTAAACTAAGAAAAATATATCAAGCTGCTGAGAATTAAAAACAAATTATTATCCTACTACTATTATTATTATCCTACTATTATTATAAATGTGAATGTCCGTTTGTTTGTTACGCTTTCACGCAAAAAATGCTCAACCGATAATCATGAAATTTTGTACACATATTCTTGAAGGTATAAGAAGTAACATGAAATACTTTTTTTTTTAATTTACGAAAAATAAAAAAGTTGACAATTTTTTTTCCTATTATAAAAATAGATACAAGGAGTTGGTTTAAACCCTGAGTACTCTAATACCATCGCACTGTATTACCGACAGTCACGTCAACATCTAATCCAATCAACTTTACTATGGAGACTATGCACTATACTTTCCATACTTTTCTTTATTGTTATTTCCTTCTTTTACTATATGCATATCCTACTATTGTTATAAACGTGAATGTGAGTTTGATTGTTACATTTTTTAATTTTTGGAGGTACTAGAAGTATCATAGATTAATTTAAAAAAATATATATATTTTTTACTATTTTTTCCAATTGACTACAGTTTTAGCTGTTTGGAATATATATTTATTTTTATTTCCGTCTGTCATTTTATATGAGTTATCGAGTTATAAATACAAAAAAGTCGAATTGAGTACCTCCTCCTTTTTATGACTGTGTTATAAACCAAATTTTACGCGGGTGAAACCGCAGGCACAGCTAGTATTATAATATAAGGCAAACGTGTCAAAACCACTTGTCGGTACCAATGTATCTTTGATATATGTACTTTGGTTGACCTGTTTCTATGATATAAGCACTTTAGTAGCTTAGTATATAAATGTAAGTAATATAATTTATATATTATTTACATTTATTTATAAGCGCAACTAATATAAATCATTAGGACCACTGTAAGTGTGTTTTGATTTGGGTGTGCCGAGAAATCCGCCCTCCACGAGTGTCGCATCCAGTCGGGCGAACGAGGCCGCATAATGAATGTCACTTTGAAAGCGATATTATGCAAGAATCCATCACTTAGACACTGATTTATAGTTTGTAATACATAAGACTACGTTCTGACAGATGTTGCATTTACATCTTTTAATCGTCTATTTAAAATATGAAATTGCTCAATTTTTATCGTCATATTTTTTTCGTATTTTTCTCTAACCTCTAATCTTCTCTGTTAAAGAAAAAACTTATTAAAAAGTAAAAGAAATATTGTTTTTCCACAAAAAAATAACAGTAAGCAAATAAGCAAGACGAGTCCACATAACTTCTTGAACTTAGTTTATAATTGTATGTAATTTATATTATTCATATTATTATATGCATTTTATACTTAATTATATTTTATATTGTAAATGTTAGTAAATAAGTAATTTTAGATTTAATTAATTTAATGCACTCACAATCCCCGCTCTCTATCCCAAAGGTTAACTGGTAGAAAATGTCATCAGACATTAGGCTCGCCTATGTACATGTGTTTTATTATACTGTGCAATAAAGAATTTTATATATCTAAATATCCGAACCTACTGCCGGTCACAACTAGAACGGTATTGTAGATGCGACTGTGGTTGACTCCAGCTTAACATCAGGCGGGTGCCGTTTTTAGTCGAAGTTCCACTATAAAAAACTTACAACTTTATAGTTCTGAGATATTTTTATTAGCTAATCATGTTAATATATTTTTTACACAAACTATTATAATCCATACAGTCATCAGCCAGCAAACGTCCCTGCTGAACATAGGCTTCCCCGCTGAACATAGGCTTCCCCCTTAGAATTCCATTCCGAACGACAGATGCAACTGGCAAAAATATGCCAGTTGCATCCACCGGTTACCCGTGACTTTCACTATGTTGTCAGTTCTCCTAGTGGTAGGCCTACCTAGCTGCGTCTTTCGGTTCGTGGTCTCCACTCTAGAACCTTTTTTCCCTATCGGTTGTCTGTTCTTCGCTCCCTACAGTGTTTTACTTAAATAAATATTTACTTAAAATTCGCAATATATCATAAAAACTTCAAAAGATAAAACATTTCATATTATGATAATAAGAGTGCTTTATATTCAACAATCATTGATACGAGTACTATCTCTAAGAATATGGAAAGAATAGAATCTGTGCTAAAATAAGAACTAATTCAGTGTTATTTATCTCATTTAGACTATGTTTATACCACGTGTGACTGAAAGAGACAACTACTTGTACTTCAATTTATTCTTTCAAAGGTTGTCACTACTTATTGCAATAACAACCACGTGTAATTGTGGTTGACTTTTAATACTGCCTAATTAAAAGGCACGTAGTAGTAAGAGTAGCGGCATAATTGTTTCGTCATCCTTTTTTGAAATATTTTAATGTCATTTGTTATTGTGTCAAATTAGGTTGTCAAATGATCACCAAAACTAGTGACAACCTTCTAAATTACGAATGTAAAAATGTATACGAATATTCATCCCCTTCTGACTTCTTTTTAATGCCATAAGTGAAAATAGTATAAACGCTTGTATTTTGTAGCTATTTTAGGGCTCCTTCTATTTTTTAAGTCCAAATTCTTTGTACTATCTGTAGAAATCATAATGCTGAGAATTTTTCTTAAAATTCAGCGAAATTCTTGTAACAAGACGTAGAGGATCAATATTTTAGTTTAGATAAACTAGCTCTCTGCCCACTACTTCAGATGCGAAAGGCCGAAAATTGATAAAATAAATGCCTTCGTGATGATATTTGAACTTAGAAACCGCTAGAAATCTAATAACCTATTCTAATAACCAAAGTACACACAAAATAAAAAAAATAGTACCATTTTCTTAGATTTTGGACGAATATTAATTAATGAATTAAACAAATTCTATTCGCCCCTCCGTGACCACGATGGCTGTTAAGCTTTCAAAACGTCGGAATGAAAATTTGTACAATCATTAACCAGAAATAAACGTGATGGAAAGCCGCATAAAATTTGTTTAATTCATTTATTACCTTAAACCTACATCTGCATAAAATTTAATTTAAAAATATGTCGAAGAGAGTGCGCATGATAGACATCGTGACAGTTCTGTCGAACGTCTACGAACATCATTGTGTTTATTCACAATAAGGGCCTGTGATGACGCTTAAAAGGCTTTATTCAAAAACTTAAAACGTTATGTTTTTATGATGTATAAAGGTACATATTTTGTCTCTTTTACGAATAGTTTATTTTTACTGAAAAAACACATTTTAACTAAAATACTGTTGAATTAAACAAAATTTATGCGGCTTACTATCGCGTTTAATTTGGCTATTGATTTTACATTTTTTTTTATTGTCCCGACGCTTCGAGAGCTTAGCAGCCTTAGTAGTCTTTCCGTATATTTAAAAAAAATCATTTATCAATGTTCGCGCGAAATCTAAGAATATACTAAAATACTGTTACTTACTGCCAGTGTCACCTGCAAGGAGATCGGATTATTTTAGAAGCCCTCTGGAATTCCAAAATACAAATAGATAAAACGTCACAATACATACACAACTTTTCAAGTTTTCATAAATAAGGCACTAAATGTACAACAATGTACAATATGTCTGTCATGCGCGTTTTCAAGCTAAGCTATAGGAAGGAGTTTTTGCGTAGTAGACAAACATACAAACATCCATTTTATTTAATATTAGTCTTAAAAGAATTTGTTCTAAGCAATGTGGCTGCAGCTGTTCCAATGAAGGTGTTAAAACAATCTAGAATATTTCAAATTATTATAATATTATTCGTGACTTGAATATGTGGGTTTGTGTGTGCGGTTTAGTTTTTTAAGACAATATATTTTTAGAAATGAAAGGTCTGTTAATTTTTAAATAGTGTATTAAATTTATATATTTCCTTTTTGATGTATATTTGACAGATCTTTGTACTCGTAATTAAGCTATTAAAATGTTAGTTAAATAAGCCTAATTGCCGTTGCATTAAACGTGTTTAATGACTATTGACATTTTTTAGAGGCAACGATAGCTAAATTTAATAATAATTTTCAAGCTAAAATATTATTTTAGCTTGAAAATTAAAAATAGTTATTTTTTTATAATAAAATTGTATTGTTTACTTAAAGTATTTAAATTTTCACTAAGTAATAAATGAAGGATTATTAGTTACTTAAATATAAATTAATATTGACATTAATTGTAGAAATATTGTCGTCGAAGTTTCTCCAAGTTTTATTGTCTACAATTAAGATGTTATATAAAGGGCTAATATTTCAAAACTTAAGATAAACAACTGTTTAGTAAACATCGTTTAATTTAGTTAACTATAACACCGGTTTTTAAATTCTTTTCTTTTTTAACATTTCCATACTAAGCTACTTAAGTGCTTGTATTATAGAAACAGGACAACCAAAGTACATATATCAAAGATCCATTGGTACCGGCAAGTGGCTTTGAACCCGTGCTCTCGGTTTGCGTAACCATTGCACTGGCCACTACACCACGGTCGCCTTGAAAACTATAAATGTTTTTTTAAATAATTGATTCGATACGCATCTAAGTCTGAAATGACCTACCTACCAGTGTAAACCTACAGCTATGAGCTGTTCTGTTCATCTTGACGAAATCTTACGAGGTAAATGTACGTAACATAATGATTACTAGCAAAACACAGTTTAAAAGTATAAAATCGTGAAGTGCGATTATCACAGTCAACATACATTTAGTCTCCTAAGTCAACGTACGTAATCAGGATCGTAGAGGTCTACTGAGTCAACGTACGTAGTCAGAATTGTAGAGGTCCACAGAGTCAACGTATGTAATCAGAATCGTAGAGGTCTACTGAGTCAACGTACGTAGCCAGGATCGTAAAGGTCTACAGTGGCAACGTACGTAATCACGATCGTAGAAGTCTACAGAGTCAACTTGCGAAGTCGAAGTCGTAGCAGTCTACAGAGTAATCATACGTAGTCAGAATTGTGACAGTCTACAGAGTCAACAAACGTATTTAGAATCGTAGAGGTCTACGGAGGCGTAAAAGTTTTAGGAGTCGGCCTATATAATTGAATAAAACGGATAAGTTGTAATTATTTTAAATTCTATCTGCTAATGCCGCGATGTCTTTCGTTTGACGTTGATGGATTGTGTGTCGTGGTTTTCTCGAGTAAATTGTTCACTTACTACAAATATTTATAAAGGTAGCGAAAGTTTTCGTTTTTGTTGAGAATTTTTTGACTTTGATCAATTGTTTCTTTGTTTCAAATATCCGCATAATCGAACATTATTGAGTTTATTTATAACTTTTTTTTTGCTTATTTAAAGTTTCGGGTTGAAAAAACCTATTATAAATTAATTATTATTAAAGAGAAAGTTGTATTACAATGAATGCCCTGGGTCTGTTGCAGTACCGGGCTGTCCGAATTAAAAGTGATGCCAAGTTCACAAAAACTTTGAAGCCTCTTCAATTCTGTAGAGACTTCTAAAGTCTGCTTCTTTTTTCCCCTATAACACGAAGAATGTTTAACCTTCTACATCGTCTTTTTACTCCGGTGATAACTGCGCAGGTCAGGAAAAGCATTTTGTCGACCGAATTGGCAGCCAAACTAAAAGGTTCGGCGCGTCGTTATACTCGCCCCTGATTTATAAATCTCGATCGTTAATCTCTTTTCATTAATTATTTCATTGTGCCTATATCTTCGCTATTTACCCTTCTTAAAGATTTTGATGAGGATTTCAAAGGAACGGAGGCGACTGCTACTACAGGTAAATAACGGCAGTCGCATCCACTATAATGGCCCGGTTGAATCCGGTAACTTACAAGTTGATCCCGAAATGCTAAGTCACTTCACGGTCCTTAGACATATAAGTGGTGGTCCTACCCCAGATTAGCAGGCTGGGCACTATTGCCGACTCCTAAAAAATGCTAACATCAATATTTAGTTGTTCATTGTGTTCCACATGTCATTCCACAATTTATAATTGCCAATTTGTAATTAGCTTGATAGCTCAGGAGAATATTCTGGTAACACCTATGCATGAGATTTGGTGTCAAAATGCATACTAGATTACAGAATTGGCTTGTGAACTTCGGTCAGACGACTCTCCAAGGATTAAGTAGACATTCCCATTACTGTTGGCGCATTTACAAGATTCTCGACAAAGTACTTTTACCTCTGATCCTTATTCTAAACGCAATAAGATCTACTTTGCAATAAAATTGCTGAGAATAATGCACTTGAGAATAAGTTTAACATTGTCGTAATTACATAGTAATAATGCATGTTTTGTTTTTATTAACGGTAGCTGAGAGTCAGGGATTAAAATATACATTTTGAAAATATTTTGTGTAATGAATTAAACCAATTTCATGCGGCTTGCTCGCGTTACTTTGGTTTTGATTTTACAATTTTTATTTTTTTATTACAATTTATTTATTAAACGCGATAGTAAGCCGCATAAAATTTGTTTAATTCATTAATCAATGTTATATTTTGTGTATTTAAGGGATACAAACCTTTCTTTTATATGTCCTATAATCATTAATCCTTCAAAATGCCTCGTCATTTTACCATGCCGCTATAGTAGACGACAGGCGTGGCGTATTGGTCAGCACACCAGTCCTTTACGCGGAAAGTCCTGGGTTCTATGCCCAGTCAGAACAAATATTTGTTTTATAGCTTTTATTTGTAATATTTAAAATTAGATTGAATATTACAAATATTTGGTAATAAAAAAAGAAGCGGATATTTGCTCCAGGTCTGGTTGTTAAAGATTGATGCCTAGCCTTCCGATCCGAGGTAGTACCACCACTTAACAGTATACAGACTGTGAAGTGACTTAGTCACGTTTAGGGATCAGCTTGTAATTTGCCGGATCCAACTAGACTAGCATAGTGGATGTAACTACCGCTTACAGGTATTTAACAGTAGTAGCAGGCGGTGTGCTGTCATATGTCGAGTTAGAATAAAAAACGGAATAATACACGAAAGTGTGTCATAACTTCACAGAGCGAATACCAATCTAAGTAATTAAATACAAAATTAAATTGTTTCATGTGAATATTAGGAATAAAAGCAATTCATAGGCAAACGAATGCCAGATGATATTGCAAGAGTAAATAATATCTTTCGTTAAAAGGGTCGTTTTATTGGCACCCTTTCGGTTTATGCGTCGATTATGTCAGTTTTATGAGAGACTGAATGGTATTTACGTATTTTTATTGACGGCACAAACGAAACGTTTTTATGTTAAGTCTAATAATGCCCCTCTTCGATTGTTAAAAGTATTGATAAC
Organism: Tinea trinotella; assembly: GCA_905220615.1. Taxonomy (NCBI): domain Eukaryota; kingdom Metazoa; phylum Arthropoda; class Insecta; order Lepidoptera; family Tineidae; genus Tinea; species Tinea trinotella. Next base: position 7,485,892 of record HG992321.1, on the reverse strand, counting down.
CATTTCCTCAATCGTAATTTTTCGCGGATCAGCTACGAGATTACGCAATATATGAATGTGTTATATTTTTATAGAGCTTATGAAGGCTCTATTTTAAAACAGTTTTGACGACAGGCGTGGCATAGTGGCTTTTAACGTGGCTAGTAACTGGACAATCTGTTACGCAGGAGTCCCGGGTTTGATTCCCGGATTTTATTTGTAATGTTTATTTATTATTAAAATGACAAATATTAGTTTATAAAAAAAGAGGTGTTTATTTGCTCCGGGTCTGGTTATTAAAGAGTTGTAGGCAGTGATGTCCAGTCTGCCGATCCGGGGTAGTACCACTACTTACGTGACTGCTACTGACAGTTAATTGACTGTAGTGGCAGTCACGTCCATTCATGGACCGCACTCCAGCAGCTTAAGATCAGGCGGGGTGCTGTCATATCTCGAGTCTTAATAAAATTACCTACGCTGCGACTTCCGGTTCGTCTCCACCTACTCAGGAACCTTTTTTTGCCCATTGGTTGTCTTTTCTTCCAGCTATGTGATGTCACAGGGACTTGGAAATAAATTAAAAGTTTCATCGGCTTATCTCTTTGATGTAATTTGGTTAGTAACGAGTTGCATATTTTTAACATTAAAATTAGGAAACTGACAAAAATGTTTTGATGTGACGAGAAAAGTTTCCTTTGATGGATTCTTTTAAAGATAAGTAGGTATCTTGTTTTTCTTATTATAAATATTTTGAAGTTGTGAATTTGTTTTGAGTAATATTTTTTGAAGAATATTAAGTATTATCCATTATTTTGATTTAATCTTTATCCGCATATAGTCGATCAAATTAAAAGTCGGTTTAAAGGTATGGCGCGACGTTTCTTTGTAAAACAATCGACGAACAGCCTTACAATGCATGTGTTAAATTACCTTGAATCCTTCAAGCGATGGGTCAAAAAGCACCCTTGGCCGGCATAGTGACGGCGTCTGAGGCGATTTAGCTGTGCTGTGAACTGAGACTATTTTATTTTCAGACGTCGCGTCGGCTCCATAATGTTACTATCAGGCAGGCTGAGGTCAGATGTCGAGTCACAAGAAAAAAAAGTTTCATATAAATACTAACTAAATAATATAATGTAGATTTAAAAAAATCATAAGTTTTGTGTTAGGATCATGGAAAGTAGCGTCTATTGTCTCTGGCCATCCCTGTGGCCATTTAGATTCTTTATTTATATATTATTTTATTTACATTTCTATATTAGAATACTAAAGTTTTTGTATCATAGAAACAAGACGACAAAAGTATATACATATCAAAAGTAAATTAGTACCGGCAAGTGGTTTTGAACCCGTGCTCTGGGTTGGCGTAACCATTGCACTACTACTACACTATTGTTCCTTTATTTATTTAATGACAAAATGGGCTATATAATTATAATGGTTTATATTATTTATACAGTTAGAGTAAGTTTGTGTAAATCCTATTAATTAATTAGATAATCTCATAAAGCTGGGTTAACAAAGAAATTAACCTAATTGAAATAAATCTCTACTTATCAATATACTTAAGTAGATTATAAAGAGACTTATCGCTTATGAAGTTTAGAGGTGGAAAATACATTTTGAAATTGAAGTAGGCGATAAAATCGATTCCGGTTTTTGATTCACAGGCCAACGTGGAAGATTGTGCGGATCTCGTATACTACCTCTACTAAGTAAAGAAATTAAAGTGAAAGTCACGTGCGTAAAACGTATTTCAGTAATAATTTATTACAATATTTTCCGACAGGCGTGGCGCATTGGTTAGCAGGCGTGGCCAGTACGTTACCCGGATAGTCCCAGGTTCGATTCCGGGTCGCTTTTAAATAACATTTATTAAATAACTTGACTAATATAACAAAAAAAGAGACACAGATTAGCTCCGGATCTGGTTTTTTAAGAGTGGTAGGCAGTATTGTAAGTTGCCGGTTTTAACTTGGCCGGACAGTGGATGTGTAACTGCTACTTACAGTTATTTAACTGTACTCGTAAGTAGCAGTCACCGCAAATCATGGACCACACTCCAGCTTAACATCAGGCGGGGTGTTGTCATATATCGAGTCACAATAAAAAAGACAGGCGTTAGAGCGCGGGGCCTCCAAATTCGCGGGGCCCGTAGCATTTGCTACTTTTGGTTCGTTGCTAATCCGGCACTGGAGCCACTTGACACGATCCTGACACAAATCCTTCGCTTCTCTCAAATCAACAATTGGCTTATTTGTCTCTGCCTATCCTTGTGGGAATAAGGCGTGACAATTTTTTGATTTGATTTTATAAACATTTAGGCTATAAATTCGTGATAGAGTTGCAGTACAGGGTGCCGCGTCTCGCCATCTACTACAAATTATGTTCAAGACGTACGTACGTTCGCCGACATTTTCTGTTTCATAAATCTCCATTTGTAGGCGACGTTAGCGGTGAATAGGCTCGTTAGTCATAAATAACCGAACTCTGGTCGTTATCTCTCATTCAAACGGCGTGCGACCGCGAGGTATGCTTCCCGTGTGCTTTTCACGCAAAACATTATTACATTTCACTACTAAATGATTGTTTTCTGTACAAGTGTTTTTTTATTGTGACTCGACATAAGACAGCACCCTGCTTGATGTTAAGCTGGAGTGTGGTCCATGAATGGATGTAACTGCTACTACAATTCAATAACTGTAAGTAGCAATCACAATCACTTCACAGTGTGTATATTTACTTGTAAGTGGTTGTACTACCCCGGATTGGCAGACTGGGTACTACTGCCTACCACTCTTTGATAACCAGACCCGAAGCAAATATCCGACTTTTTTTATTAACAAATATTAGCAATTTTTATAAAATTAATATAAAAGCTATGAAACAAATATTTGCTCTGACTTTAAAAAGGCGAACTTGCAAAAGGTTGTGCCGACCTTTTTTAGGTTCGCACTACGTCAATGACGTAATAAATGAAACGCCTAAGTTAAAATCGTAAAAAAGACTGTTATTTTTTTATTTTGACATAAATAAAATAAAAACAAAAGAATAAATGTGTTGAAATGACATTGCTTTTTTATTGAAAAAGAATTATGTATTATAAATTTTAGTGCGAACCTTAAAATTTAAAACAACGTGTAAAAGGGGCATGATTACTTATAAATAAAATATAAATGACACAAATATGGTAGTAGCTGCTGTAAAAGGCATTTACTGACAATGCAATAACACTGATTAATTTTAGTATTTTCTTAAAATTTTTCGCGAACATTGATTATAGAATTTAACAAATTTTATGCGGCTTACTACCAAATCAAAACCAAAATAAACGCGATAGTAAGTCGCATAAAATTTGTTTAATTCAATACTGATTATCCTTATAATATGTATTCATTGTCGTTGACGATATTATCGTTGGAAAATTCTAACAGAAGATGTAGGTATTGTTCGTTAGATCAATAAATATTACTTTATATTTGCTGATGATATTGCAAAAAAAACGTATTTTCCTTCAAATCCCATAGGTAAGTAAGGTTTCAAGAAAAGTATAGGATGTTTTATTAAAACAAATGAATTACTCTATTGAAAAACAAAACAAACGGCTTAATTGAATCAAATACTTATAAGTAATTTTTATAAATATATTATTTTAGATGAAAGTTATTGATATTTGATTATAATAAGGTTTGGGTTGCCTAGTGCCCATAACCATAGAGCTTGTATGAAGAGAATTGTGAATGCGAGGGAAGCGAGGGAATTGTGTCAGGATCGTGGCATGTGGCGTTGTCTGGCGTTGGCGTGGCATATTGTTTCTGCCTATCCCTCTTGATCTCTGCGGAAAAAGGGGCAGAGAAAATGGAGCGCCACTTGCCACAATCCTGACACAACTCTCTCGCTTCCCTCACATCTACAATTCTCTTCAAACAAGTTCTACGGTTATTCACAAAACACAAGTCTGTTATTTTAGTAACATTCTGTATAGTTTTTTTTAGCTAGTAAAATATCTAGTATCAAATGTCACATACACAGTATAGGCTTTTGTGAATTATAAAGACGTGGCATAAGCGAAATATTTACGAGCTGAAAGCTTTTGGGTGTAAAATGTTAATGGTTATATTTTCTTTTTCTATGTCTTCGAATAAGGTTATTCAAGAATTTGATTTCGGCGAAGGAGCCAGCATAAACTTGGCTATTAACTTGAAAAACGATACGATAATAAATATTGATTATCCTTTCGTTATTTTTGTGCATATAAATTGGATCGTAAGACTCAAGTAAAAGCTATTTTAATGTTATTGAAAGCATGTTTATTTAAAGTTCAACAGTTTTTTTTATATAGGTATTTGTATTTATAATAGTTTTTTTAAATCTTTGAATCCTAAAGTTATTCGTAGGTTTATATACTATTAAAGTACATAGCAGAAAGAAGCAAATCCTAAACTATATTTTTTATTTAATAATTTTTATTTTCATTTCATATAAACATATTACATAGATCATTTACCTATGTAATTGCCATTTTAATTATAAATTATTTTGTTTGGCTATTAATTTTAAATATAATTTAAAACATTATATTTTATATATCCTTGCAATAAGTCGTACATTGCCTTCCCCAGCGAATACGATAGCTACCTGCATCCAGCGGTTTCCTGCCACCTTTAGCAGGTCGTCAATTGATATCGTGGGTGGACATGACCCGCTGTGTATATGTATTTGTATATGGCTAAATAAATAAATAATTCTATACAAAGTCTCAAAAACGTATTACAAAACTAATTGTTACGCCTATTTCCAACGGGGATAGGTAGAGACAATGGAACGCCATTTGCCTCGGTCCTGACATAACGCTCTCGCTTCCTTCACATCCACAATTATCTTTATACAAGCTCTATGATTATAGGCTAGTGGCAAGGCAACCCAACTTTCTTGAAGATGGCTCCGATTTGATCGGAAAACACCCTCCTGGGCCTGCCTTGTTAACGTATCCACATCAGATTTATAAATTCCTTTCATTAATCTATTTTCACTTATCCTTTCCATGTGCTTAAACCATCAAACCATTCCTTTGTCAACCCTTGTCACTACATCTTCTTTCAGACTGCATCTATCTTAAATAAAACGCATGTCGAATTTTACTGATAACGCATGTCTCTGTTTATCCTATTAAGAATGGAGCATTAACTATGAAAACCATCAAACTAAATATTGTCTGAGATTTGTTAGAGAAAGAGAGCTAAACAAAAAATGGCGGAGAAGCGAGCACATTAGTTAAGTCAAGTGAGGCTCATCAACTATGCACTAAGTATTCTACGTTTAGTCTAATGTTTAGACTTAGCTTGGACTTTATGAGCATTAATGATGTCTCTTGACTCTAGGAGTAAAACTAAAACATACCACAGTTTGTATGCTAACAATTTGTTTATACAAGTAGAGAACTACGAGTAGGAGATAAGTCATACTTGCTTGATGACTGATCGCTATACAAACTCAAGATAATAGATCCAATAATAGCGAAATTATTTGAAGATATTTTTTATCTTTATTATGGCTTGACATCTAAGTTTGACTTGCTTGATGGTAAATTCCAAGAGCCATTACGACAGAAAAATAATGCAGACCAAAGGCGCGTTTTTGAGGATCCAAGGTAATAATGGTCAAGAGGACAGACGCTCTACCAAGTAGGGTCTTCTATTTATTCTCGAATGACGCTACAAATAACTAATGTAAGTATAAGATAAATGTATTTTATTGAAATTAACAAATTTTATGCAGCTTACTATCGCGTTTATTTTGGTTTAGTTTTTACAATTTTTTATTATTCCGACGTTTCGAGAGCTTTGCAGCCATCGTGGTCACGGAGAAACCTCGGAATAATAAAACAATTGTAAAATCTAAACCAAAATAAACGTGATAGTAAGCCGCATAAAATTTGTTTAATTCATTAATCAATGTTCGCGCAAAATCTAAGAAAATACTAAATGTATTTTACTGGAAATATATGATTACAATTATTATAAAAGCATAAAAATAGCAACCTCTATAATCTCAAAGAAAAAAACTAACATTAACGTCTTAAAAAAGTAATTGCCTATAAACAAAATTTAACAAAATAAAGAGGTACCATTTATCTCTTTACTCAGAAGAAAATCTCAGAGATTTACAAAATTAATTGTAATTTTAAAGTCATATTATCCACGCTCGGTTATGTATACAAGAAAATGAGAGGTTGTGGTGAAGTTTGATGTTTGTAATTACGTTTTCTTAATTTGCTAATTTTGTTAATTTCTCCCTTCCCTTCGCGTTCGCTATGACGAAATGCTTAATATTTCACTTCTGTGAATTGCTTTCATATTAATTTTAATTAATAAAAATTTAAATTGGATAGGAAAACAAAAGTTGGATAGTAAATATTAAAGCGTGCACATTGGTCGGCTGTGACTGGGATTTAAACAACGCAGCGTGTCACTTAAAGTGCAACCGTTCTAATCCTATATTTTTATCGTGCTGCTGGGTCCTCATTATATATTGCCTGATGATGAAGATGCAAGGGAGGATCATGTACTTACGTTACAGTTATTTAATTATTTAACCGGTTAATGATAACTTAATAAAAAAAACTTTTATTGTACTAAAATTGAATTATTTATTTATTTGATTTTTTAAGCATAAGCACCACTCAAAAGTAGTGCGACTTTGAATTTCTGAGTAATTTTTCAAAAGCACAAACTTGATACGCAAGCAATAAAAGTGCCATTCTTTTATTTTCTATTAAATGGACTTCGATGAAACGTAGTTGATGTTAGTTCTTAAAATCCTTACTGTAAAACTGCTGTGGATGTAGTTTTTGCGTTGTGGAATTTGTATTTTATGTAGCTTTGCTCTTTCAAGTTTTATTGCTCAAACGTGCCATTTTTACACTTCTATCAAATGAATTGAGATGAAACTGAAATAGTATGCGAGTTTTTCACACATACGTTATAAAACAAAATGATTTTATTACTAATAAAGAAGATTGTTTCTTAAAATTATATGATATATATTTTAAGACGATATCTATTAAGGCGACCGTGGCATTGCAGTGGTTACACAAACCGAGAGCACGACTTCAAAATCACCCACCAGTACCAATGTATCTTTGATATATGTCCTTTGGTTGTCCTGTTTCTATGATACAAGCACTTTAGTAGCTTAGTATAGAAATGTTAATAAAATAAATAAATATTATCTATATACCAATTATAGATGAAATTTGTGTTAGGATTGGGGAAAATAGCGCTCCGTTTTATCTGCCTATTCTTGTGGATATTAGGGCGTGAAGTTTATGATGACAAATACAAGTATTTATTGTTGTATGTTTAAAAGTGGTAGGCAGATAGTTAATGGTTCATTGCACAGCCGATCCAGGTTTTAAGTGTACAGATCGTTATCTTTTATTGTGACTCGACATATGACAGCACTTCGCCTGATGTTAAGCTGGAGTGCGGTTCATTAATGGGGGTAGCAGCTACTACAGTTTAATAATTGTAAGTAGCAGTCAGTTTCACTATGCAGGGCTAGTTAAAACAAGCTGATCCCGAAACGTGACTAAGTCACTTTACTTCACTATATACTTAAGTCACTATATACTTGTAAGTGGTGGTACTACTCCGGATCAGCAGACTGGGCACCACTGCCTACCACTCTTTAACAACCAGACCCAGAGCAAATATCGGCCTCTATTTTTACATTTTTAATTACCAAATTTTTGTAAAAATTTTAAATTATTAATAATATAAATAAAAGCTGTGAAATAATAAAATGCTTCGACTGGCAATCGAATCCAGGTCTTCCATGTAAGGGAAGTAAGGGGGAGTGCAACCACTACGCCATGCGTGTCGTAATGGAGTAGCTAAAAGTTTTCATTAAACACTTAACTAAATTTATTAAATAGTTTATTATTGTTTGTTGATAAATAACGATAAATCAACGTCCAAAAATATGGGCAAGAATGCCGCATTGTAAATATTTGTCTGAAGTAACTCCTTCACTTAACACACGATCGATCAATGTCCGATACAGAAAGTCGCGCTAATATAGAAAATGTGCTTTTAAGAAACAAACTCCATACATACAATAATTATTATTGTAAAATAATCGACACGTGGAATGCTTTACCAGTCTATGTGTTCTCTTCATCCTATTTCCTTGGATCCTTCAAGCTGGAGCTTGGTCGGTTTTTATATACGTTGGCTCTAAGACTACAAAGGAATGTATAAGTAAGACAGATATATATTTTTATTTACTAGTGAATTGCAATAAAGGACATCATTCATTTTATATGGGGACTTGGGCTTAATTGTATTAACAGTTGCATATAAATTTTTAAATTGTTTGATGTACGAAGATTACAATCTGATTGGAATATATCCTTTATTTTATAGTTAAGGTGTGCAAAATGATCAATCTATAATTATGACAGTTCAAAGCAGAACTGTTAATATAGCGTGTCTTTGTGATTGAAAGCCGATACAAAATACAATTCTTATTTTCTAAATAACTTAATCGCACAGCAATTAAATACAAAATTATTATTATTTATATCAATACAAGTATCGAAGTGGTTATTTATATATTTTTTCATCCATTGGACATTACAAAAGTAGTAAATATAAGCCCAAAATGAATGATGTCCTTTGACACTACTTCCGGTGTACAACCCAACTCCACCAACAACAATCCATCTGGCAAAATCATAATTGCAGATAATGTTTACTGCATAGATTAATGATTGGTCGCGCTACGACGTCGCGTCAGCGAGACCAATCATAAATCTATGGTTTACTGTATAACATAATGCAGATAACTGTGTGATTGCACTAACCACAATTCTCTTGATGGCTCAACGGTTATGGGCGCTATGGAAAAATGTTCTTTTAAAAATGTTAATTAGGGATTTTAAATTTAATTAGGGAACAATCTTTTTACGTCCAGTTGCTAATGCGCAAGAATTATGACGTCACACGACAAGATGATTTCGTAGTGACGTAACACTATACTGGCATTTGGCTAATACCATCAGCTTTTATGATTTGTCAATTCAATTATGCGCCAAAGCATTGCAGAAATATTCTGCCAATATTATTAATTAAATAATCGCCCATCATTTTATACAATACGGTTTGACTTTAACTTTGATAAGGTTCTAGAGCATTATCAACTAGGAAAATACACTAGAATTGTTAAAAATAATGGTATAGTAATTAATAATTGGTCAAATATATTATGCACACGTAGCACAGCTTAAAGCAATAAAAGTCTACCAGCCACTCTTCATAAACGTCTGTGAAGCGAGAATTGCTTAATTTAATTTTATTGTCAAATGCATCCGTCGCCTAGTCGTTTTACCACTTATTTCTATATACAACACGTATGAAACTACACTCAATTTTCATCTTTAAGCGATTGTATTACAGTATAAATTATTTGTGTTGTTATTGTACGTGTTGTGATCGTGAAACAGTGCCATACTCTGTCAGTCCGAGAAACTTATAATCACTTTACGTAATAACGATATGTGCCGTGTTCGTGTCATGCCATCTTATTTATCTAAAGTATAATGTTATCATTATAATTCTATTAGGAAGTTGTTCAGTGAAAATTGTACTGTGATATTTTGATTTATGACGCGTAAATAATATTAGCTGGAGTTTTTGGAAGTCTATTTTCGTTTAGAGCTGAATAATTAGGAACTTTTGAATTGTTGTCTGACATGAAACACGGTTCGTTAATTGTTATAACATTATATGTTATTTATTGATATTATTTTATAGCCTCTAAGTTAAAGTAACGAGTGTAACAAAAATATTACAAGATGTCTTAATGAATTAAACAATGTTTATGCGGCTTACTATCGCAAACATCAACTTACTGTTTAATTCGTTAATCAATGTTCGCGTAAAATCTAAGAAAATAAAAGAGGTCTTTACAAGTTTTCGCATGAGTAGGACGCATGTACCCCGGCTCCCGATTTCTAGCGATTTCGATTTCTAGAGCTCCACTGTAGAGTTTTAGTCAGTACGAGCCTGGCTTAACTTTGGTTTCTACTCTGAGAAACTGGGAGTATCTATTAAGACGACAAAAAGGCCAAGCCCATATAAAATATATTAACTTAATAAATTAACAAAAAAGAAAAGTGAAAGAAAATATAATAATAATACATATAAATAGTCTAAAAAATTACGTCGCCTTATATGTTTTCTGCTTTTGTTTGAATTTCTATTAGGTACACCGGCTATTTTTGATCTAGCTTTGATAGAGTAATGTTAGAAATCTATGTTAGAAATACAAAACCATGTTCCTAGATCGTCTTTTTACTCCAGGGATACCCGCAAAGGTCGGGGGAAGCATTCACATTCTAGCGATCGAATCGAAAGTCAAACTAAACGAGTTCGGACGTCGTTTCTTTGTCGTACAATCGACAAGTGAAATATTTGGCCAGCCCATGTACTCTACCCATCTTATAACCTTAGATTCTTTAAGCAAGGCGTAAGATACCTATGGCTGGCATAGGCGTAAGACAGTCGTACAGTCGTACGTAAGACAGACAGTACTATTGAACCTTTCCCTGCTTACCATCAGGCGAATCGAGGTCAGGTGTCGAACCATATTAAATAAATAAAAAATACTAAATTAAGGTGACCGTGGGTAGTGGTAGTACAATAGTTACAAAATCAATGTATCTTTGATATCTGTACTTTGATTATCCTGTTTCTATGATACAAACACTTTAGTGGCATAATATAGAAGTGTAAATTTAAAAATCTATAAACGAGTAAAAATATCTAGCACTATAGTGTCAGCTTACAAGCTAGGGGTTATGGTTTGTTACACAGACGCATGCTCAAAGAAATTAAATTAGTGGTAGTGCTGGCCTGAGCCATTACGAGAGCCACAGCTCCTCTCTTTGGAGTGTCTTCATGAACTAGTAGTTGGAGCTAAATTGTAGCAAACTTTAGTAGAGGCTCAGTTTTTCAATCTAGATTAACAAACACATGTAATATTTAATAATTTGATTTAATGTACAAATATTTGTTAACAAAAATAGAGGCGGATATTTGCTCCAGGTCTGGTTGTCAAAGAGTGGTAGGCAGTAGTGCCCAGTCTGCCAATCCGGGGTAGTACCACCACTTACAGGTATACATACCGTAAAGTAAATTAGTCGCGTTTTGGAATGAGCTAATTAAATTAAAATTAAAAATTCTTTATTAACATCAAATTTTACATTATAAATCTGTGAATTGAAGGTGCCTGTACTAGGTCTGCGTGAGACACTGTGTTACAGGACAACCCCGTCTTTCCCTGACTCACTCAGTAAGCTATGAGATGTATATGAAAAAGCTAATAAGTTGTCGATTCCAACTGTGCCGGCATAGTGGACGTATATGCTACTTACAGTTATTTAACTTTTGTATCAGATATCTTCATTCATGGACCGCACTCCAGCTTAACAACAGGCGGGGTGCTGTCAAATGTGTCGAACCTCAGCAATAAAAAAAACTATATTGAATAAATAATGAAGCATAAGAACAGGTGTTAAAAATATTACCCTAAATCCACATCTAATTAATTAAAATTTAGGAGCATGTATACATAATCTATATCAATATCTATGTATACATAATGTAATACATAATCTACTTAGAATATTTATCACAAGTAAAACATTATTATAATGAAAACTCTGGAATCAGTTATCTTCAGTTTTAACATTTTTGGAATAACATTTTTTAATGATAAATAATTAAAGAATAAAATAGATTTTTATGGATGTTGTATTGTTAGGATCGTGGCAAGTGACGCCGAACATTTATCTTTGCTTATCCCCGTGGGAAAAGGGCGTGACAATTTGATTGATTGATTGTATATAAATAAAAAAGAGACGACCTAGAACATCCACAATTTATTTTATTTTTAGTTCTATGGTTATAGACACTTCAAGTCCCTGACTTCAAATCCCTGCTTTTATCGAAACTTCCCTGATTTGACCGAGCAACAAAACAATATTACGATTATAATGATAATTATTGGCTGAACAACTAAGGAAGCAAGAGAGTTGTGTAAGGATCGCGGTAAGTAGCGCTCTATTGTCTCTGCCTATCCCTGTGGAAAAATGGCGTGACAATTTGATTGATTTGATTTGATATTGACTGAAATACGAAGTCGTAGAAAACTGGATTTAGAATAATTTTCCGTCATTTGAGAAATCGGTCCCGTGTATAATTCGTTTACTCCTCAGACCGCGTTGTCTGTGGACCTTTTAAAAAGTTTAAGTATGGATTACTCAGTTTTAATATTATTAAATCGTTATTTAAGTTTGCGTTGGACTTTTACCAGTACTAATAATTACTTTGTAATACACAGATTTAATGTAATTATTTTTTCATTACATTTTCTTTTAATTTACCAACAGTAATTAGTAATGAAAAAATTTCTTAATTAAAGGATAATTTAATTTACCTTTATGATTAATTTTATTAAATTAGGCATTATACAAACTGATAGAAAACGTATAGCTCCCAGAATAGATGGCCATCGTAAACTTTCGAATGGAAACCTTATACGGGAAAATGAAGCTAGAACATACTGCTAAAAGATGGGCGACCTGCTAAGGGTAACAAAAAACTGCTAGATGCAGGTTGCTTTTAGGCCACTCTGGATATTATTGGGAGATATGTACCTATATTTAACAGTGGATGACTATATATAATATGTACTATATTTAATAGTATAAAAGTTCTTTTTTATTTTATTGTGGTTCGACATATGACAGCATCCCGATGTTAGGCTGGAGTGCGGTCCATAAATGGAGGCTACTGAGGCGACAGTTAAAAAGTTTCAATAAATTTTAAGAATGTTATTAAGGCTTAATTACCGTTAAGGAATGCTTAATGAAATGAAAGATTTTGCAGCTGTCTATCGCGTTAATAAAAAAAAATATCTTTGTAGTCTTAATGTTATTAAAATTATTAAAAATAACGATTGTTAGCCGCAAAAATACAGTACATTAAACATGGTAAAACTTAACCGCCAATATGTTTTAATTCAAATCAACAAAATGTTACAAAGTGAACCTCTAACTTAGTACAAAGAGCAAGTTTCTGCAAATTCTAGGAGACTATTAGTGCACTAACTTACTTGAAATTATGCTCCGGTCATGTCTCGAGGGCGGTTAGTTGCAATAAGTAATTACTTGTCAATTCCGAATGCCTGCTTTACAAGTGTACGGAGACGAGTACTATCTATCTATAATTACATTATGACCGCATAATGTTGGCACCTAATGCAAAAATTGTTGATGAAATAAAATATTTACAATATTGCTTTTAAAGAGTAGTAGGCAGTCGTATCCAATCTGCCGATCCGGGGTAGCACCACCACTTACAAGTATACAGACCGTGAAGTGACTTAGTCGCGTTTCGGGATATACGAAATATATGTTGCTCTGTATCGCGACACTAAATTTAGGTTGGCTTATTAGCATAGTTTTAACTTGCCTCGTTCGAAGCGCGTATAATATATCTACGTCTTTACTTTAAAAAATCAATCAATCAATCTAATTGTCACGCCCTTATCCCACAGGGATAGACAGAGACAATGAAGCGCCACTTGCCACGATCGTGACACAACTCCCTCGCTTTCTTCACATTCACAATTCTCTTCATACAAGCTCTATGGTTACGGGCACTAGGCCACCTAGCTTTTAAAAATCATTGTTTTAAACAGTGTAAGTTCATTAAGATATAAGTAACGTGGGAATTAGTGAGCGGGTTAGTTAATTTCACATGGGCTAACGTTGGAATTTCAAGCGACAACGGCAGCCTTAGCTTTTTGGCATTTCACCAATGTACCCGTTCTACATTACATTACTATATTATAAGGATATAATTGTTTAATTAAATCCTAATTAAATAATAGGTAGATATTTGCCCCGGGTCTCGTTGGCGCTTACAAGTCCACAGACCGTGAAGGGACTTAGTTGCGGTTCGGAATGAGCTTGTAAGTTACCGGTTCCAACTAAGCCGGCATAGTTGTGACTGCTACTTGCAGATATTCACCTGTAGTAGTAGTCGCTTCTAGTCATGTACCGCACTCCAGCTTAACATCAAGCTAGGTGCTGTCATAAATGTCATAAATAAAGAAAAAAAAAAATTTTTCTTGAGTACTTTATTCTAAAATACAGTATTATTAACAGCTTTTAAAAATTACATGTTGGTTTTTTATTTTATTTTATTGTGACACGACATCTGACCTCGACCCGCCTGATGATAAGCAAGAGGAGGTCCAAGAGAGACGACGACTGAGAAAACCGGGCTGCCTCAGTCGCCGTCACTATGCCGGCCAAAGGTGCTTCGCCTTAAGGATCGAAGGTTATAGGATGGAGAGAACACATAGACAGACAAAGAAAAGACGCATCGAATTCGTTTTACGTGGACTGCCGTTTGACTGACTGCCGATTCGGTCGATAGAATGCAGATGCTTTCCCCGACCTGTGCGGGTATTACGGGTGTAAAAAGACGAGGTAGGAACAAGGTTAAAGAGCTCCTCGCAACATTCTCCGTGGTATAGGCGATAAAGGACGCACAGAGCTGCCATGTTCCTGCGTAGTTGCAGAAGCTCCAGAGTTCGCGTGACCTCTGCATCACCTTTAATTCTGGTACGCGACATCTACCTCGAGCCGATATCTAAAGCGCTGACGACTGAAAACCGTTTCAGTTTAGGATTGTCTGAGTCGCCATCACTTTACAGACCAAATGTGCCTTTTAACGAGGAATAAAACATTCTAGGATAAGAAAAACAAACATAAATATACGATGGAAAAATTTATCTTTCATCTTAGCAGCCTGGTACTTATTCAGTATTTTTTATTAAGACTCCACATTTGATTTATATTTGCCTGGGCCCAGATTCTCTCTCATGGCGACGAAAAAGCAGTGAAATTGCGTCGTGGTCGCAAGTGACCAATCAACGTGGTTTACCTATTAATTTGTTATTCGCTGATTGGTCACTTGCGATTAAGAGAATCGGGATCTTGATGATAAGCAAGCGGAAGTCCAAGAGCGCAATTTTCAAATACCTAAATGATTTAACTCTCTCGACAATTCGATTTCTAGACAATGGCAATTCAAATCTAATCTGTAACTAGAAAAGCTAACACAGAATCAAACTGATGCGCTAGTGAAGACCGCAGATACCACAGATAGTCGGACGACTCACAGGTGAACTATTTCGGAATAGCCGCACTGCACTAACCGAAATCGAAAATCACAATAAAGTTCACTTTGAACTACAAACGTAGTTCATAATATGATAAGTCATTTTATGAACATTGACGGTCTTACTACAAAAACAATATTTAATTATCAATCACGCCGTTTCCCCACAGGGATAGACAGAGACAAAGGAGCGCCACTTGCCACGATCCTGACGATCCTGACATTGCCCTCGCTTCCCTCACATCCACAATTCTCTTTATACAAGCTCTATGGTTATGGGCACTAGGCCACCCAGCTTTCTTGTGAAAGTCTCCCTGCCTTGTTTAACGTATCCATCCACATTAAATTTATTAATTCCTTTCTTTAATCGATTAATCTATTTAATTATATGATAAGCACAACATAAACTAAATATCTAAACAAAGTCTGAGCGGTTTTATACTACAAATACAAAATCGCATTTAACTTTTGTCTTATAACATGCGTCAAACCATTTCTTCGGAAAGGCTCCATAGAAAAGAAATTACGAAAAACTCGACATGAAATGTGTTAATAAACTGTATTTACAAATGTATAGAAGTAAATAGGTACAACCATTGAAGAAATGTAATAGTTATTATTATAGTTATTATAACAAACTTTAAATTTTTTTTTAATTACGGAGTTTACTGCTACTACACTTAAATACATATAGGTAGCAGTCGTCCACTATGTCGGTCTAGTTAAAACCGGTAATTTACAAGATGATTCCAAAATGCGACTAAATAACTTCACGGTCTGTATACTTGTAAGTGGGGGTACTACCCCAGATCGGCAGACTAGTCACCACTGCCTAACAACCAGACCTGCTGCAAATATCCGCCACTTTTTTATATACAAATATTTGCAATATTAAATCTAATAAATAAATAAAAGCTTTGAAATGTTTCATCTTTGCTCCGCCCGGGAATAGAACCCGGGACTTTACGCGTAATGGACTGGTGTGCTCACCAATGCGCCACGCTTGTCGTATTTAGCTGTAGTAGCATTCACCTCCACTTATAGACCACATTCTAGAATATCATCAGGCGGTGAGCTGTACAAAGGCGACCGTGGTGTAGTGGCAATGCAGTGGTTACACAAACCGAGAGCACGAGTTCAAAACCACCCACCGGTACCAATGTATCTTTGATATTTATGTACTTTGCTTGTCCTTTTTCTACGATACAAGCACTTTAGTAGCTTAATATAGAAATGTAAAAACATAATAATAATATGTCGAGCCTTAATAAAAACAAATTGGAATCTTCTAGAAACCTAATAATAATTTATTGGATAACTTAAATAAAGTTATCTAAAAGTTATATTCTAAATCAGAGCTGATGAGCTACTGAAATACAAATTATGCATTATAATTTTAGATGAAGAGGATTTGCATTGCTAACTTATAAAATTAGAATAATGGGAGTTCATAGTGAAGCTGAGAGAACGACGTTACGCCTGTAGAATCATTATATCCTAAAAGAGTATATTTGCTCCGGGTCTGGTTGTCAAGAGGTAGGCAGTGGCCTAGCCTGCCGATTCGGGATAGTACCACCACTTAGAGTGAGTATACAGACCGTGAATTGAGTAGTAGTTGCTTCCATAAACCGCACTCTAGCTTTACATTTACAATTTTACAATCGACAAGTGGAATGCTTTGCCAGCCCATGTGTTCTCTCCCTCCTATAACCTTGGATCCTTCAAGCGATGCGTGAAGAAGCACCTTTGGCCGGCATAGTGACGGCTGCTGAGATAGCCGTGAACAAACTCGGTTGTCTCAATCGTCTGCACTTTTGGATCTCCTCTTGCTTATCATCAGGCAGGTCAATGTCAAATGTCGAGTCACAATAAAAAAAAAACATCAAGCGGGGTTCTGACAAATATCGAGTCATAATAATAAAAGCATTGTAAGATATTTAGGAGAATTCCGACGCAAACATATATGTGGTAGCTCAATGGGCAGACAGTCTAACTAAACTTTAATAGAAACAAGACTTTCCATACAAATAATATAATTTTGATTTTTTTTTATTAAGCAAAGCGCAAAACGGGAGGTTGAGTGCCGACAATAGCAGAAACCGTTTTATTATACGGTTAAATCAGTCGCCGTCACTATGCCGGCCATTAATATACGATTAGGCTATAGCTTAATCGAACTCTCAATCGACTTTCTCACGTCATTAGACCGGCAGAGCGTCGCGCGTTATAGCCGACTGATATGTGTAACATAAATAAAATGTATTTCACGTTATCAGTACCAACTTAAATTATATATTTGAACTGTTCCCTACGGCAAATAACTGGAAAAATATGATCCGTATTATATTGAAAATATTGACAGTGAAATTGCCTTCGGAAAATAAAACCGTCACGATAAATTGGGCAACATTCATACTCATAATAAATGCAATTTATTAGGTCTTTTAATTTTTTAAATGTATATTTACATATACAGCACTCTGCTTAGTGTAAAGCTATAGTGCGGTCAATGAAGGCTTATGCTAATACAGTGAAATACCTGCATATTTTTTGACAGTTAACCTTTGGAAGGTGTATCCGGTAATTTCTTCTGTGCACGAAGAAAAGAAAAAGCTACACTATCTTTATTATATAGGAATGAATCTTCATAATTATAGAAAGAGAATTATGAATTGTGGAAAGCAGGGAGTTATGGTCAGGGTCGTGGCAAATTTATATATTTTGTCATTTGAAATGAAATGAAATGAACTTTATTTGCAGAATACATGGTATACAGTAGATGAAATGTAGATGGTAGTTTCACATGATCCACCATTTGTATTTATTCTTTCACAAACCAACACTTACAGCTAACGCCAAACATATAGGCTTTTAGTCAATACAATCAATTACATAACATATCTATTTCATTTTGACGACAGGCGTGGACGAACGGTTTAGCGACTGGTTTGTTGCGCGTAAAGTCCCGGGTTCGATCCCCGGTCGGAGCAAATATTTGTTTCATAGCTTTTATTTGTAATATTTAATAGTATTAAATATTGCAAATATTTGTTAATAAAAAAAAAAAAAAAAAGAGATAGATATTTGCTTCGGGTCTGGTTATCAAAGAGTGGTAGGCAGTGGTACCCAGTCTGCCGATCCGGGGTAGTACCACCACTTACAAGTATACAGACCGTGAAGTGATTTGGTCACGTTTCGGGATCAGCTTGTAAGTTGCCGGTTCCATCTAGGCCGGCATAGTGGATGTGATTGCTACTCACAGTTATTAAATTTTAGTAGCAGTGACATTCATTCATGGACCACACTTTGGCTTAACATCAAGCGGGGTGCTGTCATATGTCGAGTCACAATAAAAAATAATAATAAAAAAAAAATTACATTATTTTATTACAAATGTCAATTATAGTACTGTGCGTGGCAGTCAATTCTAGAATGCGTCCTGCTGATGCTGTAAATGGCGCTCTATTGTCTCTGCCCATATCTGACAATTTAATTTATAAAAAAAATACATACGTGCAAGCAAACAGACTCTTCACAGAGGCAATTTGCTGGGGAACTATCCATTTGTGGGGTAACCTGCTCAGTATGTTGGCAGTGTGTTTCTTCCTAAAGAAGTATGTTAATAGATTTGGTAAATATCATCAACATCAATTTCATGCCTTAATTTCCAGGGATAGGCAGAGACAACAGAGCGCTACTTTCTGCAATCTCGATACAACACGGTGAGGTGTCACGGTGAGGTAAGGTGTGAAGTGCTCTTCTGTTGGATATCAGCCTTTAACCACAGGCAGGCTGGTTACTTCTGGTACAGTGACAACCACATTAAAGTTACTTTTTCGCGTATCGGGATCAGCTTGAAAGTTTCCGATTCCAATTAGGCCCACATACGTACATGCGGCTGCAGTTATTATTTAGTAGCTGTCGCATCCATTCATTAACCGAATTCCAGCCTAACATCAGGAAATTATTGACTTGCCTAATGGTAAGCATAGGGAGACCGAAGCAAGAAAACACCGTCTCATCTTATGAGTATCCGCACTATTCCGGCGAAAAAAATAGACATATTGATTTCGCAATAATTTGTATCATTTGTTACATGATACAATCGGTGTAATCTAGCACTGCTTGTTTTGATTTGAGAGTATTGTTTCTATAAGGCCTTGTTTCCGTGGACGCGTTGAAAAATTTTCCACAATGAACGTTACTAAGTCGATTAAGGACCGAGTTATTAGTATGCATGGAAACGTTTTTTTTTAATGTGACTTGACATATGACAGCACCCGTCTGATGTTAGGCTGGAGTGCAGTCAATGAATAGAGGTCGCTGCTAATACAGTTCACTAGCTGCGAGTAGCAATCACATCCACTATACCGGCTAAGTTGGAACCGGAATAGTGGATTTTCATTACGAGATAAGAATATTTTTAGTAAGCTAAATTGCCTAGTGCCCATAACCACAGAGCCTGTATGAAGAGAATTGTGGATGTAAAGGGAGCAAGGGAGTTGTGTAAGGATATTGGCAAGTGGTGCTCCATTGTCTCTGCCTATCCCTGTGGGAAAAAGGCGTGACTATTTGATTGAATGTTTTTATAATTGAAATATTATGTATACAACGAATAAAACCTGCCTCTGCCACTCACAAATTGGCGGGTATCATAATAATCATATTGAATAAAAATTGACATAATTTTAAATGGCCTACGCTACTTATGTAAACATAGGTTAATAGTTGGTCCCTTTATTATTATGTTGAAACTGTGTAAGTGATGTAAACAAAGTAATGAACCACTGTTTGTCGAAAACAGGCTGGAACGTTTTCATATCTAGTTATACCTAGTCTCGATTAAAATAATTGTACATCTTTACTGCGAAGCGTGAAAAACACCTCTGGCTGATATGGTGACGATGATTGAGGCAGCCGTAAACTAATTAGCTTTCAGTTTCATATAAATTAAAAATCAAAATAAATCAGTTTCAATTCAGCTTTCATATAAAGTCGTCAGTGCTTTTTTATATCGTGATTTTGACATATGACAGCACCCCGCTTGATGTTAAGCTGGAGTACGGCCAATGGAAGGGACTGATTCTACCGTTTAATAACTGTAGCAGTCACATCCACTATGCCATGGAACCGGCAACTTACAAGCTGATCCGGAAACGTGATCAAATCACTTCACGGTCTGTATACTTGTAAGTGGTGGTACTACCCCGGTTTGGCAGACTGGGTACCACTGCCTACCACTCTTAGATAACCAGCCCCGAAGCAAATATTCATCTCTTTTTTTTTTAATAACAAATATTTGCAATATGTCATATAATTATTAAATATTACAAATAAAAGCTATGAAACAAATATTTCCTTCGACCGGGAATTGAACCCGGGACTTTACGCGCAACAAACTAATCGTTAACCCGTTCGTCCACGCCTGTCGTCATATATTTTGATATCTTAAAATCTCTACATACTATCTCTACTTGCGCGTATATCGAAAAAGATTTCCGCGCGAGCATGGAACCTGCAACTTCATGACGGAGTATAACTAGAATTTCAAGTCTCGAGTTCTACACATTATCGCGTTACTGTAGCGTAAAATACAGATAAAACATTATCGGTCTCACTCAAAAAAATATTTCGAACAAATATTTTAAATATACTCACAGTCAAACGAGTATACAATGCCTGTCTAAAGCGCGTTTTTTTTTTGTTGTAGCACGGTTTAATTTTAATTTTAACACAGTAAGTATTTTAAATTTAACGCGAAAATAAGTACAGAATATAAATTGTAACACATACGGAAACACGTCCGCCAAGTTTAGCCTTGAAACTGATTTAGGAAACTTCTGGAAAATATTTCCTACATCGTGCTAGACGTGACTCTTTTTATTTTATGAATCCCGTCGCGCGCTAACGAGCTTATTCTTAGCCAATACAAATAGAAAATATACCTATTTATTTATTACCTTTATTTAGTTCAATAATCAATACCTTAATAAAGTTATGTAACAGACATAGAGAAAACAATACAAAAAAATCTCTTAAAAATTGTGACACTTGCGGTAATAATATTATAATATAAATTATAAATATAATTAAATAAATCGTTTTATTAATTTATGTTATTAGATTTCAAATTCAATTTAAATATTTTTGCCGTTTGGGGTCGAGACGATGGGCCCTTGGGGACCATCAGCTAAGCGCCTGGCCAGGGAGTTGTCCAGGCGGCTGACGGAGAAGTCTGGAGACAGGAAGGCTGGCAATTATTTCTGCCAACGTATTAGCCTTGCTATACAAAGGGGAAATGTTGCCAGTCTCCTTGGGACTATCTCTGATGCGACGTCATTGGATGATATTTTTTATTTATAGTTTAATTATTACTTTTAATGAAATTTAATTGTAAATATTTATTTTGTTTCTTAATTTAAATATTTTAATCAAGACTAGACAATTAATTTTTAATAACTAATTAATTGGGTAACGTTAAGAAATCTGTAGGGAATCCCCCGGTTCGGTTAGGTTATGAGCTTCCATGAAAAGAATTGAGGATGTGAGGGAAGCGAGGGAGTTGTGTCAGGATCGTGGCAAGTGACGCTCCATTGTCTCTGACAATTCCTGTGGAAAAAAGACGTGACAATTTGATGATGAAGTAAGTTCTTTTACGTTTAATACATATTTATTTTATTAAATAATTACTTATATTCATATATCGTTTGATGAATATATTGTGGATGTAAAGGAAGCGAGGGAGTTGTGTCAGGATCGTAAAAAGTGGCGCTCCATTGCCTATCCCCGTGAAAAAGATGCGTGACAATTTGATTGATTGATGAATTTATATATATTTATTTAATAATAGTCTTTAAACTATATTTTGACAAACACTAATTTTAATTTTCCATGTAATTCCGTTAGAAATTTTAATAAATAATTTACCTAATAACGTTTGTTTAAAATGTTGCATTATTGAACGATAAATAAATTAAGCGGGTAGGTTATTTTATACCATGTGAGCCTTCCGCGTATTTAATTCACACCAACACTTTCGATTGGCCATTTTAACAATGTACAAATTTACCAATATCCATCCGCATTACCATTTTAATTACCTAATTATTTATTAGTTACCACTGAACATTAATTAATTAATTATTTAGTATATTATGTATGTTTTAATTGTGACTCGACATAATATGACAGCACCCTGCCTAATACTATAGTTAAAGAAAGTAATAGTCGCATCCACTTTGTCCACTATTAACTTTCAAGTTAATCCGGAAACGCAACTAAGTCACTTCACGGTCTGTACACTTGAAAGTGGTAGTACTGCCCCGGATCGGCAGATTGGGGAAATAACTATCAACTTGTCTTAAGCTCATTGATACCGACGACCATGTTTATCCGGTGGTAAATAAAATTGGTCGTCGGCGCTCTCGGACCTTCCCTTGACCATCAGACAGTTTAGTTTACCGGCTTAGCATAGGAGACTAGATTACTGACACGGATTCTTGGCATCAGTTTATGAACCTAGTTGGAACCGGCGAAATTCCCAAAGTGTTACTTGAAAGTGTTGGTAATACCCATCACTTTCACTTCCTCTATTTATGAACCGCCCTTTAGTTGAACATCAGGCGGATTGCGTTTAAATGACAGATTTTGCTCAATCATCCATTTTTCGACTCTTCACATCGTATAGGAGAAGATAGTATTATCCTTTCTTTTAAAGGAGAAACCTAATTTAGTCTTTTTTATTATTACATTATTACATTTCTATACTAAGCTACTAAAGTGCATGTACAATAAAAACAGGACAAAGTAAATATATCAAAGATACTTGGCAAGTGGTTTTCTCGGTTTGCGTAACCATTGCACTACAACTAAACCACGGTCTCCTTGAATGGGGATAAACTTAGTGCATCTTAATATAAGTATGGTCCTCATACTTTGTAGGCAATAATAAACTATGAGTGACAACAAGGATTATTCAAATAGGATTGCAAATTTTGTTTGAAGAATTTGTCCTTCAAACTTTGGTAACAGGGTTTGGGCCTGGAGGCTTTCAAAACCTCGGCCACTTGTCTTTAAGTATCTACTCAAGTAAGAAGCCTCCTTAACGGGTTTAGATTTAAAATAGACATAATTATACATTTTAATCTATAGCCGATTATCCTCAGGGCATAAGAGGAGGGTGGATGGCGAGGACAAGCAGGCAACATTTTTTCTTATAATATTTTGTTGTATTGAATTCTAATTTAAAATGTATTGAACATTATATCAATAGAATATTTCGATGTGTTTTTATTATAAAAAGAAACAATAATAACAGAAAGCTGAGTTGCCTAGTGCCTGTGAGGGAAGCGAGGGAGTTGTGTCAGAATCGTGGCAAGTGGCGCTCCTTTGTCTCCTATCCCTGTGAGAGAAAGGCGTAACAATTTGATTAATTAATTGATTGACAAACAACAAACAACAAATAAAAATATTTCTAAACAATATTATTATTTATTGTAAAATTGCATTTACTACAGCAGACTTTGTCGAAAATAAAACCACAAAAAAAATAATTATAGTTTTTTAGTTATATAATAATAAATTAAGAACATTGTACCTGCTTTACCGGATTATGTGTTTTCCCCATCTTGTTACCTTGGATCTTTCAAACAAAGCGTGAAAAAATTCCTTTGGTCAGCATAGTGACAGCCACTGAAGCAACCGTATCTGTCGCGCTCTTAGATTTCCCTATACCGTTAGATAAGACGAGGTCAGATAATTAGATTTAATTAAAAAGAACCAGTTTACTTCACAAAAGCGAATCCATTTGATACATAATATACAATACGAGTACGAGGCAGGCCCGGAAGTGTGTTTGCCGACCAAATCGGAGATATCCTCAAGAAAGCTTGGTTGTCTAGTGCCCATAACCATGAAAAGAATTGTGAATGTGAAGGAAACGAGGAAGTTGTGTCAGGATCGTGGCAAGTGGCGCTTCATTGTCTCTACCTATTCCTTTGGGAAAAAGGCGTGACAATTAGATTTTTTATTTATTTATACAATAGTTACAAATCTTTTTCATAATAGTACCTACTTGCACATATAACTTTATTGGATTAAGCGGAAAAAGTGCTTTACTATAAGTCTAATATTCATAGTAGCCAACAATTTCCTGTTACGATAACACAAGCATTTATGTAAAACAAAATCTACTTTTGTTCTAACTTGCCGCCAAAATGCGAAAACTTTGTCCAACTAGTGTGAGTTGGACAATAGTTTCTATAGAGATTTTTATGTATTCAGATCGATGTTATTTGTCAAACATCGTCAAACAAATGGTGTAAATATTACATGATTTTATTTCGGTTGTAGGTATTGATCGCATAGAACACAAACTAAGAGACTCCGTTTCATTAGTAAATACGAATATATTATTCGAATTGTCACGGAAGTGCCAATTAGAATTTACAGAATTACAAGTATACGTGAAGTGATTTGGTCGCGTTTCGGGATCAGCTTGTAAGATGCCGGTTCCAACTAGGCCGGCATAGTGGATGTGACTGCTACTCACAGTTATTGAATTGTAGTAGAAGTTACATCCATTCATGGACCACACTCTAGCTTAAGATCAAGCGGGGTGCTGTTATATGTCGAGTCACAATAAAAAAAAAGTATGGATAGAGATCTTGACCAAGCCTGGACGAGTTTTAACATCTCCAAAGCATTTGACATAGTCTGGCAAACGCTCGAGGTGTTTACCTAATCAGCTGCGTGGCTGTATTGACGCGTGAGATTTCTGTTCGCGTTCTAGTGGATGAAAGGGTTTCGCTTAGAATGACCCTGACACTGGACACTGTTTCTTCATTACTATTTATAAATATTAATATGCAAATCAATAAACTATTCATTAAATAAAGCATTTTCATCACAAACATACTGTTATGATATATTTATACTGTTATTGTGACTGTCAATAAATAAATGAATTGTCAATGCAAATCTTATTAAGTAAGACTGAACCACACGTGTAAAAGTTGAGTCATCTATTGGCATATGATCTGTGATTGATCACAATTGAGATAAATAGGTTGTCACTTGAAAAGGTCTTCTAAGGTCTACTCAGGATACGAACGTTATCTGAACTTTATGGTTGATTTGTTCCATTTGAATCTGTCCACATCACTTAAATATAGATAAGGGTAAACAGAACTTTTTAGATATCTCTCTAAGTATATTGTTAACGGTTAGTTGAACTTGTGAAACTGTTCAATATGTCTTATAAAACCCAAATGCCAATCTTTAGTGTTTTCAATCACGCTACATGTGTTTAAATGAATCTATCTCTGTGCTTCGTTTAGAGTATTTACCTATATTCACTTTTGTTATTTTGCAAGTAAAGTTGTGCAGTTATAATTACAGTTGTGCAGTGTGTGTGATAAATGTGGTTGGATACATATACATAGTGACAAGGATTGAGAAAAGTTGATTTAGGCACATTGAAGAATGGATAAAATAAAACTGACGAAAGGATTAAAAATCAGAGTTGGAAGGATGAAGAGCGTAATTACCAAGAAGCTCTACTACCAAGAGAATTGTGGATGTAAAGGAAGTGTGAGAGTTATGTGAAGTGAAGATCGTGAAAAGAAGACCGTTGTCTCTTTATATCCATTTAGAAATAACACTACATGGATAAAAAGAAAATTTGATTGATTATACGTTAAAAAAATATATTTTAAATTACATTTACAGAATTTTTGGAATTAGGTATTTCTGCTGGACTACAGTATTTAGCGATCATTCAACGTAATCCTAGATAAAAAAATTACGTTATATCATATTAAATTATTGTTCGTATTTTATTTATACTCTGGCCTGTATATTTATATTTATGCAGGCCAGTAATAAGTGGCGTATTTAGAGATTTGCCACCTTGAGCCCATAGGTTTTACCATCCATCATATAATATTATTAACAAAAGAAAAAAAGCGATTACCTATACCTTACCATGCTTTAAATTAAAATCACGAACTTTCTAGTGGAAGTTTCAATCCGTTATTTTTTAAATTAAAGTGCCTTAGGCAACGATCCATAAATTTAAATATGAAGAGCGTCCAAAAAGAAACAAAATGTAACAAATTAAATAAATAATAATCTTATAATCTCAATCTGCATAAGAAAACAAGTCAAATAGAAAGACGTTGATGTCTAGAACACAATTTACCTACTACCGTTTTATCATCCACCAGCTACAAAATGAATTTTTAATTACGCGTTAATTTTATTTATCTTTAAATATTATGCTATATAATAATATTGAAATTCAGAGCGTCAAACCTTAAAAGTGTTAAGAGGCTTACCGCTTAGTGTCCAATTAACGTGACACGAATTCCTTAGCTCAGTTATAAAGTTTTTGTCCCCACTGCGAATTACAGCCACATACAGTAGAAATGTTAATAAAAGAAAGTCGGGAACTTGTATAAACTTTATGGGCGACAGTTAGGTATTTTTGTTTGTGTTTCCGATAACAGGTAAAAGTTTCAATAAAACCTCAGTATATAATGCAGCACTGTGTACATGGTTTGTGAACGATAAATGCGGGTACTACAGCAGATTAGCGGATTGCAACAAAGTTTTGAGGGTTGTGAATGCGATTTGCAGTAGTTGCGGCTAACATGCAGCGCTAGTTCACAAATTACTCATCTAAACTATTTCACTTTTAAATATTTAAAAAATATATATTATATGTAACTCATTTTTTAAATTAGAGACGCATCTTTTTTTTATTGTGACTCGACATTTGACAGCACCCCGCCTGATGTTAAGCTGGAGTGCGGTTAATGAATGGATGTCACTGCTACTGTCACTACAATTCAATGCCTATGCCGGCCTGTTTAAAATCGGCAACTTACAAGCTGATCCCGAAATACGACTGGTACCACTACCTACCACACTTTAAGACCATCACCACCCATCAGGGAAGTCTGACTTCAACTCGTCCAAGAGTACCGACGACTAAAAAAACATCTCGTTTCACAGTTGCCTTAGTTGCCGTTACTATGCCGGCCAAAACGTAATAATGATTATTATTAATTAAAAATTCTAAGTAAATAATACTTTTAACAAGAACCAAAATACTTTATATCTTTAAACAAGATGCGGACAAAGATATCGCATTACATTACTCGTAAAATATTGGCAAGGGAATAAATCGTTATTTAATTAAAATAAGGTTTCGGTTTGCATAAAACTGTGCTTAGTATTCAAGGGCCTCCGTCCTACATGGGTTCAGAATGGCGAATCGAAACGACAATGGATTAGGTAGTAGCTACTAGCAACGTTAATTGCAATTTGTGGTTCCTCCATTCGCAAGAAAGAAACAGTTTTGTTAAAGCTTAATGAAAAAAAAAACTTTTAAAAACACGACTGTAATTTCCTTTTAAGAAAGTAGTTACGTATTTCTTTGCTCTTTTAGTTTGTCTTTGCTTTAACTCCAACAGAATTTCTTCGTTCATCGTGTAGATATTGTTTGCTTTTGATCTTTAATCTTTTTTTATAAATTACGAAATTTTAAATATATTTATTGTGGTTTATATATAAAAATGGTTTGGAAGAAGGAGTATTGACAAAGATTAACAAAGAAACACTTTGACGGTTTGGGCACATGGAAAGAATGTGTGAAAGTTATTGACAAAGAGAATTTATAAATCTGGTATGAACGCGTTAAGCGAGAGAGGCCCGATCAAATCGAAGACATCCTCAAGAAAGCTAGGTTGCCCATAATCGTAGACCTTGTATGAAGAGAATTATGGATCTGATGAAAGCGAGGGAGTTGTGTCAGGATCGTGGCAGGTGGCGCCACGATTGTCTCATCCTATCTCTGTGGGAAATGGGCGTCACAATTTGATGGATTAATTATTGTGCTAAAGTTAAATAATTACTATGAAAATATTGTTTTCTTAGTTGCTTATGACAAAAGGAGCCTCATTAGTGACAATTGTTTGTTGTAATTACAATCTCAGCAACGTAGCTGTCCATCTCCGTGGGCGGAGCTGGAATGTGTCCCGGAAAAACGACTCACTTGCTGACGTAATGAACAACGACTAGAACAACACTAGCCGACATATAAATGTCTTGTTTTAGCAACGAAATCCCGCAATGGAAATGGCGGGAACATTTAGTGATGCTTACATGAACACAATGTTTCAAGAAAATGGTTCGTCTGAATAAGTCATAACATTGAGTGTCTGATGATTTTGATCGCGCACAATTCTAGTTATTTTCCTCGTCCATTTGTAAGCGTAAATATAGACATTTACATTGTTTTATTTTCCATTGTTTGTCTTTAGATACTAAAAGGCGTACGACCTTTGATATTAGGTAATTTTTTTAAGACAATAAGGTCTTCGGCGGAACAAATGATGAATTCCTAAAAAAAATAATGCTCGATATTGATGATAAAGGAGCCTTTATAAAAATGTTTTCACAGAAAGCTTTTATGTGCTTTACAAGGGAATGATTACTTGAAGATTGAAAGTAACTTCGTCGCACCGCGTCTGATTATTGGTTCGTTTATCCTTTTTCTTTGCAAAATATTACTGAGCAATCAGCATCTGCGTTACGAGTACTATTCTTGTTTGTGCTCCTTTCGTCTCACATTGTTTGTCTTTCGTGTGATATTATATTATTTACACAGAATTCTTCTATCGTCTGTAAGATTCCTATATTTAGATAATCCAACAGCATATACATACGTAAGTACTTAATTTAAAAAAATGGAAAAGTTATTAAGTTAAGTTATAGTAATTAGAGTTTTATTAAAACATAATTATTTATTTACATATTTACATTAAACTCTTATATATATATATCGATAAAAAAAAACTAAAATACATTATTAAAAGGAGTCCCTTTAGGCAAGGTTCCGAAGATACTGGCAGCGTTCCCCCTTTGAATAGCTAGACTAATTCTTTGTCTGAGGTAGCTGCCAACTCTTCGGTCTCCCGTGATGTCGACTAACCTTTTTGATATTTCCTTAAAAAGCCTTAAAGCGCTAGGACCCCACGGACCAAGGGTCTCGACACCGAATGGGACAAAATCATACTCGAAGCCTAGACCCCTGTATTTGCACGCTTTAGCTTTTTCAGCCGCTTCACAAGCCGCACCAGCTCTGCTGTTGGTTCCATGTTGATGGGAAGGTGCCAGCGTGTCTGAACAGGTTGCATCCCATACCAGTTTTATTTATAGTTTAATATAATTTAAATTTTATCTGTGTTTTAAGGGAAATACATATTTACTTATAATCATACATATAATAGGATTATTATTAATAGGAAAAATCAAAAGAAATGTAAACTTACAATAAATAAATTGAATATAAGATTTATATGAATAATAAAATTTTATATTTATATGAATATAAATTTTATTTTATTATACTTCAATGTTATGGTCAATATTTAATGTTATAAAATGTCTGGGAGTGAATGCTGGGTGTGGCAGGAGAAACATAAAAATAGGAAACATTAAGAAGCGAGAGCATGATAAATGTGATTAAGATGAAAATAAAAAGTGACTAAGTATAAAGATAGAGGAAGTTATACAGCGTTAGGTTTAGTACATTGAATAAAGAATAATGAAAATTATTTATAATTTAATTGTGAGTGGAAGTAGTTAGAGGGGTTTAGGGGATCGACCAACAAAGATCGACCTGCTGTGCCTGTAACCAGGACCTGTTTGAAGAAAATTTTATGATTATGAAGGAAGTGTGAGAGTTGTCTCTGTTTATCCTTGCTGAATTTGAAGCGTGACATTTTGATGGATTGATTAAGAATGCTTGTAAAATAGATTTTTATCTATTTCGAATGTTCCGCACGCGTTGCTTAAAAATTATCATAAATAAATATTAGGTATAAATAAACAAAAATCCAAAATAAAAAAACAATAAATTTATCTTTGTAAATTAAAACAGTACATTTCAATTGAGGCTCACACGCACGTAGGGTAAAGAAAATATTTTCTCACAAAATATAATTTTGTGGAATAAAGGTTGGCTTGGTTACGTATTCAGAGAGAGGATTTCGTGCGGGAGCTGCACGTCGCCGTCCTTTGTCCGTCACGAGCGCGGCTTTTATTATGAAAATCACGCCACTTGGTAACCACATTCACGACACAGCGTCTGTTGCGAAGTAGATGCTGAAAAGGGAGACTTACGAGGTTAACTTGAGCTATTGGCTCTACCTATTGTGTTGTTGACAGATTTACACTCGAACTATCAACTATCAATATATACAGAACTGTAATATCTTACAGCTGATTACAATTTCCGATTGGTAACATCCGAGTGTGGTTAAGCAGTGTCTAGAAATAGATGATTGATAACTGTTAGTATAATTCATTGATTGAATAGAATACGAATTGTTGTACATATTCGGATTAAGTGCAATAAAATATAACTATAGTAATACGTTATCAATTAATAATAAAAATGTATAAAATTGCTAGTGATTTATACCTATCCAGTTTTTATTACCATTTTATAATAAATAAATCGATCAATCAAATTGTCACACCTTTTTCATACAGAGATAGAGAGACAATAGAGCGCCGGTAGATTCTGACATAACTCGCTTCCCTCACATCCATAATCCTCTTCATACAAGCTCTACGGTTATTAGCACCAGCTTTCTTTTGTCTCCAATTCGGTCGGAAATCACCCTCCTAAAGAGAGGATCATGTGAGATAATGATAGACGGAAAGAAAGTGGAACAAGTCAATTTGTGTTTACTTGGAAAGTGTGTTTACAAGGAATGGGAAGTGTAATGAAGATATTGAGAGAAAAGTATATGATGAAGGAAATGAAGAAATGTTATGTTTATTTAAGTTTTTTATTGCAACTCGACGTCGAACTTCGACTTGCCTAAAGCAAGGAGAAATCCAAAAGTAACTATGACTACAAATCGATTAAACCTAAGATTACCTCAGTCGCCGTCACTATGCCTGCTAAAAAGCTGAAATTGGATAATGGCCTATAAAGCTTTTAAACATGCATGTATCAAAGATACTGGACAATCAAAGTACCTACTTCAGACACATAGGGAGATACCAATGCCTACAGATAGGCACAGACAATAAAAAATGATAATTCGTTATTAATATAAAAATCGCTCACACTATATTCCTGAACCATACTCGTATATGACAGAACCAGTTGGAATAGGTTGATTACATATCGAATATTCCTAGTAATATTTACAAAAACGTGAATATTTTGAGTCGCTCAAGTGAAATTGGGTAATTTTTATACATTGTACATTGTTACAACTGAAAAATGTACACAGCTTTGTTCAGGAAGGATTTAAAATGCGCAACGTGTGCTTGCCGTGATTTCCCTCAGTACGAGTCTTACATAAAACCATCGACTTCTACATAATGTAACAAAAACAAACCGCGACACAAATTATTTATTTTTTAACTACTTTATATAAATATTACGTTAACTATCAAATTGTCCCCCTGTCGGGCGTGGGCCCCACGTTGGGAAACACTGCCTTAAAGGATTTAATAATTCATTTTATTAACCAATTGTCTCTGCTTATCCCTGTGAGAATTGAGGCATGACAATCGATGAATTAAATAATATTTTTATACGTAGGTACTTTGGTTGGATGTCCTTAAACTCGACCAGTTTTACCGGGGGATGGGCAGCAGCGTCTTCTTTCGTGCGGTGAGTATACTGCGAACCCCAACCGCCTGCCAAGCGCGGAGATTATGGCACCCCCCTCCACTATAAACGCCAAAATACCAATCTTGTCGTTTGGAGTGGCGTTCTGAAGGGGACGCCTATGAGTGGACGTCTTCTGGCTGTAGATGATGACTTTTTTCATCTGGTATGTAAGATGAGAAAACATTTGAAGGTGAACTGATATTTCATTATCCATTTTCATCTTCAGAAATCATTGTCAATTCGAACTTAACAATATGCTTAGCAAGTAACGTTTAATTGGAAATCTATTGTGGTTTGAATTCTATGAAGGGGTTAGATTTAATTGTACTTAGTTGATCAACTCGCTTGCGATCTAAATCCTATTCTATTTAAACTGGAAAATGGATAAACTTTTTTATTGATTTTCTATACGTATAAAAACTGATTAGTATTATTTAACTCTTTATTGTGTATAATGAACAGCCAAATAATGACCCAAAAGTCACGGGTGGCTGTTTATAATGCGGCACTTGTTGTCACTAATGGTGCCCAGCCTTTTGATCCAGGGTAGTACCTACACCTACAAGTATACAGATCGTGAAGTGACTTAGTCGCGTTTCGAGATCAACTTGTAAGTTGCCGGTCCAACAAGGCCGGCACGATAGTTGTGACTGCTACTAGTTATTTTATTTAAGTTATTTACCTGTAGTAGCAGTCACCTCCATTCATGGAACGCACTCCAGCCTAACATCAGGAGGGGTGTTGACATATGTTGTGTCACAATAGTTAATATTAAAAAAATTAAAAAAAAAGTTCTTATTAAATGTCCTTCTAAAAGTTATCAAAAAGGAATTGATATTTTATCGAACAGCACAATTAAAATTAATTTCAGATAGGCATTGTTTTATTAACTCAGCGATTTTAATTTTATCTTGAATTAGAATTTCCAATTTGAAACAGTTATCAATTTTGTTATCGTAACATGAGTCAATAATCAATTACTTTCTTTAACTCTTTTACAGAAACAATATTTTGTTTAAAATTTTCATTTCATAATTGGGTATTGAAAATAATGAATAGGACGTGGTTCGCCTGTTTATTTGTTTTAATTTGTAATGTTATTGCAATTTTCAGCACTATTCACCTTTATTACCAGAGTCCGATCGCATTGTGGATCGCATCACCCGCAATTTTTTTTATTTTTTTTATTGTGACTCGACATATTACAGCACCCCGCTTGATGTTAAGCCAAAGTGTGGTCCATGAATGAATGTCTCTGCTAATACAATTCAATAACTGTGAGTAGCAATCACATCCACTATGCCGGCCTAGATGGAAATGCACATGGATCTATGTTTCTTTTTATTTTTTATTGTGACTCGCCATATGATAGCACTCAGCTTGATGTTAAGCTGGAGTGTGGTCCATGAATGATTGTCACTACTACAATTCAAGTAGTAATTAGTAGTCACATCCACTATGCCAGCCTAGTTGGAACCGGCAACTTACAAGCTGATCCTGATACGCGAATCACTTCATGGTCTGTAGAACTGCAGCAGGGTTAGGTTGAACATAATAGGACGATATCGATATTAAATTTATTTTGTTAATAATTGGGAATAGTTGTCTATTTCAGTTGGTCGTTCAAATTATTATCTGTCCAACTGCTGTAATAACCCTAATCAAAAACCTTTGAGGTTTCAAATTTAGTTGTGTTCACCAATTAATTACCGATATTGGTTTATCAATAAACCACATTTATGACATTATCGATAGTTTAAATTAAAATATGTTCGGTTACTAACATATTTGGCTTTTACCTATAAGTTATTTTTGTTTCAGGATTGTAAGCAGATAATTAATGGTCATTTGTTTAGTCTGCTGAAAAGTAATCAATGTAAAGACCGTCAATCACTCTCTTGAAAGTTTTCTGACGACAGTCGTAGACGAATAGTTTAGCGATTGGTTTGTTGCGCGTAAAGTCCCGGGTTCGATTCCCG
Organism: Tinea trinotella; assembly: GCA_905220615.1. Taxonomy (NCBI): domain Eukaryota; kingdom Metazoa; phylum Arthropoda; class Insecta; order Lepidoptera; family Tineidae; genus Tinea; species Tinea trinotella. The sequence continues at coordinate 7,451,975 of HG992321.1, read as the reverse complement.
GTCGGAGCAAATATTTGTTTCATAGCTTTTATTTGTAATATTTAATAATTATATTAAATATTACAAATATTTGTTAATAAAAAAAGGGGTGGATATTTGCTTCGGGTCTGGTTATCAAAGAGTGGTAGGCAGTGGAACCCAGTCTGCCGATCCGGGGTAGTACCACCACTTTCAAGTATACAGACCGTGAAGTGATTTGGTCACGTTTCGGGATTAGCTCGTAAGTTGCCGGTTCCAACTAGGCCGGCATAGTGGATGTGATTGCTACTCACAGTTATTGAATTGTTGTAGCAGTGACATTCATTCATGGATCACACTTCGGCTTAACATCATGTGCTATCATATGTCGAGTCACAATAAAAATAATAAAAAAAGAGTTCGGTGAGGCTGACATAGTATATGTGACCTTGCAGACATTTGTTTGTGAATACAATAATTAATATGGCATTGATATTATTTGAAAAGTTTTTACACATCGTCGTCACTCCTGAATTCCCACATTGATAGGCGTAGACAGAAGAGCGCGACTTTCCATGACTCTAACTTCCGTGAAGTAATAACTCTCTACACACTAATAAGTTAAATAAAATAGACAAACCTAAATTGGTAAATAAACATAAAAATCCAATATTCAATGAATGACTCATGTGTATTACTTATGTGATAGGCTCAGGAGGTTGTTTTCCAAAGAAAACTAAGTTGCCTAGTGCCCATAACCATAGAGCTTGTATGAAGAGAATTGTGAATGTGAAGGGAGCGAGGGAGTTGTGAAAGGATCGTGGCAAGTGGCGCTCCATTGTCTCTGCCTATCCCTGTGGGAAAAAGGCGTGATAATTTGATTAATTGATAGGCTTAAATTTAAAAACATAGACTACATATGTTAGCTTAAAACATAGAAAAATGTGTTTTATAGGTAACATCTATTTGAAATGTCGGAAATGATGAAAATTTTGTCAGTGCCTTTTACGGTAGGAACGCCCCCAGTTGCCCGACGTTAATTCATTTAGCACCGGGAGTATTTCAATGTAAAAGCTATGCCTAATTTTCCACCCTTCGATCAACAACCCCTTGACATGTGTGCGAAAGGTTAAAGGGGGTGTATTGATGAAAAATGCTTTTAGCGATTGTGTTTTATTTACAGCATAGCTACCTGTTTTCACAGGTATATTTTTGCACGTGATTATAATTCTATTCTTGTTGATTTATTACGATTTTCTGTAATTGACTACGTTTCTTTGTTTTACCTTTATACGTGTACATCCAAATTTATTAAATTTGTTAACTAGGAAGTATGTTTACTAGGGATGGGAAATTTGATGAAGATATTGGGGGAAGAGTGCAGAAGTGTTACGTAGTGAACGGTGCTAACCAATTCATAGTTAAATATTTTTATGAACAAAATTATTTCATTTTTAATCTAATGTTTAAATAACAAAAATCTTACCTTTGAAACAAATCTTTGTCTCGACCAAAAATTCGCCTCTATCTATGGACCTCATTTTAGTTTAACATCGGGCGGGGACATGTCATATATTTAGACCCAATAAAAAAACTATATTTAACTCAAATTAGGAAAAATATATGCATTTATTACGCGTTATTATTTATTGAGACTCGACATCTGACCTTGACTGATGGTAAGCAAGGGGAGGTAAAAGTGTAGTAACGACTTAGCCTTAGTCGCTGTTATACGTGTTCATATGTGTTCATATGTGTATAGGTTTAATTGAAGTACACATTCCCACATAAATAATACAAGTATAATTAAAATACATATTTTCACATAAATCATTTAAGTATAATTAAAATATACATTTTCACATAAATCGTTTAAGTATAATTAAAGTACACATTTCCATATAAATAATACAAGTATAATTAAAATACACATTTTCACATAAATCATTTAAGTATATTCAAAGTACATATTCCCATATAAATCATTCAAGTATAATTAAAATATACATTTTCACATAAATCGTTTAAGTATAATTAAAGTACACATTTCCATATAAATAATACAAGTATAATTAAAATACACATTTTCACATAAATCATTTAAGTATAAATAAAGTACACATTCCTATATAAATAATACAAGTATAATTAAAATACATATTTTCACATAAATCATTTAAGTATATTCAAAGTATAACATATTCCCATATAAATCATTCAAGTATAATATTAAAAGTACACATTCCCACACAAACCATACAAATACATGCTCGTATAATTAAAGTACACTTTTGATTTAGCCTATTTCGGTTTTCTTTTCTTATTAACGCCAAAGGCGGATTTAGCGAGCCTAATCCAATAAAAATAATGGATTCTTTCACATCGAGGAAAATTTGTAAAGGAAAAAGAATAAAAAGGCTTTAATTAAATAGGTTTTTTTGCAACACATGCTCGTTCTAATAATATTATACTTTTTAAAAGTTGAAATTACTTTTTGAGGAAAACGATGTTTTTATTGCTGTAGCTATTTTTGTATTTTATTTTTATTATGGATCGACGTATGACAACACCTCGCATAATGTTATGCTGGTGTGTTGTCTATGAGGCGACTGCTACTACAGTTAAATAAACTCTAAATAGCGATCGCCTTCACCATGCCGGTCTTGTTGAAAGCGGCTACTTACAAACTGATCCCGAAACACGACTAAGCCACTTCACGGTCTATACACTTGCCAGTTGTGGTACTACTCCGAATCGGCAGATTGGGTATCACCTGCCTTACAATACATGCCTCTTAATTTTATTAGTTTTGAGCACATTTAGATTTTACTAATACTTTTTACAGTCGCTGCTCACATTATTAAGCCTTTATATTCCACGACCCTAGGTATAGGTAACATGGTAATCAATATACTTGGGTCCCGATTCTCACAATACACGACAATGAAATAACTTGGCAACGAACTTGGACTGATATTGCACCGTAGGTAACCAGCCAACGTAGGTAACTGTTGATTTGTTATTCGGTTACCTACGATCAGTGCAAGACTATGGACTGGACATGTCATTTCACCGTCGTGTATTAAGAGATCTAAGGTCTAGTTTATAAATATCATCATCATCATCAGCCAGAAGGCGTCCACTGCTAAACATAGGCCATCCCCCTTAGGACGCCATTCCGAACGACAAGATGCCAGCTGCATCCACCGGTTACCCGTGACTTTCACTATGTCGTCAGTCCACCTGGTGGGAGGACTACCTACGCTGCGTCTTCCGGTTCGTGGTCTCCACTAGAACCTTTAATTAAAAATATGTTCGCGTTCTTCATAGTACTATAAAGAATTGAATAGGTTTTCTTAGGTACCTACTATTTATTTGTGCTTAATTTTTCGAAGCAAATCTGAGATAGTGTTTACGTAAGACGAAATGAGCTTCAGTCTGCAGTTGGCTGCATCCTAAGGATTACCGCACGGAGCCACTATCTCTTCAGTTCAGGCGTCAGCAAGGAAATTTGCTTTATAAAGAAAATAGATAATAGACAAAATTGTTTAATTAAAAACATATAACCTTACGACGTATTTTTCTTAGGAATCTAATAAGATATGTTATGACACTATGATAGTTTTAAATGATTTAAGTTTTTCAAATAGTGATCACCTACATGCTGATGTTATGGAAAAATCTAATAGCGCTGACGACTTAACTGAAAAATACGATTGTCTCAATCTGTGAGTATGGTGGATTTTTCACGCTTCCATTATTTCCATGCCTTCAGGATCCAATTTGAATAAAAAATATAACATAATCTATAATCCAAAATTTACTACGAATCACAGCTTCCGTATCCTAATTTACGAGTCATCATCATCAGCCAGAAGGCGTCCACTGCTGAACATAGGCCTCCCCCTTAGAACGCCATTCCGAACGATAGGATGCCAGTTGCATCCACTGGTTACCTGTGACTTTCACTATGTCGTCAGTCCACCTAGTGGTTTAGTACAGTTTTTATGTTTTGATTCTTTTTAAAACATCTTAAGTACAACAATTTACATCATTTATAATTATGTACTAATTCAACCAAGTATAGATTTATTCGTGAATGCAAATCAACATAGATAAATCTCTCTAATATAATGCAAATTAATACTGTATTAGGTACTGGTTGCTTCACATGCTTCAATAAATCAATAATAATCTTCCTCAGCGTGGATTTAAGCCAATTAGTTGAGATTAAATCATGTTCATGTGGCGCGTCATGTTGAGTTCCTATGTTTCATATATAGGTAGGTAGATACTCATTTTAATATATCTTATTTTGTTCGTATATTTTTATCAGTATGTTGTAATTTTTTGACATGGGACAACTTTGATAATTATAGGCACTATGCAACCCAGTTTTCTTGAGGATCGGATAACACCCTTCTGGGTTTTACCACGTTTAATGCATCCATCCACATCAAATTTATAAATTCCTTTGTCAATTTTCTTTCACTCATCCTTTCCATGTGCCCAAACCATCGAAGCAATCCTTTGTAAATCCCTGTCACTTTTTAAATCTTCAATTCACATCTATCGCGCACTGTGCTGTTTCTTATTCTGTCTGTTATCGTCACTCCACATACGCTCATTAAAGAATTAGAAATTAATTGCAGTATTAATTGTTTCTTACCTCGATAAATGTGAATATCAGGAATGGCCCACGTATTTATCAAAAGCAGACTAAATGCCGCTTAGCATTCTCTTCTAGCAAAATAAGTATGAGCAGTATATTAGTATACAACGTATATTAATTTAATAAACTAGTACTTTATTTAAGTGATATACGTTGTATTAAACTTACGATTTTTTATTTAGGTATATAATTATAAACTATACTATTTAATAATTATATTAATTATTGCAAATATTTTTATTAAAAAAGAGGTGGATATTTGCATCGGGTCTGGTTATCAACGTCTGCCGTTATCAAAATCTGGTTACCCAGTCTGCCGATCCGGGGTAGTTCCACCACTTACAAGTGGTGTGGTATACAGACCGCTAAGTGATTTAGCTTGTAAGTTGCCGGTTCCAACTAGGCCGGCATAGTGGATGTGATTGCTACTCACAATTATTGAATTGTAGAAGCAGTGACATCCATTCATGGACCACACTCCAGCTTAACATCAAGCGGGGTGCTGTCATATGTCGATATACAATAAATTTTTTAAAAAGGTTGAAGTGCTAAAGGTTACCAAATAACTTGCTTTTATAAATGCGCCCAAACTACGGCGTATTTTTTTATTCATTTAAGTCATAATAATTTTATTTAAAGTGTCACTATTAAATGACACGTGGTCTATTAAAGATGTGATGCAGGTTAAGGGTTTCTTAAGTTGACAGTCACTCATGAGTTGAGCAATTTGAGTATTCTCGTATGGTGCGAACGTTTATGGTAAACATTTACGAGTTTTTGGATTATGTGAATAGCATTTATTATTTTATACTGTGTAAATTACATGATAATATTTTTGATGAACTAGGCGACCGTGGTGTAGTGGCAGTGCAATGACTACGTAAGCCGAGTGGCACAGGTTCGAAACCACTCACCGGTACCAATGTATTTTTGATATATGTACTTTGGTTGTCCTGCTTCTATGATACAAACACCTTAGTAGCTTAGTATAGAAATGTTTTTAAAAATATTTTAGAAATTGCAGTTTCACGCTATGAAGGAGTATAACACAACTCGCCATTTCCGTTTGGATTTACCTAAAGATTTAAATCGTGGTTTACCAATGTCTTTTGCAATCTGAATTACACTCAGTAGTGGACTTTGCCCATAAAGCATCAGGCATGCGGCAAAAATGACCTGCCCAGTCCCACTTCAGCATTTTCGCTTACGATTGTTTTGAAGCAAAGCGTAAATGGTCTAAGACTACTATTATATATTCTTATATATAAGATTTAGCTTTTTGTAATAGGGCAGAAAACCCTATTTCATGGAGAGTATTACATTTCGGACACAGTCTAATAGTGTCAACAACTAAAAAAAGCGAGTCTGTTCCCGCCTCAGTCGCCGGCAATTTTAATTTATTTAAAAATTATAAAAAAAGCGTACAGATATAAACTAGGAGTTAATATAACTTTATTTTAAAATTCTAATGAATAGGCATTAGAGGAACGGACTCCAAGCCGTGCCCGCGGTGCCCTCATTCAAACGCAAATTGATTTCGATCTCTCACCGAATATGGAAAACAGATCCGGCTTCAATTGAAATTGAAGCATATCGAATCCATAAAAACAATTTTCCTTCTCGCTGTCTGTTGATATAGGGAAGGGTCTCGGATATTTTCGACACCATTTCCTTAGAGAAGTGTGTATGAATTCTGTACGTGACTGCGTGTCCGGGCGAAATTGCAAGATTTTTCAAACAAGCTACATTGAAACGGTCGCTGCACAAAAATTTTGCTGCATATTGTGTTTAGTTGATTCGGCTTCTTCAACATTGTTAGGACGTGACTTGAAACAGGAATATAATAAAGAAATACCAGAAGAAAATTGTATTCTTTAAAACGTTTTAGTTTTTTACACTTTTCAAACTTTAGCGGCGGTTAAAAAATCAGCTGTGCGGATCGAAAAATCAGCAAAAAATAGGAACATACATTTTGGTCCGTGGGTTCTAGCCGCTGCGGTTTGAAAAACTATTGAGTGCACTCATACGTTTTATTTAACCGTACTTCGACAAAACTACGGGCAAAGTTTCTCTAGCGACATGAAAAATGCATTTAGTTTGAGCAACATACAGGGTATTGGCAGATTTCCCTTTGGAGTCTACACTTGAATTTTGATGCTTTTATTTGGTAAACCTACTTTAATATCATAATGTTGACTTCTTTCTACTTTGATTTTTTTTAAATTACATATACTTTTTTTAAAAATAACTTTACTATTTAATGTTTTGCGCAAATATATTTTATTATTCATATTAACAAAGAAGTGTTTATATTGTGTAAATTGGGCAACAGACGTAGCGTATTAGCACACCAATTTGTTGTTCGATTCCCGGTCAGAGCAAAGATTTGTTTCATAGCTTTTATTTGTATTATTTATTAAATAAATTAAATATTACAAAAAAAATGCCCATTAAAAATTGAATATTAAAACAAAGTGCCGGGTAAGCGAGGTAGTTGTGTCAGGATCGTGGCAAGTGGAAAAACGCGTGACAATTTGATTAATTAATTGAAAAAGTGTTAGAATTGGGAGAGAGGAACGAAGATTAAGGTCGTGAGAAGTAGATAGAAAATGGAAACGTGTATTTATGTATTTTTATATTGCATCTTATAAGTAAGTTGTTTCAAATTTTGCGGTATAATTACTAAGCGATAACACGAGCCAGTAAGCTTTTGCCTTGTCGTTAGGTACTCCTAGATAACGGAACTGTTCATTAGCATACCAATTACATTCATTATTCAAATAAGGATGCCAAGTTACTTTCACAAAGTCACGCTAATTTCAATATTTCAGTTTTTCACTTGCGATTTTAAGTTTAAACAATTACTTTAAGGTGACCGTGGTGTAGTGGCAGTGCAATGCTTACGCAAACTGAGAGCATCGGTTCACACAACTCAACGGTACCAATGTATTTTTGATATATGTACTTTGGTTATCCTGTTTCTATGATACAAGCACTTTAGTAGCCTAGTATAGTAAATAAAAATAATAAAATGAAAATAATTTATTGGAATAGACATGTTCTCAGTATGCACTTGCTCATTGTTAAATTCTACCATGGCTTCGGAAAAGCATAGGACGAGAAGAAGGCCCTAATAACATCGTCAATTGCAGCCTGTACATATAAAACATACCAACGTATATTTTATTAATTATTTACCTAATAATTAATAAAATATACGTTCCTTTAAAACCTTTTTATTATTTTATGTGTTTATTTTTGATATATAAATAATTTATTTAATTATAAATTGATTTTATTTTCTTTTCATTTCATTAGCTTCATTAAGCTTCTTTATACGGAGCGCAGGCATCTCGAGTAGACAAAAGCACACTTGTAAGCTTTCTGAATGGTTGCGGACCTATCTCCCGATCGCACGTATAGACTCTTTTAATTGAGAATGTACCGCAGCCTCCTAGAGCCTGCAAAACAGGGTGCATTGCCAAGTTTCTCTTGGCAGACCACTATCTTAAGCCTGATGACGTTTCGTGCACGGAATATTGCAAATATGTTATCTTCTTATGTCGCATTATTGCAGGAAACATTTTTATAAAGTGTCCCCGGACTAGATTAAAAATGATCATATACTCCAAGCGTGAAGTAATAAAATGAAAATATATGAAGATAAAACAAAGTAATGAAAGTTTTCATTTTATACGTACTCGTACTCGTATAAGGTTCTTTTACAAGTAGTATTTCAAATAAAAATTATATTCAAAGTAGGAATTAAAGGCAAACGAAATTAGGAATTAATCTGCTTTAGATATGACATAACAAAATTTGTATTTTTTTTTAAACACTTATATCTTAATTATATTTCCCACAGGGAAAGGCAGGGACAATGGAGCGCCATCTGCAATAATCCTAAAACAATTCCTTCGCTTCCTTTACATCCACAATCCTCTTCATACACGCTCTACAGTTATGGGTACTAGGTAACCCAGCTTACTTGAGCATTTCTTTGTTTTGGGCGGAAGACACACTCGTTTAACGTATCCATCGACATCCGATTTGTATATTCCTTTCAAATTAAATATTGTATTTTTTAAAATCATCAAATGAGGATCTAATAAGCCAAAGATAAATTCTGCTAAACCTTAAGTATTATTGTAAACTTAGAGTTACCCGGGGAAAAATATATTGCTACATAATATATTTTAAACAAAACTAATATACTAATATAAGAACCTAAAAAACAATGTAGAACTTAAGCTAAGAACATTCTAGAACATTTGAACCCGACCCCCCTTAAGCTTTTATGAAAGAAACTTTTAGTTCTTCAGTAGCAATTCTATGTTAAGACTTAACAGAATGCTACGAATTTTGTGAAAGTAATGTGACAAATAATTTTCTTTTGTATAAAACAGTTCCCCAGATGTGTATTATGTTTGTACATTTAAGAAGATTGTGGTGTATATTTTGTTGAAGTTTTTTTTCTTTACAAATTAACCTTTCATATTCAATTTAACTCTGTTTTTATTTAGAAGATGTAGTGACAAGTATTGACAAAGAGATGCTTCGATGGTTTGGGCACATGGAAAGGATGAGTGAAAGTAGATTGGCGAAAGCAATTTATAAATCAGATGTAGTATAGATGGATGCGTTAAACAAGGCAGGCCCAGGAGAGTGTTATTTGATCTAATCGGAGAGATCCTCAAGAAAGCTAGGTTGCCTAGTGCCCATAACCTTAGAGCTTGTATGAAGAGAATTGTGGATGTGAAGGGAGCGAGGGAGTTGTGTCAGGATCGTGGCAGGTGGCGCTCCATTGTCTTTGCCTCTCTTATGAGAAAGAGGCGTGACATTTGATTGATTGATTGATTTTATTTAGACTCAGAAAATATGGAAAAGTCGTTAGCCACCTTCTTGGACCACCTTCATGCTTACCATCAGGCAGGTCGTGGTCAGATATCGAGTATATTATATAATATATAAATATTAGTTTTTATTTTTAACGATTTAATGGCAAAGAAGTTATGTCAGGATCGTGGAAAGTGGCGGTTTGTTGTTTCTACTTATACCTGTGGGAATTAAGGCGTATCTACTTATACCTGTGCCAATTGACGATGATGATGTAATGTTAATAATTTACTTTAGTAGGCAACTTAATACATTTTATAAATTATAAGTCAAATGTATAAAAATGTTAATAAAATATGTATCATATAAAAGCCTTTGATCGCTAAATTTGACGAAATTGTATAGATCTTTGTTCCAAATATTATATTTTTTATAAAGTTACATTTCTCGTGAAGTAATTTTAGGCTTCATATATTATGTAAAAAGAGAAGAATATTAAAGTAGAAATGATTGTGTTTTTTTGAAGATATGTGGGCAATAATAATACTTTAAGTCTATAGAACTTGAGGTCTTTTTTATTGAGTCGCGACATCTGACCTCGATTTGCCTGATGGTAAGTAAGGGGAGATCTAAGTGCGCCGACGACTAAAAAATTTATGACATATTTGCCTCCGTCGGCCATGGTCGTCACTTTGCCGGCCAAATGTTCTTACATCGCGTTTGTATCAAGTAATACTATTTTATGTTTTACCTGGGCAGTTCCGCGGTGATCAGCGTTCATGGATGTATTTAACTCGAATAAGTCGCTTCTCCTCTTAAAAGAAAACTATAAAATACTTTTATAAGATTAATGTCTCTAGATACGGTTTCTGATTCGTGGAAGAACTTTTGTAATTTTTATTAGCCTAAAATTTTTACTGCAGTTTCAAACTCTAGCGGAAAATACGATAGATTTTTTTAAGTTATTGTACTAGTAAATATTTTTTACATGTCTATACTACTAAAAGTCTACACTATCATGAAAACAGGACGACCAAAGTACATACAAGTATATCAAAGATACTTTAGCGGAGCATTATTCCACTAGTTAGAAAAGTAAAGGAGTACTCCCAGCTGTACGGGTGTTGCGTACAGGGCTCAACTTAGCTTGTGACGTCGTATCGTCGGAGCGCATATATATTGAAACCTTTGTCGGTAAATCGTTTGCGAAATATTGGACGCGCAATGCCACGCCATTTAGCGGTAGCATGTAGCGGTCGCTACAATACATTGGTACCGGCAAGTGGTTTTGAACCGTAGATCTAGGTTTCTTGCCATCACGGTCGATATTTTCAGATACTTCATACAAAGATATATAAGCATATATAATAATATAAGCAAGATATGCTAAATGTAAACATTTGAGATATAAAAAATCAATATCCCACAGGGAAAGCCATCCAATTATCCAAAGGAGTGTCATTTTTATTGTGGTTCGACATTTTTGACACCACCCCTCCCGGCTAGTGTCCGGTCCATGAATGGAGGTGACTGCTATTTACCTTTAAGTAAGCAATTCTTCCTTCCATATCCACAATTCTCTTCATACACGCTCTATGGTTAACATGAACGCTGCATATCCCTGTTATTAAAGGAATGTCCCAGATTTGATTTGTTGGGTCGGCTTTGTTTGTATTTTTCTGTTTATCATTTATTTATAAATCATTTATTAGTATTAGATAAAGAGTGGTAAGCATACATAGACCCGGATAGTACAGACCGTGAAGCGACTATCATGTTACTTGCAGGTATTTTACTGTAGTAGTAGTCGCCTCCATTTATGGAGCGCACTCTAACAAAATTATTATTTCATCTAAATTTAAATATGTATTATATCTAATCAAACATTATGTTTCTTAAGTGGTAGGCAGTGGTACCCAGTCTGTCGATACGGGGTAGTACCACCACTTACAAGTATACAGACCGTGAAGTGATTTGGTCATGTTTCGGGATCAGCTTGTAAGTTGCCGGTTCCAACTAGGCCGGCATAGCAGATGTGATTGATAGTCACAGTTATTGAATGTAGTAGCAGTGACATCCATTCATGGACCACAATCCAGCTTAACATCAAGCGGGGTGCTGTCATATGTCGAGTCACAATAAAAAAAGTGATCATATATCCATGTACAAACATCTATTCAGGGAAGTGACGCAAAAATACATCCGTAAAGTTTCGTCCCCTGATTTATATAAAGACGAGATCAAAGGGCACACGTTTTTGCAGCAATAAATCATATTTCTTTTATCAAGTAGGCACAAATCAAATAGCTCCGACTCCTCGAATCAAACTTTGATTCGTTTGATAACGATTTATTTAAATATACATAGGTATATAATTCTTTTGAGAAAACGATACATTAATAATAGGTAATTTGATTTAAAATATAATTTATGTTATTTTTTATTATACATAAGTAGATATATTCATTATCTTATCGTGAGAACTTTAAAAACAAAGGATATTTATATTTGTATATTATATTTATTTAAAACAATAAGTATATTAAATTTAGTATACGTACAATTTTCAAGAGTGGTAGGCAGTGGTACCCAGTCTGCCGATCCGGGGTAGTACCACCACTTACAAGTATACAGACCGTGAAGTGATTTGGTCACGTTTCGGGATCAGCTTGTAAGTTGCCGGTTTCATCTAGGCCGGCATAGTGGATGTGATTGCTCACAGTTATTGAATTGTAGTAGCAGTGACATTCATTCATGGACCACACTTCGGCTTAACATCAAGCGGGGTGCTGTCAAATATCGAGTCACAATAAAAAAATAATAATTTAATTAACTCTATATTTATAGTCTGCTTTACGTAACGACGTTCATGTATGTATAACGATTGTCTACTATACTTAAAAGTTTTCTAAATAAATATACTCGACCGTGGTGTAGTGGTAGCGCAATAGTCACGCAAGCCGATAGCACCCGCCGGTACCAATGTATCTCTAATATACTTTGGTCATCCTGATAATATGATACAAGCAGGGGAAGGTCCAAGAGCTAACAAAAGCTATGCCGTTACTCTATATTCTACGGCTATGCCGACAGAAGGAGCTTTTTCAAGCTTCCCTTGATGGGTCAAGGTTATAGAACGGGGAGAACAGATAGGCAGATAAAGCATTTCACTTACTACAAAGAAACGTCGATTGTCGGATGTTCTAACGACATGCCAAACCTTTCATTAAGTATTATTAATAAATTCCATAGGTAAGTATCTTTATTAATTCACTAATTAAAATAAACAGCTATTGTATCTCTGAAATTACACAATTACACATTTCATTCAATGAACATCCACAGTATGTTGTTTATTGACAATAAATTCACCAAGCGCATTGGACAATGTCATCTGTCCTACATCCAATCTAAAATGATAAATTACTATTGCATTTAGGTTGTATTTAATAATTAGGCACATATGCCTTTGTTGTTATTAGGTGGGTATGTAATTAGATATTAATATTAAAGTTGAGAATATTATGTATGATCACTTTCGTAAAAAACAATAGTTATATTTATATTTAATAATATATAAATCAATCAATCAATCAAATCGTCACGCCTTTTTCCCACAGGTATAGGAAGAGACAATGGAGCGCCACTTGCAACGATCCTGACACAACTCCCCTGCTTCCCTTACATTCACAATTATCTTTATACAAGCTCTACGGTTATGGGCACTTGGCAACCTAGATTTTTTTAGGATGTCTCCTATTTGATGGGAACACACCTTCCTGTGTCTGTCTCGTTTAACGCATCCATCCATATAAGATTTATTTTCGTTAATCTAATAAATATAATAAATACTTTTTTGACGTAGCCCCTTCGTCAATACAAAATTTGCTTTTAATAATAAAATAAAGAATAAAATATTTAAAAAGGAATAACTTATATAAATCAGAGTCAGTCTTTAAACATCAGGACTCTTAAAGAAGAGAAAGCGAGAGAGTTTTCTCAGGAAACTCTCTTAAATAGTAAACCCTGCCTTTTTTGATTAATTGATATTTTTTTATGTTTAAACAAGTGAGTTTGAAGAACATCTGAACTCGTCCTGCCTGATGATAAGCAAGAGGAGGTCCAAGAGTGATGACGACTGAAAACAAACGAGTTAGTTCCCGGCAGCCTCAGTCGCCGTCACTATGCCGGTCAAAGGTGCTGCTTCACGCATCGCATGAAGGATCTAAGGCCATAGGATGGAGAGAACACATGTATTCTAAAATCAATAAAGCATTCTGAAATTGGCATAGAATTTGCTAGAGAAATGGATAAAGTTTTTACACAACCACATTGCTACTAGTCAACATAGACATGAAATGTGTCATCATACTGTAAATAAAGATCGAAATGCATATAGTTTCTTGGAAATATGCCAATGTTACAAAAGTAGCTACTATATAAATATTACTATTGAAATTTCTTAGTTCTCTGTTCTGTGCTTCCTTGGCTGGCATAGTGACAGCGAATGGGGCAACCGTGAATTGACTCGGTTTTTTCAGTCGCTGTCGGCACCTTTGGACCTCCTCTTGCTTACTTTTAGGCGGGACGAGGTCAGCTGTTGAATCACATTAAAAAATACGCCTGATGTTAAGTTAGTATGCGGTCCATAAATGGAGGTGACTGCAGTACTAATACAGCTATTTAACATCAGTAGTATTATTATTAGTAATTTATTTTGTTTTTTATTTTATTTACATCAACTAAATAATCTTATAGATAATATTCTAAATAAAACACAAATAAATAAATAAAACACACATTGAGGGTAATTGTAAGACTCCGTACTAGTTTACGTAGTAGTTGCATCTACCATACCGGCTTTATTGAAACCGGCTACTTGAAATTTAGGCGTTATAATTTATGATACTAAAGAAACAAATCAAACGTTGTTGCAAAGAAAAAATAATAAAGAAACACATTACTTACATTTTGCTGTTGAATCGTAGCAGGAAAATCTTTACCACGAATGAACGTAGTTTTCATGAATTATAATTATAGAATATTATTCTTATTCTTATTCATAATATTAATTCAAAGAGTGGTAGGCAGTGGTACCCAGTCTGCCGATCCGGGGTAGTACCACCACTTACAAGTATACAGACCGTGAAGTGATTTGGTCGATTTGGTTTCAGGATCAGCTTGTAAGTTGCCGGTTCCATTTAGGCCGGCATAGTGGATGTGATTGCTACTCACAGTTATTAAATTGTAGTAGCAGTGACATTCATTCATGGACCACACTTAGGCTTAACATCAAGCGGGGTGCTGTCATATGTCGAGTCACAATAAAAAAAAATTCATAACAATCAATCAATCATCATCAAATTGTCACGCCTCCTTCCCACGGGGATATGCAGAGGCAATTCATAACGAAACTATTTTAATTATTAAAAAGTATTTAACATTATACCTACATTCATATAAGTACTAAGATACTAACCATACACACACACACTCGACATTGTGACGTGACATATGACAGAACCCTGCCTAATCTAAAACTGGAGCGCGGTCCATGGATGGAGGCGACTGCTACTACAGTTAAATAATTGTAATTAGCAGTCACATCCATTATACCGGTCTAGTTAGCCTAGCTGATCAAATTATTAAATATTACAAATAAAAACTATAAATAATATTTGCTCTGACCGGGAATCGAATCTAACCGTAAAGCTCATATGAAGAGAACTATGAATGTGGAGGAAGCGAGGGAGTTGTGTCAGGATCGTGGCAAGTGGCACTCCATTGTCTCTGCCTTTCTCTGTGGGAAAAAGGCGTGACAATTTATTTGATTGATTGATTCCCAATCTTAATTTAATTATTATTATGTTAGCTTTACGACAGCATATCGTAATAGCGTCAAAATAAAAGTCTTATTACAAAAGAGAAATGATAAATAAGGTGAAGAGGGGAAAACACAGACGACAAAATGTAATTAACATTTTAATATAATTTTCCACCAAATGAATCATTATATTCCTCAGAATGGGGATACTGTAGGATTGTCGTAACGCTTCCCGGAGCGAGCCTCTGGGAACATTTGTCAACCGAAAATCCGCTGAAAACCGGATACAACTTATAATTATGTTTAATTTTTAAGGATTTGAGTTGATACGATGGTTGTTTTAATTATTATGGCGGTCTTTTTAATAATATTAGGAAATTAAATGAATTAATTTATAAATCTAATATGGATGAATGCGTTAAACGAGGCAGTCCCTGGAGGGTGTTTTCTAACCAAATCGGAGACATCCTTAAGAAAGCTGTGTTGCCTAGTCCCCATAATCGTAGAGATTTATTAATGAGAGGGAAGCGAGAGAATTGTGTCAGGATCGTGGTAAGTGGCGCTCGATTGTCTCTGCCTATACCTGTGGGAGAAGAGTGTGACAATTTGATCGATTCACAATACATATAGTTGTATATTTATATGTATATTTATATGTATTGTGTATATTTGTTTATTTTAAAAAGTTGGGTTATATAAATATACAATAGTGTGTGTTTTATTGCTTATTTCATATCAAAATATAACGTCTTTATTTTATATCTGATGTCGTATAATACGCATAAAAGTAATATAAGATTTAATGAACATAATCATTAAATTCTTAAACCCGTTTGTTTTATGTTTTAGGTATCTAATAATAATGTGCTAAAGTAATTATATCAATGTTAATGCGTTTATTATATGTACACTAATTTATTTTATTATTTATTAAGTTACTAGTAATTGTAACTTGTCTCAAAAATAGTTTTCTTTGTGTTGTGAGCATTGATTTTAGGTTTATTTAATTTAACAGGAGAGTGTTTTCCGACCAAATCGGAGACATCCTCAAGAAAGCTGGGTTGCTTAGTGCCCATAACAATAGAGCCTGTATGAAGAGAATTGTGGATGTGAAGGAAGCAAGGGAGCTGTGTAAGGATCGTGGTAAGTGGCGCTCCATTGTCTCTGCCTATCCCTGTGGAAAAAAGGCGTTACAGATTGATTGATTAATTTATGTGTTTTTTTATTTAGTTGTACAATATTTAATATACTGTTTTATATTTACTATTTATTTACATTTCTAAACTAAGCTACTAAATTGCTTGTATTATAAAAACAGGACAACCACAGTACATATATCAAAGATACATTGGTACCGGCAAGTGGTTTTGAACCCATGTTCTTGGTCTGTGTAACCTATGATTGCACTACCACTACACCACGGTCGCCTCAATATTTCTAATATACTTTCATTGATCGGACCGATCATAGTTGTGTCAGGATCGTGGAAAGTGGCGATCCGTTGTCTCTGCCTATTCTTGTGATAATGGAGACGTGACAATTGAGTAACAACATATGAGATAAGTTTAATATAAATAACAACACATAAACAGTAGATATTATATTCACGATCTATTCTTATTCACTAGTTTCAATTTAAAATTATATTAGGAAACACTTTCATTTGTATCACTTTCAAACATCACATGCCTTTGTCTTTTAAAATGTTACTCCTAATTAAAAATGAAGAATTAAATAATATTGCCTAAAGTTAATTATAGAAGGCTGAACATGTTATATGTTTTGTTTTTGAACATGTTTTTGACGACAGGCGTGGACGAACGGTTTAGCGACTGGTTTGTTGCGCGTAAAGATCCCCGGTCGGAGCAAATATTTGTTTCATAGCTTTTATTTGTAATATTTAATAGTATTAAATATTGCAAATATTTGTGAATAAAAAAAATAGATAGATATTTGCTTCGGGTCTGGTTATCAAAGAGTGGTAGGCAGTGGTACCCAGTCTGCCGTTCCGGGGTAGTACCACCACTTACAAGTATACAGACCGTGAAGTGATTTGGTCACGTTTCGGGATCAGCTTGTAAGTTGCCGGTTCCATCTAGGCCGGCATAGTGGATGTGATTGCTACTCACAGTTATTGAATTGTAGTAGCAGTGGCATTCATTCATGGACCACACTTTGGCTTAACATCAAGCGGGGTGCTGTCATATGTCGAGTCACAATAAAAAAAAAATATCTGGGTCAAATATAAATAGAATATAGAGCGATTGTCATTTCCTATATTTTTATTGCTATTTTATTATTTAACCTTTTCTCAATAACTGCTTTCCTATTTGGCGTATTCACATTTTTGTCAACATGTCAGGAAGTGGCTTCCTTCATTCTTTTGATTGTTGAGTGGCAAAGAAACCCGACCCCTCGTCACGCTGCTTGACAAGAAAAGTCGTGTCATTCGCGTTCATTGCTTTTCGTTGAAGAGCGTATTACAGTAACATTTTAGTAGTTTTTGTTGCTATGTCCTTGTCCTTTTTATTTTCGTTGTTTTTTTTGTGTTGGTGAAAAGGATTTTAATAATGAAGTTAGTTGACTTTAGTCTTTTGTTATAACTATAACTAATGTCAACTATGGACTCAAGTCAATCGCTGGGGTTGCCTCACACGATAAAGTCGCAACCCAAAAAGAGTGGATTAATACTCTTAATACTATTAAATTAAATTGTCACGCCTTTTCCCACAGGGATAGGTATTGTAATTAAAATTGGAATATGAAAATGTATATAGACCGTGAAGTATCTTAGACCTGCATAGTGGATATGACTGCTATTCACAGTTGAACCGCACTCCAGCTTGAAATCAGGCGAGGTGCTGTTATATTTAGAGCCACAATAAAAAAAAACTTTAACTCGCCTAAATCTCAGGGCATACATACCCTGATTCTATATACATATGGGTAGTATATATACATAGTAAATATACTACCCATTAGAGGTTATTTTGCGAATTATACGTAATTATTGAACCTCTATCTAACAGTATATGTATACCACACTATCGGCGTTATAGTTCATAGAGTCATGAAGATGAAATACGTGACTAAGGACTTAGGTGAATTTGCCATAATATGAATACAATCTATGTTAGATATGAAGTACTTGTCTACAAAAGCATAATACATGCAAGCAAAATTCCTTATTGCACACAACAGAATGCATAGAAAGACTACGAAAGACAGGACGGCGTACAAATGGAAGCCTTATCAATAAAAAGTGTTTTCTTCCAGGCACGCAACCTTAAGGTAGTTAACTATATATTGGTGTAAAAAGATTGGAAAATGAGTTGTAAAATGCACCAAGATTTGTAACAATACTTAATAAATTATACCTCGTTATCAAGTAAAATATTAACAAGTTTTGGCGCGGATGCGGTGTACAAAAACAAAAAGAAAATGGTGCGGTGTAAAAAAATGTTAATACAGTACTCGTCAATAAAGTGTTTTATTTTTCTTGCATTAAAAAAAACTGCATCTGACGAAATAAACGTGGCAGTATGAAAAAACTTAGTAAAAAGATGAGGCAAATGAGCTTTGTTGATCCCCGATCAGTGCAGTTGTTTTTCATTGTATTCAATATTAAGACTTAAATTTTAAAAGAATGTGTTTTGTAGGATCATTATGACATGCACACAAAATTTCATTAAAATTGACCGTAAAATGTTTGTATAAAGTTGATAAATGTAGCAAAAGACTTCGGAATAACGGCCATAATTGTTAGGCACCTTAGAACATTTATTCAAACCCGCTTTCCCTCATCAAGAAGTACGATAAACATTTATTGCAATACCGCAAGCTTGGGCTCAGGCTGCAGTCAGGGGTAGGTGATTTTTAACAATTTTTTGGACCGTTAGATTATCAAATATACTAATTCTATCCGACATAGGAAATATACATAATAAAATATATATGCAAAATAGTAATAATAAAAACGATATTATACAAAATAATAGAAGCAAGAGCAAGATTTTAATAAATAATAGCCATTGAGAAATCGCTTTCGAAAACAGAGCCGGCAAATTGAAATTAATTATCTTTTGAAGAAACAGAAAGCGAGGGCATCTTTATCAAAGACTTTTTGAGTGTCAATTTCTTTGGAAAATCGCAAAAAAAACTGTTCAATTTATATATTAAACAGTTTTATAGATCGAAGTGTTTAATTTGGACTTCGATCTATGACAACTCAGCCGAATAATTTGACAAAGAACTCATTTCGTAACAATTTGTTAAAGGTGCGTACACCCACTCATTCGAGTAATTGATATTGGAAATTGACACTGGAGTCTTCAAAGAGGCATATGACTCAATATAAACAAAACAATAAGTCAAGTTTTGCTTATTAGGAATATATTTATGACAATATTTATGTTAAATAAAAGAAAATAATAATTTAAAAATAAGTAGAAATAAAGTAAATAAAGTAAAAATAAATAAATGAATTTCCTATGTCGCTAACGGGATTTTTTTCTATACAATCTTTTTTAAAATTATAGCTTGACATCCCGAAACGCGACTAAGTCACTTTACGGTCTGTGTAAGTAGGTGGTGACACCACTGGCTACCATTCTTAAATATACCTAATTTATACTTAATATACCATTTTAATACTTTTATACAAATGAACATATAATTGCAAGAATATAATTAGCGCATAGAATATATTATAAAAACAACAATAAAAATTGGAGAGAAATAAAATCAATCAGGATTTGAATGCGTCTAACCGAATCGAATGTTTAGAAACTGTTTAGAACTCAGTTCATTCAGAAACGAGTTCTATACAGAGTTTATAATAGTTTTAAACACAAATTATTGTAAAGGAAAAAACAACAACTATAAAACACAAAAGGCAATAAAACGCAGAAATTGTCTTAATGCTTTTGTGACAAAAACACAGCAATTATGGTTTTTGAAACGTTCCTATTAAAATGTTGTTTTTGTGTAATTTAGTTTCAGAGATGTTTGCACTTTGGTGTTACAATGTGCTTTTTATGGCACACTGCAACTGATCCTGGGCTCAGAAACACCAACTGTTACTATTTAATGCACTTTTGAACCACATTTCATTGTAATTAACTTTACACTTTTAGTACCTAATGTATAGTCTCTATAGAGTGGGTAATAAACGTTTTATTGATTGGTATGTGCTGGTTATTTAAACAGAATTATTTTGTAACATGTTTTAAAGCTTACACGGATATGTAAGTATAGATAGGCGGACTTGCTTCCATCGCAGTCGTCCAGAGCTCTTCTAATCTGCCGATACTTATATAGCGCAGCTCGAAAGTCAGAGCTCTTTTTTCTGCCGGGAACTATACGAGACTAGACATTCGAACTCGACATGCCTGATGGTAAGCAAGGAAACGTCGAATGATAAAATTGATTCTATTTACGGTTGCCTCAGTCGCTGTCACTAAAAGTCACTTTTTTACGGTTTTATTAATTTTTATTTATTGTGACTCGACATATGACAGATGACCCAGCTTGATGATAGGCTCCAGTGTGGTCCTTGAATAGATGTCACTGCTATTACAATTTAAATAACCGTAAGTTGCAGTCACATCTACTATGCCGGCCTAATTGTAACCGGCAACTTACAAGCTGATCCCGAAACGCGAGTAAATCACTTCACGGTCTGTATATTTGTAAGTGGCGGTACTACCCCAGATCGGCAGATAACCAGACCAGACCCGAAGCAAATATTCTCCTCTTTTTTTTATTAACAAATATTTGTAGTATTTAATATGAATTATTAAATAAAATTAAAAAAATTGTTTCATAGCTTTGTTCAAATAGCTCCGACCGGGAATCGAACCCGGGACTTTACGCGCAACAAACCAATCGCCGATTAATCGGCCACGCCTATCGTCAAAATCCAAGGATCCAAGGTTATAAGGATGAGGAGAAGAATTGAGCTGAAAATTTATCTTGCATTTCCGAATAAGAAATGACGCACCGATCCTATAACACATTTTTAGTGCACCTTGGGGGTAAGACCGATTCGTACGCCGTGACCACAAACGTAACGCGACCTGCCTGATGGTAAGCAAGAGGAGGTCCAAAGTGCCGACGACTGGAAAAACCGAGTCAGTTCACGGCTACCCCGGCCAAAGGTGCTTCTTCTTGCATCGCTTGAAGGATCCAAGCTTATAGGATGGAGAGAGCACATGGGCTGTTAACGCATTCTACTTGTCGAATGCTTTTGTTTCATACACAATATTGCGAATTAATATAGATTTTTATACATGCTATGTAAGGTAAAAAGACAAACTTAATGTTATCCCCCGTGTCGCCGTTCACTATACACATGAATGGAACGCAGGCGAGGAATAAATCAGTAATCTAGTTACGTCGCGTCGTCTTACATACCTATAGGATTATAAATACATAAAATTTATATTTCCGTTTAAGGCGACCGTGGTCTAGTAGTAGATTTAAAACCACTTGCCGGTTACAATGTATCTTTAATATATATATACTTTGATCGTTTAGTTTCTGTGATACAAGCATGTTTAGTTGCTTAGCAAACTAAACATAAAAATGTACAAAACAAAATTCTATTCATCATCATTAGCCAGAAGGCGTTCACTGTTGAACATAGGCCTCCCCCTTAGAACGCCATTTCGAACGACAAGACGCCAGTTGCATCCACTGGTTATTTGTGACTTTCACTATGTCGTCAGTCCACCTAGTAGGAGGCCTACTATTTAATTCAACGATATATAAATAAAACTACTTAATTATAATAATGCATCTTTACTTTATAATTGTAAAAAGAAGAATGAATGTACTTTCTATTTAAGCCAAGTGTTGTGAAGTGCTTCACATTTTTTGCTCATTCAAACAATATTTCGAGTTGAAAGAAAAGTAAAGGGGATTTCATAAGGATTTACTTTTATTCTTTGTTGTGGCATCTTTTGTGTTCGAACTTTGGAAATTCTTTTATTCTGCGAGGTGTTTTACTTCAACTGAAAATAGTGTTGCACTGTAATAATTCAAATACTTTTTTTATTGGATTTCATACAGTACCAGCCTCGTATCATTATACTTCTCAATAGGATGCGGCTACTGTATCGTGAACAATTGATTCCTCCTGCTTTTAGGTAAAAAGTCAATGTTTTTCAAGTCGCGACATTTGACCGTGACGTCCAAAGAGAAGCGCCGACTACTGAAAAATCAGTCGCCGTCACTATGTCGGCTGATCTAGGTATCGTTAGACGATTTCTTAACCAATTAGAATCGGTTTTAACTTGATAGTTTTACACGATATTGTTTATGATATGAGTTTTTTTGCGGCTTTTTAACGCGTTTATTTTTATCCTATTGCTGCAATTCCTTCAAGACGTTAGATTTTAAAATAGAAATGAAAGAAAAACACGAAAGTAAAGTCACAAAATATTTTACTTCGAAAATAAGTATATTTTACGCATTTATTTGTTTTTATTATGTACTAGTTTGCCATTGAAATCGTTACATTGATAAATATTTAGGGATCAAAACCAGTTAGTCTAACTTTATTTATGATAACGTAACGTTGGTAACAGAATATAATCACCAGGCTCTTCACAAAATATAATATGAATAGAGAGTTAATAAAGGTATGATTAGCTAATAGATAAAGTTCAATAACCTTTGTGACATAAGATATATTTTTTCACGGAATTCAGATTAAGGACCTCTTCTAATAATATTCGTATTTTATGTATTGTGTTGCTCGGGTATGGGTTACTGCGGGACGACCGCGTAACTCAATGACAATGGGCTTCGTTTTGACAGTTGAACTCCATTAATGAGCTTTACACGGCGTTCTCACGGGGCGATTTAAGTTGATCAACTGCGAAATCGTTCGCGATTTGAACCATCTGAACAGACTTTCAACCAAGTTGAAGCAATAAAAATTGATTCAATAAAAGTTAAAGACCTTTCTACTTTTATTGATTCAACTAATAGCTGAATTGTCTGAACCTATTCGTTCAACTTGCATTGAATAATCAGTCCAATCAATTAATCAGCGTGATTGAGTACCCAAGTATTGTATATTGCATTCCTCTGTCACCAGTTTTTTATTTGTTCGTAAAATAAAATGTGAATAAAATGTAAATAAAGGCGTCTGCATCCACAAGAAAAATGCTAAAATGAACATGCTAAATGAATAGGTGTAATATTGAATCGTGAGAACGCTACCGTCAATATTTGCTTTCGAATTTTTATTAAACGATAAATATTGATCAACTAAAATCGCCCCGTGAGAACGCCCCATTAAAGTTAAAATTGCGACCGCGCAACATACTAAGAATCGATGTTTATTTTCATTTAATTAACAGTTCAAGCTTTTCACACTAACAACGACCGTGTAACTTTTTGACAAATGGGAATGAATTTCATTATCATTAACATTGAAGTTGCACGGTCGGCCCCCTGGTATTATTAATTTAGATCGTATGATAGCACTCCGCCCGATGTCTAACTGGAGTACAGTCCATGAATGAATGCGTTTCTACTAGAGTTTTTCTAGTAGAGTTTTCTACTAGAGAACGGTTTAGCGATTGGTTTGTTGCGCGTAAAGTTCCGGGTGCGATTCCCGGTCGGAGCAAATATTTGTTTCATAGCTTTTATTTGTAATATTTAATAACATTAAATATTGAAAATATTTGTTATTAAAAAAAGAGAGATAGAAATTTGCTTCGGGTCTGGTTATCGAAGAGTGGTTGGCAGTGAAGTGATTTGGTCACGTTTCGGGATCAGCTTGTAAAGTTGCCGGTTCCATCTAGGCCGGCATAGTGGATGTGATTGCTACTCACAGTTATTGAATTGTAGTAGAAGTGACATTAATTCATGGACCACACTTCGGCTTAACATCAAGCGAGGTGCTGTCATATGACGAATCACAATAAAAAAAAAAATAAAAAAAAGTTGAATAACTGCAAATATAAATCGGAACCGTCAACTTTTAAACTAATACCGTAACACTACTGAGTTCATTCACAGTTTTCTTCTTACAAATAGCTCCATTGTGCAAAGTAGCTTATAAATATAATAGATATATCGGATCTTATTTTCCTGGTAACATACGTTTTTTTTATTACATTTAGTGTGAAACACTATTAAAAAATGTACCACGAGACCCACATATCCGCTCCACTTTCGCGTACTTTTACGTAAAATTGCGATTTGCATCGAACTCGTCCGATATTGAAGTGTCGCTTCTATTTATACAGGCATCCAAGTGTACAGAAAAATTCTGGTTTCAGACAAAATTGGTTTTAGTTTTTAGTTTTCTTTAAAAAATGTATAGTTACATGTGACCGTAATGTAGTGGCAGTGCAGACCGAGAGTACGGTTTTAAAATCACTTGCCGATACTAATGTATCTTTGATATTTATGTACTTTAGTTGTATTGTTTCTATGATATAATCACTTTAGTATAGAAATGTAAATAAAAAATTTAATAATAATTTATTTAATTATTCTTTGTCAAATGTTTTAAACTATAATGAAACTAAAATATATACTATACTTATATGTAATATTCATATTTAAAAACTACATTTCTTTTTACTAAATATGCTAGGCTGGCTAGAAACTGGGCAACCAAAATATATACTCGTATATCAAAGATAAATACATTTGTACCGGCAAGAGGTTTTCGAACCGGGGGTTCTTAGTTATTAAAATAGTGACACAATAGGCGACCTTATTCATCATCATCATCAGCCAGAATGCGTCCACTGCCTCCCCCTTAGAACGCCATTTCGAACGACAAGATGCCAGTTGCATCCACCGGTTATTCGTGACTTTCACTATGTCGTCAGTCCACCTAGTTACTAGTTACCACTTATTACTAACAGCAATCTCTTCCAAACCAATTTGACGGATAGTATACAATCCTACTATTAATATAATCGTGAATGTAAGTTTGTTTGTTACGTTATCACACAACAACTACTTAACCGATCATTATAAAACTTTGTACACATATTTTTGGAGGTACTAGAAGTAACATAGGATACTTTTATTTAAAAAAAAAATTGTTACTATAGTTTCCAATTGACTATAGTTTCAGATGTGTAATTTTTCTATATTTATTTTTATTTCCGTCTGTCATTTTTATATGAGTTATCGAGTTATAAATACAAAAGAGGGATATACAGTCGAATTGAGAACCTCCTCCTTTTTTATGACTGTGTTATAAACATTATTTTACGCAGGTGAAACCGCGGGCACAGCTAGTGTAATATATTTATGTAATAAAATCTAATGTTATTGTGTCTAAATGTTTATTAAAATATATTATAAAAATAATTGTTTCTTCGAAATTATTGACGACGGGCGTGGCCGATTGGTGTGAACCCAGTTTGTTATGTGTGAAGTCCCGGGTTTGGTCCCGGTCGGAGGAAATATTTGTTTCATATCTTTTAGTTCTATTATTTGTTAGCTATATTAAATATTTGTTAATAAAAAAGAGGCGGATATTTGCTTCGGGTCTAGTTATATTATCAAAGAGTAGTGCCCAGACAGTGATGCCCAGTCTGCCGATCCGGGTAGTACCACCACTTACAAGTATACAGACCGTAAAGTGATTTAGTCGTGTTTCGAGATCAGCTTGTATGTTTCCGGTTCCAACTAGACCGGCATAGTGAATGTGCCTGCTGGTTACAGTTATTAAATTGTATTTTTTTATTTTTTTTATAAGCACTAATCCTGTAATAAGTAACATTACAATGTCTATTGTCTGTGTGTTATTTCAATTATAGTTAACCACAGCATTCGTGTTATATCAAATCAAAGCAATTTCTATTCGTGAACCTTTAACAATTGTGTCAAATTATTTTTAAAAAATTGATAAAAACGTGAAATAATACTAAGAGAAAATTATATATAAGGTAAAAATGAATCAAACCAAGTTAAATTAAATTAAATCAAATCAAACTGAATTAAATATAAATCAAATCCATTAAAACATTCGAATTTCAATAAAATTAACAAATTAAGAATAAATTAAATTAAATTATATTATAATTAATTAAATCAAAACGAAACAAAACAAACCAATTCAATTTAAATCAAAATAAATAAGTAAGTAAAATCAAATCAAATTTGTCACATAATAATCATTTAGCTAACGACTGTGGCCGCCTCTCTCTTGTATTTCCCTATGTAATAGTACTGTACTGTAATAGTACTGACATCCATTCATGGACCGCACTCCAGCTTAACATAAAGCGGAGTGCTGTCATATGTCGATTCATAATTTAAACAAAACAATTATAATATACGTATTTTGTAAGCTTAAAAAGCATATATTTGACAAAAAAAACTTTTTAATTTTTATTATTTTCATATAAACATGAAAATATTTTATGAGCTATAAATATTAATCTTGGACAAAGAAGATCAAATAATATTTAGGCGTTAATTATTTTCTGAGAAAACAAATGTTTTTCTTGCTAATGATCAGTTCCGGACAAAACAAAAGAAAGTCTCGTTTATCAAAATAACATAAATATGAGAAAAAATAATATTAATCGACGAACTGTAGTCAACTATCATTAATTATTCAAAATATATCATTTCATTTTAATTCATTTATTGTTTAGGATTGTATTTTCTGCTTCATTATTTCACTGATATTCATTCATTGTATCGAAAATGAATAAATTAATTTGTACCAATTAAAATCAGCATTAAAATCAGCTTAAATATTATTAAATATATTAAACCTTTATAATTATAAATTGTATTACATAAATAATTATATTGTAAGCATCATTCCCACTGGCAGAGATAATAGAGCGCATTTTACGATCCTGACATGACTCTCCTAGAGCCTTAACATCCATTAGGCATTGCAGGCCACGGCTTTAAAAAGAACGAGAAACACCCCTCACTCAAAACTGATGAGTATCAATAAGTTTTAAAACTTTGATCATAACACCAAGAACCACAAAATAAAAATAAGTACTTACCTAAGTATTAAAATCTCACGAACAAAATGTTAAGAAATAGCTACAATACTCAGCTTAAGGCAGTAAAAGTCGATAGAAGAGGAATTCCAGCAAAGTCAGCCAACATTTAAAAGATCCTAGCCTAGCAATGTCTGCTGCAAGTACTTCTTTAGACAAAATGTCAAAGGTTAGGTAGAGCGAAAAGTGAGTGTGTTGACATACGAGTATAATAAAGACATTAGACGTATTTTTCTGTCGCAAGTCCGGTATGCTCCCTTTACTTTTTCGCCTGCCACGCCATGTTCCCGCCATCCGCATGAAGAATCTATAGATGCTAAGAAAATTGTCTCGTTTCATTTAAATTTACGTAAACTTTTAATATACACACAAGTTTAATTTATGCGCATCAGACTAATCTGTTCAATCAAGTCTCGTGGCAGTCTGGGGTTGGATGAGAACAAAAGCAAGCGAAGAAAGAAAGAGGTTGCATCTTAGTTCCTGCATATGACTATATATCTCTATCCTCTATCTAGTGTTAACAAAATCAATAGAAAATATATATACTATTTACTATACTATTATACATCCGAATACCTAGGTATGTCTCTAATCGAGATTGTAATCATAAACAATTGTGCTTCAAACAATGTTTTATTAACGAGAAAACCAATATTAACTTTAATATTTCCAATAGTCTTTAAATATAAAAAGCTATCTTATTATAACGCAGAATTATCTTTTAAATTAAAAATAAATTGTTTATTCTGGACATGACAAAGCTAGCGTTGCCGAAGGCTTTTGCGTAAGTTTACCATTTAATATAACTATACAATAGTTTTTGTAAATTTTGTCTCATTGTTTGTTTGTTCATCGCACAAAAACTAATATACTGAAAACTACCTTCTCTTGTAGTTAATGCATATCGGAGGGAGTAATCATAATTATTGTTTTGGCATTGTAGAGCATTGTCGAACAAGCGCCAGCGTCAAGTGACTGAGCGACTGAATGAAAGAGACGACCTAAAAACCTGATTTTTTTATTGTGACTTGATCTGCCTGTTAGTGGGCATGATGGAGGTCCAAGAGTGCCGACGACTGAAAAACTGAGTCAGATAGGGGCTGCCTCAAAGTTACTTACTATAAGTTTTTTTTACGGCCGGTGTAAAATGCAGACCATCATTTTTTTCTAATAACCTATAAAAAAAATAGGTACAAGAAAAATATATATATTTTTTAATTCCTGTTATGTGAAAAATTAAAGGTATCTCGTAAATCGAAAAAAAAACGTATGCCATATTAAATGTGTAAAACGAAATAATTAAGATGGAAATTATAGAAAATGTGGCCTTTCGCGTACGAAGTCGCGGGTACACAGCATGGTTAGAATAACCATTTTTTATTATTATCATAAACCATTAAAATTTATGATCAAAACTGTATTTTCTGTGAAATTGTCGATTTCTGTGAAACTTCAATTATTCCAAAGCTTGTTCATAGATCACTACTATGAACTGAAATACACCGTTTACAAAATGTAAAACTATTTTTAAGGTATTTTTATTATTATCAAGCTCTATTTACAAAAGGTAAAACTAATGCCCTTGCCAGTCCACCTTGGGGATAAATACATAATAGTATAATACTTAATAATATAATAATATAATATAATATAACATAATATAACATAATATAATATAATATAATATAATATAATATAATATAATATAATAGTTAATAATAATAATTATATAATAATATAAATAGTATAATACTTTTTTATTGATGGACTGATGGACGCCTTAATAAAATACGCCTATTGAAAACGCCGTCATGGTTCTGTGCGTTCTTTATCGCTTGTACCACGGAGCTTAATCCTACCTCGTCTTATTACTTCGCCCTCGGTGAAAGCGACAATTTTTTTTATTATGACTAGACATATGACAGCACCCCGCTTGATATTAAGCTGGAGCGTGGTCCATGACAAGATGCCACTACTACTACAATTCAATAACTGTAAGTAGCAGGCACATCCACTATGTCGGCCTAGTTGGAACCGACAACTTACAAGCTGATCCCGAAACGCGACTAAATCACTTCACGGTCAGTATACTTGTAAGTGGTAATACGACCCCGGATCGGAAGACTGGGTACCACTGCCTACCACCAGACCCGAAGCAAAAATCCGCCTCTTTTTTATAACAAATATTTCATATTAATGATTAAATATAACAAATAAAAGCTATTAAACAAATATTTGTTCCGACCGGGAATCGAACCCGGGACTTTATGCGCAACAAAACAAATTTGTCGTTAATTTGTCGTACAATCGTTTCTTCGTTCTATTTTGTCCTGCTTTGTACAGTAAGAAATAATCAGAATTATTTTGTACAGTTACTTTCCGTAGATTTTATATACAAATTTATTTATATATTTTATACTAAGCTACTTACTTATATACTACTATTGTTTCTATTGCTTGTATCATAGAAACAGGACAAATATTAAGGATACATTGGTACCGGCATGTGGTTTCGGACCCGCCGCACTCGGTTTGCGTGACCATTTCACTACCACTAGACCACGGTCGCCTTATTCTTATTTTTGTATACAATAACATACTATAAATAATTCATCATTCGAGCCTTACTTAGACTAAGTACACCATATTTCATAACGGCAGACCCTTCTGTGGACGCGACGTAAAATACAGCGTAGGTAATCCTATCCATCGGTGATTTATATCAAAGAAGGGTCAATGTGGAAATTTTCATAAGCTATATATCATCATTTCATACCAACTGTTTAAAAGATAAGCTTGACAGATCAGTGTGGCGTTTGTTAAATTGACGCTGATTATTAATTTTACTACAACCCTCCCCTTTTTAACCCTGGACTCAAAAAGAGGGGTTCGGCGTGTCTGTGTATCTGTGTGTCTGTGTATCTGTGTGTCTGTATATTTGTGTGTCTGTCTGTGGCATCGTAGCTCCTAAACGAATGGACCGATTACGATGCTTTGTTTTAAAAGGCGTGACAAATTGATTGATTGATTGATATCATATTAGCCGTCATATTCTTTATTGTTACGCGACCTCGATTTGCTTGATAGTAAGGCATACAAAGCAATTACTGAAAAAAAAACGTCTCATTGTAGTATTTAACACAACAAGCGTGGCGCATTTATTAGCACAATAGTCCGTTACCCGTAAAGTCCTGGGATTGTTAATATAAAAAAGAGACAGATACATGCTCCGGGTTAGCCCAGTCTGTCGATTCGGAATAGTACCACTACCTACAAGTAAGTGTACAGACAACGAAGTGATCTTTTCACGTTCGGATCAGATTTTAACTTGGAACCCAACTAAGCCAGGATAGTGACTACGACTGCTACTTGCAGTTATTTAACTGTAGTAGCAGTCGCCTCTATTCGTGGACTGAACTCCAGCCTAACATCTGGCGGATTCATTATGCTGGAACCGGGAACTTACAAGCTGATCTCGAAACGCGACTAAGTCACTTCACGGTCTGTATACTTACAAGTGCTTACACTAACAAGTGCTGGTGAAACTGGGCACCATTGCGTACCGCTCTTAAAGTCGACATGTGGAATGCTTTGCCAGCCCATGTGTTCTCTCCTTCCTGTAACCTTGGATCCATCAAGCGATGCGTGAAAAAGCACTATTGGCCGGTATAGTGACGCCGAGTGAGGCAGCCGTGAACTGACTCGTTTGTTTCAGTCGTCGTCACTCTTGGATCTCCTCTTGCTTATCAGGCGGGTCGAGGTCACGTTTGACATCGTCCGCCTGTCAACGATGTCAAACGTGTTGTCACGTTTGACGTTTGACGTTTGACACGTTTGACACGTTGTCACAATAAAAAAATAGCGTAAAAGTAACAATTTTGTATATATATACTTAAGTATATTTAATACAAACAATAATTTATTTTGTAATAATATACTTTCCGTATTTATATGCGTAGGTTTGAGGCAATACCTAAACCTACACATTTATATGTATCGACCAAACAACATAATTTTAGACAACTTTGATTTATAGAAGTAGAAAATTAATTAACTTGTTCGAGATTAAGCTTTGTTCCGTTTTCAATCAAAACATTTTATTTACTTTCGTGGCAAAGGAAAATAATTAAAATTGGAAGTATCTTTCATTGTAATTAAGAAAGCAAGCCCTTGCGAAATTTCTCGGCTTTTTCTTCCTACCAAATGTTCTTAAAATATTAAAGGAATATTAATAGACATGTTCCTTCGAAATGGACTATTGTTTCAATAATAAAGAAAATATAAATTTTACTTTTTGTTGGTTTGGAATTTTCTTTAATTATAATTCTTTTGTTTTTCATTTTTTAGATCTTATGTAAAACTTTATACTTTTTATAGTATAATATTCTGGAATAATTTCTTATATAAATTTAAAATTAAAACTTGAAGGCCACCATGGTCTTTGTGTAGTAAAATGGTATCTTAAACCAAGAACTCTATTTCACAACCGTTGGTACCAAAGTATTTTTGATAAATAACTTTAATGATTCTCTAGATACTCGTAAGCATTTTTTTATATAATATATAAACAGTGCTCAAAAATGATGTTTATAGAAATAGTACTTTTAAAGCAAAAAAGATCATTAGTTGTTCCGCGCTTATATCCGATCACATTTCCGCTGATGTAGTCATTAGGAAAATGTAATGTCATACTCGTTTGTGTTCTTTTGTTCTGTATTGTCGTGTTTTTTTCTCTTTGTGTCTTCAATATCTCGTAATTTAATTTATGCTTTATGTGGTTTAAAACTGCATCGTCCATTTAATTTAACAAGGCCTAATAAATTATTAATTAATTTAACATATACTTTTCTTTTGTGTAATTCCAATTTATTAAAATATATTTATTGTTTTCAAAAAAAGATTTTATATGGACTTTTGAGATTTTAAATTTTATAAAGGATTAATTTTGCTCTAATTTCTTAGGTTATACTAAACAGCAGATCCAAGGATAATTACAATTTTAATACTAATTTAAGAATTATTTTATTGAAAATTGACATCTGACTTCAACTTGCCTCACCCGCTGTAACAATGCCAAGTTAATATTAATTTATTAATATTAACTTTACTGTTTTAAATGTGTTTGTCCTAAGTTAAATGATTGATTCCATCATTTGTTATTATGAAAATTCATGTGCTTGTCCACCTCAGATGTTTAATAAATAATTCTTTGTTTGTTCTCATAAGTCAGGAGCTCTATACCTAGAATTGGTCCACCCACTCTCTCTAACAGTTCATTTAACATTTATTTCTGGATTACGGTACACATTGTTTTGAACTGATGTTGAAGTATTTTAATCCAAATAAATCATAATTATTATTGTTTTCCGACCAAGTCGGTGACATTCTCAAGAAAGCTAGGTTGTCTAGGATTGATATTATTAAATTGTACATTTTTAATGTTAATTTGTGCATATTGCTTGTTTGAATCGAGTTTCTGTGGATATTAATTACCATAATTAATTACTGTACACTTAAAGCAAGCAAAAGTGTCTATGTGGGAACCACAAGTATCGAAAATTTGGGCGCATATTTTGGATTTAACATAATACATTTTCTAGAAACTCGGAAACCCTCTTCACCTAAAGCGCCGAAAAGTTGTTTACGCAACTTTTGATTGCCTTCTTTACTTAGTTTGCTTACTTTTTTTACTTAGGTGGGGATTATGATGAAACTTTTTTCGTTAAAGGCTCAAAGATACATAAATGGGTTTACAACTTCACGTTCAGCATAAATTTCTCTTCGCAAATGTTTTCCTCGTCGAGTGACGTTCCAGGATATTTTATTTTCAAAATTAATTTATAAATTATAAAAAGTTGATTTAACGCATGCATAATTTTACTTAATAAGTGGTTTAGGCTGTATTATAATTAAAAATAAATAAATAAATACTTTATTGCACTAACTAAAGAAAGGTAGGTAGAGTGGTGGCCATTAGCCGAGTATGCCGACCCGTTACCGAAGTCACTTTTTAGTCTCGTTTCGGGTTGAGGTTCTAAGTTACCGGTTCCAAGTAGGAACCGGTAGGATAGGATGAGACTGCTATCTGCAGTTATTTAACAGTAGTAGCAGTCGCCTCCATTCATAGACCGCACTCCAGCCTAACATCAGGTGCGGTATCAGCCTAATGCCATTGACGACAGGCGTGGCCTATTGGTTAGCGTTCCGGGTTCGATTCACAGTCGAAGCTAATATTTGTTTCATATTTTATTTCATTTTATTTCATATCATATTTCATATATTTGTTCATCTATTAATTATATTAAATATGAATTAAACAAATTTTATGCGGCTTACTATCGCGTTTATTTTGGTTTTGATTTTACAATGTTTTATTATTCCGACGTTTCGAGAGCTTTGCAGCCATCGTGGTCACGGAGAGACTGAGGTGTTGGTCGTCCTATTGGTTGATGCTGTTATTGTTTCCAAAACTACCCCGTTTGATATTTTGTTTTTCTGTTCCCGGTTTATTTCAATTTTTTGCAAAAATAACTGACGGTGTCATCTGGTTTGGCAGTTTGCTGGACTTGGGACTTGAGTTTGTGAATTATGGGGTCCCAGGTGTTAGATAATCGCCAACCACCTTCTCTATTGAAATTAGGATGTTTTTTAATCTCAATAGCCTCGCGTCCATCCTGGGTATCAGTCGACTTTCCTTTGCGAGGATCTTCGGTTTGTCGAAACGGATGTAGTGATTGGCGCCGTCCTGTTGATGCTCACAAACTGCAGACTTTCCACTACGTTGGTGTTTTATATCCGCGATATGTTCCTGTACGCGTGTGAATATATTTCTTTTTGTTTGTCCTATATACGAGAGTCCACAGTCACATTCTAACTGGTACACCCCTGCATCTTGTAAAGGAATGTTAGTTTTCACAGGTCTCAGGTATTGGTGTAGCTTTTTATGCGGCTTGAAATATGTTTTAACCGATGCTTTTCTCAATACATGGCCGATCTTGTCTGTAACACCCTTCACATATGGCAGGATGAGGGGGGCACGATCCACTGTCGGTGTTTTCACATGTCCTCTGCGACGAGCGGGATGGATTTTCAGCTTGTTGTCAGCAAGAACTTTTTTGACATATTGAAGCTCTTCTCCCAGGTGTTGGTCGTCACAGATGCCACGTGCTCTCTGTAACAAGGAAAGGCCTACGGCAGATAATTGGTTCGGGTGGTGGTGTGAATCACCATTGAGATATTTGTCTGTATGGGTTGGTTTCCGAAAAACTGTATGGCTTACTGTATTGTTAAAGTTTCTGATTATTAAAACATCAAGAAAGGCTAGCATACGATTCTCCTCTAACTCCATTGTGAATTTAATGCTGGAGTGTGTTGAATTAAGGTGGTTAAGAAATGCATCAACTTTGTCTATGGGCAGTATAGTAAAGGTGTCGTCTACATACCTCTTATAGAACCGTGGTTTAACTGGTGCTGTTTGGAGAGCCAGGTCTTCGAAGTTCTCCATGTAGATGTCAGCGACCACAGGAGACACGGGAGATCCCATTGCTACTCCATCCACTTGATTGTAGAATTCACCATTCCAGTACAGGTATCCCGATGTAAGACAGTGTTCAAGAAGTTGTGCATATTCTTGAGGGTAATCATGTTCAGTTAGCTTCCTTTTTACAATTCTGATGCAGTCTGATACTGGTAAGCATGTGAATAGAGACTGAACATCAAAACTGACCATAGTTTCATTGTCTCCGAGCTTCAAGGTTTTCAGTTCTTTGACAAATTGGTATGAATCTTTAACATACGCCTGCGTTGATCCCCGTAGCTGTGAGAGTATGTTAGCTAGGTGTTTAGCCAATTTGTAAGTTGGTGTGTCAATTTGGCTCACTATGGGACGCAGAGGGATGTTATCTTTATGTATTTTTGGTAGTCCGTACAGTTTAGGTGGTTTAATGCATGATGTTGTTAATTTGGATATGTCAAGACACAATGTTTCCTGGTGTGCTGCCAACAGATTAATCGTTTTCTTCATGATCCTATTAGTTGGGTCGGATTTAACCTTCTTGTACGTGGATTCATCAGACAATAGGTTAGAAATTTTCTCATTGTAATCTTTAGTATCCATAATCACCGTGGCATTACCTTTGTCGGCTCTCATCACTAGAATATCTTCGTTTTGGCGTAACCTGGGAGAAGAGCTTCAATATGTCAAAAAAGTTCTTGCTGACAACAAGCTGAAAATCCATCCCGCTCGTCGCAGAGGACATGTGAAAACACCGACAGTGGATCGTGCCCCCCTCATCCTGCCATATGTGAAGGGTGTTACAGACAAGATCGGCCATGTATTGAGAAAAGCATCGGTTAAAACATATTTCAAGCCGCATAAAAAGCTACATCAATACCTGAGACCTGTGAAAACTAACATTCCTTTACAAGATGCAGGGGTGTACCAGTTAGAATGTGACTGTGGACTCTCGTATATAGGACAAACAAAAAGAAATATATGCACACGCGTACGGGAACATATCGCGGATATAAAACACCAACGTAGTGGAAAGTCTGCAGTTTGTGAGCATCAACAGGACGGCGCCAATCACTACATCCGTTTCGACAAACCGAAGATCCTCGCAAAGGAAAGTCGACTGATACCCAGGATGGTACGCGAGGCTATTGAGATTAAAAAACATCCTAATTTCAATAGAGAAGAGAGAAGGTTGGCGATTATCTAACACCTGGGACCCCATAATTCACAAACTCAAGTCCCAAGTCCAGCAAACTGCCAAACCAGATGACACCGTCAGTTATTTTTGCAAAAATTTGAAATAAACCGGGAACAGAAAAACAAAATATCAAACGGGGTAGTTTTGGAAACAATAACAGCATCAACCAATAGGACGACCAACACCTCAGTCTCTCCGTGACCACGATGGCTGCAAAGCTCTCGAAACGTCGGAATAATAAAACATTGTAAAATCAAAACCAAAATAAACGCGATAGTAAGCCGCATAAAATTTGTTTAATTCATTAATCAATGTTCGCGCAAAATCTAAGAAAATACTATCTTACATATTGCAAATCCGGGGTAGTACCACTACTTGAAGTGATTAAGTTGCGTTTCGGGATCAGCTTGTACGTTGCCGGTTATAACTAGGCCGGCCCAATAAATTTACATGACATAAATTAAAAGAATTACGTTTATTAAAAGAATGTAATTAAAATTTTGAAATTTTGTATCATATTTATCTACATTGTAATCTTAACAAAGCTTTGGGGCAAAGAGTATGAAGGAAGCGCGGTTATGAATTTTGCTCACGTGACTCAAATAATTCTGCTTTACTTGTAAAACGAGGCTTTGAAAACTTTTAAAACAATTTTCCATGCATTGCCTTTAAAATTATATAAACAATCTTATTACTTTGTTATTCGGCTTTTAATTAATTTCATTGTCGCTTGTGGAATTAAATAAAATATTTTACAGTCAAATAAATATATTAAAAAAAACAAATTGTCACGCCAGGGATAGGCAGAGTATCCTGACAAAACTCCCTGGCTTCCCTTACATCTACAATTTTCTTCATACAAGTAAATAATTGAAGTCGAAAATTTATAAATTACTTTTAAAAATTGTAATATAATAACGGTTTTCACTTACATCTAATAAAAGCAACATTAAGCATTTTTTCGGGTATCACGCAGAAAATTAATAACGTATTTACGGCGACATATTTTATTTAAAAATATTCAAAACAAAATATAAAAAATGTTACACTTCCCGCGTAATCACTGCCTTAGGCTAAACGTGACAAAATAGCTAAATTGAAGAAATTCAATCCTCCCTTAATAGCTAATTTATTATACTTTACGCGGCGTCTAAAAAGCTTGATTACACACACAAATTGAACTGTTAACAATATTACAAATTAATACATAGTTTCAAAATTATACCTACTGGAAAGAGACAGATATATTTACCATATCTAATTCGGAAAATACTAAGTTTTTAATTAATATTTGTTATAGATATTCAACTATTTGCCTATCATGTCTACATGCTTTTAAAATAGTCCACGCAGCGTCCTACGTAATCGATCAATTTGTCACGCTTTTTCCCACAAGGATAGGCAGAGACAATAGAGCGCCACTTGCCAAGATCCTGACACAACTCTCTCACTTCCCTCACATCCACAATTCTAATAATCAATCATTTACCGCACAATATGTACTTTCTAGCCTACGTCAGTCGGTGCTGTTACAAAACGAATATTTTTAAATTAGTAATGAAAATTGAAAAGAAAATTTCAAGCGTACATATTTGATCGGCTGCGACCGCAAATTTAACCCAGCTTTTGTAGCTTTTCTGTAAAAGCTTATTAAAATATACAATTTCAGTTTAGAAATAATTATTTTATAAAACTATATTGCTGATCTGAGGGCAATATAATCAGGTTATCCAGATCAAAAAATATATACACAAACCTTCCTTAACTTCCTTATAATATTAAAAAATAAAATTTGAAATCCAACTATTTCGTGCAAACCAACTCAATCAATAAAAATCATAATGATTAAATTCTTTATTGTACAGTAAAACACGGCTTAATGCAAGCTTAATGGTAAAAATAATTTTCTACCAACAATCAATAATTGTTTCATAATATTAGTGTTTGTAAATTTAGTAATTTTCTTTTCTTTGTTTATTGTGACTCGACATCTGACCTCGACTCGCCTGATGGCAAGCAAGAGGAAGTCCAAGAGTGCCGACGACGGTGACAACCGAGTCTTCACCCCCAGTCGCCGTCACTATAGTAATTTAAGCAAGGTCCTAATACATTTTAGACCTAGTGTCAGTACGAATTTATATCTTAAATTCCTTTAAAGATTTATTGCCTACTAAAAGTAACAATTATGAGCATTAAAAGAATTTTGGCCTTCGGGTGGTTTAGAGGAATGACGAATGTTCACTTAGGGGACAATTTACTGTTGAACTTCTGCTAAGATCTACATTAACTTGCGACATTCTTTTGAAAATAATGTGCGCTTCAAACCTTTAAAAGATAATTTAATTTTACATCTGTTAATTTAACGTATTTTTTTTGTATCTCGTCATATTTATTTATTCATTTCTTTGCCTTTTAAACAGTAAGTCGCCATTTACAAAAAAATATTGTGTACAAATTAATTCTTACCCAATTTAATGTTTTAAGCTAATCTCTGAATGAATGGAGGCGACTGCTACTATAGTTAAATAATCGCAAGCAGAGAAACCCTTTGGGATCATCTTAAAAATTGCCGGTTTTAACCAGGCCTGTATGGTTGATGTGACTGCTACTTGCAGATATTTAACTGTAATAGCAGTCACCTTCATTCGGGATATTGTTATATGTCGAGCCACAATAACAAAAAATACATTAAATGAAATTAAAGGTTGATTGTGTAGGACGTAGGTAGTGTACTCGTATAAAAATATATCAACCGTAGAGCTTGTAGGAAGATAATTGTGGATGTGGGAGAAGCGAGGGAGTTGTGTCAGGATCTAGGCAAATGACGTTCCTTTGTCTCTGCCTATCCCCGAAAAGGCGTGACAATTTGATTGATTGAAAAAGTAACCAAGGCATTCATTGAAAAATAAAACATTGATAAATTAAATTAATGGCGTTTCATTGTATCTGATTATTTCTGTGGGAAAATAGCGTGACAATTTGATTGATTAATTGATTGATTAATAAATTAATTAGTTATTTTGTTTTAAAGTGCCAAGAAAATAAATAAATGAAGTATCAATAAAAGACTTTTTCAAACTTTAATTTCACTCAACGTCGCAAAGTCAAGAAAAAATAAGCAGTTGATGAAGGCGATGTTTTGAAAGGCAAATTGAAACTACAAACTTACAAAAAGTAGTTGAAGTAAGAAAAACGAGTCGCAGCCAGAAACAAGTTTATCTACTTAGAACTCGTTTAAAGAAAGCCACGTTGTTATTTTCATCAGATTAATGCAGAAATATCTCACTGAGAAATAAGATAAAAAGTTCCTT
This sequence comes from Tinea trinotella, assembly GCA_905220615.1. Lineage (NCBI taxonomy): Eukaryota > Metazoa > Arthropoda > Insecta > Lepidoptera > Tineidae > Tinea > Tinea trinotella. The sequence goes on along the minus strand of HG992321.1, from coordinate 7,412,655 downwards.
ACTAACCGCAGAAATCCATTTCGAAGTTAAACAGACCTTTTTTTTCTCCCACGGTTTTTGCTCATTGAATGACGAGAAATATTTCTTTCTTAGCCACTTTTTTAGGGGGTATTACTGCCTACTGTTTAGTTAAATTTACAATTTATTTTTAAAGGAATTTGATAACAGTTTTATTATTGTGACTCGTCATATGTGACCCGCTTGATGTTAGGCTGGAGGTGACTGTTATTACAGTTTAATAACTATTCACTATGCCCGTCTAGTTGAAACCAGCGACTTACAAGCCAGAAACGCGACTAAGTCAATTCACGGTCTGTATACTTGTAAGTGGTGGTACTACCCTGAATCGGTAGACCCCAAATATCCGCATCTTTTTTATTAATAACAAATATTTAAAAATAAATAATATTGTTAATTATTACAAACAAGGGGGAGGCCTATGTTCAGCAGTGGACGCCTCCTGGCTAATGATGATGATGCAAATAGAAGCTATGAAACAAATAAAAGCTTTGCTCCCACCGGAAATCGACCCCCGCGAAACGGACGGACCAACCAAACGTGTTAACCATAACGTCGTCAATGTCGTTAAAAATGATAAGCTGAAATGTCGCCTCTTTATCTCTGCCTATCCCAGCGGGAATTAGGGCGTGAAAACATTAATGATGATAAAATAGCCTTTAAAGACTTTATTTTATTCCAGAATATTTTAACATTTAAAGTTCTTAATTAAACATTTTTCGTCCCCTCAAATTAATTAATTAAATATTAACAGATTAATTGAAAATTTATTAACTTTTAATTTCACAGCATTCCTGTATGAAATTTACCTGAAACCCAAACATAAAACAATGCTACCTTTCGTAGAAGGAAAACCATATTTCCCGGATATAAAATACTTTTAATTAATGCTTTCACATCCGTATTTTTCCCACGACAAATTTCAGATATTAATTTTTTTATAAAGGTGGACTTAAAATCGTAAGGCTTTTTCTGCCAGTTAACCCTTGGGTTTTGTAAAAAAAAAGGAATTTATAAATCTAATGTGGATGGATGCGTTAAACAAGGCAGGGTGTTTTCTGACCAAATCGGATACATCCTCAAAAAAGGTCGGTTGCCTAGTTTCCCATAACCGTTGGATTGTATCAAGAGAATTGTGGATGTAAGGAAAGCTAGTTGTGTCAGGATCGTAGCAAGTAGTCCTCCTTTGTTTCTGCCTATCCATGTGAGAGAAAAGCATGACAATTTTAGCAAAAAATAGGTGGATGCATAAATCGCTGTAAGTACATAATATGTATACATATATATTATATATATACATTTATAATATATGTACATATATATACATATATATCAAACCTTGGTAGTTTTGGTTTTCCATCAAAGGAATAAGACCATGATTGTTATTTACATGTATTTTTATATATTCTGATTCTAATAGCAGCAGGCGGTGCACTGGAACGGGAATGAATTTCAACTTTTAACTTATGAAATTGCAAAAGCTCCAGTTTTATGTAGCTTTACGAAATAAGTACTCTAGAAAATTATATTTTGTAGTGGATTAAAAATTCACTACAAAATAGTTGCCCGATTTCACTTTGATTAAGTTTTCATCTAAGTAAACCTAAAAAAAAGTTCGGCGCGTCTTTTCTTTGCAGAACAATTAACAAGTGGAATGCTTTGCCAGCCCATGTGTTCTCTTCATCCTATGACCTTGGATCCTTCAAGCGATGCGTGAAGAAGCATCTTAGGCCGACATAGTGGCGGCGGCTGGGACAGCCGGGAACTGACTCAGTTTTTCCAGTCGTCGTCACTCTTGAATCTCCTCTTGCTTATTATCAGGCGGGTCGAGGTCAGATGTCACAATAAAAAAAAGTAACATATGCAGAATTTACTTTTAGTTCTTTTTTAAATATGTAATGTTGTTGGTCGACTAAAATTACTACACGGATGAGACTCGTTTGCTAATAACCTCCATTACAATAGTTAATAACTAATTTCAGAAGTTACTATGCTAAAATGAGTTTATTGAGAGTTTTGGCGGGCAACTGCATTTTTTTACATTTCTATACTAATGCATTGGACAGGTCCAGCCGTTTTAAATAATATGTTAAACTTACTTTTATATTTTAATAAATATTATTGCGTTATAATGGTGGATTTATGATAGAATAATAATTATAATAGGTATATAATTTGTTATAGAATATATTTTTTTTATAGAGTACTCGAGTCTTCTCGTGAGATTTTAATTACTGTGAATTTGCTGTAGATGGATGCGTTAGACGAGGCAGGCCCTCTTTGTCCAATCAAATTGGAGACATCCTTAGGAAATCTTTGGGAAAAAGGCGTGACAATTTGATTTTATTTTTGATTAATAATTAATAACAATATTTGCACGCCAGATTTGGCAAATATAGCATAGATTAACATAAAACACCTAGATCTATAATCCATAGTCAGGATTATAGATTAATGAATTAAACAAATCTAGGTGGATTTTTATTAAAGGACATCATTCATTTTGGGCTTTTATGTACAAAAAACCCCAAAATGTTTTAATGTCCAATGTAGAAAAAATATATAAATGGTAGTTTCGATACTGATATTGATAAAACTAATCACAATTTTGAAAAATAAGATGGATTTTGTATCGTCTCTCAATCACAAAGACACGCTATATTAACAGTTCTGCTTTGAACTGTCATAATTAGATCATTTTGCACACCCAAACTATGCAAAATAAAGGATATATTCCAATAACATTGTAATCTTCGAACAACAAACTGTTTTAAAACGTAATGCAACTGTTAATACAATTAAGCCTAAGCTCCCATACAAAATTAATGATGCCTTTTTTAAGTTGAAAATTGCACAATTATGAGTATATAAACTCTTATTAACTTATTATAAGGTAACTCGTAAGTTATTCAAATTCGATTAAACCCGGAACTCATATAACTATCTAAAGTCTTACAAAATCTTATTTGTGCTTAGTTGGGATATAATAGTTACAATTAGTTTGAAATGGAATCAGAACTGGCCTAGTGTGCATTACCATGATAAACGGCGGCTTATATAGTTTCCTGACGAAGCGAATTGTTACCTATTTGCATAATTTGTGATAATTTATGTCACGTAACTCGACAACAATGTTTCATACACAAAAATGTCATTAGAATTTCAAACTTTACTCGATTGCTATAAGGTTTAATTTAATTTGTATGATTGAATATGAATGAGTGAGTTATAATGTAGTTGTTTCGATGAGCTTGCAGGTATGAGTTGTATTTGTGCAAGTTTCATAATTATCACAATATTTCGCTTTACAACATAAAAAGGTAAATATTAAACTTAATTTACGATTAATTATTAGTACTCGTATTAATAGTAACTATCCATAAAATATTACTTAGTATCTTTAAAATATTACTTTTTCCATAATTGTAAAAAATATACAAAGACGGACTTAAAGCAGTGAGGCATCTAGGCCTTTCAGATTTCGTAGGGTATAGTCTTTGTAGAGTCCAGAGACAACAGTTTTCATTCCACCCTTAATGAAGACAACTGTAAGGTTATGTAGATTTTTAAGGCGATTGCGTGAATGGAGGCGGTCCATGAATGGAGGTAATTGCTAGTACAGATAGCAACTGCAATGCCAGTTGCATTCCCTATGCCGGCCTAGTTGGACCCAGCGACTTCAAGCTAATTCCAAAACGCGACTGAGTCACTTCACGGTCTTGACCACAGACTTAGAATGGTAAAACTAATTCTATGGTGCGTTCTAAATATATGGTCTGTACTGCACAGTTGAAAGTTGTAGTACTACTCCGGTAGAGTACCTACTACTCTTAAAAATTAGTATTTTAGAGTCGCTTTTGAGCCGGTTATTAATACCTACATTTTATGGACACAAAATTAATAGGAAAAATGCTGACACGTTCAAAAAATACATTAAACAAGTTTGGTAAAAAAATCCAGGCACTTTGATTTTTGACGATACGTCAAACGCCGTATAATAAAATTGGAGTGGCCAATAACTATCGTAACCTAAAAAGGCAGTGTTTTTTATTTGGGTTTATGACGGTCATAGGGTAATCGATCTACTAAAAATCTGCCTCTCCAATCAAGACATTTTCTGAATAAAATAGAAAAATATTTTTTCTTAGATTTTGCGCGAACATTGATTAATGAGTTAAACAAATTTTATGCGGTTCACCATTGCATAAAATCTCCGTGACCACAATGGCTGCAAAGCTCTCGAAACGTCGGAATAATGAAAAATTGTAAAATCAAAATAAAAAAAACGGCGCATAAAATAGTAATAGTATTAAATAATAGTAAGCCGCATAAAATTTGTTTAAATCATTAAATAGAAAAATAATAGATATATCAACTTGCTTCTAACCTAAAAATAAATGTAGGTATTGTCTATAACATTTTTGTTGAAAAAAAAAAACTTTGAAATACGTCCGCATAATATCATCTTGAGAAATCTAACAATATTTTCTTAGGGGCTTTGAATCAATAATGAATCCAATTTCACCCTTTTTTTTCTTTTATTTTTTTATATTCTGAGAGCCATTCAGAAAGGTAAAACCCCTCACATAGCCCACTTTACCCACTCTCGGTTAAATAATTTGCGCAAGAGGAGGGAACATTAAATTTTTCATTGGAGCAAATAACAAGAAGTCGGATAATTCTATTATTTCTCCAACCTTTTATTTGCGGAATGAGCGGTTTGTAATGGTACAAAATAAAGTATCTATGATATTATTAAAACTGTTATTTATATGATAAAGAAAAGTTATGATACGAAATAATAATTTGAAGAGACTCGACCGACGTTAACATACATTTTTATATCACCACTACCACCGCCCGCAAGCCGGCCCAGATAGAACCGGCAAAAAGTAATGGTACTACCCCAGATCGGCAGACTGAGCAAATGACCACCAACTGTCTGCCTAACACCACTCTTTGGAAAGATCACAAAAATTGTAGATGAATTAAACACATTTTATGCGGCTTACTTTGCAGTGATCGTCAGTGCTCTCAAAACGTTGGAATAATAAAAAAATGTTAAACCAATAACCAAAACAATCGCAATAGTAAGGCGCATATTTTTTAAATTCATTAGTTCGCGCAAAATCTAAGAAAATTCTATTTATTTGTAGGTATATTTATTTCTATTATTATATCTACATCTTCTTGGGCGACCTCATTTGTCACGCTGGATTTAACAGTTGTACATGGGAATGTGTTTGAGTAAAATATGTGTGCAAAATAATAGTAGAATAGGAGACGTGAATAAAGTGCTGACATCTTTATATTTACAGTCAATTGCTCTTGAGGAAAACATGATTCTTTCCTTGGCGCAAACTACTGCATATTTTAACTTAATGGACCGTTAAAACTACACTTACATTTTGTATGTTGTATTCATATCACAATGTATTATTGTCTTAATAATTTACATGTAAATAAAGTTTAACTTTTTTATACTAAGTTACTTAGCAGTGTCGTAGGAACACGACAACCAGAGTATATTAAAAATACATTTTACTAGCAAATGTATTTAAACTGTGTTCTCGCCAATAATAAAATTATCATGCTTTATTGCTCACAGTGATAGGCAATGACGCGCCACTTTTTACGATACTGACACAACACATCAACCATTATCTTCATACATGCTCTACGTTTATAGGCAGAGCAGGCTTTTTTTTAATGTAGAATTTTCACCGCTTTTATCGAGGTATTATTTTATAGGCGCTTTAATACAATTAGGGCCTAATACCGATTTTACTTTAGGTCCAATATGTAACTAACTAACTAGGTTTAACAGCCCAAAAAGCACCTGAATAAATACAAGATAAAATTAGGCGTCAATTAAGTTTAGCATTCTCAATTGGGCTTCCTAAATAAACTGAATAAAAGCATTCGGTTGTTCACGCTCTTACGCACTTTCAAATATATCCGTACAATTACGAACTAGTTTTTGTAGCTACTTCAATCAATTAATCAATCAAATTGGCATGTATTTTTTCCACAAGGAGAGGCAGAGACAATGGAGCACCACTTGCTACGATCCTGACACAATTCCTCGCTCTACCTCCCTCTACCTACCCTACCCTCGACCTTATGGGCACTAGGCAAGCCAGCTTTTTTGAGGATGTCTCCGATTTGGTCAGAAATCAGGAGGGTGATTTCCGACCAAATAAAAATTTATAAATGATAAAAGGTATATATTTATTTAGTAAACAAAACATTACAAACGCTGAATTAATAAAATTAAATTACGTTAAGTAGTGTGGAACTCCTGGTACAGATCCCTGTGGAGCTAAAAGGACGTAACTATCACATATTGTCTGTTAACAAATAAAGATTATTATTATATCCATTCTACCTACTCTTACTCTTTTACTCTTAACGCCTTTTGTATTATATATTGTTTACAATAAAGTAATAAATAAATATATCAGATACAAAACTAGTGTAATGCGAGACCAGCATCAGGCAGATCAATATATAAATTTATATGCAACCTAATTCGCAAACACATTAAAAAAGTTTAAAATAATTCACCTGAATTCGTGTACGAAAGTGGAAATTTTATTGCTGGAGATTACTGTAAAGTTTTGGGAACAAACGTTTTGTGTTACAGCGAGATGAAAAATAGCACTTGGAAGTTTCACTAACCATTTTATTTGATGTTGTAATTCTCAAACTCATTGCTGGTAACCGTTTTAATATAATTACATTATATTAGCGGTGAACCTTTACTTTCAAATGTTTAATCAATTTTTAAAGTGTATTAGATTTCTTTTTATATTAGTTAATTTAAATTGTCTCTACCTATTTCTATGGGAAAAAGGCGTGACAATTTGATTGAACAATTTTCCTGTGGATAATTTTAAAGGATCCACCTGTCGCGTCGAGGAGATGTTGCCGGGTATCACACGAGTACATGCAAAGATACAACAACAAGGAATATAGCGTAAAAAGGTAACTTTATATGGTTATATTTATGTTTTGTTTTTTATTAAGATACTTTTATTATATACTTATATTATATGATGAGGTCGACAGGGTTATGACCACACGCTTTTGGTTTGCGATTATTTTATTACCACTTAGTCACCATTTTTGTCACCTCATTACCTTAATTTATTATACCAATAATTAAAGTATTACTATTTTCTTAGTATTTACGCAAACATTGATTATTGAATTAAACAAATAATAATCAAAACCAAAATAAACGCGATAGTAAGCTGCATAAAATTTGTTGAATTTAAAAGTATTACTATTGAAAAATAACATACGTCTTATTCCTGGATGAGGCGGTAGAACTACAGTCGCCTCCATACATGGGCTGCACTCTATCTTAATATCAGGCAGGGTGGTGCCATATGTCTAGTAATAACAAAAAACATATGGGAACTGCGGCGTAACAATTGCTTTACTTGACAATTACTTCCCTTGCTCAAGTTATATACTGACTATATTGCCCAAATGTGCTTTGTCAGACTTTGCTTAAAGAATTCAAAATCATAGGATGAGGAGAACACGTGACCTCGTAAAGCATTCCATTTGTTGATAGTTTAACATAGAAAAGGTTGTCTGAATCTTAAAGTTCGACTGACGATTTGGTCGACAAAATACGGATGCTTCCCTTGGACACGGGTCACGGGACTAAAAAGATGAGGTGGAAAGTTGAAGAGCATTTTGGAACATTTTTAGTGGTATAGGCGATAACGGAGCTTTGCTAAAACCTTTGCATACAATATAACAGCATCCTGCCTAATGTTGAGCTGGAGTGCGGTCTACAAATAGAGGCAAATGCTATTACACTTAATAACTACAAGTAGCAGTTACACTTACTATACCCTCGGGGACCTTCAGCCAAGCGCCTGGTCAATGAGTTACGCAAGTGGCTGACGGAGAAGTCTGGAGACAGGAAGGCAGGTAATTATTTCTGCTATACAAAGGGGAAATGTTGCCAGTCTCCTTGGGAATTTCTCTGATATGACGTCTCTACATGATATTTTTTATTTATAGTTTAATTATAGTTAATATGTTTTTAATTTTATCTGTTTATTAATTAAAAGTGTTATTTACTATACCACTCCAACGTTATTTATCTTCATTTTAATGACTATATCCAATTGATTAGAACTTATAATACTATTTTATTTAATAACTTTTTGACTTTCTAAAGTCTTGTTGTATTTTGCTACTTACCTTACTACATATTAAATGAGCGATTCCTTGTTTAGCAATTTGAAACACGTCTTAAGCTGCTTTGACTTTATACTTGCATGAAGTTTGTTCATTAGCAGTTCGGAATAAGTCGTGAAGTTTTCTTAAGTTGATTACTGAGACGAAATTAGCGCATTTCGGAAACGTCAGACGCCTCGCTTGAAGACTGCTTGCATGAGCAATTAGTGAGGTTCCTTTTTATTTATATTTATTAGCGTTCCCAAACAAATAAATCTGATTTGAGCCTGGAGTACAACACTCGCTATATGCTTACCTATACCTTAATATATATAATTCTTCTGTACGTGTGTTTGTCACCTAACTTCTCCTAAACGGCTGGACCGATTTGGATGTCATTTCAAAGGCGCTGCTGTAGTTATGTCACCAAATTTGATTTGCTAAACAATTGACAACATCACATTAATGTAAACGGTGCTTTTTATTGTCTAGCTAGGCTAGAATGAATAGAAAATTATCGGCCATACTTCCACCATAGAAGATTGGAAATAAAATGAAGAATTTAATAATATAAACATAGATACCATAGTAAACAGTGACATAATTAAAAACTATGACTTAACCGTAGATTCGTTAAAAGTAATTATGAAATCGCTAAATTGAAAAATGTAAATGTTAAATTTAAAATAGGAAATATATTTGCCAGGCAGGACGACGTCTGCCGGGTTCCGGACCTATATAAATAAATAATAAAGTTTTTTTTTATTGTGACTCGACATCAGACATCGAAATTGCCAAGATAATTACCAAGAGCGCTGACCACTAAAATAACGGTTTACGGTTGCCTCAGTCGTTGTCACTATTACAGCCAGTGTTTTTTAATTAAATCTTTAAAAAAAAAAATTTTTTTATTAAGTCAAACAATTTGATCTTATAAAATTTCTCGTAGCTATAAAACCACGTGAAAATTTCCAACAACTCCGCTCAGTGATTTTCCAATTTAACGCAATTTCTTACTCTGAATAGACTCGTTATCCGTGAAAAGTTTTACTAAATCGATTCGTGATAAAATATTACAAAAAATCCAGTATCACTGTCTGGAATACGACTTCTACTCGTGGAGTCAACGACTTTTTCACAAAAATAAATAGAAGATATTTTTAGATAAAATTGAAAATCATTTGTGAAATAGATATTTGAAAATCAAGTCGTAAGATATTACCAACAAAAATATATCAGAAGTTACCTTAAGATATGTTTCTTTGACTCAACACTATGATAGCACCCTGCTTAATGAGAAGTTGGAGTGCGGGTCTATAAACAAGGGCTAGTGCTTTTTTGAGTGAGTTTGAGGCTACAAAACCAGCATTAATACTTTTATTCTTTGCTTAACACAAAGGTTTAAAAGCCTGTCAAGTCCTTTTGGATATTATTTTTACAAAACAATAAAATTAATAACATATTAAAAAACTAAATACAAATAAATACCTCTAATGTCCATTTAATAAAGAAGAAAATACACAAGAGCTATTGAGTAGAAACATTGCTATTTTTACGTTAGGTTCTATCTCGACGTAGCACAGGAAGCGAGTGCAAACAAAGCGATCTTATCGAGCAAGCGAACGCAATACGATCGGCCAATAGCGGGTTGCAACTAGTATTGTTCCTAAGCGTACATATAGGTTGAGTAAATACAATGCACTATATAAACACACTTATATAGGATACATTGTTACATATGGAGTTGTAATAAAATACGCTGTTGAGGAATTATTGGTGCACTGTTTAACGAAAGAGTTTACAACACAAAACCTTTATTAGTGGATGTGACTGCTTAGAGTAAAATATTAGTTAACTGTAATAGCAAGGTTAAATTAGTTAACTGTCTATCAATTCCATTCATGGACCGCATTTCAGCCTAAAATTAGGCGGGATACTGCTATATGCTGAGTCAATAAAATCTGTCTATCTGGCATAGTTGCATCTACAATGGTGGCCTAAAAATAATTTATTACATGCAAATATAATAAATTAAACAAATATTATGCGGCTTTCTATCGCGTTATTGTTTTTTTTTTATTCCGACGTTTCGAGAGCTTTGCAGCCATTGTGGTCACGGAAAGATAAACGCGATAGTATTTAAGCCGCATAAAATTTATTAAATTTATTAATCAATTTAATGCACATATTTTATGCCTTAGCAAATAATAGTTTTCACTAGAGGTATTTTGCGAAGTCTCGCGACTGGATCCAATATCATCACTTTGTACTCTAAGACAAAAAACATCGATAACTTCCTTTTTCTTAAACGGAGCCCCTCTGTCATGTATAAGTCCTAACCCGTGTAGTACTGCGTGGGCAACTTCGTAATCTATACTGCATATAGCGGTTATTAATATAGACTGAAAAAAAACAAAGCTTGACTAACACGCGTGGCATACTGGTTAGCACGCCAGTCTGCTACGCGAGAAGTCTCGGGTTTGATTACCGGTCGGAGCAAGATTTTTTTAAATTGAATATTATAAAATAATATGTGGCAAGTGGCGTTCCATTGTCTCTGCCTATCCCCGTGGAAAAAAGGTGTGACAATTTTATTGATTGATATAAAATATCTTGTTGATAAAAAAATCAGTCTGCTGATCTGAGGTACCACCACTTACAAGTGCACAAACCGTGCAGTTACTTAGTCGCTAATGTTAAGCTGGAGTACGGTCCATGAATGGAGGCGACTGCAACTACAGTTAAATAACATCAAGGAGTAGTCGCATCCACTATTTCAACCTAGTTAAAATCTGGCATATTACAACTTTTAAACAACCTGGAGGCCGACCGCACAACTTCAATGGGAATGAAAATAAAATTCATTCCCATTTGTCAAGTTACGCGGTCGCTGTTAATGTAAAAAACATTTTTTTATCCATTCGGACAATGAATTTCAATAAGCTTAAACTGTCAATGAAAACGAACATCGATTATTATTAGTGTGTTACATGGTCGCAATTTTAATTTTGAACCTCATTAATCAAGTTCAACTGTCAAAACGAAGCACATTATCATTGTCATAAAGTTACGCGGTCGACCCACAGACCCCGGGATAAATCCGTCTCTTTTTTGTTAAATAAAAATTAAAAACAAAGGCTACAAATCAAATCTTTGCTCCGACCAAGAATCAAAGCCAGGAGTTTATGCGTAAGAATCTGCCCCCCTAGCACGGCCTTCCAAGATAATTTTACCTGCAATTTAAACATGATGTGCCGACCTATTAAATTATGTAAAATGAGTTACAATAATATTCCTTGCAGTTCTTTATCTTGCTTCTTGGATTGTCGTACTAGGGGAGCTGAATACAGTTATTTAAAAAATATGCTTACTCTTTTACCATCGGAAAATGTATAAACAGTATAGCAACATTTCTCCATTACCGTTGAATACATAAAATATAAGTATTCATTGCCTTTTGGTTTATTGCCCATCATTTCCTTGTCATATTCAACAAATTTTAACATTGATCTTTCCTCAATGAATTCGAGACCTTTTCTTATCATTGCGATAACTCTGTGGGAACCTATACAAATAAAAAAATCATAAGTGTTTTGTGAAATAACATATTATTCTTATGAAGGTTACATTACTACTTTCTTTAGTTTGTTTTTATTTTATTTATTTATAGGCAAACACAGGAGGGTAATAACCGTAGAGCTTGTACCTAGGGGTGTTAGTTGAAGTTTGCCGGTTTTACCAATAGATGTCGCTAGCAATATGTATAAATTTCTATGATATGGCATGTATGTCATTTTTTCTATTGACATTAACCTACAAAAATACGTAAGTCACATTCCGCCAAAATAACAGCGTCATATTTGTTTACCACAGTAAATATGTCGAATTTCGTTCCAAGTAAATAGCATTTGCGGCATGCAACAATGTATCTTTTCTTATTTCATCAAAACAAAAAAGCAGCTGAAGCTCACTGCCAAACCGCCTTTTTTTAAAATTTCTTGATTAGGCTACTATTATAATTATACGACCAAAGGACATATATCATAGATACATTAGTGCCGGCAAGTGCTCTCAGTTTTGAACCCGTGCTCTCGGTTTGCGTGCACTACCACTACAGCACTACCTACTGCCATGTTGGTTGCCTCTTATGTTTTTATTTTCTTTATTGTGACTCGACACATGACAGCAACCCGCTTGATGTTAGGCTGGAGTGTGGTCCAATAACTGTGAGTAGCAATCACATCCACTATGCCGGCCTAGTCGGAACCTGCAACTTACAAGCTAATCCCGAAACGCGACCAAATCACTTCACGGTCTGTATACTTGTAAGTGGTGGTACTACCTCGGATCGGCAGACTGGTTACCACTGCCTACCACTCTTTGATAACCAGACCCGAAGCAAATATCCATCTCTTTTTTTTATCAACAAATATTTGCAATATTTAATATAATTATTATATATTACAAATAAAAGCTATGAAACAAATATTTGCTCTGACCGGAAATCGAACCTGGGACGTTACGCGCAACAAACCAATCGCTAACCGTTCGTCCACGCCTGTCGTCAAAATTGTCTGCCTTCTGGCCTACAGCTGCTAGCTTCTGTATAGTATATTTTGATATGAATAGGCCAAGTACTCACTCACTGTGTAATAATCATATGCATAAGGTATATGTCCAGTAAGCCATTCTTTAGGCCATGTTAGCTCATTTAGAATCCCGTTAACTGTGGGAAAAGTAATGAGGTCAATGTAAACATAAATATATTTTGAATAAAATAATTATAAAAACATAAATATATCACCTCTTGGAAAGGAATTTAGGTTTAAAATCACAAATACATTTATAAAATTTTGTAACATTTTTATCAACAACATTTTTCATAAAACATTTACTGCAATTTTTTATATGCTAAAATAAATAAATTTTTATTAAAGTACACATAAACAACACTTATTTATGAGGTTCCGTGGCAATAGCAATTGCCTTAGCTGCAACGTCAAAAGTATTTTTTTACATTTCTACTAGACTGTAGTTTAGTAGGTATTCAGTGTGTTGCAGAGTTCCGTGACCTAATCCCCTCCGTGCAAAATCGCCCTCGATTCAGCAAAGCAGGTGAAAAAATGTATCAATTGACTTTGCAGTCCTTTTATTGTCCATTCATTGTCATTCCATTAAGAAAATGGTACAACCTATTATCTTAGATCCCTCAACGCATCGTTAAAAAGTATCAGTGCATAGTGACAGCACCTGAGGCAGCCATGAAATACTCGTAAGTCGTTTTTTTTCAATCGTCGAGGCAAGCCGTTACAATTAAACAATTTTGACAGATCTCTCTGCCAATTCCCTGGGCTTTTTTTTTTTTTTTTTTTTTTTTTTTTTGTGACACGACATCTGACCTCGACCCGCCTGATGATAAGCAAGAGAAGGTCCAAAAGTGACGACAACTGAAAAAACCGAGTTTATTCACGGCTTCTTCAGTCACCGTCACTATGCCGGCCAAAGGTGCTTCTTCACGCATCGCTTGAAGGATCCAAGGTCATAGGATGGAGAGAACACATGGGCTGGCAAAGCATTCCACTTGTCGATTGTTCTACAAAGAAAAGACGCACCGAACTTTTTAGTTCGGCTGCTGATTCGATCGATAGAATGCGGATGCTTTCCCCTACCTGTGCGGTATTACGGGTGTGAAAGGACGAGGTAGGAACAAGGTTAAAGAGCTCATATATATATTTCTTAATGCTAATTTACTTACGTAATAAACAATTTAAAAAAATAATTGGTTCTATAGGCATTTACTATAAAAACTGTCGTAAAATAAATTCTTAATAATATTCGCATTGTAAAATATGTGGCCACAATAATTTTTTTTTTTTTTTTTTTTTTTTTTTTTTTTTTTTTTTTGACTCGACATATGACAGCACCCCGCTTGATGTTAAGCCAAAGTGTGGTCCATGAATGAATGTCACTGCTACTACAATTCAATAACTGTGAGTAGCAATCACATCCACTATGCCGGCCTAGATGGAACCGGCAACTTACAAGCTGATCCCGAAACGTGACTAAATCACTTCACGGTCTGTATACTTGTAAGTGGTGGTACTACCCCGGATCGGCAGACTGGGTGCCACTGCCTACCACTCTTTAAATATCAGTAAATAGTTTAAAGACTATTTTAACGATGAAATATTGTAACAGTCTCAGCGCACCGTGGGAAAAGCTAATGAATAATTTCTTGAACCAAAAGAGTTTTCTCCTTTGACTACAAAAGCGTAACAAGTTACACGGTCTTCGCGGAAGCCAGTGAACTAACAAAGTAAAAACTGATTTTTTTTCAACAAAAAATAAAAGCAAGCCTGTTCGTACACGAGGTAGTATAGACATTTCTAACCATAATTAGATAATTTTTTTATTTGGCTTAACAAATAATCGAATTATACAAAATCAAATTATCACGCCTTTACCCACTGGATAGCAAGATACATTGGACCGCTATTTACAACGGCCCCGACACAACTTCCTCACTTCCCTCACATTCACAATTCTTTTCACACAAGCTCTAAGGCTATGGAAACTACGCTACCCAGCTCTCTTGAGAATGTCTCCGATTTGATCGGAAAAACTATCATGGATCTGCCTCGATTAACACATCACATCAGAAACAATATATAGCCAAATGAACGAACGTCCTTAGGAACATAACTTATGGCAGAGGTATCCTTCGTCGGTAACAGTATTTATTTTTTGTTTTAATTACATTTTATTTGTTCCAAGAAAAGTATTCCAGTATTAGGGTGTATTGGGGCATAATTGTAAGAACTTATTTATTATTTACTTTACTAAATAAGGAATGTAAAACGATTAGTTATACAAAATAGTTTTTATATCATTAAGAGTTTCATCATTTTTGTATTTTCTTCTTCATTTCCATATCATTATGAATCGAAATTCCTAGTTTAAAAGTTGACAATTCCCTTCAACCCATATTTATCTCCACATCAACCCATATTTATCTCCACATCAACCCATATTTATCTATAAAATCTATGTGCATATATTCGAATATATACTCGTATCACAATAGTAGCATAATAGTAATAGTAGTAAAAGCTCAATAGTAGCATAATAGTAATAGTAGTAAAAGCTCAATAGTAGCATAATAGTAATAGTAGTAAAAGCTCAATAGTAGCATAATAGTAATAGTAGTAAAAGCTCAATAGTAGCATAATAGTAATAGTAGTAAAAGCTCAATAGTAGCATAATAGTAATAGTAGTAAAAGCTCAATAGTAGCATAATAGTAATAGTAGTAAAAGCTCAATAGTAGCATAATAGTAATAGTAGTAAAAGCTCAATAGTAGCATAATAGTAATAGTAGTAAAAGCTCAATAGTAGCATAATAGTAATAGTAGTAAAAGCTCAATAGTAGCATAATAGTAATAGTAGTAAAAGCTCAATAGTAGCATAATAGTAATAGTAGTAAAAGCTCAATAGTAGGATAATAGTAATAGTAGTAAAAGCTCAATAGTAGCATAATAGTAATAGTAGTAAAAGCTCAATAGTAGGATAATACAGTCCTAACACGTGGGTCTGAGAAAGAGGAGACGAAAATGCGATTTTTTTGTCTCTACCGCCTCTACCTGTCTGATGGAAGGAAAGTCAAAGAGTCCCAGCGACTAAAACAACCGCCTAGTCACACCTGCCTCAACCGCCGTCACTATGCTGGCCAAAGGTGATGGACGCATCGGGTGCCTTCACCATTTTGTGTTCCATCATTGTCAAGGGGAGTGCTAACCGTTCACTACTATTAATATTAAGAACGATTTTGTTGTTTGCTTGTATGGTATACAATAATAAGTATGATGATGACCTTGGTAATAAAACAATCAATCACGTTGTCCTGTGACGTCATCAGAGTTATGTCTACCGTCCAGTTAGTAGAGGTAGTAAAAAAATGCCACGTACTTACATATTATTTAAAAAAAAAACTTTAAAACACGAAACACTAAGTAAATATTTTGCCGCAACATTCAATTGAAATAATTTTAGAATTCCAGAAGTTTTCTATTCCCATACGATTTAAGCCATTCAAGTTGTATAAAGTTTTCTCAAGTAACGATACAATGTAAAGGATTACAAAGTTATTTTAGCAGCAACTTTGTGTTCCATTTCACTTCACGTTATATCCCTACTTTTAATTTATTGTTTTGTATTACATAGATTACATTTTACTAGTTATATGACAGGCTAGTTCTATAACTAGTTCTATAACAGCATTCGTCTAATGTTAAGGTGGAGTGCGATCCATGTACGTTGCCTGCTACTACAGTTAAATAATTGCAAATTGCAGTCACATCTACCACCTAGTTGTAAGAGGTTACTTTTAAGCTGATCCCAAAATGCGACTAAGTGACCCACGGTACAGTTAAAGTGGTGGTGATTACCCCGAATCTGCAGACTAGGCAAAAGACCTTACCACATTTTTATGGTGTTTAAAAAAAGTTGTTTTTGATATTATGAGCGACCGCGTAACTATTTGATATATGGGAATGAATTTAATTGTCATTCCCATTGAAGATGGCCCCACTTGATGTACAACTGAATGTACTGAATGCAACTGCTACTTGCAGTTATTTACCAATCATGGACCACAGTTTAACATCAGGCGGGGTACTCACAAAGTAGAGCCACAAAAAAAACACAAAACCTAGTTCTCGACTAGACAAATAAATCAATTCATTTCCGCGACCACGAATTGTATTCAATAAATTGTAAGAATAAACAGTTGGTGTGTCAAAAGATAATGTATTATTCGGCTACAATATAGCAATATCGTATATTAGATAGCGGTGATCGGAGATGGTTCGTATAATAATGCAGGGAAGACTCTGTGAGATTGTGGGCAAAGCGCCAATGAGGGTGTGACCGCTGCTGCACTTCCACCTCTACTTTATTATTTGAATTCACAAATTTGCGCCTCGAAATGTTACACTTTCCAACAACTGTCTAGAATTTTCTTGTTTCTACACTGTTCTTTTCAATGTTTTGCGTTTATTAACTTTGTGTTGTGCCTTAGAGAAAATATTTTTCTTTATTAATTAAACACTTGTTTTTCATCTTTTAGTTGATTAATAATATTATTAATGTTTCTTAATTAATAAATTATTATATTAAAGTTTAAATTTAATTTTTTGCCTTTATATTACAGTAGATGTAAGAAAGTTATATAAGAGTAATAGTTTACTTATACTGTCCAACTTTATTCAGTTACTGGAAATCATAAGAACAAGTCTATTTAAAATACTTCCAGACATACCACATGTAAATATACCATAGGTACATGGTTCTACAATGAAAAAATTGCATAATTTGACCTAACGTCCTAACAGTGATATGTTTTAGCGTAATCTCTTCTAGCTTTTTATTCTAGTTTCTACCACATTTTTTACTCCCGTAATACTCGCATCCGCATTCAGTCGACTGAATAGACAGTCGAAGAACATAGAGTTGAGAATGTGGGGAAGTGAAGAGAAGATCACTTTAGGATATTACACGATCTAAAAGTGGTTATAAATATAAACCGGGTGACAAAAGTAAATACATAGGTACCAGGTCTCTAGGTTTGCGAGTCCATTTTACTACTACTAGACTGAGGTCACCTTGATTTGGTCCATTGATTAATAATTTGCTTTCTCTAAACTTAATTAACAGTTTTTCAGTTTACTGCTATTCGCCAAACCAATTTTTATTCGATTATTAGAAATGCATAAGTTTTCATTGAATAAATGACAATTGAATTCAGAGTGGTTGTTAGAAAATCACTACATAAGCTAAAGGCGAATTTGTCAGCGTTCAAGGTTCACTTATTATTGGAGTGAGGTTGTCTACTTGAAGAAGCTCTTAGACCTACATTTTTCCACTCTTGTTGAATCTTTTCATCCTCTAATCAGCATTGATGTTCAAAAGCTTTACAATGAATTAAATTATTATATTTTTTATCTTCATATTTTTCCTGTATTTGTCGTTACGTACAAATAAGAAGTTGTTTACTTAAATTCTTTATACGTCATAACTTCTCATTAATTTGATTATCCACAGATGTTGATTTGATATATCGTATGAGAAGAAAATTTTTTCGTACATCAATAAGATTTGTATAAATTAATTTAAAAAAATGCCGGATTTCCTCTTGCACCAACTTCTACTGCGCACAACAGGGTTTTAAACCCATTTCTTATCATCTCGTACGTGAGATCATAATTACTGGGCTTGATGTTGTGGTCCTTTGGAATTAGTATCTCATTATACCCGTACATTGGTAAATAAAAGTCAAAATAATGATAATGTCAAATGCTTTTTTTGAACAGAGATTCTTCATGTCGCGGATTACAAAATCGTATAAAATATTCCTTGATAACACAAAACATAAATTCCAATTCACACACACAAAAAATATATGCAAACAAAACAAATGATCAATGTTAATTTACTTTTTTTATCAAGCAAAAGGCAAATTTGAGTAATTTATTACCCAAATGGTGTCATATGTTTTCTGGGTGAAATGTATAAATGCCACGTGCCATCCTACGGGACTCTAACTCAATGCCTGTGGCCCATCAATTACTGGATTTCCCGATTACGACCTCTATGTCGAGCGGTCAAGCTTGTTTGAGGTAAAGGGACTAATTTTTTTTATACACTAAACACACAAAAAATTGGAATACTAATCGCAACTCAAATAAACAGCATAAACTGTACGTAAAATCCGAGCTGACTAATAGGTCTAGGTCTTAAGAAATGCTACATGGGAGTTTTGTCAGAATCGTGGCAATATGCGCTCCTTTGTCTCTGCTGTTGATTGATTCGATAGTCTTGAACGGAGACCACATATGGACAAACGCAGCTCAGGAAATCCATCCTCAAGATTGGCGGACAAGCTACTAAAGGTAGCAAGAAAACGCAAGACAAGGGCCGCTTACAACAGGCCACTGCGGAGATTTAAAGAAAAACATAAATACGAAAGCCAAACATTCTAAGCGTCGTTTCTATGTGGAAAAAATATTAAGTGCTTACAATGCTTTACTTGCTTTTGTATTGACCCCTATAACCTTTAATTATTTAGGTGAAGTGTAAATTACCTCTGGCCTGCATGGTGAAGACGACTGAGGCAGCCGTAAACTGAATTGAATTGTTCAATCGACGCTCTTGAACTTCTCTTGACTCACCGGGAAATTCGCGGTAAGATGTTTTCAAATCTCATTCAATAATTTTGCTAGATAATAAGTACTATGTATATAATAATTAAAACAATGTCAATAATAATTTAAGTGTATTGGTCGTCCACATTGGTCGTATCACAAATACTTCAATCCTACGCAAACATACTTAATTTATTTACAAATCTGTTCTGAATAAACAAACTATACTGGTATGTTTACTGCCTACTACTAGTTGTAGTTTGATCTCATTGTTTGAAATACAATTTCAATGTCAATATTAATTCTCTAGAATGTGTGCTAAGCTTAATTATTATCTGATGCGGAAGACGGTTTTCATTTATACATAAATGTAGGTTAAAACATACTATATTTTTTGTTGTATTTATCTTAAAATAATCTTACTAATCTTGCATTGGGTTCTCTCTAAAAACGAAAAATATGTTTTAGCTACATTGAAGGTCTCGACAACTCTACAATTAAAATTTAAAGCTTGTTCATATAACGTAATTTGTTTCTTTTTAATAATAATAATAACTTTTTATATTATACGTCTTGACGACAGGCGTGGACGAACGGTTTAGCGATTGGTTTGTTGCGCGTAAAGTCCCGGGTTCGATCCCCGGTCGGAGCAAATATTTGTTTCATAGCTTTTATTTGTAATATTTAATAATATTAAATATTGCAAATATTTACTATTAAAAAAAAGATGGATATTTGCTTCGGGTCTGGTTATCAAAGAGTGGTAGGCAATGGTACCCAGTCTGCCGATCCGGGGTAGTACCACCACTTACAAGTATACAGACCGTGAAGTGATTTGGTCACGTTTCGGGGTCAGCTTGTAAGTTGCCGGTTCCATCTAGGCCGGCATAGTGGATGTGATTGCTACTCACAGTTATTGAATTGTAGTAGCAGTGACATTCATTCATGGACCACACTTCGGCTTAACATCAAGCGGGGTGCTGACATATGTCAAGTCACAATAAAAAAATAATTAAAAAAATACGTCTAAAACTTTTAGTCGAAAATAAAAATATTATGTCAGTAAAATGTGATAAAGTGGGGCTATGAACGAAGTGGATAGATTAATTGTTAGCTGTATATTTTGCCGAGGTCCAAGTTAATAGGGGCTCTTTAGTTGCATGCGCTGTTGTAATTATTTGCAGAGCTCATGGATGTAACTGATGCAAGTCTGCAGGAAAAGGCCACGACGCAGGAAACTGTTTATCTTTTCCTTCGAGGATATTTTGTTTTGCAGAAACATTGCAGTTGTAGTAGCGAATGTTTTTAATAGAGAATGCCCAAAAAAGAAAAGGTTTTATCTTATAAGTGAACTTGCTATAATATGTGCAAATCATTATAATAATCTTTTATTATTTGCTTAGATTATGCGCGAACATTGATTAATGAATTAAACAAACTTTATGTGGCTTACTATCGAGTTTTTTTTTGATTTTGATTTCACAATTTTATTTTATTATTCTAATGTTTCGAGGCCTTTGCAGCCATCTTGGTCACGGAGAGACTGAGGTGTTGATCGTCCTATTGGTTGATGCTGTTATTGTTTCCAAAACTAACCCGTTTGATGTTTTGATTTTGTTTTTCTGTTCCCAGTTTAATTCTATATATCCTGTATAATTAATAATAAAATAAAATACAATTGTAAAATCAAAACCAAAATAAACGCGACAGTAAGCCGCATAAAATTTGTTTATTTCAATAATATTTTATTTTCTGTCGTCCGTGTTCTTCCTAAACGGCTGGACCATTTTTTTTCGTATGTATTTAAGTGAGTCCCTGGTTGGTTTAGTTTTACAATTGGACCCGGTAGGTAGCAATACAATTGTTTATTTTTGCAGGCAGGGCAACGACCGTCAGCTCCGCTAGTATAATTTTTACAGTATATTAGGCATTCTCTAAAAGTAACTATGGCTATATGTAAGCGGACATTTGGGTGCATATTTAGGAAGAAAATTGATTAATAAGAATATCTAGACAAAAAAATATGTTTTTTGTGACTCGATCTGACCACGACCTGTCTGTCTAATGGTAGGAAAAGAAAACCAGTCACGGTGACCTGAGTCGCCGTCACTATGCCGCGCCGGCCAGTACATAGTTAGATTTTTTAAGGTTCTCTAATAAATAAGTACAATACTTAAGCACATATAATATACTAAATATTGTATGTACTTAAAATATTGTATGTCGGGACGAGATCAATTGTCGCGTCACAATAAAAAAAAACTAAGAATTAAATATATACTAATAATAATAATGAAAATATTTATAAATAAGAATGTCAAACAAAATTCAGTACAAAGTAATAAATGTCGAAATGAGTTCCTTATTTAAGTAACAGATTAAATCTAAAATGTATCATTTGAATATAATAAGGTACAATAAATTTACAAGCCATGAACAAAGCAATTTACAAAACAAAGGCGTTATTCAGATTTGAAATTTTCAAGAGTCCCTGATAAATCTCTTTTCATTATTTCACCCCTTTTAGTATTTACTTGAAGACTTTATTCTCGCCGCGTTGATTGATAAACGCTGACATGTTTGGGGACAGGAACAATACCAATGTTGTCTTAGTTATTTACAACCGTTCTATACATAGATACATATAACATATTGTATAAACATACTATCTATCTATAAACATACATATATTTATATATATATATTTTATATCTTCGCACATATAACCGCACACTGCTGGGTTTATTTTCCATTTTTTTTTTATTGTGACTCGTCATATTATATGACAGCACCTCGCTTGATGTTAAGCTGGAGTGTGGTCCATGAATGAATGTCACTGCTACTACAATAACTGTAAGTAGTATTCACATCCGGCCTAGTTGGAATCGGCAACTTACAAACCGATCCCGAAGCGCGACCAAATCACTTCACGGTCTACTTTCCCGAAGAATGCTGACTGAACTCGGTCGCTTCCTTCACATTAACAATTCTCTTCAGACCGACTCTATGGTCATAGGCACTGCGGACTTCTGCTGCGGTAAATCCATTTTAGCATAAACTATACAATGTTTTATTTTAAGTTCGTAAACTTACAAAGCTTAAACGTAGATAGCTTAAAATAGCTCAGCAGCGCGATTAAAGCACTCGTGTTCATTTATTTGCTCATGATCCTCAGTTACTTCAAGCTCTTGCAAGATTTATTTGGACATTTGAGACTACTTCAAATTTAATGTTTTAATAATGGTTTATACTAGGGGTGGTAGGCATTGGTGCCCAGTTTGCTGATCCGGGATAGTACCACCACTTACATACCGTGAAGTGACTTAGACGCGTTTCAGGATCAGCTTGTTAGTTGCCGGTTTCAATTAATTTTTATTTATTTTTATTATACATTTCTATACTAAGCTACTTAAGTGTTTGTATCATAGAAACACGACAACCAAAGTACATATATCAAATATACATCTGAATTTTAGTGTAAACACATTCAAAGAGGAACTCAAAACACAATAAAATGTTTCATAGTAAAATCATATACGAGTACGTATTGTGAAATTGCTCGATTCATATACGACAAGCTTGATTGGAGGTTCTCTATTTAATAGTCCTATTAACCCCCGAACTGCTTTCCAATTTCTGCGAGCCACACAGCTTTTTGACATTAATTCAGTGGGATTAGATGAATTTGAGATGGAAAATATTAAAGTTTATTTATTTATTATAGGATTTAATAATAAAATATTATTACCATAATTACTAACGATGCCGTGATAGTGAAATGGTCACGCAAACCGAGAGCCACGGGACACTTGCCGGCACCAATACGTGTTTGATATAATATGAATTTAGATCGTCCAGTTTCTGTGATACAAGAACATTTTGCAGCTTAGTAACATTACTTTTGGTAAAAATGTAAAAAAACGCCATAATTCATACAGTAATGAGTGATAATCAATAGTCTATATCTTAAACTGTCCGTCTGGTACTAGATAATTTGTTAAAAACGTTGTTACAACCATTAAATTTTTATTAAAAACTAAATGTGTGTTCTTTTATCAATTTTATCCTACAACTTATTCAAATAAAGTCACAACATAGACAATAGCCATCAATAACCCAACCAACATCTAATAAAGGACCGAAATATATGCACATTAAGCCGGTGTTCATAAAAAAGTAGGTAAGTACTTGAAATATTAGACATTCTTCAAAGAGCTCTTTTGTGTTGACAGAACCCGACACTTTAATAAACTTAGTATAATATAAAAGAAAACATGAGCTTTTCATTATTTTCTTTGACAGTTGAGTGGGCAATATGCTGAATAAAGATTTAATAAACATTTTATAGGTCATCCTTTTGTTGTCTTACATATTATTATGTTCACATGTCGCTAAAGTCACTCCGTAATGCTAATTTTATTTTTGTTACTTTTCTTTCATAAATAATAAATCATCATCAATTTATTGCCTAATTTCTCACTATGCAGAGACAACAGATCTTTCCACTTTTTATATATTAAAATTCATATATTTTTTACTTTAAATATCAAACAATATTTATATAAATATAACATAAATTATGATAAAGTCACGCCTTTTTCCCACAGGGATAGGCAAGGACAACGGAGCGTCAATGGCCTCGATACTCACATCACTTCCCCGCATCCCTCACATCGAAATTGTTCTTTTTACAAGTTTTACGGTTATGGGCACTTTCTTGAAGATGTATTTTAATATATTTAAAAATAAGTTGTTAATTTTAATAATGTAGCGTAATTAATTTGATAACTTGCATTATTTTTTAACTCAGGGAAGAGATAAAATATTCATGCATAAGGCGGTCGTTAGACGTTCAGTACAACGAGGCAGCAAGCGTTTCATTACTTTGAGCGTTATTAAACAGTGGGCGCTTTAGCTACGTAACAAGAACAAAAAGTAATTGTGCAACTTTGTGGTTACAAACTAGTAAAAGTATTACGCGCCACTGTACACAACGGTCTGCCACAATATTATAATTACGCTTTGACATATTTTTTAAATTAAATATTTTATATATATTTGGTGTCAATATTAAAAGAACCCATTTTTACATCAAAAATAAAATACTTTAATTAAATTTATAACCCTTTAAATTAAATTTATTAAATTGTAACGTCTTAATTTCTACATGGACTGTCACGCCTTTTTCCTACAGGGATAGGCAGAGACAATGGGAGCGCCACTTGATACGATCCTGACACAACTCCCTCGTTCCACTCACAATAACAATTCTCTTTATACAAGCTTCTTGAGGATGTATTATATCTGATTTGGTCGAACACCCTCATGGGCCCGCCGTGATTAATGGATTCATTCACATTAAATTTACAAATTTCCTTCGTCAATCTACTTTCATAATGTAAATGTAATATTATTCGTCGATAAAGTTTTAGATTGTAAGCTGACAAAGCGATTCTTTCTGTCGTTGTCACTCGTCTCTGTGCGGGTTTATAAAGTGCCAACTCTGCAAGAATCTGTCTGTATTTGCAACCTCCTTGGATGGAAACTTCTTTGTTATACACTTCATTATAGAACTTTATTTTTGGGTACACAAAGTATTTTGCTAGTTGTAAAATTTATTTTTGTTTCAAATACTGTCTCCTTTTTCAACTTGTAAAAGAAACTGGACAAAATTCAAACTTACTCTTTAAAATATGAGTTTATTTGTTTGGTTTTTCACTGATAAAAATATTAAAAGGAAGACCTAAGACCGTGAGACTTTCTCTGCTAGTTAACCTTTGGGTTGTGTTGACAAGAAACACAACTTGCCTGGAAAGCTCTCAAAACGTCGGAATAATAAAAAAATGTAAAATCAAAACCCAAAAAAGCGATAGTAAGCCGCATCGGCAGACTGAGCACCACTACCTACTAAAGATATATTTACATATGAATGACGTATAAATATACAACCATATAAATTAAATAGTACATAATAGTAACTAAATAGAACCTAAAAGAAGTTTAGTAAGAACAAAATTGATTCTTAAAAATAGGTTTCAGTTTTATTGCTAAACTTAACATAATCCAATTGTAAAATTATAAAAAAATACTTTACTCAATCAATAAATTCAAATTATCACACCTTTTCCCCACAGGAGGATAGGAGTACTTGCCACGACCCTGACACAACTCCCTCGCTTCCCTCACATCCTCAATTTTCTTCATACAAGCTCTACGGTTATGGGGACTAGGCAATCCAGCTTTCTTTTCAGGTAATTTACTTGACTTTTTATTTATTTTCCTTTTTTATAAGACGCCGAAAATATAAATATTTTTAAAACAATACTCGATGTGTTATTTTTATATTGACTTATTTGTGCACAATAATATATTTGTTTTTGTGCAATTAAATTTAAGCCTGAATAATTATAGAATCTTACTGAATTATAGAATCATACTAGAATAATTAATGAATTTCATTAAGAAATTTAAAAAAAAAATGCGCCTGACCCTGACCATGATGGCTGCAAAGCTATCAAAACGTTGGATTAAAAAAAAGTACAATCCATTACAGAAAATAAACGAGATAGTAAGCCGCACATAATTTGTTTCATTCATCATACTAACTTTGTTCATATATAAAATGATGAATTAAACAAGTTGTTATTTATATAATAATATAAAAAAATAAGTATAAAATTTTATCCACTGTGCGGCCAGTTAGGTAATACAAAGATCATTAGGTGAGTTGAGCTATACTCGTAAATACAACTTGCGCGTACCCTTCAAACAAACAGCAATGGCTTAAAGTAAAATTAAGTTCAGCAAAGCGCACCACTGAAAATACTGTACTGCCCAATTATTATTTGAACTCCTAACTAAGTGGACTTTCAAAAACTAATTTATAAATAAAACGAAGCATAGTTTTTTTTTAGATTTTGCGCGAAAATTTATTAATGTATTAAAAAAATATTATGCGGCTTACTATCGCGTTTTAAAATTGTAAAATCTAAACCAATATAAACGCGATAGTAAGCCGCATAAAATTTGTTTAATTCATAAAACGAAGCATATAATACATCAAATAGTCATTGGCCGGCTAGTGGCTTGGAACTCTTAAACCAAGAGGGGTTTAAGATCAGGTAAGAAAGGGGGAGTAATTTGGTAATAAAAATTGAATAGAAGAAAATCTGTCGCGAGTTAAGCATGGTCATCGGTACGATTCCCGGTCAATGTTATATGTACATTATTTTTATTGACACAGCAGTCCGCCTGATGTTAAGTATGCGTTCCATGAATAAAGGCGGCTGCTCCAACAGCTAAGTACCACTCACAACCACTCTATGGCATAGTTTCAAACCGATCCCGAAACGCGACTAAGTCACATCACAGTCTGTATGCTTGTAATTGGTGGTACTACCCCGTATCTATAGACTGGGCATCATTGCCTACCACTCTTTGATAACTAGAAAATAACCACATTTTATTGTCACATCTTTTTTATATATTTTTTTATTGTGACACGATTTCTGACTTCGACCCGCCTGATGATAATCAAGAGAAGATCCAAGAGTGATGACGACTAAAAAATTAAGTCAGTTCACGGCTGCCTCAGTCGCCGTCACTATGCCGGCCAAAAACATCTCTTTTTTAACAACAAATATTTAATGCAGTCTGGCCGACATTATTGACATTGTTTTAATTACCATCAGTGTTTTATGAGCGGAGGAGACTGCCAGAATGAAATGTCTACTGAACTTTACGAAACTCGACTGAGTTCCTTTATGATCTTTGTTCGTAAAAATGTTTACATATTATAATAACTTGGTACCATTAATCTTGGTATATTCCCATTAATATTAAAGGGATTTATTAAAACACAAGTAGCTTTTGAGTTATATTTAGAACTTTAGTACCAAAATAATCATGCGTTAATATTAAAAATAAATATTTAATATATGAGGAAAAGAATTTTACATCAAATTAATCAAAACAGGGAGAATATGGAGGTATTGGGAGATTAAATTATATAATTAGAAACTTGGTTTTTATAAATAACTAAATTTTGTACTTAATTTGATAGCTTAGATTCTAAAAATTAGCTAAGTACAAAATAAGCCTTAGATGGTTTGGGCAAATGGATGAGTGAAACTAGATTCGAAAGGAATTTATGGTGTGATGTGGAAATCTGATGTTGATGGGTGCGTTAAACGAGACAAATCCAGAAAGATGTTTTACGATCAAATTGGACACATCCTTAAGAAAGCTGGGTCGCCTAGTGGCCATCTGTAGAGCATAAAAGTGGATGTAAGGAAAGCGAGAAAATTGTGTCAGGATCGTGGCAAGTGGCGCTTCATCGTCTCTGCCTATCCCTGTGGGAAAAAGACGTAACAATTTGATTGCTTGATAGATTTACTCATTTTTAAAACAATGAGGTTTTTTTTATTCGATAAAAGTTATTTTATTTTAAATTCATTATTAAGTAAGATGTATTTAGTGATGATGAATGATGCAAGGCTATTAAAATTTAAGTAAGCTCTAATGATGTAAGCTGTAAGAATTTAGTAAGCTCTAATATTGTAAGCTATAATAAATTAATAAACCTTAACGATGTAACCTGTAAGAATTTAGTAAGCTCTAATATTGTAAGCTATAATAAATTAATAAACCTTAACGATGTAAGCTGTAAGAATTTAGTAAGCTCTAATATTGTAAGCTATAATAAATTAATAAACCTTAACGATGTAAGCTGTAAGAATTTAGTAAGCTCTAATGTTGTAAGCTATAATAAATTACTAAACCTTAACGATGTAAGCTGTAAGAATTTAGTAAGCTGTAGTAATGATGAATATAAATCGTATGTTTTAAAACTATTATGTTACCTCTCGTTACATAGTTTTTAATACGTTTCTGCAAACATTTTACAGTATGAAGATAGTTATTTAACTGTAGTAGCAGTCGCCTTCATTCATAGACCGCATCGCAGCTAAAATTAGGCAAAAACCCAATAGTAAAATTTCTCAAAACAATTTCACGGGTAACAATATATTGGCTTAGATTCGGCTTTTCCTTCATTAAAAAACCACTCGTAGCTGTCTGTATAAATAATCCTGACATATAAAACCACGACCTGAATTAAAATGTAAAATGCCCCGTCACGCCCTTGTATACCTAAAGTAACCGTAAATGAGAAAAATGACCATGGGACAGTACTTTTTTTTATTGTGTCTCGACATGTGACCTTTATCCGCCTGATGGTAAACATGATTAAGATCTAAGAGTGCCGTTGACTAAAAAAAAACGTTTTAGTTTACGGTTGCCTCAGTCACCATAACTATAGATAGATAGATAAATTCTCTATTGCACTGTAAATAATAAAACACATTTAATATGTACATAGGCGAGCTTAATGTCTAGTGACATTTTCTACCAGCTAACCTTTGGGATAGTGTGCAGGCATTATGCCGCCGTGTTTTTTACGATTTGCATAATTGATTCAAGATTATACGGGATGGGGAGAACACATGGGCTGCTAAAGCATTCCACTTTTACGAGGATCTTTTATTTGTAAAGCATTTATATGTTTTACAAAGAAAAGTTCCTAATATAACTCTAATTTCACGTCTACGAGTACAAGTTTCCATGGTCTACTAACTGATTTTTGTACTGAAACTACAAAAGTGATAACTAGGAAAAAAAAAAGAAAAAGTAGTTAATTAGTTAATATAAAACAGGAATAACAATAATAGTATGATGATAAGTAAGTAGGTGACAGTATCGAGCTCATTTCTTTGAGATTTTGCTCGTTTATCACATGCATCTGTCGTGAGAAAAACTTCGCCTCCTTTCGCGACTAAATGATATTGCAATTTTCTCTCCACTCGCGTGACATAACTTTTCTTTTTCTGTTCTTTTACGAAGAGAAATGGCTTCAACAATGATTTTCATTTTCGTTTGCTTGTTTCATTTCGTGTTATTGTTATATTGAGTTAAAAATGTGTCTTGGTTGTGATGTGGTGATGGGCATCGTTTATCATAAGTTGATAAGATTCTATTTCATTTAATAACTAGCTACACAGCTGTACACAGCTACGTAGCTACGTACACGAACATATTTTATTGATATTTTCGACTTAATTTAATCAATGAAGAACTTGTACAAAGAGAGTTGTAGGTGTAAAAGAGTTATTTAATGATCGTAAAATGTGAGTCTTCATTGTGTCTACCAATCCCTATAAGAAGGGAACGTGATAGTTTAGTTTATAAAGTACTACCCATAAATAAAAATATCTTTTAATATAATATGTTTTACGTGAAAACAATTGGGAAATATGTGATTATTAGATTTTGGAATAATTAAAAGTTTAAATTATAATAATATTAGGCTGTCGTATATTTCGTCGTGCCAAAGAGACTCGTAAAGTTCCAAATATGTAGTTAAATTGAAATTTTAAAAAAATGCAAATATAATATTCAAAAATGAAGGCGACCGTGGTGTAGTGGCAGTGCAATGGTTACACAAACCGAGAGCACGAGTTCGAAATGTACCAATGTATCTTTGATATATGTAGGTTTGGTTGTCCTGTTTCTATGGTACAAGCACTTTAGTAGCTTAGTATAGAAATGTACCAAAAAAACGAGAAAGCCATCAGACACTGTTCGCGCAAAACCTAAGGAAATTACATAATTAGTTTAAAATTCTATGGCCTGCATTAACTACATAGAACAAACTTCAGCTACGAAAACTACGCAAGTATTTTAATAATCTACACTATTGTTGGAGAATGCTCTCCATTTAACGATAAGAAAATTTCACTTAAGGAAGCTTTCTTCTCTAATAAAGCAGGGAGTAAATCGTTGCCCCGATGTACAGACTATACATAGAATAGTTGTTAAACAAAAAATGAAAAAACTACTTCCATAAAGCAAATAACAATGTGGTTTCCTATTTTTCTTTATTCCTAATTATAACTACGAGTTTTACACTATTTATATTTTACATCCACACCCTAAACATTTTTTTCTGCTGGTCATTTGACACGAACGTTTGACAAGTTTGAAGTAAATAGCGAAAGAAAAGTCCATATTTCTTTAGTCCAATACTTAGCTAAGGGGTGCGATGTCAGACTGCCTCCTGTCTGTGTCTGTCTGCTTGCCATATCGCTTCGGCGATACGGAAAGCAGATGGGCCCGTGCATCCTGGGCAGCAGTCAATAACTATTCACGTATCCCTCTGCTCTCAGATATGTATTTTGTGTTTCAAACACAAATATTATACATACATGGGTGTTTTAATTGTTGCCACTGACCTACTCTAATGATGGAACTCGAAGGTAGGAGACGATCCTGGATGGTTTTAAACTTAATGGGTTTACTAAGTTTGGACTCATTAAATTCGTCTTGACTATAGGGAACTAAGTGTAAAAAATTAAGTGAAATGAAATAAAACATTCTGGATCTAAATAAACTGATCATGGATCCT
Source organism: Tinea trinotella (assembly GCA_905220615.1). Taxonomy (NCBI): domain Eukaryota; kingdom Metazoa; phylum Arthropoda; class Insecta; order Lepidoptera; family Tineidae; genus Tinea; species Tinea trinotella. Next base: position 7,381,778 of record HG992321.1, on the reverse strand, counting down.
CTAAGATCAGCAAAGCAACAAGAAATGGAACTATAGTGCTTTAACTAAAATTGTTACTCATTATGAGCCCTTAGCTGGACCGTTATCAAATTGAATACCGAGAGTATCTGATGATGCACCATAATGAATCCTCTTAGATCAGTAAATCAACAACAGATATAACTATACTGCTTTAACTAAAATTGTTACTCACTATTAGCCGTTAGCTGGACCGTTATCAAATTGAAGACCTGGAGTATCTGATGAAGCACCATGAAGATGCAAGGATGTTGTTTCTTACTATAAGGTTGGTGGTGTGACTAAAGTGGTTACAGGCGTTTCGGGCGTTACTTTAAAATTTTAATTTTGATTTATATTATTAGCCATTTAATTCGATAGAATGTTGTTAAGTCTATGTTACGAACTTTACTTATCCAAACTTGGTTAGGCCTTATTCAGCGATATCTACAGTCGCAGGCATCCAGCCAGTGGACGTTCTACGATGCGTTTTCCTGTACGTAGTCTCGATTCAATATTTTTTCGGCCCAAATCATCTGTTATTGTGACAACTTGTTTTTTAATTTGATTTAAAGCCCTGTTTAAGTATTTATCAGAATATACCAGTGTAGAAGAAAAATACCGCAAAAGGCTCATTGTTAGATAGTTTGGTTTAGAAGAACTTTTCATTAGCCATTTGGTATTAAGTAGTGTGTATCTTTCTACTAAGGAATAAGTCTAGCGGTATATGGTCTGAGGTTGGGAGTAAATCGTTGGCTCGATGTAACTCTTGGCTAAGTGAGTGGGTTTACTTATGCATGGTGAGTGTACGACGGTGCTTTGTTCCGACCTCAGTGGCATCGTGTCCTAACTTATGTGATATAAACTTAGCTTGCTTCCTCACCGCATTAACCGCACTCAATACAACTGAGTTTTCTTTTAAATTCAATTCACTGTTTAATACGTCATGTATTAAACAGATTGGTTTATTACATTTAAAACTCATTAAAATACTAAGACGACTTTAAATACATAATTTGTTAACCTAATTATTTTGAAACTTCCAATGCAAAGTCAAACATTATCATTTTCTACATATGGCCGCCGGTGCTAAGAGACATGTCTTTTTTCAGCAGTCACATTCGCTATCGGACCTCCATCTTCTTGATACTTAAACTCCGGCTTCTTTTATGCTTAACACTTTACGAATACAACCCCGAGTTAGCAAATGACCACCAGTTGTCAGGTTACTCTTAAATATCTAGACCCAACAGACCAAGAAACATATATTTTTCTTCATTCGTTATATTATTAATTTCAACTCATAATATTAAAAATAAACGCTACCTTTACAAAGTAAAAACCAATTTAAGAAAAGGTTCTAATTATTAAATTTATAAAGCCTACTCCAAAAGGTCTCCTAAATTGATACAATTTTTACCAGTTAAAAAGGTATATAGCGCGGACTCGTCATTCCGACACTATGAAATAAATAAATTGTGCCTCGGGCATCGAAGCGACCCTCTTCACTCTCACCGCCTTCGACCTCCAACAAATAGCACAATTATACATCCCTCCACCTCTCGTTGCGGTGGCGGGATGTACGTGTATTTATTATTGATAGAAAAAGGTGATTCCGCATGAATATCGCACCTATAGGAATCGAAAATAGAACTGTCCATCAAGTGGCCCGTGGATTTCTGACCCAATTATACGGACCCACACATTAAGAGTGGCGGTTTCACAAAAAAATGTTTAACCCAATTATTTTTGAAATCAGAATACGCGAAATGATGCTAATGCGTGCATATTAAATTTTGTGGCAGACCGTTTTTCATGCATTTTTAAATACATGCCCTGCAAATATTATGGCTTTACTAATAAAGTGATTACCGCTCTTCCAAGAACTTTCCAAAACGCGACTTAAAATATAAAAAAAATATTAAAAATGTAGTGACAGTTGAAATGTTTAATTAAATACTTATTACAAAAAATATATAATATCATCTTTATCAATTGTCGTATACTTCATAATAATTTCTTTTCATAAAGAATCCATTATTATTATAATTAAATTCCTAAAATCGTACTTTTTTCTACGTCCTTGTGATGAGTTTAATTATGTCAAGAAATTACTCTAAGAAGTAATTTTTCAAGGAAAATGTATTTCTCGTGGACTAATTTTATGTGGGTTATGTAAAATTGGAAACCTCACAAAGAGTTCTTTAGAATTAGGATGAGAAGCCGCGAAATTTTGATGGATCCGCGAGCTCTTTGTTTTTAGTCTAATATTACTTCTTAGGATTTTTGTCAAAATAACCTAATTGGTTGTACTATTTAATTATTTTAAATTGCTCTAACAACCCAGATTTTAGCGATTACAGTATATAGTTACAATAGAATTCCAATTTTATTGTGACTCGACATACAAGTATGACAGCACCCCGCGTTATCTTAAGTGCCATAGAGTTATATAACTGTAAGTAGCAGTCCCATCCACTATGAAGGCATAGTTGGAACCAGCAACTTTGTTGTCGTGAAACGCGACGAGGTCACTTCATGGTCTGTATACTAATAAGTGGTGGTACTACCCCTGATCGGCCCACTGCCAGACCAGACCCGATACAAATACCGTCCTCTTTACTTATTATTATTGTAATTAATTAAATATTTGTAAATTTTACAAATAATATATTAAATATTACAAATAAAATTTAATATTTTACTATTGTCCCCAAGTTAGACTGACAGAGAATGCCCAAGATTTAAAACATAATAAAGATATTTCAATTAAATCTACCTACCTTCCTTTCAGGTGACAACCATAAGAATAAATACAACGTGTTACTAAGATGGCACTAAACGTTAAAGGAATTTTCTCGAGAAAGAATATCATACATAATAAAGGAATAAAATGTAAATTTAAAGTTTAATATAACTGCAAACGGCAATGTATCTCGTACATTTGTGGCACAAATTATTCAAACCGTGTGTTGCATTAAAACAAAGCTTTCTGACATGTCCGGATTTAATGACACAACGGGATTTTAATAATAAATTTCAAATATTGATCAGGTTTATTGCTTTAATAGATCAATGACTATTCAATTGTATTAACTAAAATAAATACTAATTTCTTAGTATTTGCGCAAACATTAATTAATGAATTAAACAATTTTTATGCGGCTTATTATCGCGTTTATTTATAAACCGGGAACAAAAAACAAAATCAAAACATTACTACCCTGTTTGGAAACAATACCAGCATCAACCAATAGGTCGTCTCTCCGTGACTACGATGGCTGCAAAGCTCTCGAAACGTCGGAATAATAAAATAAAATAAATATGTAAATTTAAAACCGAAATAAATGCGATATTAAGCCACATAAATTTGTGAAAGTATATAACACGATATTGGTTTCCTCTTGACCTAAAGGGTGTTCGGAAGAGAATTCTGTTTAGTAAGGTCGCTAATTGTGTCATCGCTCGAAGAACCGACAACCGATGGGTAAAAATGGTTTTAGAGTAAAGACCCCGAACCGGAAGACGCAGCGTAGGTAGTAGGCCTTCCACTAGGTGGACTGACGACATAGCATCTTGTCGTTTAAAATGGCGTTTTAAGGGGAAACTTTATGTTCAGCAATGGGCGCCTTATGGCTGACGATGATTGTTTCACTATGCTCATAAATAAATGTTTGTTAATTATTCTTGCTTATTTATTCCTTTGGAATTAGAGGCATGATTTAAGGCTAAAGTAACTTAAAATTGTTTTCCCATATACTTAGTGACTAATACTTAGCAGATTAGTGACGCCGACTGAGATGCCGTAAGCCGAGTTATATTTCAGTCTAATAAACATCTAGGATAGGAAAGGGTATATAAAACGATATACAAAACCCTTTATATTTTGTATACATATATATTTGTATACAAGTGTCCTAAATAAAATTCCAATACTAAACTAAAGAGCTTGTATAAAGAGAATTGTGGATATGAGGGAAGCGAGGGAGTTATGTCAGGATCATGGCAGATGGCACTCCATTGTGTCAGCCTATCCTTATAAGAAAAAAAGCGTGACAATTTTATTAAATGATAATAATATAAAAGTTGCCACATCCAACCAGGCCAGCAGAGTGGATGCTACTTGCAGTTAATTAAGTGTGATAGAAGTCGTCTCCATTCATGGACTACACTCCAGCTTAACATCAGGCGTTATTGAGCCACAATAAAAAAGAAAGACTCAATAAGGAAACCCTTATTCGAGGTAAACGTGATAAAATCAGAGCTTTGTTCCTGTCTTCTCTCTACCTATTTCGTGATTCTGACAAATGTGGGCTATTCGTGTGAAGAGGCTACGACGTATATACAACTTCATTTATTGTGTTCTGTATATGCACTGTAAATGTAAGAGTTCAATAAATCCTACTAATATAATAACTAAAATATACACGAAAATATAATAATTAAATTATTAAAAAAAAAACCTCTGGAGATGTCCCATCAAAGATAATTGTAAGAAGACTGGCAACATTTCCCCTTTGTATAGCGAGGTTAATTAATACATTGTCAGAAATAATCGCCAGCCTTCCTGTCTACAGACTTCTCCGTCAGCCGCTTGGACAACTCCTTGGCCAGGCGCTTTTTTTTTAAATTAACGTGGGAGGAAAGCTCTACCTGCCGAAGTGCCGGGCTCTCACCGGCTAAAACCTCCCACGCCGTTTCCACAGACCGTCATCGGCGGAGCACTGGTATCGCGTTAGCAAACCCTCGTAACTCCGCCGACGTTGGCCCTTTCGGGCCCCAACTAGCAATGTAGTGGCCAGGCGCTTAGCTGAAGGTCTCCAAGGACTTACCGTCTCGATTCCAAACGGCGCAAACCCGTAATCTATTTAATCGTAAATAATAAGTTTTTTTTCCTATTTTTTACTTGAGATTTTCACAAAAAAATATTATACTCAAAAAGATAAAATGTCAAAATAATATTTTTTTATTATTTCTTTTTTGACAACTAAAATTGGTTTTCCTGGTTGTAAGGAAAGGAAAGGCCATGAGCGCTGATCATTGAATAAATCGATTTAACGTACGTTTGCCTCAGTCACCGTCGCTATGCCGGTTAAATCATATTGCGCTTATATCATTTCATCGTTCATTTTCGTTTAATAATTTCAATGACCAGCATTTAAAGTCTAAAGAGTGACTTAAGTTGCCAGTTCCAGTTAGGCCGACATAGTGGACGTGACTGCTACCTGCTACTACATTAGGCGGGGTTCTTTTGAGCCAGAATAAAAAAACAATTCATCAAATAGTTTTACCCCAAATCCTACGCGATATTATAAGGAGAATGAACCAAGCTCTTTTTTCCATGTATCAAATAACCTTACGAATTATAGCATTTAACTAAATAAATGTAACAGCGAAACTTTAACAAAGTAGTTCCAAAAAGTAGTCAAAGAAATATAATATAGCACCTAATAAAATATGCGAAACTTTGTGATGTGAATACCGCGAGAAAAGTATTGTATTGTAGGGACCTCTGTCATACATCTTTTTGATTTATTACACCACAAAACAGTGTATCAAACGCGCTGTTCCGTCTTGACGGAATATAACTATAATGTATTATATACTGTCGCCAGAATAGCGGAGTTTTGCTAACAGATAAAATTGTTTTTTTTTGTCTTATATTTTTTTTTAGTATAGGTATTATACTCAATTATGGTATTTAGTTTTTATTTATCATCATCAATTGTAACGCCTTAACAGAGATAGGCAGGGACGACGGAGCGCCATTTTCCACTATTCTAACACAACTCTATCGCTTCATTTACAGCCATAACGTGCTTTTACATGAATTTTCCCGATTTAAACGAAGAACAATTTTCTGGATCGTTTTCATTTTATCATTTCATTCACTGTGGAACATAATCGAAAGAAAGTAACAAACAATAAAGCCAAACCCAAAACTATGCACACGGAAAGGTATTATTAATTAAAATTATTATATTATTAATAATGCTTAATTCTATTATTAACAAAATAATAGAAGGAAGCCCAAAGCCAAAATTTATGTGGGCATGTCTTCCTATTTTATGGCGTGGTAGATAAATTAACATTTTAATTTTGTTCGTCCCCAAAATTTGCATAACAAAGTCTGTCCTAAACGGGTTAGTAAATAAATCGTTATGCGGTAACTTACGCGGTGTAAACCTATTACCACATTCGTAATGTCCCTCTAAATACAACATAAATAATAAATATATACGAGTATATATCTATTTATATATCTTATATTTCTTTGGTAAAGTGGTCGTATTAAAAAAACAAGAAGACCATATATTTATTTATTTATTTAAGGTTGACTTACAGCTATAATAGAATATAAACAGAATATATAGCTGAATATAAACAGAATATCTATAGCTATATATAGAATATAAACAGAATATCCTAAACTTGCAAACATACTTGGGACCAGCATTTGGTTTTGAACCCGTGATCTCGGTTTTGCACATCCACTTCACCACGATCGCCTTGTGTATATGTATAAAAAATTGAATCTACATTCAGCAATTATTTATTAAAACTATGAATGAATTTAAACTAAATGGCGTCTCCGAAGTTAGGCGCAAGTCGATGCGCAATACAATTATTATGTTAAAGCGGGACATAAAGTAGGCGAAAGAGCTTATTATTGTTACAGTACCTGCGCAAACTTGCGCTCGTAGCTAACGTCGGAGAGGCCATAATGTTTTAAACTAGCTATACATCTCAGTTTAGTTATTTAAATAGCAATAATAATTTATAATCGACACTCAAAACACTGATTGTAACTATACGAATTTCATTAATGTAAACGTGTGGGATATAAGGGTCGTTGGCAGACAGTTGGCGGTCGGTTGCCTAACTACGAGTAGTACAGAATTAGAACAGATTGTGAAGTAACTTAAAAGTGTAGGCGGTCGCAACTTTTACTTGCAATTATTTACCTGTAGCAGCAGTGACCTCCATTCATTGACCGCACTCTAGCTTAATATCAGGATGTGTGCCACCTGTCGAGCCACAATAAAAAATTCCTCCTAAAATTTAAACTTCCTCACGTAGAAAAAAGGGCTTTGAATTGGGTAAAAGGATAATAATTAAAACTCAATTGTTATTTATAAATGGCTTTATTTGCAATATTTTTATATGTACAATTACTTTGTATCTGGGTAATAAATAATTACAACTACCTAATTAAGTTTCGTTAGTTTTTAACTTATGTTTAATTTTCGTCAATATTTACATAACATTTGTTTTTACCTAAAACTAAATAACGATTATTGAAATTAATCACATTTTATATATTTCGTATGTTATACTATTATAGGTGTTTGAAAGAGGGGTCGGCCGGCGGTCGTTTCGTTGAAGTAAAACCGTGCGTGAAAACCGGCCGACTCAGCCTTAACGAATTGTTGAAAACGAAAGTTTTGTTTTTTAAAAGAGATTCTGCTAACAAAAAAACTTGTTCTTTTTACGTGGAAGACCTTGATGTTGTTAACGGGAAAATATTAAAAATAAATAAGTACTTATTGAACAGGAAGTAGGAAGACCTTGAAGACATATTAAAAAGTAAAAAATATATAAATCTATCTTATAATCTTTTTGACCGATTAAATCATAATGAAATCACATTTTATTTAATAATTTATCGATGTGAAGAAACAATGTATTATAACAGGATAATGGTAAATGCGGTCCATTCTCTCTTCCTGTACCTCCTTGTACCTCGTTATTAATTGAGGCATGAGCTTCTAGGTATAGAGGCAAATAAAATATATAATTTCTTCCATATTATTAAACATATAAAAATGAAATAAAAAGGTACTAGATATTTTTTGTACTTAAAATGACGAAAGAAAGTAAACTAGAGAAAGGTATATCTAAGCTAGGCGTGACTTAACGTGACTTAACGGGAAGTTACCAAATGATTTTATTAGAAAAAACTTAAGGACACCTACGCAAAGTTTGTAGAGGAAAATCATGAATGTGAAGTGAAAGAAACGATATTGGCGAACAGTAAAAAAAGAGACGTAAACATTTATTTTATTTTAAACAAACTTTTATTATAATGTAAATTTATATTTATAGTCAATTTCCTATTTATAACTTAAAAAAATATTTAAATGGATTAATTATAATATTAGTTTATATAATACATGTTTAATTTACACTCAATTACATTATTTACAACCTATATAGTAAAATTTATTGTAATATGTATCATACTTTTGTATTTTTCTCAATTGATATGCTTTAATTACTCCAATATTATAAAGATTTGAATAAGCTATTAACTGATAAATGAATTATGTAAGCTTTGGAAAGCTATGAGACATTTTTGAGCTGCCAAAGACCTGGCTGATGGTCGGCTTTAAATTTGCGTTTTTTTTAATAAAACATCTCTTGGACTATGTTTAACACCAACCAGAAGGTAATCGTATCTCAACGTCAGTATTATAAAAAAAATACTTGAGTATTCGTCATATATAATAATTATTTAAAAAAAAAAACTATTACAAAAAATTCAAAAATACTAGTTAAAATAACTATCACATTCTTTTTTAAATTAAACAACGAAATCAGGCACTATCGCAACAAAAAACGTAATTCTGATCTTAACCAAGCACATTTTCGGCGCGTATACTCGTAAGCTCGTTTTCATGCTGTTGTAATGTAATACACATGTACAAGCAACTTGAATTGCTTCTTGCATTACTAATAAAAAGAAAATATCGTTGCCAAGACGAAGATACTGGGTTTCGCCGCTTGCTTCAACATTAAGTTGATACTCGTAGAACAACGTAAGGTTCGTCCCTACCTGCAATGAAATTGCGATGAACTAACATTTGACATATTTGTAACCAATCAGCGAATCAATAAGTAATCTATTGATTGGTCACTTGAAACCGCGGTGCAAATACACTGATTTTTCGCTGTCATAAAATATTATGAGAATCGAGGCCATGTGCGCGCTTATCTAACACTCGTACGAGATTCATGTGGAACTAGGCGCGCGTTGATAATTCATAATTATGAATCTTAGGAAAACGAGCCTTTACGCGCCGAAAATGCGCCTGGTGTGAAAACGCACTCAGATACGTATATTATAAATTATATATTATACCTTATTTAAGTTTTTATTTAACTTACTTAAGTGCGTCTTATTAAAAAGAGCACCTTCAACTTAAAACAATTTTATATTTACATTAAATACAAGCAATTAACTATTTATTAAACAAAAATAAAACCTGAAAGGTAAGGCCAGGAAAGACCAATGCCCTACAAGTTTACCTGAGGTACAAAGACCTGAATATTTTCAAAAATACGGGTTATTATGAGAAGGGCGCGTATCAATGTAGATCTTTTTTGTTTTTCTAAGACCCCTTGTTTTTCTCTAGTTTAGATTACAGATTGCGACAAAGATCGAACCATTTTTCCTCTCCTTTACCATTGAGATTTATAGGATATCGATAAAATTATTCAATTAAGTTTAAAAATCGGTTATCGGTCTTCGCCAACCTAACCTAACTAATCCTAATAAAAAAATTGACATGGAGTATTTTAAAATCAAACACAAACGGTTCTTTGCTTATCATCTCCCACTTCGCACAAACATTGACATTTGCAAAATTAAATAGGCTACTTTATTAATATTATATATTAAATCTATTTGGGGTAATAATAGTAATGTAATAGTTGCTAGGTGTAAAGGTCCTGATTGGTGGGCTCGCGAACCGGTAGATTCAGCCGTTGGTAACCAGTTGTTGTCCAGGACGGATTGTTCTATTACGTTTTGCATTGTATCTGTGGACAAATTGATTTTTTTTTAATTTTTTTTAGACTGTGTGAACCAACCAACTTAAAGTGGTATCATCGAGTTATATACAATATCTCTATAGTCAGATCGAATTTGCTGTTTGGGCTAAAAAAATTAAATGTAGATTCAACTACCAGGAATTGATCGTAACTTTTTGATTAAGTTATCGGTTTGCAAAAAGTTTACAACATATTGATTTGAAAATATAACTGTAACTACAGGACTGCAACACTGACAACATATCCACATCTCAGATCCTTACGACTTTCGGAACGAGACTTTCGGAACGCGAGTTATAAGATTTCAAAGTTTTGCGATAATTACGTGTATTTTTATGAATTGCGAGTGATCCACTGCTCCAATTTTGCTCTACCAGTACTTATTCTTTTTGTTTTTTTAATGCACGCATGTCTCACTTTTAACTTTTTCGTAAGAGCTTTAGTTTTCGCTTCAGACGCAACAGGTTTTTACTATTTTTGACATTTTTTTGACAGCTTGCCTGACAATATCATGCTATAATTTTATTTGCAATCAATGCCTGATAGTTGAATCTATATTTAAATTTTTTTCTGCTCCAATAGGAATTGAATATAGAGGATTTTCTCGCTAATTCGATCTGACTAATATGGGTATTACATAATCTCTATGGACGGTACCAGCATTTTTAGGTGTATAGACCGTGAGTGAGTCAGGTGAACTTTCTTTTTTAGGTGGCGCCTCGTTTTATTGGCTCGACATGAATTGAGACGACAGCTTCTATAGTTGAATCTTAAAACTATGGTGATATTTGTATTTATGGTACCTATATATCTTTGATGTTTGTACTTTGGGCGTCCTGTTTCTATATGCGACTGCAGCTTAAATCTGTGGCAGCTGTCGCCTTTACTCATGGATCCCACTTCAACTTGACATCAGCGGAGAAAACATATGTCGTGTCAAGCCGTTATACTAATTCAAATTTGATACTATTATAGCACAGAGTATTCTAGTTTAGAGTAGTCAGAACATGGTTTGTATTGTTTTTAATTACTTTAGTTGATTTAACCATAGATATTGGGCAAACAAAGTACTTGTGTCAAAGAACACTTAATTTGAATACCATCAGGCATATCGAGGTCAGATGTCACGACAAAAATGGGTATAATAAAAAATGATTTTTTTTTTAGCTTTGGTATTACTCATGTATTTTTATTGTAACTCGACATATAACAGCATCCCGCTTGATGTTGCGGTGGAGTGCTGGAGTGCGGTCCATGAATAAACGTAACTTTTACTACAGTTCAATAAGTGTAAGTAGCAGTCACTACTACTTGTAAGTTGCCGGCTCCAACTAAAAACTAAAAAGTGACTATGCCGGTCAAATAAATTACTAAAATTATTTCCTTTATACAATTTCAAACGAGTAAACAAGCTATAATAGAATGTCCGTTAAAGGCAACAAGCATAAGCTGGTAATGCTCTGCCGTGTTATGGGGTCAATTGTGAATATTCAGTGACCTAAGTTAACCTCGGAGCTAATATGAACACGATTGTTGACTAGATTGTAATTCCTGACAAGTTCGTTGACACATTGAATTAGAACAAAAGTGGTAGGCAGTGGTGCCCAGTCTGCGGATCCAGGATAGTACCACCATATATAGACCGTGAAGTTACTTAGTCGCATTTCAGGATGAGCTAGTGAGTTGCCAGTTTAAACTAAGCTAGCATAGTGGATGTGACTGCTACTTACAGTTATTTTACTTTTTAAGTAGCAGTCACCTCAATGTATAGTCTCTATAGTCTGATATAATCATTGGTATTTGCATATCTTAATAAAGCTAATTTATTTGGCTTTCCAACTACAAACTATAAGAAATATAAAGTTATTTATCTTACCATACGTTGAAACGTCAGGTGTGTAATATTTTTGTTCTGCTGGCTGCAAGGGTACGACAAAACCTGTGAGAACAGAAAAGTGTTATTATTAACTCAAAACAACATTACGTTTCTAACTTAATATTACTAACGAAAAGGCAACCGTGGTGTAGTGGTAGTGCAATGGTTACGCAAACCGAGAGCACGGACTCAAAACCACTTGTCAGGTACAAATGTATCTTTGATATATGTACTTTGGTTGTTCTGTTTCTATGATACAAGCAAAAGTAACTTGGTAAAGAAATATAAGAAAAGTAATGGTAGTTCCGATACTTGTGTTGATAAAACTAATAACAATTTGCTTTTAATTGCTGTGCAATTGAATTATTTGGAAAATAAGATATGGATTTTGTGTCGTATGTCAATCACATAGATACGCCATATAACAGTTCTGCTTTGAACTGTCATAATTATAGTTTAATCATTTTGCACACTTACAGCCGGTTGTACCAAAAGTTTTAATTTACGAATTCGTAAAAAGTTACGAATAAGTAGAAGACAAAAGGAAAAATGGGTTGTAACACTCTCTCGTGTATGTTGTGTATGTCGTGTGTGTTGTCTGAAAACACACCCATTTTTCCTATTTTCTTCTATTTACTCGTAACTTTTTACGAATTCGTAAATTAAAATTTTTGGTACAAACGGTTGTAAAACTATGCAAAAAAAATGATAAATTTCAATAACATTGTAATCTTCCTACATCAAACTATTTAATATGCATTTTTAGCCCAAGTCCCCATACAAAATGAATGATGGTCTTTTTAGTTATTCGAAAAACGAAAAGTAAGTAGTTAACAAAATAAGTGACCGCGCATCTTGAATGCCAACGCTCTTTTTATTTGCCGGCATCTCTACTTAGAACAGGTAACCTGCACGAGAACGCATGGTCATATACAATGGAATGCAGACAGTCCAGGGAAGCTCTTCCTCATATTGACAGACGCTGGACTGGACGAATGCTGGACCTTAGCAGAGCCAAGCTCCGCACTATGGTGGGTGTTATAACAGGGCATTGCGGTTTTAATAAGCACCTGTACAACCTCAACATATTGGACTCTGTAGGGTATGCCTGAATGAGGAGGAGACAGCTGCACATGTGCTTTTGAGTTGCAGGAGTACAGGAGTAGCCAAAGCAAGACAGAAGTTCCTTGGCAATGAGAGGACGCTTCCGGAGGTCTGCAGGAACGAGAAGGGTCTCCTTCCTGGAGGAGATCGGGTGGCTCCACTGAAGGAGAACCGTTGAAGAACGTACAAAGAAACCGAAGAGGACTTCAAGTGCGGAAACGAGCCCGCAAATAACTACAACTACAACATCTATACTTACGTGGTGGAGGCGTGTACTCCGTCGTAGTAGTGGGCGGTGTCGTTGTCGTTGTTGTAGTAGTGGTAGTTGTTGTTGTCGTAGTAGTAGTAGTAGTTGTTGTTGTTATTTTAATTTCTGTTGGACAAAATATATTTTTAAATAAAAAAGTTAATTCTGGAAAGGACCATGAAAGTAGGATAAATGCTGTATAAATGCGATCACTGGCGTTCTATTGTCTCTGCCTATATTAGTGGAAACTGAGGCGTGACCATTGGATACAAACAAATCACCCACAACACACATGTGATATGACTTACCATTAACACACACAAATAAATACCCAAAACACACATGTGATATAACTTACCATAAACACAAGCACAAACAAATCGCCACAACACACACGTGATAATACTTACCATAAACACAAACAAACAAATCACCTTCAATACACCCGTAATATGAATAACCGTGATCACACTTAAAAAATCACCCACAACACACACGTGATATTTTTTACCATAAGCACATATAACAAACCATATTTTTTATCCACAATACACACGTGATATTACCATAAATACAGAAACAAATCACCCACAGCACATTTGATATTACTTACCTTAAACACACACACAAACAAATCACCCACAACATACATGTGATATTACTTACCATAGACACACGCATAAACAAATCGCCCACAACATAACCATGATATTACTTATCATAAACACACACAAACAAATCACCCACAACACAAATGTGATATGACTTACCATTAACACACACAAATAAATACCCACAACACACACGTGATATTACTTACCATAAACACACGCACTAACAAATCGCTCATAACACATACGTAATTTTACTTACCTTAAACACACACAAACAAATAACCCACAACATACACACACCTGCCATTACTTACCATAAAGTCTAATAGTGCCTTCAGCTTTGCCCATGGTATTTGTCGAAATACAAGTATAGGTGCCAACGTTTTCTGTTGTAAATTCGTTTATGAATAAAATCGCTCTCATTTGGTATGTCGATATTCGTTCTTCCGTTATTTCATAGTTACCTCTACAATCAATGTTTATAAAATTATTATTAAACACGTGTAGGCAACGAATAGCAAGGCTAATACGTTGGCAGAATTAAATTACGTTATTATAATGTTACGACTTATAATGTTTTTAAGTCTATACTAATAAATAAATTAATAATAATAATTTATATGCTCCACTATGAAACAACAACAAAGCTCTGAATAGAACCCAGGATTTACGGAGAACCAGACACCAGGTGTCGATTTAAATAACGATTGTATTTTGTCTGATTATTTAGATTGATGCAGATTATATTATTTAGAATCAGATTATTTGAAAGATCCGACTTATATTATAAAAAAGGATTGTTGAAAAAACCCGTCTGAATTTTGCGACTCTGAATAAAACAATCAGGTTTTTAATTAGCCGGCATAGTGGCTCGTTGGCACTCTGGGACCTCCATTATGCTTACCACCAGGCAGGTCAATGTCACAATAAAATAAAATAAAGATTATTTTAATCCGAGATTTCGAAAACTCTACCGCAACCACGATGACTGCCAAGCATTTGAAATATTCGAAATAAACGTGACAGTAAGCCGCAAAAACATTTAAAACTAGTTTCTATTCTATAAATAGATCTAAAGAATCCTTTCAATTTTAAAAATAAATTACATACCCTGTCAGTATCATCTCTTCGCCACTCTTAAGCCAATAGTTAATTGCGCTTGGATGGGCCTCTACAAAGCATTCCAGTCTCGTGTGGGCGCCTGTCGGAACACCTATGACCTTCGTGGACACTAACACCGTTGGTGGAACTGAGAGATAAAATACAAATTGAACTCTTTTATGGCACTTTACTCGTTTTACGGACGAATAGTTTCAGATACCTACTAATAGCAGCATTAATCTGGCCGGAATAGTGACGTTATTTAGTCGCACTCTTCCCTTCCTTTGATTACCATTGAATAAAGTGTATAAGTTTTGTATAAAAATATAAAGTGTTGGTATTTATGGTAATTTTTAACTGGCTTGTTAATATTTAATATTAATAAGTATATTAAATATTTTTATATCAGCTATAAGTTTCCCTACTATATATATCTTTTATTTTGAACTTTGATTGTCAGCCAGTCTCTAGTATGCAATAGTTGCTGTGTAAATGTAAAACTAAAAATTATTTTACATTTACTCATAAATATAGGTAAAGCTAAGATATTTTAAAGAAAGCTTGGTTGCCTAGTGCCCATAACCGCAGAGCTTGTAAGAAAAGAATCGAGGATGTGAGGGAATCGAGGGAGTTGTGTCAGAATCGTGGCAAGTGTCGCTCCGTTGTCTCTGCCTATCCCTGTGGGAAATAAGCGTGACAAAAGAAATGTATATTTTATTATTAAACATTTCTATACTAAACTACTAAAGTGCTTGGATTATAGAAACATGACAACCAAAGTACATATATCAAAGATACATTGGTACTGGTGAGTGGTTTCTAACCATTATGCTTAACCATCCAACCATTGCACTGCCACTACACCACGGTCGCCTTCAGACCTTGGTGTGTACTCATCTATACTTACAATTTATACTTAGCATTATCCTTTTGCTTACAGAAGGTGGCACATCGTTTGAAGCAATACAAAGGTACGCGCCCATCTGCCTTCGCTCCACTTTTGTTAGGTTTAAGTCTGGACCCATGAACATATCCACTAAAAAAAATATTTTACTTCAATTAATGCGGTAATGGCTGGAGTATACATTCATATACTACATATGTATATGGAGTAAAGATTGCAGATATAGTGAATAATACATTTGTACGAGAAAAAGAAGATTTAAAAGAAGATGTAGCGACAAGTATAGAGAAGCGTGTTGGACAGTCGCATAGTGACAGCGACTGAGGCAACCTTAAGATGTTTTTTTTTCTTTCGTAATCTGCGCTAAGTCTAATTTAGTTGTCACGTTATAATTAAAAAAAAGGTAAAACGTACTTGTTTTTATATTGTGACCCGTCATATGACAGTACCCAGCATAATGTTAAACTGGAGTATGGTCCATGAATGGATGTCACTGCTACTACAATTCAATATCTGTAAGTAGCAGTCACATCCACTATGCCGGCCTAGTTGGAACCGGCAACTTACAAGCTAATCCCGAAACGAGATTAAATCACTTCACGGTCTGTATACTTCTCAGTGTTGTACTACCCGAGATCGGCAGACTGGATACCACTGCCCAACACTCTTTGTAGTGCACATAAGCATTTATTAGGCTTGTTTGAAAATAATTGTGAATGTGAAGAAAGCTGGAGTGTCAATCTGTTATTTCTGCTTATCCCTTGAGAAAACTGAGGCGTGACAATTTAATTTAATTTTATTGAGGTTGTATAGGAGGTGAGAAATTTGTTAGAATCGTAGACAGGTGACAGGTACTGGAATTTGGAATTGGAATTAAGGAATTGTGCCTTAATTAAGTTATTAACATTTTACTTTGGTCGCTTAGTACCTTTGATACAATTTAGCCCAAGAATTTATAAATTGTTGTGGATGAGTTAAACGAAGCTGGCCCAGAGGGTGTTGTCCGAGCAAATCGAAGACATCCTTTTAAAAAAGCTTGCTTAGTACTATTTCTATGGGAAAAAGTCGTGACAATTTGATAGATTGATATCTAAGATTTTTTATTGCGACTGGACGCCATATATAAAATGACAGCACGCCGCCTGATGATAAACTAAAGCGCGGTCCATGAATTAAGGTAACTACTACTTACAGTTGTTTATCATATCCACTATGCCGTCCTAGTTGAAATCGGCAACTTACTAGCTAACAAGTGAAACGCAACTGACTCACTTCACGGTCTGTATACTTTTAAGTGGTGGTACTTTCCCGGATCGACAGACTAAGCACCACTGCCTACCACTCTTAAAATATTCCACTGTCAAAACCGTCACGGCTCTATTTTCGAAGGGATATGCAGAGATAGTATCCACGACTTTCCACAAGTCTTTTACCACACCATACTATCTTAGGAATATTACTGAACCTTAATACATTTATAATAAGGTATATATTACACTGCCAAAATTATAAAGTTCGTAGAGACGTGAAAGCGTGTAATTTAAAAGTTATGAGTAATGAAAAGTGACTAGTTATAATAAACTCGTACGAAACTTTAAATCCTGTTTTCAGCTTTTACTTTACCAAAGTTTTGAGACCTAGTTGGCTTTTTGCCTAACTTGAAAGATACGATCAAATACTACGACAGCTCATCTTAAAATAACTTATACAATTAACCTGACAATCAAAATAACTTTGTACATCTCAAAGTAAAATAAAGTATCGTTGACAGTTGAGATTCTGAAGAAAAACATAATATTAATATTGAAAGAACCTCTCAAGGTAGAAAAGAGCCGAAGCTGACAAAGAGAAATTAAAGTAATGCAAAATCCTGCACAAAAAGTTGTACGGCCGAAATGAGATGCTACCGTAAATCGAAACTGTCACAACCATTTATTAAAAACTTCCGCTTCCCTAATTTCATCTACAAGGACCACAGGATGGGCAGGGAATTTCCTTATGAATATTCCGAAATTCAGTAACATTTGTCAAAAGATCTCAAATTATTTCATTACTGAACAAGAAACATGATGTAATAATATCTACACAATATTAGCCCTCAAATTAATTTATATTATTTCTTTTTCAAAAGTTATTATAAAAAAGATCTTTTGATATGTATACCTGTAGCTACGTGATCATTATTATTATATATATGTATACGGATATATTAAGGCAACTATTGATCTTTGATATGTTTTTATTTATTGTGGCTCGACATATGACAGCACCCCGCTTGATGTTAAGCCAAAGTGTGGTCCATGAGTGAATGTCACTGCTACTACAATTCAATAACTGTGAGTAGCAATCATATCCACTATGCCGGCCTAGATGGAACCGGCAACTTACAAGCTGATCCCGAAACGTGACCAAATCACTTCATGGTATGTGTACTTGTAAGTGGTGGTACTACCCCGGATCGGCAGACTGGGTACCACTGCCTACCACTCTTTCTATGTTAAGTAGCCTAATATAGGAATTAAAAGAGTGGTTTCGAACCCGTGCCTTCGGTTTGCATGATGACAATGGCACATAATTTAGGCACAAATGGCAAGGTAAATAAATACATTCATATTCCTATATTGAGTCGCGACATCTGACCTTTACTTGCCTGATGATAACCAAGGCGAGGTCTCAAGGAAATGAGTATATTAGGGATTTCAAATCCCTGCAGGTAAAATTGTAGAAAACTAAAATATAAATTATTACAATTATTAAAGCATGGCCATGCTTTATTGGATCTTGAAATATAAAAGACGTAGTGAAAATTTATTCAGTTTTGCATTGTACCTTAGATTCTACATCTTCCTTCATTTTATGGTAAGCCTAGGGATTTCACGTAATCCCTGATAACCTAATTTTTACGCAATAAATGTTACCTTTATGCAGATCTCCTTCAGCATTTCTTAATTGTATGTGAACTGCATCTTCTCTTCTCCAAAGAATTCGTGGGGGTGGCCTTCCTTGGGCTCTACATGAAAGAGTTGTGTCCTGTCCTTCTCGAGCGACTATGTCTCCGCTCGTACCCTCATCGACTATGTCTGGAGGTACTAAAACCAATAAATAAATTTAATAAGTACAAGGAAAATAAGGTGAAGTAAAACCAAAGCGATCTATTTACGCAAACTGAGAGCACGGGTTCAAAACCACTTGCCGGTACCAATGTATCTTTTATATATGTACTTTGGTTGTCCTGTTTCTATGATATAAGCACTTTAGTAGCTTAGTATAGAAAAGTAAAAAAATGTCTTACAATTAATCAATTAAAATTGCACAGGGATGGAAAAGAACAACAAAGCGCCTTTTTTTGTTCCTTCTTTTCTCTTGCATTCTCTTTCTTTTGTGTTTAATTTTAACATTTTAATTTGATATTTTGAGATCTCAAGTAAATACCACGTGTAGGTAAACATACCGTAGGACACCCTACGGTTAGGCAGAGCGAGGACCTTTGCAGAGTGTCTGGCAACCCCTGGAGGCATAAGGCAAAAAACCAAAGGTAATGGCGTTGTCTGGAAGATGTCCAGCGATGTATAACTAAGAACTGATGATGATGACGATGATGTGCTGTTTAGTTTCTGTTCGATATGTCCAGATGCACATATCAAAATTACTATTGTAAATAAATATGCTGGCAACGCCTAAAATAGGTTTTCTTGACATATATGACCAGTTGAATGACCAGATAACTAGCCTAATCAGCTGGGGTGCAGTCCATGAATTGAGTATTAATCACATCCACTATGCCCGCTTAGTTGAAACCGGCAACCTACAAGCTGATCCCGAAACGCGACTAAGTTACTTCACGGTCGGTAAACATTTATTTTAAATATTTTTTCACTACGAGTAGCACTATATATGTATATTTAAGAGAATTTTTGAATTGCACTTATTTCAATACCAGTAAACCATATAATATCAGAATGCATGTAATTTTTATCACAGATAAATTACCACTAGACATTGCGCTAGAGGTCACTGCGGTAAGGGTCAAGCATACACGGGCGTTACTATGTTATTGTCATTTATTTTGTGGCATTTTGGTGTGTAAAACATCTATTGGCGCTCTAACAACATAACGCTTTTTTATCCTGTCATGCATCATTTTCGAAGTTTCACATGCGTTCCGTGACAGTTTTTGTTTTGGGTTTTGCTTTACATTGTTCGTTTGTAGAAATTGCTCCGGTAAAATTTGGTTTTAAATGTAAATTCATTAGCCAAAACCAAAACAATAAGAGAGCCGGTAAAAGCCGGTTCATACGTTATACCAATAATCTTTTTAAGAAAAAGACGATTATTTTTAAATGGCATCCAAATTTAAGTTTTACACTACTACAGAGTAGAGTCTGAAGTTTGGGGATCTATGATTTGAATATTACGAATTCCGATTTAAATTAAAAAGCATATTTCAATAATAAAGTTCTGCCTCTTAATATTTGCACAATTGTTAATTCCGAATGTTAATATTTTGAAACAAATATAGTTTTTTAACATATTTTATTCCATTATATCTTAACATTTTATTTGTAAATATTTTAACAATTTGTTGTATTAATTAGTACAATTATTTAGAGATCTATTTATAAAGAATTGTATGTATGTTATGTTTTTTTTATGTTATGTTAAGTTATTTATCAATCAATCAATGAACGCCGAATAACTACGGTTGTTCCAATCTTGACACAAGTTCATACGTCTTGAATATGTAAATGTTCAAGCTCTATAAAAATTATAAACGCTGCGGACCCCTGCTTTTTTTAAATGTCCTCAATTTTACCAAGAAATACCCTTCTAAGGTATATCTGTTTTACCCCTAAAAACGGGTAAAACTAAACTAACTAAAATTCGATTTATTGACATTATGTTCCATATAAATAATTTATCAAATTGTTGTTAGTCCAACTTGTTCATTAATATTAAATAGTATGATAACATAAACAGTTGATTACAGAGCACTTGAATTTACGCCTGTTCTATATCTATTTACTTACTAATGTAGATGTGTATATAGGACGGAGAGTAAACAAGACTTCAAAGGAATATACTATTGACGTTGCTGCTACCAGAAAACAATCTTAGGCGCTTGGGGAGTGTGTTTAGAACCTAGAGATAAGTAAAATTATGACGTCATGAACAGCTTTTCAGAACAATATCAGTTAAGAGCAGGGCTGTAAAAATCTGTCGTAAAAAAACGTACATGGGCCGTAACGATCCATAAAGTCAGCTTATATGAATGTTTGTCAAACTGGCATTTTTAAATAATAATATTAAATGATATTTTTTTAAAGTAAACGACATTTAAAAAAAGCCTTTGACGATTTGTAAAAATATTATTTTCAGTCCTTTGTATTTGAGATAATCCTTTAGAATGAATCCCCAAATTAAAGTTAACCTCGGGGACGCCTATTAACAGAGTCCTTATTCCGTTAAAACATAAAAAATCGTCGAGTTTATGTTTTAGGAACAAAATCGAAATAAAAAATGCTTGGGGAAAATGTTCAGAGGGTAATTTATGCACCGGGAGGTAGTTGGGTTCAGGGAATAAATTTAAAAGAAAAAAATATACCTTTCTTTGACATTTTTTATGGTTCATTGGATAAAATTTAACCGATGTTATTTCTTTTTTATTAATACTTAAAAAATAACTAAGTAGGCGAGGTGTGATCTATATTTGTAAATTACAAAAATATTATATTATTGTAGAATAGACGTGGGCAAGTAAAAGAACCTTAGTAAAACCTAATACGTCTGTCTATCTTAGTACAAGTCGCTAGTTACAAAATTTAATATTTTACCATCGATTTAGCATAATATTTTTTCAATTATTATTGTAACTAGACAAATACCAGCAACCTGACTTGTTGATTTGGAGTGCGATCCATTAATAGAGCTGCCTAATACTACAGAAAAACTGCAAGTAGCAGCCGCATTCACTATTGGCATATTGGCAACTAAGGAATTAAATTCAAGCTAATCCCAAACGGCGACTGAGTAACTTAAAAATCTAGACCTAAAAGTGGTGGTACTACCCCAGAACGACATATGGGGCAACTATCAACTGTAATTATTATAAATTGGATACAGTGTACCGTGTATAGTAGGCAAAATATCTGGTCTGACGCCCTGCCATTAATCTTTCACAATATAAAACAATACGGTCTATTTTTCTATTGGAATAATTGACAATACTCATGCTGTTTTTATCGTATGATGACGTCATTGGGTATCTCTTTTAATACTAAATATAGTATAGTATAGTTATATTACTTATCAAAATGTCAACCTAAGGAATTTATTATTTAGTTTAATAAATTAATTGACCATTATTTTAGCGGTACACTTGGTGTTAAAGGTTATAATCACAGATTTATGATTGATCTCGCTGACGCTTCGTAGCGCGACCAATCATTAATCTATGATTATAATATTAATGGCCAAAATCAAAGAAATCCTTGAGATGCTTGATATAATATGTTCACTGTTGAAAATAATATAGTTGTTGTATTAAAATTTATTCGTATAAATTGAGTTAATAAATTTATTTATTGATGTTAACTGACAAATAATGTTTTGCAACATTAAGTTCGCCTTTGTACATAGTGCATAAAGTTTTAATAAATCGGCCAAGTGCGAGTCGGACTCGCCCATTAAGGGTTCCGTAGCAGCAAGTAACATAATATTAAGACTTTGATCGATGTTTTATTAATAGTGTATTTTATTAATTAATAAAAAAATTTATTGATGGGTAAACATTATAATTAGGTACCTAAATGATAGGATTTAGATCTAACTACGAGCTCGTATATGCGAGCCCATATAGGGTTGTGATAGCTAAACAAGCTAATATATATTTCAGTTTGACAAGATAAAGTTTTATTTTAACATAGTAGGTACAGTATTCCCAAATTAATAATGAGCATGCAGGTCTTCGTAATTGTGGTATTTCCGGAAACACCCGAATCATTGAATCGTAAGAGCCCTAAACAATGCACTTGCATTTTGCACCTTGTTCGAAAGAAATAGGAGTCAATATCATGTGTACACAATCGAAAACATTCTTTCGACGCTCGGAAATACGACCGTTGTCGAACAGTGACGAATTGTGAAAAAATTTGACGTAAACGAAAACAGTGAAAAAAATTCTATGCGCATTAATCGTAAGAGCCCTAAACAATGCACTTGCATTTTGCACCTTGTTCGAAAGAAATAGGAGTCAATATCATGTGTACACAATCGAAAACATTCTTCCGACGCTCGGAAATAAGACCGTTGTCGAAAAGTGACGAAGATTTCTATGCACATTATCACTTTGGGAGACCTGTATGTATTTTATGTATTTAGATGTGAGGAAATGAACAGAACATCTTAAAACTTATTAGGTTGACGTTTTATAGTAAGTATTTACCTATTTCTAAGCAGTAATTGAGTTTAAAAGAATAATTTCGATGTAAGTAATCAAAATAATTTTTATTCAACTAAAACATTATGAAATCGTCAACGTACAATACTTAGCATTCGCAAATGTATCGAAAAATTAGCTCCGTGCGCACGAGCTTCAACAACGTCGGCCCTCGCTCTATGTGGTCTCTACCTGCCCGCTTGGGTTAGAACAGTCGGCAACCTGCCCCCCGCGCGCTTGGCACCCCTATTTGTGAAGCCACGCCCCCGCGAATTATAATAATTATTTACTTAGGCACCTATTATAGATTTATCATTAGAAAATAATAGCTCACGGTTTAGGCATAAGGTTTATGTTTATGAAATTAAATGATTTATTATTATTTTTATATTTGAGTTGATTGAATGAAAGGTATATTGCGGTTTACGATTTATGACGTATTAAAAAAAAACTACTTACTAGATCTTGTTCAAACCAATTTTCGGAGGAAGTTTACATGGTAATGTACATCATATATTTTTTTTAGATTTATCATTCTCTTATTTTAGAAGTTACAGGGGGGGGGACCAACTTTTTACCACTTTGGAAGTGTTTCTCGCGCAAACTATTCAGTTTAGATTAAAATGATATTAGAAACGTCAATATCATTTTTTAAGACCTATCGATAGATACCACACACGTATGCGTTAGATGAAAAAAAAAATTTAGAGATTTAGTTTTAAGTATGGGGACCCCCAAAATTTATTGTTTTTTTTATATTTTTGTGTGAAAATCCTAATGCGGTTCATAAGATACATCTATTTACCAAGTTTCAATAGTATAGCTCTTATAGTTTCGGAAAAAAGTGGCTGTGACATACGGACGGACAGACAGACAGACAAACAGACAGACATGACGAATCTATAAGGGTTCCGTTTTTTACTACGGAACCCTAAAAATAAGTAAATCATAACAACATTTAATAGTCAATTTTGCAAGTACTTTTGTAATGTCAAGGAAAAGAATCGCCAATTTCATTCTGTGAAAAGGGATGAATTCCAGGAAAGTGTTACAAAAAAGAGGTTGTAAGGTTCACGGCCTACCTTAGTTGCCGCTTCTGAACAAAATGTTCGTGTAATAAATCACGCGAGTTCCGTACTACGGATTTCACAGACATTCTAGATGCACCATGACTGTGGGACTTGATAGAAAGGAAACCATTTATCTTTAGAATTTTCACGTTTATAAAGTAAACGCAATTTTATATTTTCGTTCTAGATGTTTTTTTATTGAAGTGCGTTTAATAAATATTATATTATCTAGACTATCATTAGATTAGCAAGAATGTATTAATTCAGTTTTTAGCTATTTTTATATTGTGACACGACATTTGACCTCGTCCCGCCTGATGATAAGCAAGAGGAGATCTGAGAGTGACGACGACTGAAACAACCGAGTTAGTTCACGGCTGCCTCAGTCGCATTCACTATGCCGGCCAAAGAGAAAATGCCGGCTTCGAATAAAATTGTCATATATTAATTTATTTATTTAAAAATTTTATGCAAAATATACAATAACAAAGACAGAACCTACCAGTCAAACCCTCAGGATGCTGATCTGACGATGTTGATAAACTAAATAAGTAGTACATTTGGAAAAATGAATAATTTATACATACGAATGTACTCTAAAACATAAATAACACGTATCTATAATCCCCATTAACACGTGTGAGCCATTAGTTGACCACTGCTGGACTAAGGCCACCCCCAGCTATTTTAAGCTATCTTAAGCAGGTCTTCAGTCCATCTTGTAGGTGGATAAATTACGCTATATTTTCCTGCACGCGGTCTCCAATTGAGAACTTTCTAGCCCCAACGGGTATCTGTTCTACGAACTATGTGTCGTAAATGTGATAAAAAATCTTTTATACATGAATTAATTTCAATTTGTTATTTTTAACACAGCCACATTACAAATTAGACACATCTCACATCCAAGCGACCGGGAAGTGCGGCGATTTTTCCTGAGAACCTTAAGCTGCGCAAATACGCCAACCTCGGTACAATACGCCTACAAATAGTTAATAATTAAAAAAATAAGAAGCACATTTTTACTTAAGGTCTGGTCATTTAAAAGTAGTAGGCAGTCTACCGATCCGGGGTACCATCACGTACAAGTTACATGTGTACAGATCGTTTTGTGACTTAGTCGCGTTTGGGGATCTATTCTTAAACCGCACTTCAGCCTAACATCAGACGGGGTGCAGTCAGATGTTAAGCCTGAATAAATGAACTTACCTAAGACATCGACACACCCAATTTGCTTCTTCATAGTACTAGTATTAATCTGACACATGTAACAACCTCTGTCTTCAACCCTTAAGGGCCTGATGTGAAGTTGCCATGAGCCTGGGGAATCATTCGAAACTGCATATCGGGAGCTATGGGTGACTAGTCTCGTATGAAGGGTTAATATTGTTTGGTCATCCGCCCGGATCCACGCAACCTGGGAAACAATGGATAAATTAGTTATACTCAAATAAATCTAATTTGGAGTGTAGAAACTGTGAAGTAATTCAGTTGTGTTTCGGAATAAGCTTGCAGGTTTCCGTTTATAACTAAGCCGTGGTAAATGCAATAACTATTTACAGTTACGAGTATTTAAGTGTATCCACGAGAGTCGCCTTCTTTCGTGGATCGCATTCCAGCGTAATATAAAACGAGTGGTGTCATATGTCGAGCCAATATTTCATAAATGACATAATTATCGAAAAAATTAAAGTTTGATAATATTTAAATATGATTGACAAGAGGAATTTATAAATCTAATGTGGATGGATGCGTTAAATGAAGCAGACCCAGGATGATGTTTTCTGAACAAATTGGAGACATCTTTAGAAAAACTAAGTTGCCTAGTGCTCATAACTTGTATGAAGAGAATTTATTGTTGACGAGGGAAGCGAGGGAGTTGTGTCTGAGTCGCTCCACGGCTATCCCTGTGGGAAAACACGTGACAATTTGATTGATTGACAAAAACAAAATTCAAAAAGTATTCATTTAATTAATGGCAATTAAGATTCAGTTTTAGTTTACGGCCCTTCGTTTCGTAATTTCATTAAAAGCTTCAAATTTAATTATTGAATTTCTCCCTGTCGTAATTTATTTTTAATACCAGTCATTTTAATAATTTAAATTGTAGGTATTTCGTACCTGGCAATCTGTTTGCCAAAAAGATAACAGAATAAATATAATATTTCTAGAGACTTCAGTGTATTTGCCAAGTTTATTTTATCTTACAAACAAAACAGTATTATTTGTCAACGAAATATAAATTCGAGCTGTTAAATTTAGGACTTTGTTTTTACAAAATATTAACACTATTTCGGGAATATCGCGACACTATTCATTAACTTAACGACGAGCTTTTTTATTAGGTTATTTTCTTTATAAAATATATTATATAATAATATACACTCTCAGATATGAGTAGTTTGTGGTCATTAACTCAGCCAGCTGATCCGGGGTAGTATCATCACTTTCAAGTGTACATACCCTGAAGTGACTTGGTCGCGTTTAAGGACCATCTCGCAAGGTTCCAACTAAGCGGGCATAGTGCTACTTATAGATGCGACTGCTACTTGCAGTTATTTCACTGTATTAACATTCGCCTCTATTCCTGGACCGCACTCCAGCTTAACATCAGGCTGTCACATATCGAGCCATAATAAATCCATTATACCTATTAATGCTAAAAAGGTGAAATTATGACATATTTATGGAAAAATAGAGATATATGTTGAAATATACTCTTGAACCTTGTTCCTACCGCGTCTTTTTGCTTCCGTAATACCTACAGGACCGTGACTCTCTTAATACACGACAGCAAAATGACGTGATAATGAACGTAGTTAGTTAACTTTTAATTTGTTATTCGTTAATTGATTACTAACGAGAATACCAAATATCAGTAAAAGTTTGTTGCACTGATATTAGGAAAATCGGGGCTAGGTCGGAGGGAGCGTCCATATTCTATTGAGCAAATCGACAGCCAATCTGAGCCAAATGAAGCCATTTCTTTGGCGTGGCGGGTAAGCCCATGGGTTTTTCTGTTTTTATAACCTTTGTACCACCAAACGAAGCGTGAAAAAGCATCTCTGCACATTGAAGGCGACTGAGGCAACCGTGAACATTCCAAAAAAATTGCTCAAAAATTGTTTGTTCCTATACATAAAAATAAACCGTTTTAAATTCACTACTTTAGATATTATGATCTTTGATAATGAAACCTATAAATTATAATTATAAGGTTAAATTGATTTTGTAGGTAATCTAAAAAAAAACGTTTTCAAAATATGAATCTTTTGTATGTTAGAAATACGAGTTGCAAAAATTTATCATCAGCTTTTGGGCATCTGTAAATAAAGTTTTTGAAATTATTTCCGGTTTCAAATAGTTTTAATTAACAGTTTTGGTTTGAACTCATACAATGATTTAAATTAAAATCCAATTAACGGTTAGTTTTGACCGCGACGTCTGTACACAACTTTGCCATTCAAAGTTCTAAACAAGTTTAATATGTATAATAAATCATAGATTTATTACGATAGCCTTTTAGATTGTATTTTGGTATTTAATTGGTAATGAATCGAATATCAAAAGTAAAATATAAAGTTCTTAGAAATATTATTAAACAAACAGCATGAAATATCAGACTTAAACGCAGTAATCTATTCAATAAATTTCTCCAAGTCATCGACATGACGAGAAGGAACGAAAAAATTTCTATATAGAAATAAGATAACGCCGAGATGAAATGCAAATCAATTTGATGGCTGGCTGCGTTCGCAGTCGTGAGTTTGTCACGATAGATAATCAACGAGTCTGGCAAGTAATGAGTTTATTTCAATATTAAACTTTGAACCATACTTGAATTTTATTCACAGGACATTATTCCCGGAGGAGATGATGTTACTCGTACTATTCTAATAGAGTCTCCCTCTTAGAACACCATTCCGAACGACAAGATGCTGGTTGCATCCACCGGTTGAGTGTGACTTTCACTATGTCGTCAGTCCACCTTGTGGAACCCCACGGTGGCCTCCGTCATCACGAACGCTGGAGATTGGGAGCTGGGGTACATTCTTCCGACATCTCCAGCGGTGACCTCGTGGAAGGCCTACCTACGCTGCGTCTTCCGGTTCGTAGTCTGCACTCAAGAATCTTTCTTTCCCACTGGTTCATGGTTCTTCGAGCGAGAGATAATTAATTTAAAAGCACGAGCGATAATTTTCTCATTGTTTTAAGTTGTCAGTAGGCTGCCATAGTGAATGTGACTGCTGCTTTCAGTTACTTAACTGTAGTAGCAGTCACCTTCATTCATGGACTGCACCTCAGGTTCATATCAGACGGGGTGTTGTCGTATGTCGAGTCACAAACAAAAAAAATGGTACTAGACCCGATTCCGTAGTACAAACGTATAGCGGATTTGGGTCTACTATCGTATCATAGATATCATTGCAAAGCTAATAACATCCAAAGACATTTGCTGTATGCTAACAGTAAGTACTTTCAACCTATCAATTATCCAAGTACTAGAAACAAATAAAAAAAGCATTAGACATGCTTGAAGGAGTACGCTTTGCAACATCTTAAGAAACGACTAGCATTAGCGCTCTGAATAGAAAACTCAAGCAACATTTTAGTTCAAGTAAATGTATAAGCTTGATAATAGAACCCAGCACCTTTTTTTTCCATTCAAGAACTTGGGTCTTCCAGAACCCAAATCACGATAAAGAATAAAGTGTTATATATAGATAGCTGTGTGATAAAAGTATATTCAGCTCATCTTTCGATATCGAATCTCGACAGCAAAATGTAATATCGTAACGAAACCGGATCCTTACGTCCTACATTCCCTTAATCCCACTTTGACGAATAGCAATGCCGAATCACATTGTTTTTTACGTCCAATGTCTCGGGATTGTATTACAAAGATTCTTGTTTGTGTATTTATCGTATAGAATGTTACTTTTTATAGATACCGGCATATAAAAAGAGCGCTGACTTTTCACCTGCGCAGTATAAGGATCAGCAGAGTAAAAAAAAAGCTGGACGACTGCGGTGGGAGAAAGTCCGCCTATCTATACCGTCGTGCACATAATTATTAATATTTTAAATTGTATACACATTTGTAAAACTTAATGTATGTAAGTAACAAAATAAGTTACTGCGCAGCTTTAATACTAGCGCTTTTTTTATCTGCCGGGAATTATATAGAGTTCTTTATTTACCAATACAGATACAGCTATTTGCAAAAATTATACGATTTATTAAACATTTTACCAGCCTTTTAAAAATATAGTATGTTTGTCTAAAATAGCTAAAATTAAAACTTTAAGATTAAAAGAAGCTGCTTGTAATGTAAATGTATTAATTTTTTTCCAGCAAGTCACCAGAGATCGTAGGTAAGAGTCTGTTTAAACGTCATTAGTGAGTGAGTGATCGCTTCCTAAAGGATAGGATCCTCGTTTGTCATGCTTGAGGACACTAAATGGATCTTCAATAAATGAAGGTTATTTACGTTCCAAACCACTTTCGACGAGCAAAAAAGACGTGAAAGGACTAAATCCAACGAATAAATGCTTGTAGGAGTTTCGGATTGAGAGGTCATTAATTTCGGCTGTTTTCTTTGAAAACCGCAATTGACTGTCGGCTTGTTTAGATGGGTTTGTGAATTATGATGTGCATTTTATCACTGATTAATTAAAAGGGGGAAATACATTTTAAAGCAGTTGTGAATGTTCGTTAGTATCACCAACTAAATAGATTAAATTAAACTTGTGCGGTTGCACATCTCGCAATCACATAGTACAGCTGTGGCGTATTATGTTAAGATGGAGTTGCTATCCATGAATGGAGGCGACTGCTACTACAGTTAAATAATTGCAAGTAGCAGCCGCATTCACTATGCCAGCATAGTTGGAACCGACAAATTACAAGATGATCCCAAACCGCGACTAAGTCAATTCACGGTCTGTTTACTTGATAGTGGCAATACAATCCGGATCGACAAATGATCGGCAAATAATCACCAACTGTCTGCCTTAATATCCAGATCCGGAGCAAATTATATCTGCCTCGTTTTTTTTACAAACAAATATATATTTGTGATATCCATTCCAGTAATTATATAGAAGCATAAGAGTAGAATTACCGCTGTAGAAAAGCGGTCGTTGAGGAGTGTATGTAGAGTGACGATAGCGGATAGAATAAGGAATAGGACAGTGCGCGATAGATGTTGTTTGACAATGATTGACAAAGGAATGCTTCGATGGTTTGGGCACATGGAAAGGATTAGTGAAAGTAGATTGACGAGAGGAATTTATAAACCTCGTGTGAATGGATACGTTAAACAAGGCAGGCCCAGGGTGTTCGCCGACCAAATTGTAGACATCCTCAAGAATACTAGGTTATGCCTGGTTATGCCTAGTGCCCATAACCATAGAGTTTGTATAAAGAGAATTGTGAAAGTAAAAGGAAGCGAGGGAGTTGTGTCAGGATCGTGGCAAGTGGCGCTCCATTATCTCTGCCTATCCCTGTGGGAAAGAGGCGTAACAATTTGATTGATTGATAATTATATAATTTAAATAAATGATATAATTCAAACAAAGAATCGAACTCGGGACTTTACCTAGAGGACCAGTTTGTCGAAGTATATAACCCTTGTTCTTTAATTCTTTTAATCAAGCAGAATTTAACTCCATTAAAATATAGGTGTCTTCCTTAAACGTTCAAAATTGTTCACCAAGAGTAGTTATAAGTTTAAAGTTAGTTATTTAATCCTCTTAAAATCCTATATAATCAAGAGAGACCGTAAAGTTGACGAAGCTATGAGAGAGTACAGGATAGTTTAGTACGGTACTATCAGAGAGATTGAGGATGATTCATTTAATACGTATTTTTAATAATGACGTGACATTTGACGTCGACTTGTCTGATATTTACTAATGACTAAAAAAACTGCGCTTTTTCAGGTCTCGTTTTAAGGATGCAAGGTCATGATGTAGGGAGAACTCATGGATTGGCAAAGCATTTGACAGCTAAATTAATATTATTTTTATGCAAAATTAGATCATGTGGCCTATTGTGGCAATTTAGTCAATAAATACTAATTAAAATTAAAAGATATAAATGTGTTTATAAATTAACAATCATGAAGGCGGCCGCACAGAATACCCTGACTTTTGTCTTGTACACGTACACGTGTTTTTTTTTCTTAAAATAAATATTTAAAAGGTAAAGATGTATCATAATTTCATTCTGGTTAGACTTTTAATTTATAAGTTAATTATTTAAAAATGAAAATGCAATGACAAGTTTCTACAACAAAAGAACTGTGAGACCAAAAAAATTAAGACAAAATCTGTACAAGCAATAATGTCCATAATAGTACATGTAAAGTGAGTCGACATAACTTTAATTTATTAGAACACAAACTTAATTAAGTTTTTGGGTTATAATAGTTTTATTACTCTTTTTGATATGTATTTTATGAGAGCGTAAAACCCATTTTAAGAATAACTAGGTTATGTTACGACCATAAGATACCCCGTGTAACCATAATTCTGTGAAGAAGAAGTTTATATAAGTGGCAGATTTGTGGCATCGCTTTGCATTAACTTTGGCTTATGTCTAAAAGTTTTCGACAATAATATGTAGTAGTATGGTGTTATGTTTTTTTTGTGTTTTAATTGTTTGTCAATTTCATTATTATTTTATTGATTTGTTACTTTTTTTGTTCTGGCATCTGACCTCGACTCGCTCGTTGTCTCAGTACACGGTTGCCTTAGTTGCCGGGCAAAATAGCAAAATTTTTGTATAGACTAAAATAGACGAGTTTCTAGTGATTTCTTTTCGTCATAATATATTATGCATTTCTGAAATCAGGATAGAGTCTGATAATGCACAAGACCCGGAAGGCCTATGCGACAGAAGTGATTTGGTTTTGTTAGTATTAAGGCGACTGAGGTAAACGGTGGAAAATAGTCACGTCCCCGGTTCGAAATTATGTCATAGTGACGGCGACTGGGGTAGCCGTAAACTGAGTCGGTTTTTTCTGTTGTCGGCGCTTTTGGAACTCCCCTTGCTTGCCTTGTCATCAGGCGGGTCGAGGTTAACAATAATAATAAAAAAACATATCTTGTCTAGAACTCTTTCCCATAAACTAAAATAAACACATAACATCTTTTAGGCTCAAGGACAAATAAAACAAAAGACTGTATAACCAAAACCGACATTCAAACTAAACGATCACTTAAACTCTATGTGATACTGTAGAATATCCTCGAGGAACTGAAAGGCCGTATTCAAATTCAATTTAAGAAAAGCCCAACCTACTTTGTAGCCGACCAAGTAGACACCGAGCAAGTGAAGACGGTATTATGTCCCAACATATATCAAGTGCAAAATTTACAATATTCTTTCTCTGTATTATTACCCTGGTGACCCTGGTGTAGTTAGTGGTAGAGAAATGATCACGCAAACCGAGAGTCCTCAGTTTAAAACCACTTGCCGGCAACAATGTATCTTTGATATATTGTACGTACTTCTGTCATCCAGTTTTTATACGTTCCAGTACTATTACCAGCTTAGTTAATATAATACTATTAGCTTTAACGTTAAAAAAATAATTGGATTTAAACTTCTAATAATTGTATATAATTATTCTCGTAATATAAAACAGGACGACCAAACTAAATATTATATGAAAGAGACATTGGAGGTTCTGGGTTTGCGTAACCACATCGCAAACCTAGAACTTGAAATACTTATTACAAATTTAATTGTTAATTGGCCTTCTTGCTATCTTTCACATTGTCTACAATTACTATGGCTTCGGAAAGACTCCGTCGAAAAGAAACCATAAGAATCCACATCATTTTCCTAACATTATTTTCTGTTAGAAATAACAAAAGCGATAGTCGTTATGTTATATTAATATGTATATAAATAATATTATAAATATCTTGTTTCATATATTTCTTAGGTTAATCATTAAGCATGTTTTTAAATCTATTTTACTCGTATTGTATATTACAAATAAGTAGTTAATTTTATGATTTGCAAGCTGAAGTGGCAATGGGCTGGCCACATCGCTCGAAGAACCGATAACCGATGGGAAAGAAAGGTTCCCCAGATAATGCGACGAGAGCATTTTCGACGACAGGCGTGGACGAACGGAATGGCGATTGGTTTGTTGCGCGTAAAGTCCCGGGTTCGATCCCCGGTCGAAGCAAATATTTGTTTCATAGCTTTTATTTGTAATATTTAGTAATATTACAAATATTTGTTAATAAAAAAAGAGATGTAAATTTGCTTCGGGTCTAGTTAACAAAGAGTGGTAGGCAGTGGTACCCAGTCTGCCGATCTGGGATAGTACCACCACTTACAAGTATACAGACCGTGAAGTGATTTGGTCACGTTTTGGGATAGTTGATGTGATTGCTACTTACCGTTATTGAACTGTATTAGCAGTGACATTCATTTATGGACCACACTTCGGCTTAACATCAAGCGGGGTGCTGTCATATGTCGAGTCACAATAAAAAAAAATTAAAAAAATCAAGGCTTTTTTATTTTTAATTTATTGTGACTCGACATATGAATGAAGGTAAGTGCGACTAAATAACTGTAAGTAGCAGTCACATGCACTACGCCTGCCTAGTTGAAACCGGCACCTTTAAGTTGATTCCGAAACGCGACTAAATCACTTCATAGTTTGTTTACTTGTAAGTGGTAGTACTACCTCGGATCGATAGATTGGGAACCACTTGCCTACCACTTACTACAACTTAATTTTCCTTATTATTATCAACATGAGGAGCTTTGTGTTTATGACACAAGCACGCTGAGCAGTTCTATGATGAAAAATTATGCGGCTTACTATCGCGTTTATTTTTGGTTATTGATTTTTCAATTTTTTTTTAATATTATTTTTCCGACGTTTCGAGAGCTTTGCCGTCATCGTTGTCGTCGTGGCTAAGAATAAACGCGATAGTAAGCCGCATAAAATTTGTTTAATTCTTTAATCAATGTTCGCGCAAAATTTAAGAATATTCTACTTACTTTATAGTCACCCAAGTCAGAAACGGAACAAGTTAGTATTGCTTCTCGTCCCAAGGCCACTGTGATATTGTTTATTGGACCATTGAAGTCTGGCTCCACGTCCTTCAGTGATGAAGTGGGGACAACCCCAATTAGTGGTATTGTGGTTTGATGACGCATCGATTTTACTGTAACAAAAAACTTAATATTAATTTTATATTTACTATAAATGTAAAGAATTGTGGAAGCGAGGGATTTGTGTCAGGATCGTGGACAAGTGGCGCTCCATTGTCTCTGCCTATTCCCGTGGCAATAGAGGCGTACTAATGATAAAATTATATATTTGTAAAAAGAAGACTAGAATCGCGTACTTGTATAGGTTTTTCAAAAAAAAAAACTCTGCTTTTAAAAGTTTATTAAGGAATTGCATCTTTAATTTGTAGAATAATAATACTAACAGTGTTTTATATGTGAGTATGGCTAGGTGTAGTGGCCTCGCAAACAGAGAGCCCCCGGTTCAAAATCACTTGCCTACTGCCTTGGACGTCGTTACGTAAGTTTGATCGTTCTGTTTTTATTATACAAACACTCTTAGTCGCTTAGTTTAGAAATGTAAAAAAAAATATATATGTAGCCAGTGAATCTTAGGTTCGAATTGTAAGAAGTGCCGGCCGCATTCCCCGTCCGGTTCTTGTCACTGTTGGAGTGCCCGCAATTTCAGAACCCTCTGGTATTGCGCGGAGCGACGGCATGACCGTTGGACCGTGGAAACTTGGCAGGTCTCTGGTGTGGGATGCGACTTGTGAAGACACATTAGCCCAAGTTGTGCAAATACACTAACCTACGATGGACCCTTTGGGACCTTTAGCTAAGCGCCTAGCCAAGGAGTTGTCTAAGTGGCTGACGGAGAAGTCTGGAGACAGGAAGGCTGGAAATTATTTCTGCCAACGTATTAGCCTTCCTATACAAAGGGGAAATGTTGCCAGTCTCCTTGGAACTATCTCTAATGCGACGACATTAGATGATATTTTTTTTATTTAGTTTATATACTTTTAAATTTATCTGTTTCTCAATAAAGAATATCTTTAAAATATATAGTTTGTATGTGTACAAAATAAAAATGAAATTTTGTGAAATTTGTAATTAATCGTATTGAACCAATAAATAATCGGCTTTAAATTACTTTGAAATTGTTCGAAATGTTTTAAAAGAGTAAAATCATGAAATTGAATACCAACGAGTTCATTGAACTAAAAAAATCGTTGTTTTTTTAGTACTTCGAGCGCTTTTTTTATTCTAAAATTCAGCTGAAAATGTGATTTTCTTTTTGTTGATTTATGCCTTCGAAAGTAAACTTTGACATTCACGACCCAAGTATAATAGAAGCTATACTTTTTTTAAATAAAATAAATAAATAAAAGCGTAATACAAACAGTATGTAGGTATTTATTCACGATATGTTATGATACGATATATACCTATTTCCTATATATACGATTTGAATTACATAATATGAGTAGGACGAGTAAGATGAGTGGTCGGCACATTCAACGACAATTTTAATTGGTCGTCGTTTGCCCAGACTGCTAATCCGGAGTAGGACCTACCACCAAATGTGCAGATTGGGAAGTGACTTAGTTGCGTTTCCAGTTTAGTTACTAGTTTTAAATTAACCGGAAATAGTGGATGCGAATCCCACTTTCATTTATTTAACTGCAACATGGGCCTTACTATAACTGAACATATACAAAAAGAGATTTTGCCTATTTAATTTAAATTTTTACCTTCAACATCTAATTCTTTCATGTTTTAATTTATTGTGACTCGACATATGACAGCACCCCTCTTGATGTTAGGCGACTAAATCACTTCACAGTCTGTTTACTTGTAAGTGGTGCTACTACCCTGGATCTGCGTTACCATTACCCTACCATTACTTCACGGTGTATGATGTATTATTAATAAAAATTGGATAGAATAAAATCAAATTTATATTATACTAGGTTTACCCTTAGAATAAAAACAAAAATAAAAACCTTCGACAATGATTATTTAATCCGAAATGTCAAGGATTTCAAGTGTAACAGAAGTGAGTAAAAAGTTTAAGCTTAAACGTGACACTAAGCGGTTATCTTAGAGGGTCATCGCGTCAAGTAAAGATATAGGAAACGGACATATAAAGCAGTAATTTATAGGACATTGTCGACCCTCAGTCATTGGAAGAACGGATACCCGACCCTCGGCGCTTATTCAAATTAGACCCACAGTATACGCTTCCTTACGATCCCTATTCTCAAATTTATTATAAAATATTGTTGCTATTCCATAAGTCAAATATTTGATTTGGAACTTCGTTTAAATTGCCTTGTTATCCATTTCACCATAAAATCATAGAAACGGGTAGATGTATCAAAGATACATAGATACTGGAAAGTAGTTTTGAACCAGGGTCTCCCGGTTGGCTTGACCATTGCACAACGGTTGCTTTGCTTTACGAGGGCTTTTGCATACTATTAGCACTTCACTGAGGAGGTTTCTGCGGTAGTAAATCGTTTCGGTTGGGTGTGGTTTATTTCATATAGTACTATCACATTTAGCAATATTTATATAATAAGGATCGTGGCAAGTGGCGCTCCATTGTCTCTGCCTATCCACGTGGAAAAAGGCGTGACAATTTGATTGATTGGTTGATATATAATAAGGACGTGATAATTTGATTGATATATAACATGCCTTATATTGACGAAAGGAATTTATAAATCTGACGTGGATGGATGCGTTAAACGAAGCAGTAGGAAAAGAGAAGGGTGTTTTTCGACCAAATCGGAGACATCATCCAGAAAGCAGGGTTGCCTAGTACCCATAACCGTAGAGCTTGTATGAATTAGAAATTGGAGGTAGTTGTGTCAGGATCGTGGGAAGTGGCGCTCCATTAGCTCTGCCTATCCCTGTGGGAAAAAAGCGTGACAATTTAATTGACGTAAAATTCATTAAATATTTTAATTTTAGTTACATAATGTACAAAAAAAAACATTGGAAAACACATCGTAGTTCATTACATGGCGTTCGTGATTTTAATGCGTAAATATTAATCAATGATAGTAGAGAGGCGTTTCATTATTCACGCAAACAATGTCTGATAGAATTAACTTTGAACAAATAATTTACCACTGCATTGGTAACTCACCAGTCTGTTATGCGTAAATTCCGCGCTCGCTTTCCGGTTCCAGCAATTGGTTTCATAGGCATTTATTTGTATTACAATATTTAATTATTAGATTAGACATTACTAATTTTTGCTAATAAAAAATAAGACAAATATTTTATTCGGGTCTGGGTGATTCAAGAGTGGTAGCGGTTGGCGGCTGCCGATCCGGGGTAGTGTCTCTACTTTTGAGACCGTGAAGTGACTTGGTAGCGTTTCGGTATCAGATTAAAAGTTCCAACTAGCCGAACATACGTGTAGTTATTATACTGTAGTAGCAGTCGCCTCTATTAATGAACCGCACACCAGCTTAACAACAGACGATGTCAAGTCACAATAAAAAAATATAATTTAGGCATAAAAATAAAAAAAAAACAACGTCAAACGTGAAGAAAAAAAAAGAAAAGCTAATTTTTAGGATCACATTTGATTATTTTAGTCTTAGCTTCAAGTGAGGTGACCTGCTCAAAACATCGATTGAATTGAATCAATCAATCAAATTGTCACGTCATTTCCCAAAGGGATAGTACAGGCACATCCTGACACAACTTCCTCGCTTCCCTCACATCCACAACCAACATCACATAATACGCAAATACTCGTAAAACAACATTTACACCAATCATTTGAAAACATCCAACGGAATTCCGCAGCCTATTCGTACTTCTATTACTTGCGAAATGGCTCGAAATAAAGAGTTGTTTAAGTATACGAAATGACATTGACGGAGAAGAGTTATTTTGTGTTGTCATCCTTTAAATCCATCATTTACGAGGCCATTACGA
The DNA here is from genome assembly GCA_905220615.1 of Tinea trinotella. NCBI lineage: Eukaryota > Metazoa > Arthropoda > Insecta > Lepidoptera > Tineidae > Tinea > Tinea trinotella. The sequence goes on along the minus strand of HG992321.1, from coordinate 7,343,592 downwards.
ATGTATGAGTAGTAGGAAAAGAGAATTCAACTTGGTGGCCGCATAGCTTCCCTTTATAAATTGTTGACCCTTTTTTATGGTCATTGCCCGGAACTATTTTGACGAAAAAATGTGGAACGGTGGTGTTTCGGGAACGGCTTCTAATCTCACCTCTGATTGCAAGACGTTTCTCACAATTTTTACGACGCCATTACGGCGCTGTTCACTGACATCGTGGATTGTGGATCCCACACTAAAGGTCAACCCCCGTAGTTTATCAAATATATTTTTGTCTTTGGCTGACCTGATTTTAGCTAATGTTCTTTTATGTTTTTTACTCGCCATTTTATGTTGTGGACATATTTACTTCCGCGTATTGTGAAAACAACAATAAATGACGACACGTGTGGCGCATTGGCACACCAGTCAGTTACGCGTAAAGTTCCGGGTTCAAATCCCGGTCGAAGCAAAGATTTATTTAATAGATTTTATTTGTAATATTTATTAAGAATACAAAAGTTTAAAAATAAAATAGGCGGTTATTTGTTCCGGGTCTTATAGTCTAAAAGTGGTAGACAGTGGTTCACAGTCTGCCGATCCGGGGTAGAACCACTCGAAAGTGTACAGATCGTGAAGTGACCTAGTCGCGTTTCAGGATCAGCTTGTAAGTTGCCATTTCCAATTAGGCTGGCATATTGGATAGAAATGATACTTGTAGTTATTTAACTATAGTAGCAGTTGCCTCCATTTATGGACTGCACTTTAGCTTAGGATCAAGCCCTATATCAAACCCCAATAAAAAAACGTTAGTTCATAAAAATTTTGAGCGCTCAATTTTATATAAATTATTCTAGGCAAATATCAAATTGCATGTCCAGATAAAGCTTTGAATAATTGCAGGCTTATGCCAAACTGCACCATTAAAAAATCACCATTGCAAGAATTATAGGTAAACGAAAAAAAAATATGAATTTATACGCTTTTTAAATGGGAATTGCCTATAAACTCCCTGCTCGCTGTCAAACTGTCTGCAATAAATTTTGACAAGGACAAGCATTCGAATGAATCTCGGGAACATTTTAGTGCGTGCGTAACTAAAGTGACATTCGTATGAAAACGCAAGTCTAAAATACGAATTTTTGAATTAGTGAAAGTAGATTAATGAAAGGAATTTATAAATCTGAAGTGGATTGATGCGTTAAACGAGGCAGACTCAGGAGGGTGTTTTCCGAACAAATCGGAGACATCCTTAAGAAAGCCGGGTTGCCTAGTGCCAATAACCGTAGTGCCTAGTGCCAATTCCCTGTGGAAAAAAGGCGTGACTTTTTTTGGTTTATTCCAATAATTACTGTATAAAACAAAAATGAAAATTGGACATCGGTTATCTGTGACCCGGGTGTCTGTCAGTTTACTCGCAACTAATTTACACAGTATATGCAAAAGTTTTTTTTATATATATAAAAACTATTAATGAGGGTATATTCATTGCATATAAAAGAAATGTTAAGCTCTATTTTATTTGAAGAGATACAATGGGATAAAGAATGTAACACAAAAAAAAATAAGTGTAAAATTAATTTAATTGTATAAATTAATAAGGTTAATAATTTTCATAATTGTTCGGCCATTATTACACTCGTAGAGGCCGTAAAGGCTTATTTATCAAATGTGAAGAGCTGTTGAGTTATCCATTAATGAGAATCTGCCCCTGGTACGGACACCTCGTTGACGCACAATAAAAGTTAACATTTCTGCCCAATAATAAAATTAAATATTTACCATAAATAATTTAATTTTCTATACTAAGCTACTGAACGTGCTTGTATCATAGAAACAAATTATATAAAAAATACATTGGTCCGGCAAGTAGTTTCGAATCGCGGGTTCTCGGTTTGATCGGTTCACTACACCATGGTCGCCTTAAATTAACTGAATTTATTATGATTGCTTTATTATTATTTAGGTTATTATAATATTAAAATTATCACAATATTAAATACATTATGAACTACACGCGTGGCGTTATGGTTAACATACCAGTCCGTTATGCGTATGACCCGAGTTCGATTCCCATTCGGAACAAATATTTATTTCATAGCATTTATTTGTAATATTTCATTATTAGATTGTATATCACGAAAAATCTAATTAAAAAAATATTACTTTCGGGTTTGGTTCTTTAGGAATGGCAGGAAGACAGTTGGTCGTAATTAGCCTTGTCTGCCTCATTCAAGTGTACAGACCGTAAAGTGACTATGTCGCATTTCGGAATCAGCTTGAAATTTTTAGTTAAGTTAGCGATTCCAACTCCGCTGGCGTAGTAGATGCGATTGCTACTTGCAGATATGTAACATGTAACTGATGTGGCAGCCGCCTTTATTCATTGACCGCTCAGGCGGCCGCAGTAAAAGAAACCTAATTTTATATTTAACTTAGTAAAGATTGATTAATTCTAATGTTAATTTGGTATACTATTATGTATATAACGATCAACATCCGAGTGAATTGTGAGGCCCAAGCGAACAATTATGCCTCTAAATGAATGGGGTCAGTAACGCAAATCGTTAGCCAAAATGGACAGTTGTTAGTTCGCGACAATGAGGGCCATCCATCAGAGCACGAGAGCTTTTACCAGGGGCTAAATATACACAAAATAGAGCACTGGCCGAATGCGAATCTCCACGTTAATCGCCTCATTCTGTTAATAACAATTGAAATTACAATAATGTGCTCCAAATTTGGACTGTTTTAGAGAATATAATTAGGGTTTAATGAGCTTTACAACATTAAACGATTAAATTATTTGTGTGTTTATACATAGGGTTTATTTTTTTACAATGTTTTCAACATTGTAAAAAAATATGGAAAGGATGAGTGAAAGTAGATTGACGAAAATAAATTATAAATCTAATGTGAATGGATGCGTTAAACAAGGCAGGCCTAGGAGGGTGTTTGCTGACCAAATCGGGGCATCCTCAAGAAGATAAGTTGCCTAGTGCCCAAAACCATAGAGCTTGTATGAAGAGAATTGTGAATGTGAAGGAAGCGAGAGAGTTGTGTCAGGATCGTGGCAAGTGGCGCATCATTGTCTCTGCCTATCCCTGTGGAAAAAAGGCGTGACAATTTAATTGATTGATTGATTTTTTTTCCTTTTTATTTACATATATTTATTAGGCGCGTAAAAAGCTTGCATCATATAAACAGGAATTAAAGAGCTTTGTATCCTCTTGAAGCAAGTGGTTTAGAACCCTTGCTCTCCATTTGCGTGATTGCATTATTTTTCCAAAACAACTTTAGTGTTTTTTGACTTGAAATTTTGTTTGTGTATTATGAATTCCCAGTTTTAGTAGCTATAACTGGCCTAATTAAACCTTTAAATGTATCTGATTCATGTTTATTGTTGCTCGACCAATGACAGCACCCCTGATGTTAAACTGGAGTTTAGCCCATCGACGGATGCAACTGCTAGTTATAACTGTAAGTTGTAAGTTGCAGTCGATAATACGTTCAACCCTAAATAAATGAACGCAGTAAATATAAACCCAATACTACAATTGTACTAATTTGGAACGAATTCAAATAGGAACGATAATGCTAATGTTGCGATACGTTTCATTAGACGCGAAACTATATCGATAAATTGTACTGTGACAAATGGTTTTCGACAAACTGCAATTTTACAACTTTTCAAATAAGGTGTATATTATGTTCTGATCGGCTCTTTAGCCTTGTTCCTACCTCATTTTTTTATTTATTCATTAACTTACATTTTTCTTGATATTTTACATTTCTGAAGTCAAATACAGTCCAATATAAGTATCTAGCTTATTAAAACTAAAGAAGTACTTATAACCCTATTTTTGCTGATGTTTTGCATACTCAATTCACATACTTGTGTGGTATGTGCATGTAGTTTTGTGTTGTGTGAGTGTGTGTCGGGGAAATAATTACCTAGTGGAATGCTTTACCAGTCCCGGTCAGTCATTGACGCATTTACAATCAGATGTCGCGTCTGGATGTGAAGGAAGCAAGGGAGCTGTGTAAGGATCGTGGTAAGTGGCGCTCCATTGTCTCTGCCTATCCCTGTGGGAGGAAGGCGTGACAATTTGATTGATTGATTGTCGCGTCTCAATAAACAAAATTGGCAGGACAACAAAATTATAAAATATATTTAGGGTCAGATACAGGTACAATTGATTATTCATATAAAAACAAATTAAAAAATATTAAAAATATATATTTTTTAACTTAACTGCACTGGGAGCAGCACCCTTTTAAAATAAATCTGCGTTTTTTTTATTTATTTATTTATACAAAGATTTAAATTGCAGCAGTACTACTACTTTAAGACCGTGAAAGGATTCAGTTGCGTTTGGAGATCAGCTTGAAAGTTGCCGGTAATAATTAGGCTGGCATAATGGATTTGATTGCTACTTTGCAATTATATAATTGTAGTAACATTTGCCTCCTTTACCGCACTCCAGATTAACATCAGCCGAGGTGCTGTCATATGTTAAGACACAATAAAAAATGCATAATATTGTGAAAGCTAGTTTTAATTTTAACTTCGAAAACTTTTTTTTTAATATAACATATAAAAATTATGTTATTCAAGTGTAGCAAGCAATAATTTTGTACACTCATGTTAAAAGAGTCATGTTATTTTTTTAAGGTGACTCGACATATGACAGCACCCCGCTTGATGTTAAGCTGGAGTGCGGTCCATGAATAGATATCACTGCTACTACAATTCAATAACTGTAAGTAACAGTCACATCCACCATGCCGGCCTAGTTGGAACCGGCAACTCACAAGCTGATCCCGAAACGCGACTAAATCACTTCACTTCTGTATACTGTCAGACTGGGTACCACTGCCTATCACTCTTTGATAACCAGACCCAAAGCAAATATCGGCCTCTCTTTTGTCTAACAAATATTTGCAATAGTTAATATAATTATAAAATATTACAAATAAAAGCTTTAAAACAAATATTTCCTCCGACCGGGAATCGAACTTGGGACTCGAACCAATCGGCCACGCCTGTCAATAAACATCCTCCTTTATTCTGTCAAAAGTAGTTCCTAAACTAGCGCATATTCTTGTGTACACTCAATAATGGCGACCCTGCCAGTATGATTAATGACATAATCAAGTTTCACCGTGGCACAGATGCACGTGCAATAACGGGTCCATTTTACCCCCATGAGACAATACGCACGAATACCCCCAGAAATAGGCTTCATATACAGCGCTACTTAAAATCAAACGCCAATAAAACAATGTATAATATTTTTATAGTTTTGATTTTCTTGTATTTTTTAATGAAGTTTTTTTTTTATTGTGACACGACATCTGACCTCGACTCGCCTGATAATAAGCAAGAGGAAGTCCAAGAGTGACGACGACTGGAATAACCGAGTCAGTTCCCGGCTGCCCCAGCCGCCGCCACTATGCCGGCCTAAGGATAAGTTAGTTATTTGTGTAGTACTGTAATACCTAATATTACTTGGTGTTTCCTACATGAATGGATACTGAATATGGAAGGTGGTATACCCTATCACAGGCTGCGGTCTTTTTGGGTACCGCAGTGACCACCGTAAGAAACACTAAAGTCTAAACCTGGGTCTTTGAAGGTATTCTATAACTATATAAGTGTATCTGAGTTCTTCAGATTTATTGAAGTTTTAATTGTAAAAAATACTTTTTACCACCATTTTGTCTGTTAATTAGAAGTTGAGACTATCTCATAATAAATATATATATTAGCGCGGTCGGCACTATTTCGCGAAAACTATTCTGTATTTATTGGTTTTTAAGGATAAAATAAATTGCTTACTTTTTCATTTTTGTATATTTGACAAATCAATTATTGACATTAGTATTTCTATTTAGTTTCAATTTGCCGCGTTAACACATAAATTACATATAACAATATAAGATACGAGTAAGTTTTTGGTTTGAATAATGGGGCGACAGGGACAATTGGATTGTTTTTTATGACGTTCACACTTTTAGTTCTCCTCTTGCTGATCATCAGGAAAGTCGAGGTCTGATATCGCATCCTAATAAAAAGTAAGTCTATAATAAAATCCATGTTAAATTCTTTTTGCAATTTATAGAAGAAAAAAAAAAGTAACCCAATGTGTGTAGTGTGTTTTAATTTTAGCAGCTGCTGGGGTCTATAGGGACGGGACGAGAGCATCGATTTAGTGTTAGGGTGATTTATTAGATCTTAAACGGATTGTCCGTAAGGCAGTGGGGCTGCAGTAACTCCATTGCAACGCTAAGGGACGTTATTCGATCAATGAAAACTTAGATTAGCTTATTTATTCAATACCTTCAATAAGAGCGACCGTAGCTGGACTAGTCAGGATAGGGACTCGTGTTACAAAGTATAGTAACGCGACTAAGTAAGCAAAACAAAACACCTATACAATTTCTATGTATACTGTTCTAATTATTCTGATAGAACTAGCTGATTTAAAGCCAGAAATGATAATAATTGATTGAATTGATTAGATTGAATATTACAAATATTTGTCAAAAAAGTAAAAAAGAAGCGGATATTTGCTCCAGGTCTGGTTGCCTGAGTGCCCAGTCTGCCGGATGTAGGTGCACCACTTACAAGTGTACAGACTGTGAAGTGACTTAGTCGCGTTTCTAGCTCAGTTTGTCAGTTGGTTTCAACTAGGTCGGCATAATAGTGACTGCTATTTGCAGTTATTTAACTGTAGTAGCAATCGCCTCTATTCATAGACCGCATTCCAGCCTAACATCAGGCGGGGCACTGTCAGTATACAAGTCACAATATAAAAAATATAAATAAAAAAATATACTTAATATAATTTCAGTAAAATTGTTTAATAAAATTATACCAATATTTGGTATAATTTTATTGGTTCTGAGAATTGGGTCCGTTTCACTTCAATTACTTTTAGGTACCAGAACAAAATTACTAATAACTATTAACCTTTTGATGTAAACGTGACCTTCCGTAATAGACTAAATTTTTGAGGACAAATGTTTCCAGGCAATTGAGTTTTTAGGGGAGACAGAGCTTGAATATGGTTTTACCTACTTGTTTTTTTATTATCGACATATGACAACACCCCGCCTGATGTTAGGCTGGAGTGCGGTTCATTAATGGAGGTTACTACTACTGTTAAATAACTGTAAGTTCCACTATGCCGGCCTAGTTGGAACCGACAACTTACAAACTGATCCCGAAACACTTTATCATATACTTTATATTATGGATATGTATTTAAGTATTATTTTATTTAATTTGTAAGGCGAACGCTGTGTAGTGGCAGGCTAATGGTTACGCAAACCGAAAGCACGGGTTCTAAACTACTTGCCTGTACCAATCAATCTTTGATATATTTACTTTGGTTGTCCTTTTTCTATGATACAAGCACTTTAGTAGCTTGGTATAGAAAAGGTATTAAAAATATACTTATTTTCAAAGTACAATTCAAAAACTAAATATTTATCATACACTTTATATTATGGATATGTATTTTTAACCCCCGACCAAAAAAGAGGGGTGTTATAAGTTTGACTTGTCTGTGTATCTGTGTATCTGTGTATCTGTGTATCTGTGGCTCTGTGTATCTGTGTATCTGTGTATCTGTGTGTCTGTCTGTGGCATCGTAGCTCCTAAACGAATGGACCGATTGCGATGCGGTTTGTTTCATTTGAAAGCTGACGTGATCGAGATGGTTCTTAGCTACAATTGATGAGGATCTGATCAGGGGTTTCAAGGTCATCAGCTCGATTTGTTAGCTGCGGTAGCGATATTAGACGCGCGATATATGACAACCCTTGTACGTCGCTATGCGACGAAGATTGTTATTTTATGTCAAATAAATATGCCAATGTAAATACACGTAAAAAATGTTATAATTTTTCCCTTAAAATATTCATATGGCGAGGTTGGTTTGCAGTTTAGATCGATTACCTTGATTGAATATTTTAGGGGAAAAATTATAACATTTTTTACGTGTTTTAACAATGGCATATTTATTTGACATAAAATAACAATCTTCGTCGCATAGCGACGTACAAGGGTTGCCCGTTCTAAACACGCATAAGGCTGGGAATATACGTCCGATATTGCTGAGCAAATTATTTACAAATCGGAAGTAGGAATCGGACGTCTATTTTGTTTCTGTATTTTGTATGAAAACTGCACCTTCAGACAATCGGATCGGCCATAAAATCGAAAGCGCCTTGGCGTTGTTTCCGATTCTGACATCCGATCCGACTATCGGATCTGACGTGTATTAAGTATTCAAACAAATGTATGGCACGAGTGACTATCGGATCGGACTATCGGAGAGGAAAATCGGACTTGTATTCCCAGCCTTATAGGTATTTACTTTTAAACATATCTGTGACTTAACATTTGAAATAAAAACGTATACAAATACATGTGTGTTTTAACTGGTACCACTGAGTTACTCTGATGATGGAACTCGAAGGTAGGAGACGAAATCCTGGATGTGTTCAAACTTTTTTTTGGTATACTAAGTTTGGACTTATTAGATTTGTCTTGAAGGTAGGAAACTAAGTGTAGAAAAGTTAGTGCGATAAAATAAAACATTCCGGATCTAAAAAATCTGATCATGGATCCTCTCAGATCAGCAAATCAACAAGAAATGGACCTGTAGTGCTTTAACTAAAATTGTTACTCACTATGAGCCATTAGCTGGACCGTTATCAAATTAAAGACCGAGAGTATCTGATGAGGCACCATCATGAATCCTCTCAGATCAGCAAATCAACAAGAGATAGAACTATAGTGCTTTCACTAAATTTGTTACTCACTAAGAGCATTTAGCTGGACCGTCATCAAATTGAAGACCGGGCAATCTGATGATGCACCATTATGAATCCTCTCAGATCAGCAAATTGATATCAATTGATCAGCAAAAAAAGAGATAGAACTGTAGTGCTTTAACTAGGCCTTTAGCTGGGCCGTTATCAAATTGAAGATCGGGAGTGTCTGATTATGAATCCTCTCAGATCAACAAATCAATAACAGATAATATCATAGTGCTTTAACTAAAATTGTTACTCTCTATGAGCCATTAGCTGGGCCATTATCAAATTGAAGACCTGGAGTAGTTATCTGATGATGCACCATAAGGATCCAAGGGATATTAAAGGGATATAACTATTGAGCCATGACTAATGTTGTTTATTACTATAAAGCTGATGATATGACCAAAGTGGTTCCAGGCGTTTCGGGGGTTCCTTTAAAATTTTAATTTTGATTTTATGTTATTAATGGATATAGTATAGGTAAATATTATATTGTGCTCTGTTTATTGAATGCTATTGTTGACGACAAAAAAGGGTGATTTAAAACTTGAAGGACAATATCTATTCTGGAACACAATAGAGGGGCGTTAATGGCTTATCAAGCATGTGTGCCTCTCCTGTCCGCGGGATTATAATTTATAGGGATGATGTTGGAAAATGACATGGTATTTTTTAGTAATAAATTATAATTATGATCTATTATTACCGTAGTTTAGTGGCAATGCAATGGTTGTTTGCGTAAGCACGAGTTCGAGACCACCCACCGGTACCAATCTATCTTTGGTATATGTACTTTGGTTGTCTTGTTTCTATGATACAAGTACTTTAGTAGCTTTATACTAAGCTAAGAAATGAGAAAAAAAAAGTACTTTTTCAGTGTAAAATTCCGAAAACGTGCATAACAGGGGGCTAGCTAAGCTTAGATGTAGTGCAGCAATAAAAATAAAATCTAAATATTCTTGTACATTTCTTGTAGTCACAATTAAGTAAAACTCAGCAATAATATTAATTTAGCGACAACCTCAATTCTTATACTGATATCATTCCAAGCGTGACATAAACTTGCGCAAATTGGCTGTACAACAACTTGAATCGAGACCGGTAAATATGAGATAAAATTTCTATAACATCTGATTTCTAAAAACCTATTTTTACAAAAGTAAATTAAACCCCATAAACAGCTTGTAAAACTTCATAAAGAAATCGTTTAACCACATTTATATAACTATCTTTTGTCGTTGTCGTTTAATAGTAAGTGTAATTAAAAGAACAATCTAGTAGCCAACACATTGTTTGTTATGTCAGCCTGAAGGGTTGTTACCCGGGTGCGTGCTAGACCCGTCCCAAGGGATGACGTGAAATGTGCAAACAATTAGAACCAAGGGCTTTTTTGCGCCCTCAAGAGAAACACACAATAGTACTCCATGTCGCACGCAGCCTGCTTGGTCTCTATTTAACACGTGGCACCCCTAGCACGAGTATAGTGCTGTACTCGACATCTGCTCTGTATTCGCACTATTGTTTAGCACAGGTTATTTACGTAAAGGAAATTGCATTTTTTGCGCATTAAATCGCGGTCAAAATAATATTGAACTCCATTCATAAAGCTCTCATTCGCTCGCATGTCATGCACGGCTACGAGCACCTAGTATTGATGAGAACTATTCTTCAGTTTCAAAGTTAATTACAGTATTCGATCATTGTCAATTCACAACTCGGAAACGAAGCGAACCATATCTAGGAATAACAATAGTAGGGTTAACTTTTATTCGTGAAGACTAATGAGTCCTTCTGTTCACGACGAGCAATATCTTACTTCCGTTGTTGAAGAATAACTTGAATTTCTTTAGAAATTTCTTTCTTTATGTAGCTTGAACTACGGTCGCAAGTTCTACTTTACTCCTAAATACATAAGCACTGGCAATCGGAAAGCTCGGCACGGGATCTCACTGCGTGAACCTATTCGATCTCATGCATTTAAATTCAGAATTAGTGGATCTCTTTGCCCGCAAATCCTGAATATCTTTGTTGCAAAAAGGTAAGCAACGTCCTCGTCCAGATTTCTTTTATTTTTTCAATGGAAATTTTATACTTTACAATCGTAAGATAAGGTTAAATGAAATAAAATCATAATTTTGCGAACATCATAAAAATTCTATAATAATATTTTCTCTCGTATTGCTAAATAATCAAACCTTTTTCGGTTTTACAAAGGTACTATGAGAAAACATAAATAATCTATCCGGGGACACCTTACCCCCTTCCTCCCCATCCAGGGGCGGAAAAACGGGATGTCTCCGTAGACATAAAAGGATGGTGGGAGCGGTTCGTTACGTTTTGTCGCTCCCAAGGGCGTACCTCCTGCCGTACGACTAGTAGCTGCGTTCTCCTAGACATGAATGTTTTATATCAGCGCCGCAATTCTGATTTGCACTAGGTCACAGTTTATTATACGCTTGAATAATCATGTCAATCCGCGATACATCATTTTAATATAGATGATTCTCTTCATACAAGCTCTATGGTTAATTGTGAACGAAGCGGGGGAGTTGTGTCAGGATCGTGGCAAGTAGCGCTCCATTGTCTCTGTCTATCCCTGTAGGAGGAAGGCGTGACAATTTGATCGATTGATAAATTAAAGACTCATTTAAAAAAAGAAAATGTTGAATTATTTAGCAAGTTTGTTTAGGTGGGATTATGAATAATAGCTATATAAATTTCCGCGAGCCTGAAATCCTGAGATTAAGCGATGGAAAATTTTAATGTCGATTTTAGTAGGATGAAAATCTTGAACCTGAAATGTCAAAGTAGATTAGGCTATGTAAAATATTAGGTATAAGAACTAACTAAGAACGAAAAAAGGGTATAAGAACTAAAAACAGCTGTATATTTTATAAGTGCTTATAAAATAAAGGTGGGAACTGTAGCACATATTTTCATTTCCTTTAAAGTAAGTAGTGGAGCAAAGTTTTTCTCGTGGGACAAAACAATGTCTTACAAAAGTTTCCCACGCATCTGTTTTGAGCGTAGAAAAACATTATTGTGGTATTTCATGATAAACTCTTAAGCTTACACGAGTACACTTTATTACTCAACGTAATGGATGCAAAAAAAAATTATCACCTGTGGGAAATAGGAGTGACAATTTGATGGATTGATTGATTGATTGATAATGGATGTAAATAATGGACGCACACAGGCCTGGCAGCTACTAATTGCCCAGTCTACCTATTCGGCGTTGTACCACCACTTTTAATTCCACTGTGACGTGACTAGGACGCGTTTTGGGATCATATTGTAAGTTGCCAGTTTAAATTATGACAGCATAGCAGATACGACTGCTACACCTGCGACTGCATATAGTACCTGTAGTAGCTAGCATTTCGCCTTGAATCATGGACCGCTCTCCAGCTTAACATCAAGCGCAGTGCTATGTCGGGCCATATTTAAAAAAAATAGAATATGACCACTGTTACCGTCCGATATTAAAATGTAAATAAATCGACAAAGAATCTGGTTGACTGGTTGATGAACAGAAGGAAACTTGGAATCTCACAAGTTGTATTTATAATAAAAATAAAATAAGCTGTGGCGATAGACGTTTGTTGTAACGACTTTTCCCTTTTCTAATAATAAGACAATTTATTTTATAAGCTTCTAACTCGAGAGAACGCGAGTCAGTGACGTAAAATGAAGACATATTTCTCGAATCCTCTTCTCCTGTATTCGAGCGAATGAATTTTTAGAATTTATCGTATGTCTTTCATCTGTAATTTTATCATTCATGTAGACGTATGATTAGAACATTGTTTTCTTAATATATTCACGAAGAATTCTTATAAATTGCGAAGATTTTTGTGTATTTTATTTTATATACATACCGGTTTTACTTTAAATTATTTTACTATTTTTACTATAGTATTATTATGAAATATTCTAATCAAATAGAGTGACATCGCATCACCGCTATTCATGTACTTCGGTTATCCTATTTCTATGATTAAACTTTAGTAATTTAATATAGAAATGTATATAAAAATAAAATATCAGGCGGGGTGCTGTCATGGCATATTAAGTCGAGCCCCAACAAAACAAAATGGGTTTATAACATTAGTAAAAAAATAGTAAAACATCCTCAAATAATCTGCCCATAACCGTAGAGCATGTATAAAGAAAATTGTGGATGTGAGGGAAGCGAAGGAGTTGTGTAAGGATCATGGCAGACAATGGAGCGCCACGTCTTCACTTTTTTCACAATTGTCACGCCTTTTTCCTCCTATTCCCGTGGAAAAAAAAACTTTTCAAAACAAGGATGAAATATATATTCTAATAATAAATTTAACTTACTTTTGGTGCTTTCCGCCACATCGCAGTCCATCCGCCACAGCAATATTGCAATGCACACCGTTAGCAACATTTTGTCCACAGCTCGCGACCGATATAACTCACGTTTATGGCTCCCCCTCATTTCTACATGAATATTCGGCGATGCCGGGTTTTTTACACCAAACACGCAACATTACAAAACAATCCCTCGATAACTCCTAATCATTAAATTTCTATACTAAGTACTGTATTTAACTAATTATTATATTATTTTGTACTGGTTATATAACTTCATCTTTTATTATTTAATTATTCATTTCCGTTCACATTTTCATTAAGTACCTGAAAAAAAAAGGATGTGATTAATTTTTTTTTTTATTATTGTGACACGACATCTGGGCTCGTCCCGCCTGATGATAAGCAAGAGGAGGTCCAAGAGTGACGACGACTGAAAAAAACGGGTTTGTTCACGGCTGCCCCAGTCGCCGTCACTATGCCAACTTAAGAGTGAAAAAACACCTTCCGCTGCCAAAGTGGCGGTAACTGAGGCAATCGTAAACTGAATCAGTTATCGGCGCTCTTAGACTTTACGTTATTTACCAACCATTACTAATTTATAAAGTAATGTTTGGTTTGAGAAAATTCACACGTGCGATTCAAATTCACACGTCTGTCGCCTAACGCGCGACTGGTATATAGTAGTCCTTCCTGATAAAGACCGTCGTAGTCGACTTGTAAGTGACTATGGTTCTGTGGTAACCACAGTCGCTCCTGCTGATACCTATAGGAATTAAAGTGTGACAATTAATTGAGATAATTCCAAATATTAAGTTTAATTAAAAAGTTAATTCCCTAACACTTGTTCATTTCATAATCTAATAATGTCAAGCATTATATAATATTTATATTTAACGTGACAATGCAGCTACTGGGAACAGATGTTTGCTTCAACCGTGGCTACATAGACACTATTCCCACTAGACATCGCAAAGGTGATAACAAGACGGCCCCTATAATCATCACCAGTGCTGCTTCCTCTAAGTTCGATCAGTACCACTCTCTTCCAAGTCACCTTATCTTCAGCCGCGTAGATAGCCACATTTAGGCGGTCATTTAAGCTCTAATAAACTGTCACCCCTCAGTCACCTTTTTAGATTTATTCTATTTCTTATTAGGTAGGGCGAAATACAATACAGGACATGCCGCAAGGACACGGTGGATGGACGTCGGTGAATCTCCACCGATCTTCAAGCCTACAAGGATTGACAGATTTGTGAGCCGCCAACAGATGTATCAAATGGGACATCAAAATTATTTTTCGTTCGCCGCTTTTAGGTTTCCGAGCCATATAAAGATATGAATGAAATATGGAAATGACCAGGGTTTGAACCATCTGCATTTCCGTTTTTCGTATGTTGCTACTGTGTTTATATTTTTATACTAATTTCTAATGAAACGAGCGATGTCTAATAATGTTTGGTATGTGGTCTGCTATAAAGAGTTAATTATCTCTAAGAATATCAACCCTAGTCGAGACGACGAGTCCAGAATAGCTCCCCTGGGAACTACCGCTGTCTAATCTCTTGTTTCTTTTTTATTTCGGTCATTCTTCTAATGAAATATACATTATTTTAGGACATAAATTCTTAACTTTCATCTATTAATTTTAAGTTGTTAGCTCGTAAAAAGTTTTTGTTATTTTTATTGGTATATTTTTAGTGTTAAATAATAATATATTTTACTTTGTTGCGAGCTATATATATATTAATATACGTATGTTGTTAGGCATAAAATGTTTTAAAATATGTTTAGACAGCTAATGAGTTTTCTCCCTTTTATTTGCCTGAGCCATTGACGCATAGACTGTCAAAAAAGTTTTCATTCAAAAACACCCAAGAAATTCGAAAAATCTGTTGATTTATTATTTTAAGTGATTAAAAAAAACATTTTCCCAAACAACAGTATATACCAAATACCAATATAGAAAGGCCATGTTTTTTCAATTAACGAAATTGAATTCACGTGTTCCGGGAGATTGGCAAAAGTAATTAGTTTCCGATGAGAGGGAGCGGTAACTGATAAATGTTGCAAATCATGATTATCTGCGGCGCAGCCTCCTCATACTCGTGCGAAAAATAAAAACTCATCTTAAATATTAATTTTATTATAAACTATTATATTTACATAATAGTTTATTGAAATGACTACACCTAGTAAATAAGCATCATCCATATTTTTCTTACACAATACATATTTGTAACGACCTGGTAAACGACGGTGGGTGGCTTTGATTCCTGGCCTAATATAACATTATGATTTAATTTTTTTCTACACAATTTTCATTACCTTCTAATTAATATTATAAATTATCTACTAATATATATTATTTTATTTATTTGATGTCGCTTATTAACAGCGTGGTCATTTGCGACTACATTAAAATACATTATAATACCAGAATTGAACAATTTAAATTTTGGTAAAAAAATTAATAAACTTTAAAAAACGTAATGTGTTTGCAAAATTATCCTAATTCAAACACTCACGAGTACAATCCGGTAACTTAGATATGTTCCTTTCACTTTGAAATAATGTACATTTCAGTAATAAATGTGGCACGTTCATTTCTATATTACAATTAATTCATTTGTTATTAGCGGTTTTGGTTATTAAATAAATATGGTTAATATTGGTATGAACTATACGTAAACGTTTGAGAACGGACTGATCCTTCCTGCATGTTATCGGAATTGGAGTTATTTCACATATAGATTTTTTGGGAAACAGTTATTATTAGTATTCTATATATCATTCCAATATCTTGTGACACTAATATTATTTGACTCATTATGGTTCATAATATACTTAAACCATAATTGTATTATGGTCAGGAATTATATTTGCCATTAATATAATTCGTTGTAGCTAAAAATATAACGTTACATTTTATGCAAGTCATTTTGAAAGTTACAGAAAAATAATATAAACAAATTACCCTAAAAGATTTTTCCTTGGCCAACAGTTTTTTTTTTCTGTAGAGCTAAATTTGTCACTGTATACAACACAATGTTTCGTTAGAGTTTGTTATTCGATCCAATACCTACGTAGAAAACAAACATAAGACATGGCACACCTCTTTGACTAACTCGTAAGTAGGTACTTTGGTCGTCTAATATTTCAATTTTAGTTCAATTATATGAGTACAGCAGTGTTAATTGCTTTTATCTTTAGGTTATTAGCGATAATTTATCTAGAATTTATTATATTTAATGTAGAGTCTTGTGACATATTATCTGTGACTCCATACAAGCAGTGTTACTCGAGCAAATAATTAATCAATTTGTCGTTATTTTTCCCATAGGGATTGGATTGGAGGCAGAAACATTGGAGCGCTACTTGCCATAGTCTTTTTATACAAGCTCTACGATTATAGCCTTTTCGTCTAAATGTTGGCGATAATAATACATTTATTTAATGTAGAGTCTTACGCTATGTTATCTGTGACTCTATATATGTCAAGTATAATGTTACACGGTAGTTTTGAATATTCATCGTGGGTTATAACAAGGTATCGTCCAATTTCAGATTAAGCGCTACAATTTATAAAAGGATTTTCTGTTCTGAAATGTACGAAACACGATACAATTGGACACCATTTTAACAAGAAATAAGGATTTAAGTTTTTTTTGTTTGTTTTTGCGGCTCTATAATGTATTATATATCTACACCCCTCTTAATGTTATGCTAGAGTGTGGTCCATGAATTGAAGCGACTGCTATCAATCAATCAATCAAATTGTCACGCCTTTTTCCCGCAGGGATAGGCAGAGACAATGGATCGCCACTTGCCACGATCCTGACACCACTCCCTGGCTTCCTTCACATTCACAATTCTCTTCATACAAGCTTTACGGTTAAGGCGACTGCTAATAGTTAAATAACTGCATCCAGCATTCGCATTCACTTTGCCGGCTTATCTGAATTCCAACAAGAAACATCGATCTTCTGGCCTGATAGTTATTACCTATTGATGTTTCTAATAACTAATTGATATCATAGACACTTAGCGATATAAATAATAGATTTGGCACCTGCATTGATTTTGAACAGCTTAATAGATACCGATAGTAGGTAGGCAGTGGTGCCCTGTCTTACACCTACAAGTATACCGTGAAGTGACTTAGTCGCGTTTCGGGATCAGCTTGTAAATTGCTGGTTTTAACTATGCCATACTGGATGTTACTGCTACCCACAGTTATTTAACTATAGTAACTAACAGTCACCTTTATTTCTGGACCGCACAAGAATTTTTTTGTCAGATTTTCTTTACCACTTTTTTTTCATCTGGATTTTTTTATTATTATTGTGAAGCTACATTTGACCTCGGCTTGCCTGGTACAAGAGCGCCGGCGACAGAAAAATCCGACTCAGCTGTGTTTACTTTTCCACGTATTCGATACTTGATATAACAAAACTAAACAATCTCAATACACGTGTAGATAAGATAGAGAAACAATTAAGGAAATAAATAAAGTTAGGCGCAAAATAATAATCGCCTTAGGAAATCGTAGTAGAAGGCCCTTATCGTGTTGCGAGCAGTCCTTACGAGCAACTTTCATGTAATATGTTTGCAAGTATGTGATATCGTTGGAACTTAATTGAAAAACTTCTGACAGGGGTTAACTGTTGGTAAGGTTATGAAACAACGTTATAGAAGCATATCCTAATACAATACACGTATTGTTTTACGCCCTCAAGAACATGTTTTAATTATATTTGACATGTTTGAATAGGGTTTTTCAATCGTATTCAATTTAATTGCCCGAATAATGTCAATGATATGAATCTTTTTTTATTTCTATTATGACTTTACATATTGTGACAGCATTTGCGCTTGTTGATAAGTTATAGTGCGGTCCACGAATGGAGATTACTTCTTCTACTCTGTTAAATAACTGTAAGTAACAGTCACATCCACTATGCAGGCTTAGTTTTAATCGGCAACTTACAAGTGTACCTGAAACGCGACTAACTCTATTCACAGTCTGTATACTTGTAAGTAGTGGTACTACCCCGGATCGGCAGACTATCTACCACTCTTTGATAACTAGACCCGGAGCAAATATTCAACTCTTTATTAACAAATATTTTCTCTGATCGGGAATCGAACCGGGCACTTTACGCGTAACAAACTGTTGTGCTAAACAATGCGCTACGCTTGTCATCCTTATCTGGGGGCGAACGTAAAAGACGACCTAACAGATTGCTCCATTATTAAATTAAGGACATAATAAAAAAATTAAGCGACCTCAATGCCCGTCAATATAAAGTTAATTGTGTCAGGATCGTGAAAAGTGACGCTCTGCTATATATCCCTGTTGGAACCATTGCATGAAAATTATAATAGAGATAGAGCAATAGAGATTGATTGAATTTGTATTTTACAGAATTTGTTAATAACGATAAAATTTATAGCGAAACTTTGTTATGAAACTCATACATAGGTATTACTCGTATAAGTCGGTTACCGCATAAACTATAAAACGGGAAACAATATTCGAGCGTCAATTTTGTTCGGCATAACTTTTAATCCGAGTGTAAACATGGTTTTCAAATAACTGTGTATAAAGCATGGATTACTTGGGCAGAGCGAGAGACTTTGTAGTATGCATTGGGGATGTTTTGGATATGACATTTCGGATACGGATAAAGGAAGCAAGGGAGTTGTGTAAGAATCGTGGTAAGTGGCGCTCCATTGTCTCTGCCTATCCTCGTGGGGAAAAGGCGTGACAATTTGATTGATTGTTTTTTTTTATTTTTATTGTGACGACATATGACAGCACCCCGCTTGATGTTAAGTCGAAGTGTGGTCCATGAATGATTGTCACTGCTAATACAATTCAATAATTGTGAGTAGCAATCGCATCCACTATGCCGGCCTAGTTAGAACCGGCAACTTACAAGCTGATCCCGAAAGGTGACCAAATCACTTCACGGTCTGTATACTTGTAAGTGGTGGTACTACCCCGGATCGGCAGACCAGACCACTACCTACCACTCTTTGATAACCAGACCCGAAGCAAATATCCATTTTTTTTATTAACAAATATTTGCAACATTTTATATTTACAAATATTTATAAATACAACAAATATTTATAAATTTCGAACCCGAACCCGGGAATGTTTGCATCGGGAATCGAAACATCGGTCGGGACGCGCAACAAACCAATCGCTGATATAGGATTGATTGATTGACTGATTGATTGATTCATATAGGAATAATATCATACCGGCTTCAGATACGGTTACGGATATTATGTAATTTTTTCGGATCATCCGATAATTTTGGATAATTTCGGCTACGGATATTAGATTTATAAGAATTTTAAGAGTAAAATTATTTGGTAATACCAATAATTACCTATATGTAGTCATATAAGTTAATAAAGCTACCTAATACTGTGTCGGCTCGGTCGGGAAGAAACAAATGCCTCCGCCCCTATCCGAAATTATTCGAATCTTTTATAACGGATTTGGCTACGGTTACGGAGCTCCATAACATCACTAGTATGCAAGTATGCTATTTGATGTGGATTGCAGAATATCCTGTGGCATGCCATAAAAACATTTGTTGCGTGATACAAGCCAGACTTAAGTTGAGTATTCAACCATTGACTTTGTTGCATTATTAACTATTGAGTTGCAAAACAATATAACTTTGCTTTAACTACTTACATATATTTTACTACCATATTTTAATGCATATTTTATTCATGATATTTTTTTATATATTATTTGTTTATATACATTTCTATATTAAGCTATCAAAGATACATTGGTACCAGCAAGTGGTTTTGAACCCGTACACTCGGTTTGCGTAACCATTGCACTGTAGTGGCATCACGGTCGCCTTTATAAGTATAAAAATATATAACAGGGATATAAAAATCCTAAAATTACGTTTATAGGAACAGGATCATAAAATACTTAAGGGTGGTAGGCAGTGATACACAGTCTGCCGCTGTACCACCACTTACAAGTATACAGCCCGTGAAGTAATTTAGTCGCGTTTGTAAATAGCTGGTTTCAACTAGGCCTGCATAGTGGCAGTGGCGTAGCATGGAAGTCAGCCGCACGGGGCGGAAGTCTGCCGCCCGGGGCGGAAAAAAAATGCCGCCCTCTTATTTAGAAGTTTCAAACATAGGTACAACAAAAATATGAATTTCAGGTTCAAATTTTAACGATTTATTTCAGTTTTATAAATTTGGCCGCCCCCTAAATGTGCCGCCCGGGGCGGGCCGCCCCTTCTGCCCCTGCCACGCTACGCCACTGCATAGTGGATGTGACTGCTTTTTTATAGTTATTGAGTTATAGTAGTGTCTTCTATGATTTATGGACAGCACTCCAGCATAACAACAGGCGGAGTGTTGTCATATTTTGGCCAGCGTAGTAACAGCGACTAAGGCAACCGTATGATTTAACCGTTTTTTCAATCATCGAGGTCAGATACCAAGTCTCAATAAAAAAAACAAGTAATAACGCAATGAATATTAAACGAACGATACCAAAGTAAATTTTAATTAAAAAATGTTGAACACCTTCAGACAATATTAATTTTTGTTTTTTTTCGTAAAATCGAAAAGTTAATCAATCTTACTATTTTCCCGATGACTGTAAGCGACAGAAAATTATTAATTTTAATTAAAAAAGAAGCCGAGCGCAAACGTTTCCTCTGTCCCCGATGACGCATAACCGATACCAGTCGCTGTTGGAAGTTATATTCCAATTCCCGTTTCAATTACTGCATGAATATCATTACCCCGTTCATTGCGTATTGTCGCGTTTGTCTCTGTTTACATATGTAAATTATCACCAAATATAATACCATATACGCTTCTTCTCTAGCACGTATTTATACAAGATTTTTTATTAGCTTTAATAGCACACTGTTTTATTTTTAGCTCACAGACCTAGAATACAAAAACTAAATCTATGTTTTTTTTATTGTGACACGACATTTGACCTCGACCTGCCTGTTGATAAGCAAAAGGAGGTCCAAGAGTGACGACGACTGAAAAAACCGAGTCAGCTCACGGCTGCCTCAGACGCAGTCATTATGCCTGCAAAAAAAAAAGGTTTAGTTGGCGTGCAGTCCAAGAATGAATTCCATTAAAAAACTGCAAATGGAAGTCACATTCACTATGCTAGCCACCAATTACAAGTATACAGACTATAAAGTGATAAGGTGCGTTACGCGATCAGCTTTTAAGTTGCCGGTAACAACTAGGTCAGCTTCATAAAGAAAAAATGGCATATCTCGTACGAAAATCTTGAATCATAGAAACAGAACGAACAAAGTACATCCAAAGATACATTGGTACTGGTGGTTTCAAACCCGTGCTTTCGGTTTGCGTGACCTTTGCACTACCATTACACTAGTCGTCTTATTATCAAAAAATCATCGATGCAAAAAATCAGTACTTTTTTCCAACAGTCAAAATATATTAAATATCAAATAGTATAAATAAAAAAATATTGTCCTTGACTTACCGAAACCCTTCTAAGCTTGTACAAGCAAATGGACCTATTTAGTGTCATTTACGTAGCAAACGTTGCAATGACAGGAATTTAAAGTGGTCTATTTTGAACATCCAATATTTATAAATAGAGCCCCAAAATAAATTTACTTACACTTTCAGAATTTTTATGTGTATATTCAATAAGCGTAGCTAATGTGGCAGTTACAAATGTACGGTTATTTTAAAGAATTCTGACGTTAATTGTAAGTGGATAGTTAGGAGGGAAACTGACGAAATGCGTTTTTTTAAGCACCATTAGTAGATAACTGTTTGATGTACTATTTTAATTTTAAAATTGAACGTAATGTAACGTAAGTTGTTTGTTGATTTTATTCTTAAGTAGATTGACAAAAGGAATTTATAAATGTAGAATGCTTTGCCTGCCCATGCGTTCTCTCCATCCTATGACCTTGGATCCTTCTAGCGATGCGTGGAGAAGCACCTTTGGCCGGCATAGTGACGGCGACTGATAAAGCCGTGAACAAACTCAGTTTTCTTAGTCGTCGTCACTCTTGGACCTCCTCTTGCTATCATCAGGCGGGTCGAGGTAAGATGTCGTGTCACAATAAAAAATAATTATATACTTATATAAAAGTGATGTGGCGGATGAGTTACACGAGGCAGAAGGGTGTTTTCCGACCAAATCGGAGATCAATCAATCAATCAATCAAATTTTCACGCCTACCTTCAAGCGGAGATATCCTCGAGAAATCTAGGTCGCCTAGTGCCCATAACCGTAGAGCTTGCGGGAAGAGATTTGTGAAGGAGGGAAGCGAGTTTGATTGTTTGAACTGAGCCTAAAGAAAATTTGTAAATTATCAATAAAACGAATCCGCGTATAACATGTAATTAAATTCTAAATTAGGATAAGATTATAAGAGTATTTTAAATGGAAATGAGAAAGTAACAAGTATAACAAAAATATCTTTATCAAAAATAACTCGATACATTCTAACTGCTAATGATCATGTTTAACATGAAGGGGAAGAAACTTTCGGAGTCTACTTACATGCGTTATGTAAATTCATTCTCATAATATTCCTTAACTTGCTACATAATCTTAACGATACATCTAAAGTTATATCAGACTAGACGCAAATAACAAGATAATTTAATTATTTTGGAACCAAAAACAAGGAATAACATTATGGCATTCGATACTAACATTACTGTACAAGTGTTAATAGATCAAAAAACATTGTCACATTTAATTCTAGGTTACACCACAGTATAAGGCAGTATTTTTTTCTTATTTCTAATGCCTAGGTATAATTGTATAATTGTTTTTTTTTATTGTGACTCGACATATGTCGACGCCCCGCTTGATGTTAAGCCGAAGTGTGGTCCATGAATGAATGTCACTGCTACTACAATTCAATAACTGTGAGTAGCAATCACATCCACTATGCCGGCCTAGTGACCAAATCACTTCACGGTCTGTATACTTGTAAGTGGTGGTACTACCCCGGATCGGCAGACTGGGTACCACTGCCTACCACTCCTAAATTACCACTCTGCTGTTCGAATTAGTTATGAAACTTGGATAGAGTATAAAATTAAACGCGCGTTAAACGGTAGATACCGGGTTCGCGATTACAATTATACAATTGATATCTAATTTAATTTATATCGGTAGTGTACTTGAAATCCCTTTTCTTTTTTTATATTGTGCTAACATCCATTCATTTTATATTGACACGGCATATGGACTCACCTCACCTGAGGATATGCTAGCTAAAGTGTAAACGTTGAGCAGAGGTGACCGCTTTCAATAGTCATCTACAAGCAGCAGTCGCATGCCTTCCACTGGATTTGCTGAATTTCGAAACATTGGGTTATCAAAGCGCAACAAAGTTGATTTAATTCTAACTTTTTTATACTTAAAATTTATGTATTTATTCGGAGAAAAACAACAGAAGGTACAAAATAAAAACAATAATTAAGAATTTTTCAAACAATAACATAACCTAATGTTATATTATTTCTCACTAAGACACAAAATAAAATAAAAAAAACAAAACAATACATAAACATAATATGTAATTAATAATCACATCATCTCTGCCTATTCCAATGGAAGAAAGGCGTGACAACTTGACCTGATTATAAATTACCAATGAGCACTTATGACATAATTATAACTTATTATATTTCCTACCACTTTTAGGCTATACATAAAACTTGTTTATAAATATTTTAGTAGTGGTAGTAGTACGTACATAAACTAATATAGATTTCAACAGTAAGATTTATATATAAGATTATACACAACAGTAGATCATACATAATAACAAGCAATATCATTGGTGTGATACGTGCTATGCTCACTTTGCATTAGCGATCGAGTTGGGCACGTTAAGCACATTCTTTTTAAACACTGTTAACGTGTCAAAATGACTTTATTTAACTTATTACTTTTTTAACAAATATAATTAGTAAGGTAAATGAAATCAATTTCACAATTTCACATTAGATATTTTTATGCTTTTTAAAATAAGATACATTTTAATAGTTATATAGGTATATTTATTTAGGTATATATCCATAATCAACGTTTTATAATATGTACATAAAGGGTTCCAAAATCCTAATGACTATTGCTTAGTAAGTTGGTGCCACCCCTAATTCTATCCCTAGAGATTTTTAGGGGTTCGAAATGTTTGGAAGTTACCACATGTCACCATTCCACATTATATTACAATAATTGTCACCATTCAAAGTTTAAAATGAACTCGAATCTAAATCCCAAATTGAGTTGGACAGATGTACATACATAACGGCCATATTTTTTTAAAAACAGGTTATTTAGGTATGAAATACAATAAAATTGTTTTCTTTGGTTTAGCGCGCAAATTGTTTATAAAAGTTGAAATAATAGTAAGAAGACTGCTGGTAAAAAAACTTCAGAAATATTTTTTTAAAATGTGGCTTGACAAATAACAGTACCCCGCCTGATGTTAGGCTGGAGTGTGATCCACGAATGGGGGCGACTACTAGTACAAATAAAAAACTAATAGTAGTCGCACCCACTATGCCGGCCTAGTTGGAACCAAATTTTTCAAGCTGATCCCGAAACATGACTAAGTCACTTTACGGTCTGTACACTAGAACGTGGTGGTACTCAATATCAATCAAATTGTCTGCCTTTTTCCCATTGGGATAGTTAGAGACAATGGAGCGCCACTTGCCACGATTCTGACACAACTCCCTCGCTTCCTTCACATTTACAATTCTGTTCATACAGGCTCTGTGGTTATGGGCTCTAGGCAACATAGCTTTCTTGAGGATGACTCTGATTCGATCGGAAAACATCCTCCTGGGTACTACCTCGGATTATTTTTATAATATATATTCAACAATTAACTTATTAAACTTGTAATGAATCAAACAAATTTTATGCGGCTTACTATCGCGTTTATTTTGGTTTTTGATTTTTTACTTTTTATTATTATTCCGACGTTTCGAGAGCTTTGTAGTCATCGTGGTACCGGTCAATAGTAGGCCGCATAAAATATGTTTAATTTATTAATCAATGTTCGAGAAAAATCTAAGAAAATACTATCTACGTGTATTTGAAAGTTAATATTTTATATTTAGAAGAAAAAGTGTTAGTCCTCAATCTACAACAAAAATATACAGCTCAAAACAATTTACTGGCTCTAATGTATGAAATTTTTAAATTTATATTTTTTACATATTCACAAAGGATTTTTAATCGAAAAGCGCACACAATTTAAACGTTATTTTTTCAAAGAGCTCAAGTAGCATGATATTTTTAACAATATATGCATCTAAATATAAAATATAAGTGAATATAACAATAAAATTTAAGATAAAATAATAACTGTGTTAATAATGAAATTATAATAAGTCTTAAGTTACCTATTAAAATGTAATTATCTGTTTCATGTATGCATTAAAAATTATGTAAATAAATGCACAAATCTTACATCTTTTCTTTAATTTAATTTCATATAATTTTCTTTTTCTTTTTCTATTACCTAAAAATAATTTTAATAAATTCTTAAATATTATAAATATCTATTATAAATTGGTGACTTGATGTATTTACCTATACTTAGGTGCTGGTGGGGCTAAGAGGTGATTGAGGTTGGCGAGATAAAGGAGGGTAGTCAGACTGACCTGCAGGTTTTCTGCTGGCGATGATCCCTTCCTGATGAAGGCTGATGGGTGGTATTCCGCCCACCTGGTCTGGTTACTCTTCTCCTTCGATTGTAATGGACTGTATTATAGGTACCAACCGATTCGTTACACGTTTATGATCACAGATATTTTAACACTACACAAGCTTACTGTTCGACTGTACGAGGGTTTCGACTGGCGGATTATGCGCAGTCTAGAGGTATAAGTCTCTGAATGTTCTACCAGATACTTTTCTTCTTTCTACTTCGCGGGTTTCAGCGGTCGCTTCCGAGATGCGTACCGCTTCGAGGTCAAATATGAACTGTCTGACTACCTTCGTTTTGGGATAAGGTAATCTTGGAAGGACAGGAGTGTGTAAGTGTGTGTGTATGTGTAAATGAATTTGTGAGTGTGTGTGTATAACGAGTTTTTATTTTATATAATATTATATTATTTTAAGCGGCGCAACCATTCTCCCCCCGTTGAAGTCTCGTAAGAGATTCAATTAAAGTATAAAGAACGGTAAACGAGATTTTTTAAAAACTACTTACTAACTAAACTTAAAAATAAAATGAATTTAAAAGAGAATAATAATAAAAATGCGTTATTGAGTAGGCAGTGGACAAATGCGTACCACAGGCCGTTTATAATATCCTGTAACAGTCTTTACTGTTACAACACGCACTATGCCGTCGCGACCGGGATGTAACTCCGCCACCGTACCCAAAGGCCAACGTAATGGTGGAACATTGTCTTCTCGTATGAGAACGACGCTCCCTATTGATATGGGTTTACTGATGGTGTTCCATTTTTCCCTAGATTGTAAGGATGACAAGTACTCCTTACGCCATCTATCCCAATAGGACTGTACCATTTTGTCCAACAGATCACGACGAGCGAGCATTCCTACGGGGGATGACGAAACGTCTTTCGCGGGTAAGTGAGATAGCGTGACATTATGTAAAAAATGCGCGGGAGTGAGAGCGGAAGGCTCCGTAGGATCTGAACTGAGTACAGATAAGGGCCTACTATTTAACAAGGCCTCAATTTGTGTTAACACTGTGAGCATCTCCTCATAGGTTAACACTTGAACGCCTATTACTTTGGACAAATGAGTTTTTACACATTTTATTTGAGATTCCCATATGCCCGACATATGGGGACTAAGAGGTGGCATAGTTTTAAATGTGATTTGGTTTTCTAATAAAACATTATTTACTTTATGCTCATAATCATTCGACGTGACTATAGAATAAAGTTCATTTAAATAATTTTTCGCGCCTAAAAAGTTTGTTGCTCCATCTGAGTGAACAACAGAGATAGGACCGCGTCGCGAAATAAATCGTTTTAATGCTGATATGAACGACTCAGTTGATAAGTCGTTAACCAGCTCAATGTGGATCGCTTTAGTTGCAAGGCAAATAAAAAGGCTTATGTAGGCCTTATGACTAGTTATTCCCCTACCTCTTCGCGGCGTGATATATACAGGTCCGGCGTTATCGACCCCTGTATGCCAAAATGGCTTTATTTGTTCTTGTACGCGACACGGTGGTTGTTCACCCATTATTGGGTTTGTATTACGAGGTCTAAATTTAAAACATATGTTACATTTTTGTGTTATATTTCTAACTATATTGCGCGCGGAAATAATCCAAAACTTTTGCCTAATTAAAGACATTAATAAAGCGGGTCCAGTATGTAAATTTTTTACATGAAAATGTTGAATTAATAGTTCAACAACGCGATCCTTTTGAGGAAGAATCGCGGGATGTTTTTGGAAATGAGATACATTCGCGTTACTTAACCGACCACCAACTCTCATTATGTTGTTGTCGATAAATGGATTTAACTTAATTAATTTCCGAGAACATTGCTTATTATTTTTTATTAACAGATAATCGTCCGAGAAATGTTTTATTTGAATGTAATTAATAAGCGAGTATTCAGCTATGTCTAAATCTAAGAGGGTAATACAACCGCGTGATTTTAATTTTCTTATAAATCTAAGTATATAAACAATAGAACGAAGTAACTTACTATAGTCAGATATACGATCTGCTAATAAACTATAGGGATGCGAGCTGTAATCTACGTCACTACAGTGCAACACGATAACCTTTTTCTCTTCAGGCAACATTTCGCCGCCTTTTGAGGAGAACGGTTTGGAAGGCCACTGTGACTTGGGGAGCGTGGCCCATTTTGGACCCTTTAACCATAATTGGTTTTCGAGTAAATTTTTTGCGGTAAGCGGTCTAGAGATAATATCACTAGGGTTGTCAGCGCTGACAACATGTCGCCAGTGTTTTGCAGGGAAAAGTTCCTGTATTGCCGCAACATGGTTGGCAACAAATGTTTGCCAACGGTGGCTCGGTGAGTGTATCCAGGATAAGGCGATTGTCGAGTCCGTAAACAAATTAATTTCGTTTATTTTACAGCGCAAAGATATACTATCAACTACTGTTTTCATTAGCTTAGCTAATAGTAAACAAGCACAGAGTTCTAATCGAGGTAATGATTTATTTGACAGCGGGGCCAATTTACTTTTCGAGCAATATAAAGAGGTGTCCCCTTTTGCATTGGGGTCGGCGCTCACGGCACAATAAATTGCTGCGCCATAACACTTCTCACTACTGTCCGCGAAGCCAAGTAAGTTGATATAGGCATTATTGCGTATACCTATATGCCGCGGTATCCTAATCGAGTTCATATAGCGCGCGCACGATACAAAATCGTTCCAGCGCTTTTTTATTACACCTGTCGCGGGTTTGTCCCAATCGAGACCTAGTTTCCAACAATCCTGAACGAGGAGTTTCAAATACGTTACCACTGGACTTATGAGACCGAGTGGGTCGTAATAACGAGCCGCGGTTGATAGGATTATTCTTTTCGTGCATTCTTCCGAGTTAAAGTCTTCGAGGCGGGAGTGAAAGTAAAAATAATCTTCTCGAGGTTTCCACATTAAACCAACGATTTTAGTGTGGGATTCGTTGTCAAAGGAAATGTCCTTTTGAGCGCGAAGAGGTTCCGGGATATAATTATTTAATTCAGGTATATTTGTCAACCATTTGGTTAAGTTAAAACCGCCAGCGCGGAACAAACCGATCAACTCATCAATCAGCTGTTTAGCTATTTCTATATTTTCGACCGAGCCTATGTAATCATCCATATATAGATTTCTAGGTATGTATTTAGTGGCGAGAGGGAAGTTCGTACCCTCGTCTTCAACGAGCTTGTGTATAGTTCTCATAGCCAAATATGGTGAACATGTGAGACCGAAAGATATTTTATTAAATTGATAAGTAAGTAGAGGATCTTGAGAATTAAATCTAAATAATATGGATTGATATTTTTGGTGTTCCTGAGCCACCTTAACCTGGAAGAACATTTTTTCTATGTCGGCGGTAATAGCAACGGGGTAAAGGCGTAATTCTAATAATAAATTAAATATATTAGTTTGTAGGTTGGGCCCCGTATATAAAATGTCGTTAATCGACTTTCCCGACGACGATTTACTACCACCGTCGATTGTTATTCTTATTTTCGAAGAATTTTTATCATCGCGTACTACTGCGTTATGTGGGAGGTAATAATTATGACTACTTTCAGTAGAAAGTACTAGGTAATCTTTATTTAAATATTCGCGGATTGTGGCATTATAGCCTTCCCTTAAAACGGGATTATTTTGTAACTTATTTTCTAGCTTAATAAATCTACGGCGAGCGGCAAATAATGAGTCACCAAGTGACAACTCAGGTGTGTCTGAAAATGGTAAAGCTACGGTATAGCGTCCAGTTTCATCGCGTACATGAGTGCGACAGAACATCTCTTCACATTTCTTATCTTCGATTGAATTATGAATGGCGTTAGGTACGCTCTCGAGTTCCCAAAATCTTTTTAAAGTTAATTCCAAAGGAGGATATTCTGTCAGCGAACACAATGCACTATTTATTTGTTTACAATCTACTTTACTATTTCCTATTATGATATATCCGAGGGAAGTTTGCAAGGCTGAGAGTTTTCCCGGCTGGATGCATATTTTATTCGTACCTATCACTTCATTAAATATGCCAATACCCATTAAACAATCAATCTCACCTGGTAAATGGAAGTTGATGTCAGCTAATTGTAAATCACGGCACTTGTTCAGTATAGAGGGGCACAGTTTTAGGCTAGGTAAATTATTTGTTATTTTTTCTAAAACGAATGCGTTCACTGAATATGTATCATTAATATTTATATTAGAACTAAATTGAAATTGTGTTATACCATGCACACTACGCGACACACAACCTATTCCCGTAACAGACGAGTCAACTCGTGATAGAGGAAGTCCTAATTTTTTCACACATTTCTTTGTAATAAAGTTACTCATAGATCCACTGTCGAGTAAAACGCGGACACTGTGATTTATACCGAAAACATCTTTTATTATAATAATTGCAGTTGGCAGAACTGCAATCGAGGGAAAATCGTCCTTATGCTCTGTGCATTTAAGGTTGATATTTGAAGAAGTTAAATTTGCGTTCGTGCAATCAGCTGTGCTAGCGCTGTCCACTGCGGGTTCTAACAAGCGAGGTGTCGAATTATTATTATTTTTATAATCTAAATGAATAGCAGTATGATGCTTTTTATTACAAACTAAACAGCTAAGACGTGATGCACATTTATTAGTTTTATGAAACCCTAAACAATTTGTACAATAATTGTACTTTTTTGCTGCGTTATATCTATCGATGTTGTTCATTTTCATAAAAGAATTACATTTAAATAGCGGATGACGAGGTAATAAACAAACGGGACAATTGATATTATTGTCGTTTATTATTAGCGATTGAGGTGAAAATTGTTTTTGTTTATTCGAGGTTATTACTTTATTATTATTATTAATTTGAGGTTTTTTATATAAATTACTGCGGGATAAAATTTTAGAATAATTTATTAAAAATTCGTGTAAATTTTGAAAAGTGGGTAATTCTGTTTTATTTTGTTGTTCAAATGATTTAACGGTTTCTAAATCGAGTTTTGACAAAGCAATATGCGTAATAATGTAATCGGCTAAATCTGGTATATTCAAATGTTTTAAAGCTGCTACCGGTGAACAAAACCTTTCTATAAAAACGTCCAGCGCGGCGCATGACGGTTGAGAAAATGATTTAAATTGCAACAATTGTTCCAGATAATTCGATGCGATTTGTCTTTTGTCTTGATATTTTGATAACAACGTTTTCCATATTAGATCGTAGTTATCACCGTTAGGCGTGATACCGGAAATGACGGTTAATGCCTTTTGAGATAGATGACCTATTAAATATTGAACTTTTTGCGAGTTTAATAAATTATGATTTTCGTGAATTAATGATTTGAAGTTTTCGTAAAATATATTCCACGTATTAATGTCCCCATTAAATATGGGAATCTTGAGGGGGGGCAACTCGACCTTTGGTACCGTGCCGGAAGTCACATCTACCCGCGGTTTCACATCTTGATTTTTGTATTTATTAATTTTGCTTTTTATTTTTACGAAAATATCATTTAATGTTTCGAGGTGACCAAAATCGGGATCAAAATCTTCGTCGACCTCTGCGCATTCCATATTAATGTCGTCTATAGTTTTCATGAAACTTTGTCTTGTTTCATCTATTGTCGCGGCACTTTCTAGAAACATTGGAATGACGCGGGGGTCACGATCGATATGTGTGCTTAAATCATAGCATTTTTGAATTATACCAAAGAGGGATTGGCGTTTTTTCTCTAATACGCGTATTTTAGCGTTAGTGGGTGCCTTTTTCGACATATTATAATATTATACAAAATACGTGTATAGATATGAATGTATAAGATATGAATGCGTATTTGTGTAATGTAAGTATAATCTGAAGGATCTATACGGGATGGAGGAATAATGTATACGGGTCGGAGGATCAAATGGTGGGGCTAAGAGGTGATTGAGGTTGGCGAGATAAAGGAGGGTAGTCAGACTGACCTGCAGGTTTTCTGCTGGCGATGATCCCTTCCTGATGAAGGCTGATGGGTGGTATTCCGCCCACCTGGTCTGGTTACTCTTCTCCTTCGATTGTAATGGACTGTATTATAGGTACCAACCGATTCGTTACACGTTTATGATCACAGATATTTTAACACTACACAAGCTTACTGTTCGACTGTACGAGGGTTTCGACTGGCGGATTATGCGCAGTCTAGAGGTATAAGTCTCTGAATGTTCTACCAGATACTTTTCTTCTTTCTACTTCGCGGGTTTCAGCGGTCGCTTCCGAGATGCGTACCGCTTCGAGGTCAAATATGAACTGTCTGACTACCTTCGTTTTGGGATAAGGTAATCTTGGAAGGACAGGAGTGTGTAAGTGTGTGTGTATGTGTAAATGAATTTGTGAGTGTGTGTGTATAACGAGTTTTTATTTTATATAATATTATATTATTTTAAGCGGCGCAACCAGGTGCATAAAACTAGTTTATATAATTCAGTTTACGGTTGACTCAGTCGCCGTCACTCTGCCGCCCGGACAAATTGCTTTTCACGTTCAAGGATACACGGAACACATCACTAGTAAAATATTATTGAGATATTTAGTTTAATTATTTACTCTTGTTCCGTGCCTCATTATGTATGTGTTAATATTCAGAATAAATTACATATCACTGTGTTTAAGAGAAAGGAAATTGAAATCCGTATATCAACATTACGGCTTAGTTACTATTTGGGCATAGTCTTATTTCGTTCAACCGTATAAAGCCGTATTAAAATTGGTTTGGTATCAGATTGAAATGAGGTACATGCGGTACGAAGGAGATACCATGCAGCCTTGCTGTGCTGCTTCTGTAAGTTTCCAATCCAGCAGCCAATACTAGGCGTGGCGCATTGGTTAGCACACCAGTTTGTTACGCGTAAAGTCCCGGGTTCGATTCCCGGGTTCGAAACAAATGTTTGTTCATATCTTTTATTTGTAATATTTATAATTAAATCAAATAAAATAAAATAAATGGTGTTTTTTGCTCCAGGTCTGGTTATCAAAGAGTGGTAGGCAGTCTGGTGGTGGTGCCCAGTCTGCCAATCCAGGGTTGAAGGGTGAGGTTATGTGGTGACTCACAAGTTAATAGACCATAAAGTATTAAACTTAGTTGTGTTTCGGGATTAGCTTGTAAGTTGACGGTATTAACAGGCCGTCATAATGTGACTGCTACTTACCGTAAATATATTTTGGACCGCACTCCAGCTTAACCTCAGGCAAGGTACTGTCATAATATGTTGAGCCACAATAGAAATAAAGATTGATAAAATCTGTTTATAACGAGTGATTTGAAAGTTTTTAACCATTTAAAAGAATGTTGTTTTAAAAATAAAGCTCGGCAGTGACCATTACCATTCCTTTCCACTCTTCTTTTGTAAGATTAATTGTAATAGGACCAAGAAAAGGGGTGAATATGGACAAATTAAACGGAGACACGGACCGAATAATATCTAAACCAATAGGAGATTTTAGATTTAAATGCGTGTTGTTTTATTAATGTGTAAATATTTTACTTTCATTCTTCGGGTATAATGTATTACAAATATTTGTATATGATTTAGGTATATCTAAAATTGTATATTTTGTATCGTTACATTAATATTGTTTAGGGCTTAAAGTAAATATTTTCTATAATCAAAAGTAAACTTTCATTTCATATTTATAAAATTTATGTTATCATATAAATTATTTTCGCAATGAAAAACTAACATTTACTAATTTATAAGTAATAATAGTATTAGCATTGAAATATGCAAAAAAAATACATATTATTTCTGGTGGTATCATAGAAACTAGGCGACTAATGTATCAAATATCAAAGATACATTCGTAGCTACCGACAAGTTCGTGATTTTGTATTGAGAGCTTTTAGTTCTCAAGACTTTAACGGTCACTAGATCACAATTAAAAAAACTTAGAAATGCATTAATAAATTAATTAATATTATAAGGGTGGTAGGCAATGGTGTCCAGGCTGCCGATCCAGGATAGTATCGCCACTTACAAGTATACAGACCGTTAAGAAACTTAGTCGCGTTTTAGAATCAGCTTGTAAGAAGCCGATTCCAACTAGGCTGGCATAGTGGATGTGACTGCGACTTACAGTTATTCAATTGTAGTAGCAGTTGGGCACAGTGCTGTCATATGTCGAGTCACATAATATGCTAAGCTACTAAACACGCTTATATCATAGAAATTAAGCTACTAAAGTACATATATCTAAAATATATTGGTGAAGACAATTTGGGATAAGTGATTTTAAACCGAGGTTTTATAGTTTTCTTAAAACCGTCACTAAACCACAATCACCTTAATATAATAAAATAATTTAAATAATGTATTCAGTTAAACAATGAATAAGTAATTAAAAATAATAATAAATAATCAATCAATAAAATTGTCACGCCATTTTCAGCTGGGTTAGGCAGAGACTTAATAATAACATAAAATTAAGTTGTTATATTAAAACAATATATTAAACTTACTTCCGTAAAAATTAATCTCGCTGAAAAGTTATTATTATTCCGTAAAACACAATAATACAAAAAAACTGACACGATCACATATTATAAAACACACACGAAAAACTTATTATTACAGTTGCAAAAAACTTAGAATTTATTCCCGGACAAGAGTTTCAAAAACTCGTAACGCACGAGAGCTATCAACGCGCGCGCGAAAGAAACGTCCCAGCTTCGGAGCCGTCGGAACAGATCTAAAAAACAGAATCCTGAAAGCGTATGGATACAGCTTTACTCTCACGAACTCAACAAATAATAATAGATTTTGAACAGTATGTCCTTTTGCGTAAAGTTGAATTTCTAAAAGTGTCGTTAGCGCTGTTTAGAAATTGTGAACGCTCTGCATTGGTGTATAGAGATACAGGGAAGAGGGTGCACAGATGCTGTGCGCATGCGATTTCGCGTAACGCACACATGTGCAGCAGGCGTAATAACTATTGTAGTTTTTTACGTATGTGTGTAAAAGACAGGCTAACATTGTTCGACTCGTAGCGGACACTATTGTTGTGATAAACCCGGGTCCAAGTCCCGTGATAACCGCTGGTTTACGATCTCTGTGATTAATACGTTTATCCCATTTCGGATGCCATTCATCATTCAGTAGGTACCTTGAGGAAACGTTAACTTGGCTTTAATGAAGAAATAAAATCCGAGCAGTACTACGCTCGCTATAAAATCTCTCACCACTTTCATAGACTTTTACCTATGGATAAAAGTCCAGGAAATTTACGACATTCAAAATGACCTGTGGCGTATAAGTTTTTTTATGTAAATTTAAGAAACACATGGAAGTTAACGTGGATAATTTCCATCTAGTGTTTGAAAAAAAAAACTAAAATAATATTATAATGATTTACTATATTACATATATATGAAATATTACTTAAACAAGTTTCCTACAAGCATATGAATCATGAAACAAAAACCTAATGAATTAAACTATTATTATGCGGCTTACTATCGCGTTTATTTTGGTTTTGATTTTACAAAATAAACGCGATAGTAATCCGCATAAAATAATGTTTAATTCATTAATGAATGTTTGCGCAAAATCTAAGAAAATACTACGATTGGCTAATATTTAATACTACTAGCGAACATACTAAATAATATTTAAATTAATATTTAATTCATTATAATTTAATTTTGTAGATTTCAAGTTCTCATTATTGTCATGAATCTTCAATTATAATTCTTTTATAAAGTAAAATTACATAATATTTGTTTGTGACTACATAACCTTAGAGCTTGTATGAAGAGAATTGTGGATGTGAAGGATGCGAGGCAGTTGTGTCAGGATCGTGGCAAGTGGCGCTCCATTGTCTCTGCCTATCCCCATAGAAAAGAGGCGTGACAATTTGATTGATTGATTGACTACATATGTACCTCAATAAATATAATATAAACATGGTATGTCATTTATTTAAAAGTTACCGATTCCAACTAGTAAATCTAACTGCTGTTTGTAATCATTTGACTATATAAGAAGTCACCTTCATTAATAAATAGTATCTCAGCTCAAAATCAGAGTCTGTCATACATCGAACCAAAATAATAGAAGAATTAATTGTATTCCATTTGTATTTATTTACTTAGTCTGTTGTGACAATTATTGGAAGTAATGCTAAAGTCGAAGGTTCTGAACGGCTAGTTTATTCTTAACAAAAGTTTGTTTAGAAACCTAATACTTTTAAAACTTACACCTAGATCTCGAAACATAGAATCCTTGCAGTATAGTTAATTTTAGAATTTGCTTTTTTTAAATATTCTAATATAAGTTTCTTATTATTTAGTACCCACCTGTCTCCGTAGTTTAACGGGTGCTGGCCAAAAGTGGTAAAGAAAAAAGTTCCAGTTGATGACTGACTTTATTTTGATTACTTGGTTCTGAAATTTACTCGTAAGCCTAAACATAGAATAGTTATAATAAAAAAAGAAATTAATGAATGATAATGAAATTTGAAAAGGGAATTTTGTAAATAATTTAATCAATGCATATTTTTTATAAAGTAAATTTTAATATGGTTTTGGTATTTATTTATTTTGTTATAATTTATTACCTTTTGATAGGCTAATCATCACAAAGCATATTATATTATATATATATCTACAAGTCTCATATTATGAGGCTAAAAATATTTTTTGTTTTTGTACTCGCAATAACTCTAAAACGACTAGTTAGATTTCAAAATTTTAAATTTAATAAGTTACTTTTTGAGAAAGGTTACAGGATATATAATATTTCTGACAATATATCCTCTTAGATCAGCATAAATAGGTCTTAGGTGCTATAATTAAAATAATTTCTTACTATAAACCTTTATAATAACTTGAAAAAAGATTATTATTATTTAATACTCATATGTTGCACATTTCACTATTACCTAATTACCATGTATTTAATATAAAAGACTATGTAAACATTGATAGATTGTTTTTGGCTTCACGAATATTAAATTGTGTAATTTATATATGAAATGTAAAATTAGCTGTTAAGTCTTAAATAAATAAAGCTATAGTTAAAATATACTTTAAAGTAATGATATTTAAACACGTATGTTATTGTTACGTAAGCTTGAAGTGATACTCGTATTATTCCAGTTCTAAGCATATTATTAAGTTAGAAAAATATACAATGGCTCGCGTTCTATCCAAGCGGGGAGTTATCATTATGATAAATTAACTTTGTTATGTTTAGCTTGAAACTACTGAATAACCACCGTATGTGGAGAATGCAAACTTCCGAGTTTACATCTCATGAATAGGTGCTTTAGAAAACACTGTCTACAAAGCTACTTGTATTATGCGAAAATGTTTTACAAAATTATTATATGTACAATAATTTCCTTAGACGTCTTTCTTCTCGAATTAAGTTTCTATTTAAAGTTTTTGAATAAGCTATATTGAATAGGAATATATACTTATACAAGTATATTCTTTGAGATAAAACTAATTTGAAATATATTAATTGAATAACCGTTTTGCTATTATTTAACAATATTTTAAATTAGAAATGGAGTATTTAGAACCTAATTTCAAATCTTAAGTTAATTTTGCTTTGGCCGGCATAGTGACGGAGACGGCGCCCTTAGACCTCATCTTGCTTACCATCAGGCAAGTCGAGGCAAAATGGCGCGTATCAATAAGAAAGAGCTGGAAAATATGATGAAAATATAATTTATGAACATAGAAATCAATATTAAAACAGTTTAAACATTCATCGTGCTTAGGTCAAAAACTCAGCTCAAGTGTCAAGGGGTCTGACAGGTTTAATTTTGAAAATTAGAAATTAAAATTATCCTAATTATTTAAATAATTGGTAGGTTTCGTTAGGATACGTCTTTTTGTCGGTTCTGAGAAAAATTTTGGTAATAATTTCTAAAATATTAATTTTAATGAAAAGCAAAAAATGTGCCAGCGTGATCAGCCGCGCTCAACGGATGTTTAATGTCTCCTAATGCACTATACAGTACACACTTAAGAAACGTGACAAGTGACTAAGTTTTATATTTTCCTAAGTTTAGATAATTATGCTTTAATAAAGAATAATTAAATGTATAAATCACAGAGTTTAATAAAGAACACGAAAATGTTTATAAATAACAAAGCAAAAAAGGCAATTATAATTTAACCCAGTGTGTTTTATTCTTTTAGAAGCACAGCTGAATAAAATAGCTGCTGCCATTCGTTGTTATTAGTTCAATTTGTTACACTGATATTGAATTTTGATAAATATTTGCATTTCGACACTACAAAAGGTTATTTGATTTATGTTTTACTGCAGACTAGAACAATAGTTCATTTATACTCAATATTCAATCAATCAATCAAATTGTCACGCCTCTTTCCCATGGGGATAGGCAGAGACAATGATGCGCCACTTGCTACGATCCTGGCACAACTCCCTTGCTTCCTTCACATCCACAATTCTCTTCAAACAAGCCCTAAGGTTAAGGGCACTAGGCAACCTAGCTTTTTTTTCTACCTTTAATTTCTTATTGCTAATATTATCATAGGTTAATCAATGTGCATTTGTTTAAGTCCACTTTCAAAATGGTTCTGAAATGATTCTTTCGTTTTCTTCACTTCCACGACTTGACTATTCTAATATCAAATAAATATTGTACCGAAAATAAAATTATTCTGACATATACTTACCTTACTCTTACCTCGACCTAACATGATAAGGAGAATCTTCGTAAAACTCGTCCCTTAACTGGCCATTGCTAAAACATTTCAGATTCCAGAAAAGATGTCCATACCAATGAGAATAGTATAAAAAACACTCTTTACACATCGTCCCTTAACCCAGTCTATTGCTAAAAACATTTCGCATTCTGGAATAGTTATCAATGCGGCAAATCCCGATACCTTACCTTGTTCTCAACATGGATTACGTACCATCCACAGACCACTAACCTTCAGGCAGCTCATTATATTTATAATAGAAAGGTAATTCGCTTATTAAGCAATC
Source organism: Tinea trinotella (assembly GCA_905220615.1). NCBI lineage: Eukaryota > Metazoa > Arthropoda > Insecta > Lepidoptera > Tineidae > Tinea > Tinea trinotella. Next base: position 7,304,714 of record HG992321.1, on the reverse strand, counting down.
GTCAACTGATAGATGTACAGCTCCTATGTTACTATGCCATTAGAATAAGAATAGGACGGGCTGTTGACTAACTTCACTTCACTGATTCAAAGGTGTATTTTTCTTGACGGTCTGCACAGAAAAAGATACTACATTAAAGTGAAGTTGGTTGGAGAATTAAACGTCACAAAATGGCGCCGATTCCGTTCTATTCTTATTTTAATCGCATTGTAACAAAATTTGATTCATGATTTAAAAAATTTAACAAATGTGTGAAATTTATCTCTTGTCTTATCTGGACGAATATTAGTTGTACATTTGTTTTTGATTTAATCCCTACCTAATATTGAATACTACTGTCTTATGTACATGTATGTTAGTAAATAATAATAAAGTATCACATAATAATTAGCTAGAACATTGTTTATGAAATAAAATACTTTGGCGGCATGTTATTACGTATATTTCTTAAATTGTTTTATTTCCATTTTTATATTAAGCTTCTAAAGTGCTTCTATCGTAGAAACAGGACGAATTCAATTAATCAATCAATCAAATTGTCACGTCTTTTTCCCACAGGGAAAAGCAGAGATAATGGAGCGTCACATGCCACGATTCTGACACAACTGCCTCCCTCACATCCACAATTCTCTTCATACAGGCTCTACGGTTAAGGACGGCTTAAGAACTAATATCAAAGATACTATTGGTACCGGCAAGTGGTTTTGAACTGAACCCGTGCTGTCGGTTTGCATGACCATTAAAACACCACGGACAGCTTCTTTGTTTTAATGCAGTTATAAAAGCTTAACAGCTTAATCGTCTCCTGACTTCAAAAACCAAAGTATAAAGGGATTGATGAAAAAAAATTATATATATTACGAGTATATTATGTTTCTGTGGATAGATGAAAATGGATTCTACTTAGACGCTAGCGTAAACTAAATGTTATGTATTATGTATGTAATATAACTAAAGTCTATTGATATGTTATCTGTAGTACCGCCGAAAGGAAAAAAGTGTGCGAAAAGTTTAATTAAACAAGTTTGGTGAGAATTGAGCCCGAGATTCTGTAAACTGGTATTGAAGGCGTAGAATCCACCTGAGAGTTAAGTCAACTCCGATTCCGACACAATACAACCAGACGTTTACTTAAATCGGTTTTCCTACAAGTTTTCTTATCGAATAAGCGTTTGATAGAATTTTTATGAAGTTAAGCAGTTTTGCCTAAAAGTTCTTCATAAATTAGTAGACGCTCTCGGTTCGATAAGTAATTGTCACTTATCTATAGCTCTATCATAACTGGATTTAATTTATGATGTAAATTACAGGCAGGCGACATGCGTGGTCGCACGGTTAGCGTTTGGTTTGTCGCGCGTAAAGTCCCGGGGTAAGTAAGCAGTTTTGCTTAATTTTTTTACATACGCTACATACTAGACGCTCTTAGATTTTTTTAATAAACAAACATTTGTAACATTCAATTTAACTTTTAAATATTACAACTAAAAGCTAGGAAACAAATCTTTGCTCTGACTGGGAATCGAATCCAAGACTTTACGCGCAACGAAATGGTATGCTAACCAATACACCATACATGCAGTCAAAATATTTTATTATACATTATATACTTTTTCTATACTAAGCTACTAAAGTGCTTGTATCATAGAAACAGGACAACCAAAGTACATTTATCAAAGATTCATTGGTACCGGTGAGTGGCTTGCGTAACCATTGCACTGCCACTACACCACGGTCTCCAAGGCATTTTAAAAAACATGTTCATATGTTGATGTATGACGTTGATGTATTTTTACTGTTTGAACCTAGCATTAAGTAATTTCATACGCTTAAATTCTCGCTACTTGCATCTGCAACTCTGCACGAGAAACTATTTCAAATATGTAATCAGTTTCTAGTTGAATCATATTGACTGCCTCCACGAATAATATCAATATAGCGAACCATCTACTTTACATGGATTCACATTATAAGTGATACGTTAAAGAAACTTTCAGTACCTCTCATTGTAGTCAAAAATCAAATTATCACGCCTTTTTTCCAGAGTCAATGTGGCGGAGTATGTGGCGATATAAAAAAGTACAGTAAAGGTTGCGTTCGGGTTGTTGCTGTGAGTTCTTTAATTTATTGTGACACGACAATTAAAAATAAAAATATTTTTATGTCATACTCATCTCTAATATCAGGCGGATATACATTATAGAGTTAGTTTATACTATTAAAAATCCTAACCAATTTTACGAATACGTAAATAAGGATTTACGTAAAATTGGAAACGAAATACCTTTTTACATGTATTTAGCGTAATAAAATAGACGGTTTTGTGGTTGCACATTATTCGTTTGAGCCGTCGCTATGTATTGGGAAACACAAGTAAACATTCATCACTACCGAAATTCACTGAAACAGCATCTCCGAAATTATGAACACCGAAAACACGTTTGCATAATTCTGATTAGTTAAATCCTCAAACAGTGGTCTAACACGAATTTTAGTCATAGTAGAAGTCACCAAAAATGATTATACTTGTAATAAATATACAAGTAAAATTCCTATGTTCAGCTAGAAGACGTCCACTGCGGCTATGTGGACGTCTTCTAGCTGATAATGATGTAGAAAGACGCGCTCCATTGCCTCTGCTCATACCTGTAGAAATAGGGGCGATTGATTGTTAGAATCTTCAATTCAATATTAATAACATTTGATTTTATTAACCTAAAATAATAGTCCCTCCGATGCGTCGTATATTAAACAGCCTTGTTCGAATCTACCTATAGGGTGATACCACACGCAACGTATATTTGCGAGGTGCCGTTCTTGTTATTCATATTTGCAAATTGTATGCGTGTTCCTGTGTTAAGCCATTCCGCGAAACAACAAAACATATCGTAACAACGAATGCATTTAAACTAAAACTAGTTTTTTTTACACAGTTTTATCGCCGAATTGAATATTTAGTGTGCAATTCATGATACAAAAATGGATGAAAAAAGATATTTACCGGAGATATCTTTTTAAAGATAAAAACGGAGAAGTTATCAATAGAATCATTAATTGTCACTCTTTCATAGGCAGACCAAAGGCGCTCCTGGTACAACTCACTCGCTTCCTTCACATCAATTTTATTTTATACAAACTCTATAGTTATGGCATTGCGGGTCCCTGTTTTAACTTTCCACTCGCCTCCGATTTATAAATCTCTTTCGTTAATCTTCTTTCAGCCATTATTTTAATGTGCCCAAACCATCGCAACATACCCTTCTCTATATTTTTACAAAATAAGATTATAAATTAAATAATAATTACTATTTATTTTTCACTGGCACGGATAGCTGTTTATAATGCGGTGCTTGGTTCTAAGAACGATAGTCTGCCTTAATCATGTTATAAGCATGCAAATTTCTTTCACGTTCAAATGTCATCGTCACGTTCACGTCCATATCATACTCGTATAAATTTCTTCTTCTTTTATTGACTCTATATATTTATTACGATGATAACCATGTCTGCGGGGTTAGGTTGGGCAAGTTTAAACGATTATCATCTATCGGTGACGATTGTCAAAATAATAAAAGCTAGGCTAAATTCAATAAAACGAGACTATTAATCGTTGTGACGAATATCGTCTGTGCGACGACACGTTTCATCTTTATCATCAATAGTCTCAATTTGGTGGATTTAGTCTAACTTTTATTATTTTGCCAATCGTCCACGATTATCGTTTTAACTTTCCCAACATAACCCCGCTGGTCTAGCCTAGGTGATTTTACCTATTTAGAGTTTTATTGTGCTAAAATAAAAATATAACGCAGCTAGGTGCCCATAACCATATAGCTTGTATGAAGAAAATTGTGAATGTGAAGGAAGCGAGGGAGTTGTGTCAGGATCGTGGCAAGTGGCGCTCCATTATCTCTGCCTATCCCTGTGGGAAAAAGGCGTGACAAATATAATTGAAAAATATAACGAATATTTACTATAAAATAACCGATTTCGATATAACATTATTTTCTCAAAATTTAACAATATCTTGGCCATGGCAACGAATAATTTTAGCCAAAAAGGCTTGATCGAACACGTGTGTGTATTCTCAACACCAGGTTAAATGTGTGGGAGTAGATTAGATATTCAAAATAACATTGTACTGTAATAGAATACGTCTTGGTTTAATACGAGAGATTTTAACCATTGTCCGGGGAACATCAAAGGCTTCCAATCACAAAGGCATATTCCACAATATCTTGAGATACTCGTACATACTACATAACATATTCTGATACTAGAATTAAGCCAGTTGGAATCTCCTATCGTTAGTCTTAACTTAGAGTCTAGCGTCTTTATTTCATTAGAGACAACAAACAGTAAATCCCTGGTTCAAGAACACCGACTACTAAAAAAAAGCCGACCCAATTAACCTCGGTCGTCGTCACAATGCTAGCCTAAGCGTTTATACGCTTGATAGAATGATCCAATATAAAATACAAATCGCAATTTTTATTTTTTTTGAGACTTGATATATGTCAGCACCCCGCCTAATGTTAAGCTGGAGCGCGGCCCATTAATGGACTGGTAAAGCATTCCATTTGTTGAATGGTAGACACAGTAACGAGGCGCCGAACCATTTAGTTCGACAGTCGATTCGGTCGACAGAATTGCTACAATACTGCGCTTTATGACTATGGATACTATGTTTAAAGCATATGTTAAACATAAAAGTAAATGATTAAAGATAGTGCAAAACGGGATTTTTTATTTTGCTTATAATAGTAAAAGTAATTGTTACAAATGTTGATTTACTGTTTTTTTTTTTATATTTTTTATTATTTATTTATTTATTTATATTTCTATAAGTTACTAGTGCTTGTATCATAAAGACAGGACAACCAAAGGACGTATATCGGATATACATTGGTACCGGCAACTGGTTTTGAACCCGTGCTCTCGGTTTGCGTAACCATTGCACTGCAACTAACAACACGGTCGCCTTCGTTGAATAAGTTGAAGAACTGAAGATCTAGTCACTAAACTTTGTTGTTAATGTTATTATGGATGAATCCATAAAGTACAGTTATCATTTGTCACGCATGGAAAGTTTGACAAATCTCGGCAATTCCCAAGGGAATGAGTGAGGTATCAAGAAAGCGATTTTCGATTACAACTTCAGATGTAGGATCTTCGGGGACGAAAACTCTCGCTAACTTCACGTCGTCACGAAATAACTTTGAATAATAACGCTCCGAGTCACTTTATTAACTCTATTTCAAATTCAATTTAATGCTGAGTTAATGCCTATCCACAACCCCTTGTAGATCATTCAAGCCCATTACAAAAGAGAAACTTATCCAAAAGAATTTCCATTCGAATTTAGTTCGCCCACGTGGAAATTTATTCACTAATGGGTATATTTAAACGTTGTGTCGTTACTAAAATGTTTTCTGTCACTTAGATTGTAGCGGAACTCTATCATCTGTAGTAAAATCAACAAAAGGATTAAATTTACGATTTGACAATACAAAAGTACCTTTATTGCCTCCAAGTAGAAGCTGCCGAAAAAGGAGCTGCTTTGAGTTTGTCTCGCTACTAACAATAAAAACAACTTTGCAGAATGACGGGAAACGGCGTAAGCTCTACTATTAAACAAACCGTCGCCCGGGAAAGCAATTTTCGTTTCCAAGTTGAGATAAAGTGGCCCTTTAGGGATGACGCACTTTCTCTTGACTTTTTGGGATCTTTCGATTTAGACAGCAGTGACGGCGCGATCATTGTTCATAAATACTGTTACTTGAAAGTTCGAGATACAATTTAAACAGCTGAATTTGGATAACTCAGCTTAGAGTATCATTGAATTAATAATAAGAAAGAGTACTTTTGGGAATGAATTTGTGAGAGAGAGACTCGTTTTATTTGTGTAAAATATTAAAGCTTTTACTAAACAACTGTCAGTGCTATTAATAATATAGGCAGGACCGTTTGTTGTTACAAGGAGTTGGAAATATATTTGTTTAATGTTAATTAGATATAGTGTAGTGCGTTTATTGTTTATTTATTAACTCGTTTATATTCATTATTTATTTAGGGACTTTGAACCCAATTCAGTTACGTCTAGTTCCTCGCAACTTGATCACAAAAATAACAAACAATTTATATCAACCTTAAAATATTTCTTAAAACTAACTTCTAAATAAACTTTCATTTTATGAGCCCATTAAATTAATTTAGGCAATGAATCTGCTATAATTGATTTGAAACTACATGGTATATACGAGTATATATTGTTTAAATTAAGACTGCAACAATTGTCTATTGTCTTTCGGCTTAACACCTTACACAAACCATCATTATACCCTATATTGTAGATCACAATATGTGTTTATTGTCTATAATAATCCTACGGAGATAGGCAGAGGCAAAGGAGCGCCACTAGCCACGATCCTAACATCCACGCTTCCCTCACATCCACAATTCTCTTCATACAAGCTCTACGGTTATGGGCACTAGACAACCCAGCTTTCTTAAGGATGTCTCCGATTTAGTCAGAAAGCACCCTCCTTGTTCTGACTTCTTTAACGCATCCATTTACATCCGATTTATAAATTCCTTTTGTCAATCTACTTATGATGACGTAATAACTAATTTATAAACATGACACACGTCGCTCGTATAAGTAAAGCAACATGACTAACTCTACATTTTTTTCAAACATTTTTATACAGTAATACTTTAAAAGAGGAAAAAGCTAGTAAAATCTGATAAGAAAAACTCCCCATTTTGTCGTACAAAGTGTGACTAACACACCAAACCCTATTTTATATGCGCTATAATTTTTGACAAATGCCTCTCTCCGCACCTGAGCTCTCTCATACTTGTAATTCATATACAAATTGTTATGTCCTATGATATACGACTGTATTGCGTAATAGGAAAAAGGAATTTGTGAAGATTGCGTCTTAGTTTATATACATAATACCTATTTATTATTTATAGGAACAAGCGACCTTGGTTGTGATGGTTCGCAACCATTCGCAAATTACGTCTACACTGGACCAAAATCGCTCCATGTGTGGAGACCGCTAGGGGAGACTTATGTCTAGCAGGTATTCTGTGTGGCTGGTGGTGTATGTGACTGGTGTGAATGAAATGCTATGTTTTCATCATTACATTTTAATAAGTAATAACAATTTTGTGATTTTTTACCGTAACTAATATAGTCAGAATTTGTTGTCTCTTTTATGCACTTTAATTATTTGAAAACTTTCTGATTTATGTTCTACTTTTTTATTATAATTTACGTATTTTATAATTCAATATTTTCCTAATAAATTAAATAAATAAGACATGTACTGTGAAAAACGTATTTTATATTATAATTAGTTTTTACTTGCATATTTTTAAAATAAAAAACATTGAGAATGTTTGCTTTCAAAGAAAAGAATAAGCAAAAGAAGACTAATAAGATAAATAATGCGCATTGCGCATAAGAAAATATTTTTGTCAATAATAATATATATTATTATGAGAAATACAAGTGCATCTAATGATACTTTGAATTTATTAATAAATTTATATCACTTGGGTATTGGCAAACGAGTTAGTTTTGTTTTGCCCATTAAAGGTAAAGGAGGCGACATATATAGTAAAAAGTGGCTCTTCCTTGTTTCTATTATTCTTGTCCTTGTTGGAACGAAGGCATAAAAGTTTAGTTTTTGATATAAAAACCAATATAATACTGCAAGTTTGAACCATAATCCGTGGGAACAAAAGTGTAATATAAAGGCACCCTTTATGGAAGCATGATTAACACACACACATTTTTGTTATAATATGTTTCACATGTCACTATTGCATGTGCTGATTACCTAATTACTTTGTATTATATATAAAAGACTATGTTTATATAACAAAATAAGCTGGTAAATCCTAAATAAATAAATAAAGGCAACCGTGGTTTTGGGATAATAAAATGGCACGAACCGACAACCGATCGGAAAGAAAGGTTCTAGAGTGGAGACAACGAAGTGGATTACGTAGCGTAGGTAGGCCTCCTACTGGTTGGCCTGAATGACGACATACTCAAAGTCACGAATAACCAGTGGATGCAATTGGCATCTTGTTTGAAATGTCGTTCTAAGAGGAAGTCTATGTTCAGCAGTAGACGCCTTCTGGCTGATGATGATAAATGTATGTTTATTAATATTTTATTATGGCACAACATATGATTGCACACCGTCTGATGTTAGCCTGAAATGTAATCTACAAAAATACTACAAAAGTTTGGATGCAGTAGTGAGGTCTACTATCCCCGGGACTTTCAGCAGAAACCGGATTGGAGGACTCGACAAATAACTACTAACTGTCTGAAATTAAGCGATACATTTTGCAGAGGTGTTTGTCGGTCATTTAAATATCATAATTAACTTATAGTAAGCTTATGAATCGTATGCAACATTGATCAGACTATTCTATACTAGTATTAAGTTATTCAATATATGACAGGGTGCAGCTTAACTACTCTATTTATGTCACCGACAAACCCACGCGTAATAATATTAATACTGACGCATACCTAATATTTTTATTATAGTATTTTTTCTTATTTTTACAATTGTGAATGTGAAGGAAGCGAGGGAGGCGCTCCATTGTCTCTGCCTATCCCTGTGGGAAAAGGAGTGACAATTTAATTAATTGATTGATTTTTTATTTTTTTATTTTGCACCTTAGCCCTAATTTTGATCTTTATGCTGGTCCCAACGTTAACTGAACCCTAAAGAAACTGGTAGAGAATGTCTAGCGGCCTTTGTAGATAATGCATAAATAAATATTTAATAATAACTATTATTTTGGTAAGAATACTAGGGAATGGCAGGACACCACATCTCTACTGGTCATCACTATTCCAGCCGTGTTCAACCAATATACTACCTATTAACTGACCTGACTATTAACTAAAAGTACGGTATAGTCAAAAAATTCAAACATTATGTCAATTCTATGTTTCCTACAATACCACTTTTCACGATCCTAACCTTGTTTATTTTACATCCACAGATATTCTCTTCATAAACTTCTATGGTTATAAATACTCTCTTAGGAATATTTGTGATTAACAAGGAATATAAAAAATAAGCCTTATTAAAGATTTATTTACCAATTTATTTAGGCTCTGAAATAAACATAGGTTGAATAAAACATATTCAGAAAATTATACTGTGAATAGCGGCTTTCTATCGCGTTTATTTAAAGGCGTGACAATTTATTATTAATACTATTATTTATTATTATAAGTCATTTATAAATAAATGTGAATTATAATAATGTCAATAAAACAGAGGATTGTTAAAAAATATGCATCCTTACATCATTGATATTTTTTCTCATAAATAACTTGAAAAGACGGTGAATTTGCATCCATATGTTTGCTTAGGCGATTAAATCCACACCATTATCCCGGTTCTCTTTGCTTACATAACCCTTGCTAACGGTGCATTTTTCTCCCAATATTTTCTAGGTTCGAATTTCTTTCCTTTTTAAACTATAGGTAATTTTCTTAGATTTTGCGCAAACATCAATATTATCATTCGGGTGGTGGTGAGAATCACTATTTAGATATTTGTCCGTATATCTACGGGTTGCTTTCTGAAAAAAATGTAAAACCAAAATAAACGTTTTCGACGACAGGCGTGGACGAACGGTTTAGAATTAGGGTTCGATTCCCGGTCGGAGCAAATATTTGTTTCATAGCTTTAATTTGTCATATTTAATAATATTAAATATTGCAAATATTTGTTATTAAAAAAAAAGAGATGGAAATTTGCTTCGGGTCTGGTTATCAAAGAGTGGTACCCAGTCTGCCGATCCGGGGTAGTACCACCACTTACAAGTATACAGACTGTGAAGTGATTTGGTCACGTTTTGGGATCAGCTTGTAAGTTGCCGGTTCCATCTATGCCGGCATAGAGGATGTGATTGCTACTCACAGTTATTGAATTGTAGTAGCAGTGGCATTCATTCATGGACCACACTTCGGCTTAACATCAAGCGGGGTGCTGTCATATGACGAGTCACAATAAAAAAATAAAAAAAAACGCGATAGTAGGCCGCATAAAATTTGTTTAATTATAACAAATGTTTTATATAATAAAACTTTGAGGCAGAAATTTACTCCGTGTGTGTGGGTGGTGTGATTGTATTGGTGATCATTTGCCCTGTTTGCCGCGTTTAGTGATCGCCGTTACCGGTTCCTACGGGCATAGTGAATTGGACAGCTACATGCAGTTATTTAACTGTAGTAGCAGTCGCATCCATTCTTAGACCGCACTTTAGTTTGATATCAGGTTATTTGTAGTACTTTTTTTTAATTGTGATTCGACATATGACAGCACCCCGCTTGATGTTAAGCCAAAGTGTGGTCCATGAATAAATGTCACTGCTACTACAATTCAATAACTGTGAGTAGCAATCACATCCACTATGCAGGCCTAGATGGAACCGGCAACTTACAAGCTGATCCCGAAACGTGACCAAATCACTTCACGGTCTGTATACTTGTAAGTGGTGGTACTACCCCGGATATAAGAATGTATGAATATGAATTATAAATCTACATAAATAATGGAATGACTATTGCAGACAGAAATTTAATCGAAATGTCGAATGCTCTAAAGAGAATACTACGACGGATTTGATTTTCATGCGGTATGGTCCTTTGAGCTTTGGCAACTTACAGTATGATTATAAAATGAACAATAGGAAAGGCTTTTACAACGTTTGGATGGTTTCTTAATAGGTATTATATTGTTATGTTATCGTTAAATTAATTTTGTCTTTTTGTGTTTATTAATTATGACTAATTAATATTTCCAGAATATTTTTTATTTTATCCCCTTTTGGTACGATTTTTATTATACTAGTTTTTGTCAAAAATAACAGTCAAAATAATGCTAAGCGTGGGGATTATGGAACCCCCCCGTTATGAACGACAAAATACCGGTGGATGCAACTGATATCTTGTCGTTAGGAATGGCGTTCTAAGGGGGAGCAGTGGACGTCTTCTGGCTGATGAAAATGATGATTAATACACAATCTAAAAACAAATTATGTGGAACACACCTTTACTCCGCCTTAATATTCGAACCCGGGACTTACTGCTATGTCACCCTCGGTGAAAAACAGTTATTGGAACAAAATACGGAGTATTTAACATGAAAATGTAGATGGAGACCACTGCGAGGGATTTAAACTTCAGTCATTATGAAAAGCATTCTAAGTATTTTGGCCGGCAAAGTGAGGGCGCGCACCTCAGGCAGCCGTGAACAATCTGTTTTTTTTTTCAGTCGTCGTCACTCTTGTACTCCTCTTGCTTATCATTAGGCGGGTCGAGGTCAGATATCGTGTTACATTAAAAATTTTACTCAATTTGCTCTAAACATTTATAACTATTATATATACACTTACTCCTATAGGTAGGTATATATATCCTAGGTACATATAATCTAAGATAAAAACAAATTAAATTACATATCTCCCGCATCAGGTTAGACAAGGGTCGATTCTTTATGGAAGCTATTAGTCAACGGCAAGTGCCTCCGCCACCTGAGCTGGTCCGTTTGCGCAATCTTTTCTGCACTGCAGGCGAATAAACTTGATCACCTCAGCCTTTTCAAAGCTAAGAATGACAACACCAGTCTTTAATTCATATTATTTTAAGGCTTTAATTAGTTAAAATTGCACAATTTTGAAAAAAAAATTAGAAAGTTATTTTATATATTTTTAGTATACATTCCTACATTGACCTACTAAATAGCTTGGTGTCATGGAAACAGTATGATCAAAGTACATTATATACAATATCACAGATACATTGGTATTGGCGAGTGGTTTTGAACCCGTTATGTAATTACCTTAAGATTACTAATTTGATTTAGTATTTTTAAATAAATAATTTAATCTGAACCTACCTCTGACTCCGCTAGAATGCTGTTGAAAAACGTAAATGTAAAAATATAATTATAGTTTTGTTTTTAGATTATAAGTTTTTAGAATTTGGCTTTGAGTAGTTATAATGAGGCTGATAATAAAAATAGACTGGATAAAAAGAATTTATACAAGTTTTTATCAATCAATCGATCAAATTGTTACGCCTTTTTCTTACAGAGACAATGGAGCGCCACTTGCCACGATCCTGACTGACATAACTAACTCGCTCGACAGGCTTTTTAAAATAGTACAATAATATATAATTTTATTTAAATAATCTCAGAATATACTCTAAGTACAACTTATGTACAACCTAGCAAAATTATTAAACTGATCAATAAACTATGAACTTTGAAAACCTCGCCACAGTAATAAAATTGTAGTGAGAAATCAAATTCGTATTGTCTAATTACATGTAAGTAATTTTGTTCTAATACACATAAGTTTTAAATAATTGTCACTTAGCAAAAGAAAAAGGAAACTCTAACAACAATATCACGTAAACGAGAATTCTTATCCGTGGCGTTAAAAAAATCCACAATTCCCAGAAACAAAGGGAAAAAGATCCGGATTTTGTAAATTAGGCAAACAAAGAGCGTTCAAAACTAAGAAATTCATAACGTAAAAGTGGCTTACAGTAACGAGATAAAAAAAGCGCAACTAGTTTTCCTACGAGCTACACAACACTAATATTGAATGTACTCGTATAATTTTAAAACAACTTCGGGCGCTATAGTCTAGGTTCCTTATCGTACAGAATTTGCATAATACTTTAGTGAACAGTGTAGCGGGATATTGCTGCAGGCCAGATTATCGCTGAATAAGCCGTCGACATCGTCAGACCTGGGAAATTGTATGACCTTTACGGACGGTGCTTTACCATACATATTAGCCGAACATTTATGATAATATCTATAGCCTGTATCTATTTGATATTTACATGGAAAAAAACAACGACATATTTTTTTAAAATATCATTATCATCAATCAAATATTGTAAATATCATCATCAATATTACGCCTTCTTTCCCACAGGGATAGGCAAACACAACGGAGCATCACCTTCCTCGATCCTGACACAACTCACTTGCTTTCTTCACATGGGGATTAGATAATAGGGGTATTATCTTGATACAGACTCTATGGTTATGGACACTTCAGACCCCTGCTGTCCCCGATTTGATCAAGGTACAGTCTTCTGGGTGCAGATAAAATAGGAAAGAAAGGTCTCAGGTAATGTTTTTTTAAATATTAGTATTTTATAATAGTAAAACCATTACAGATAAAATTTGTATAAAAAAAATTAAAATGTATGTTTTTTCCAATTGGAACTCTAAATGGCTATTAAGGTCAAAAAGTAAAAAAAAATATATCCAAAAAATAAAATGAATTCAATTCAATCAGAAAAATATTTTTGGGTTTCAAACAACGCCTAACTCTTCCGCTTTAAATAATTTAATAGACCATTTCACTTTTAAAATTCAATATTCCATTTTTAAAAGAATTACATATTTTCATTTTTACTAGCATTTCCTGCATATTGATATTGGATTTCTACTTATTGGACTTTTCTAAGATTTATTGATACACCTATATCTTCCGGCAGGTAAAACTATAGGCATCCTACTCCTGTGATACCCGCATAGGCGTAGCATCCGCATTCTGTCGACCGAATCGGCAGTAGTACTAAAAGGTAGAACAACTGACAAGTGGATTGATATACCAGCTTATGTATTTTTTTTTCATCTCATAACCTTGGATTCTCCAAGTGAAGTCGCTGTTGGACTCGCTAACCATTACGCAACCCTATTACAAGTTCCAATCTTAATAAGCATTATATTTACTATTTTCTTCGCACAGTATTATTTTTTTATATTGTGACACGACATATGTATCACCTAGCCTAAATTTTAAATAACTGCAAATCGTAGTCGAATTCACTATGTAGGCCGCCATAGATCACAACTGCCATAGTGCCAGTTAGAAACTGCAACTTTCAAGCTGAACTCGTAGTCACTTTACAGTTCGGTGCGTCTTTTCTTTGTAGATCAATCGACAAGTGGAATGCTTTGACTGCCCATGTGTTTTCTCCATCCTATGACCTTGGATCCTTCAAGCGATGCGTGAAGAAGCACCTTTGGCCGGCATAGTGACGGCGGCTGAGGCAGCCGAGAACAAACTCGGCTTTCTCAGTTACGCTGGTATTGAGAAGAAAACTCTAGAGTTAGTTCTCACATCGTATTAAACTTTAAATCCTACGAGGGATGTGGTAAATCACAATGTGTTGCTTTGTGTTATTAGACATTTGTATAATATTTGTATAACTTTTGTATAATCTAATATTCTTTTTGGAATTCACAACCGTAATTTCCTATTACGAATCTACGTCGTTAAATACAAGCCATCAACAAATGTGTTAAGCTTGTGTAAGAGATAGAAATGAGTTTTCTTTAGTAATTTCTACAGATTGCGTGATATGGCAATTTAGGCTTGTCAGTGTGAAAGAAAAAACTGATTGCGCTGCCATATTTACCATGATGAATTCACGGTATTATCAAGCTAATGCTGTAGATATATTATGGATATAGCCATGCGAGAGCAATGTAATTATTATTACTCATATTGTAATTAATTACTTATATCAACATTCTAGTGATATTATGCATTAAACAAATTTTATGCGGCTTACTATCGCGTTTATTTTGGTTTTGATTTAACAATATCCGTGACCATGGCTGCAAAGCTCTCGAAAAGTCGGAGTAATAAAAAAATTGTAAAATCAAAACCAAAATATACGCGATAGTAAGCCGCATAAAATTTGTTTAGTTCATTAATCAATGTTCGCGCAAAATCTAAGATAATACTAAAATATTATTCATTCAAAACTTATGCAATTAGGTTTATTTTAATTATCAACACGGTGGTTTTTAACAGCATATGAAGAGAGCATCTCCATCCTATAAATTTTGGTTCCATTACGCAAAGCGCGATATAGCACATTTGGCCGGGGCCGGTAACGGTAACTGAAGCAACCGTAAAATGAAACGTTTTTTTCCATCGTCGGCCATTTTAGACCTTGCTCACCATCAGGCAAGTTGAGGATAAATGTTTCATCTCAATCAATGATATTATAAGAAAAGACGTAGGTGTGATTACTCCGAAAAAGGCATGTTGAAACTTCGCTAATAAGCAAACCTGAAATCAGTGTCGCGATGCAGAGCAACATATATTTGTCTGTTTTTCGCTCTCAGTAACTATCATTCCGTCCTACTTCCACTTCGTGTTTGACCGTTTAAACTCGTGCCATTTGCGAACATCAAAATTGATAGATAGGTAAATTCTTTATTGGACAGTAAATAAAAAACATATTTAAATTTGTGTATAACGTACCTACTTCAGTTTAGTTAACATCATTAGTCGTTATATATTTTACGTTGTTGTTTTTGAAAATATATTTAGTTGACTTATTAGCTAAAATTACACGTGTTTCAAATAATTTTCGAACAAGATTCTATCTGATACCAACCACTAAATGAATAAAACCTTCTAAATGATATACAATGATAATTTAAATTTTGTGTTTCACGATTTCAATTGAAACTGATTTCAAAGACACCTTTTCAACGTATAACCTCAAAGAGATTTTATTATAGGAGACAAGTCGAAATCCTCAGTGAGGTCATGCACATACAAAAGGCCATACCCATACTCGTATATATCCAGTGTCGCGATATTATTTAACATTTTACTCGCATTTAAGAATAATTTATTTGTATGTACACTCAAATTTGTGAAAGAGCGGGAGACAATTTTCTTAGCATCAATCGGATGCGTTGGACGCAAAGTGAAACTTGTGATCGGAAAGTTGGCCTTTACGACATGACAACGCTTATCTTCCCTCCTCCAAACGAAACACTGCAAGAACCCACCAATGCCGCCTTCTACATTTGGTCCGAAAATGAACTTATGGCTGGCCTTGGGATGCCTTGGCAAGGATGTGTTTTTGTTCAGATATCACATGTTCCCAGATATCACAGATATCAGATACCATCGCTCTACTACCGCGGAAACCTGCTCAGTTAAGCGCTTTACCTGTAGATAGTAGTAATTTACCTGTTATATGCTCCTATTATCCATGTAGTTGATATTTAGTAACTTTAATTAGTTGACAATAGGGGTGGCACACTTGATTGGCATACCAGTTTGTTACGCGTAAAGTCCCGGATTTGATTCCCGGTCTGAGAATATATTTCTTTACCAGCTTTTACATATATTTATTTGTTTCATATTTACCACAACCTAACATCAGGCGAGGAGCAGTGAAATGTCGAGACACAATAAAAAACTACATCTGACCTCGACTTGCCTATAGTAATAATAGTAAGCAAGGGGAAGTCCAAGAGCGCCAAAGAATGTAAAAAACCAGCTTTGTTTTTTTATAACTCATTTGCCTTGATAGTTCTATGTTGAAACGCTTAGATTATAAAATAACTCCTATTCTCTAATCTGAGTTGAAACGTAATAAGATACACTATGAGCTGTCTTTAAATTTATTGGTTTAAAATATTCCGTTTATTAAAATATCACTAACATAAATATAATATTTGTATACAGAAATATAAACACGTTTCATTCAATTTGACACCTTTTATGATTGTATGTTTGATGTGTCGAATGCTTATGACTACCTTCTTATTAAGTATTTGAAACATAAAAGAAAGTCTAATATTGAAATCCGTTTCTCTGAATTTCATAAGTCTGTCATTAAATATTATTAATACACTTAAAGGGTTGATAAATTTTCATCGATAAACATTTATTTACTCACCCCGCCTGATTATAAGCTAAATGTGGTCCATGCCGGCCTAGTTGAAGTAGGCATGACGACAGGCGTGGACGAACGGTTTGGCGATTGGTTTGTTGCGCCCAAAGTCCCGGGTTCGATCCCCGGTCGAAGCAAATATTTGTTTCATAGCTTTTATTTGTAATATTTAATAATATTAAATTTCGGGTCGAGTGGTAGGCAGTGGTACCCAGTCTGCCGATCCGGGGTAAGCCATAGTAGATCTGCAAGGCCATAGCGACAAATACAAAATTATGAGTAATACATGAATTGGCACAGTACCACCACTTACAAGTATACAGACCGTGAAGTGATTTGGTCACGTTTCGGGATCAGCTTGTAAGTTGCCGGTTCCATCTAGGCCGGCATAGTGGATGTGATTGCTATTCACAGTTATTGAATTGTAGTAGCAGTGACATTCATTCATGGACCACACTTCGGCTTAACATCAAGCGGGGTGCTGTCATATGTCAAGTTATAATAAACCAATCGCTAAACCGTTCGTCCATGTCTGTCGTCAAATCTCTTGGAAACGGATCTTTTAGGAATCGACTATAGAAAGATAAAGTTTATCAATAAATAATTATAAATATTAATATTTTTCATCCTTTATTGTACTGTTAAACATTGTTAATAAACTTAAAAAGGTAGATACTTATACATTGCTTTGTAAATTAATATTGATAATAAATTTCATTTTGATATTAGTTTGAATGCAATATTGAGTTTGGTACAACCCTATTGCAAATATATACTTGTATGACATGCGATCCTTGAAGTTGATAGGAACCTTTGAGCTCTCGCTACATAGTTATAACTACAAATAAGTCTAGAATATAAAAAGAACCTTTTATATAACAAAAATAACAGATAATAAAATGTCGTCGAATAAGATGGAGGAAAATAATTTAGGTACAATTTAAATTAGTGTTAAATTTTTTAAAAATACATTATTTATTTATTTATATAACAGTATAAGATAGGATTTTATAATAGATGTTTATAGCTATACGCTTAGGATCCTACGTTATAATATTTAGTATTTATTGTTTTGTAGTGGCTAAGATTTGTGACATATAACAGTACCCTGACAATTAATGAATGCGATTGCTACTACGCATCCGCATTCAAATCTCCGGTCTGATTGGAACCGGAAGCTGGTCCCGAAAGAAGACTAAGTCAACTTGTATTGTAAAGTAAACGCGATCAAGTAAACAACCTAGACTCTGAGCAAAAATTGGCCAATTTTTTTACATTTTCAAAATATCCAATTGTTAAATATTGGAATAAATAACTGCTGGAATGCTATAACAGATTTTTGCTCCAACATAACTTGTTATGGGGCGTTCTCACGGGGCGATTTTAGTTGATCAACTGCGAAATCGTTCGTGATTTGAACCGTCTGAACAGACTTTTAATCAAGTTGACGCAATAAATATCTATTCAACAAAAGTTAAAGACCTTTCGACTTTTGTTGATTCATTTGATAGCTGACAGCGAATCGACTCGTCTGAACTTGTTCGTTTAACTTGCATTGAATAATCAGTCCAATCAGTCAGTCAATCAGCGCGATTGAGTACCTATGTACTGTATATTGCATTCCTCTATCACCAGTATTTTGTTTGTTTGTAAGATAAAATGTGTATTGTGGCGTCCACATCCACGAGAAAAATGCTAAAATGAACAGATAGTGTAATAACACGTGTAATATTGAGTCGATTATTATTGAATCGTGAGAGCGCTACTGTCAATATTTGCTTTCGAATTTTTGTTAAACGACAAATATTGATCAACTAAAATCGCCCCGTGAGAACGCCCCATTAAGACTATTTTTTCTATTTCACAGCTAAATATTCAATCATTGTACAATGTTTTTATTGTACAACATTTATACTATTATTGCTTTAGTGTTTGGCATTGTAAAATTTAAAATTTATTTTCAGAAAATACAAAAATCGTTACGTTTGCCGAAATATTCAAACCTGTCGAAATTTGTTTTTGGCTTGCTGGAATCCCATTCGACGAGAACAGCTCAACAACATTACATTTCTGCTGTGTACATTTATTCATTTTTATTGTAGACACGGAAGAGTGTTTTTACTTTTTTCCTAAAATTGAGAACGGAGATGTTTTGGAAATCGCTACTTTAATACCTTGCGTTTTTACAGGAGTACTGACAGCTATAAAATTCAATAGTTTATATTTAAAACGGAGAAAGTTAATTATTTTAACCAAAAAACTAATGGTTTTATATGAGAACATACGTAATGACAGGCTCAAAAGTAATATTGTTGAAAAGGATGTAAATTTCCTCAAATACATAACTAAGTATTATGCAATATCAAATATTACTCTGCTTTCTGTATATGTTGTAAAGGATGTTATAGCTATAATTTATTCTAATATAATAGGGGAAGAAGGGAATTATCCCATACCTTTTGCAATTCAGCTACCGGTCCCTATAGACAATTTTTCCGTATGGTTATTTGCGTATTTACAATGCAGTATCGGAGGTAATTTGTTTTTTCCATACAATTTCACTTGGTTTATCTTTTTTTATATAACTATTACTAAGGTTTATTTTGATTTCGTTCAGTTAAACTAAAATGTAAAAGGTTTTTATTTTATTTTGGCACGATATATTTTTAGTAAAATTCATTTCATATTTTATTTGATCATACTCATGGCAGGTGGCGTTCCATTGTCTCTGTCTATCCCTTTAGGAAAAAGGCGTGACAAGTAGAATGATTGATTGATTGATACTCGTACTTTGATAGCACAGTGCTTGATGTAAAGCTGAGGGGGTATAATATATATTTTTTATATATTATGACATATGACAGCACCCCGCCTGATATTTAGCTGGAGTGCGATCTATAAATGGAAGCGATCACTACTCGTACTACATTAAGGTAGAAATCGCATCCACTACGCCGGTCAAGTTACAAGCTGATCCTGAAACGCAACTCGGTCACTTCATGAACAGAGCACCGGGCTTTTGTAAGCTAAAACACCACACACCGCCGTTCTCTTAACTTTCCTTTTTTTTCTTATTACATCTGTATTATTTTTTTCTTTTAACAACTCTCTTGCTTTAACTTCTTTAACTCACAATTCACTGCATACAAGCTCCATGGTTAGTAATTGTTGTACTATGTTATATTGTATTTGTGATTAACTTATGTTATAGCTTGTATCTGCATTAATTATGTATTGGCAAGTGATGTTTTGTACTGCATATTAACAGCTCAAATATGTTTGAATTTCTCTGTAATTTGTGACCAAGTTCAAAATATAGACCCGGAGGACATAAATGGGCTAAAGGAAATCACAAAATATCATCAGGAAATACTCGAGTGAGTTATTTATTTATATCCTACTATTTAGTATTTTCTTAGATTTTGCGCGAACATTGATTAATGAATTAAACAAATTTTATGCAGCTTACTATCACGTTTATTTTGTTTTTGATTTTACAATTTTTTATTATTCCGAAGTTTCGAGAGCTTTGCAGCCATCGTGGTCACGGAGAGACCACGATGTAAAATTGTAAAATCAAAACCAAAATAAACGCGATAGTAAGCCGCATAAAATTTGTTTAATTCATTCATCCTACTATTTGTTGTAAAAAAGTCCTCCTATTATATTTCTCTATTATTTTCTATGGACGGCAAATTAACGGCGGCTACTGAAACAGCCATGACCAAACTCGTTTTTTTCAGTCGTCGTCACTCTATGACCTCCTCTTGCTTATCTTCAGGCGGGTCAAGGTCAGATATCGTGTCACAATAAAAAAAATATATAATAATAGGATATTGTACATTTTGAATATTAAATTCTTTACAAACTCCGTTTATATGTATTATATTATAATAAAAAAAGTTTTTTGCTATATATCAATTACTTTTACTTTATAAATTAGTTCCGAAAATTGAATTGAGCATATTTACACGAGCTTATCAGTTTGTCCCAACTTTTGCCAAAGCGTAAGTACCGTACAAAATAACATTTTCTTAGTATTATATAAAAAAAAATAGGCATTTTCTTTTTCAGTTTATCAAATGACTTAGAAGATGTATTTACAGGATCTAATTTTTACAATTATTTGTCTGCTTCAACTCAGATTTGTGTTTTAATATTTTTACTGTCTGTAAGTGTATTTTAAATATACATAGTAAGGTTGTTTTAAATATGCCGAAATCTCTTTATTTATTTTTTTATTGTGACTCGACATATGACAGCACCCCGCTTGATGTTAAGCCAAAGTGTGGTCCATGAATGAATGTCACTGCTACTACAATTCAATAACTGTGAGTAGCAATCACATCCACTATGCCGGCCTAGATGGAACCGGCAACTTACAAGCTGATCCCGAAACGTGACCAAATCACTTCACGGTCTGTATACTTGTAAGTGGTACTACCCCGGATCGGCAGACTGGGTACTACTGCCTACCACTCTTTGATAACCAGACCCGAAGCAAATATCCATCTCTTTTTTTTTATTAACAAATATTTAACATTATTAAATATTACAAATAAAAGCTATGAAACAAATATTTGCTCCGACCGGGGATCGAACCCGGGACTTTACGCGCAACAAACCAGTCGCTAAACCGTTCGTCCACGCCTGTCGTCAAATTTATATTTATGCGGTCTTAATTTAAGACCCTTAAGGCCGCTAGGCCTTATCTACCGACCAAACATTAATATTGAGTAGGCGAGGGAACTGCAATATAGACAAAAAAGAATTAAAATAAAAAACTCTAGAAATATATTAACATAAATTATTACATAAGTATATACTACAAAAACAAATATATTTTATAAATAAAATAACTTTCACAATACATAACAATAAATAATAAACAATAACTTACTGGCACGCGTGAATGACACGACAATAATAAGGATTGTTATTTCAAATTTTACTCTACAATAATCCCTATTTTAACTAACTTATAGTCTAATTTTGTGCATCACTGTCCTGAGTATGTCACCCAAGAAGCTATGGGAATCCGGTCTTATAATTAAGAATACAATTTCAGACTGCCAACGTGTCTCAAATACCGCAGTATTTAATATTTTTCGTTTCTATATTACTTCAAATATTTTTAATGAGTATTTTTGGAGAACATCTTTTAAGAGAGGTAAATAAATAATCTTTTTTATTTTTTATTGCTTAATAAGCCAAGAAATCTAATAACTAAAAAAAACGATAAAGTCTACGGTTGCTTTAGTCACCGTCACTATGCCGGCCAGAATTATAACCTCTATTTTTAATACTATGTATTACACTTAAACAAAATTTCATTTTTGTCATTAAAATTAGAATTTATATTTGTCACCTTATCCTTGTGTCAATAAAAAATATAAATGTTATTTTATAGTGATGTGACATTTAACCTTGGCTTGCCTGATTTGCC
Source organism: Tinea trinotella (assembly GCA_905220615.1). NCBI lineage: Eukaryota > Metazoa > Arthropoda > Insecta > Lepidoptera > Tineidae > Tinea > Tinea trinotella. The sequence goes on along the minus strand of HG992321.1, from coordinate 7,282,479 downwards.
ATTAAGAGGAAGGGGAAGTCCAAGAGCGCCGACGACAAAACAAAAACAACACATTTGCACATTTGTCGTCACTATGCCAAAGTACTTTTTTACGCTTTGCTAAAAGGATCCAAGGTAGTAAGATGAAAAGAACACATGGGCGAGAAAATCTTACCATTTGCCAATTGTTCTACAAAAAACGACATGTCGGATGTAGATGCAAATGCTTACCCCGACCAGTGCGAGTATGCCGAGGTAGAAAAAGGTCCTCGGCTATTCTCCCTGATATAGACGATTATCAATCAATCAAATTGTCACGCCCAAAGGGATAGGCAGAGACAATGGAGCGCCACTTGACACGATCTTGACACAACTCCCTCGCTTCCTTCACATTCACAATTCTTTTCATACAAGCTCTATGGTTATGGGCACAGGCAACCTAGCTTTCTTGAAATATAATTATATAGACGATAAAGGAAGCATAAAGCCGCCATGTCTATTTAAAATTACGAAGGTTCCATAGTTCCATACTTTATATATTTCCAACCATGATACTTTTTTTCTCGTATTTTTTTTCAAGAGCGAAAGAGTACGTCATGCTGCCTATCTAAGCCAATGGTACAATATGGATGAAAACATGAAGCGAATACTTTGGCTTCTTTGTGAAAGGTAAATTTGAATATGTCACGTCACATTATTACTGTTTAATTTTAGGCATATATTTAAACAATCCTTTGTAATTACAGAACAAAGCGTCCCCAAAAATTAACTGCGTACAATTTTACTATCATCTCTTATGGAAGCTTTTGTAAGGTATTAAAGTCTATTTCTTTGATGTTATTTTGTTGTCTCATATTAAAGGTAACCTTGGTAATGGGCTGGTGCTGGTATTAGTAACAATTTACATTCTGTATGTTTACTTTTTTGTGGAAAACGGTCCCCTAAATGGAAGTAACAGTTAAATAACTACAGTAGAAGTCGCATTCACTACGCCGGCCTAGAAATTTATCTATGATGAATGTATCACTAGTTGATCTGAACTTGTCACTACTTCATCTTCACATACATTATATATTATCACATTTAGCAAGATAGCCTAACTAGTTTTTTTTAAATTGTGACACGACATCTGTCCTCGATAAAAATATCCTACAATATCTTAATAATACTTGTACAATTTGATCCTGGAAAAAGAGAGGGAGCAGTCCAGCAGTAGAAATTATGCTGGTTAATAATAATATTATAATTTTACATTTACTCTACTGTACCTTTTAATGTACAACGGATTCTATGAGGATTCTATGATTATAATTCATTAAACAGACTTTATTTACAGTGAATTTACTCTGTTCTTTTTTTTCAGATTATAAGCTCATCGTGGTCGTACTTCACAATATTAAATTCAATCTATAATCCAGCTGATACTGTTCTTACTACTGACACTATTTAGTTTGTAATAGATTTTATCACAATGTGCAATTAGTAGTAGGTAATAGTCCACAGACATATTCCTAAGAATCCTAATCCCAACAAACCTAACCCATGCTTCTACATAGAAATAAATCCTATAATTAACTGTGAAACCGATTTGATAAAGAAAAAATACTTTGCGTTGTCTCCGTTTTATCTTTTATCATATAATTTATATTGTATTATAAAATAGAGATATATTATTTAAACAAACATTTTTTTTATTTATCTTAGGGGCCTGTGATTATATCAGTAATTTGACAACAGAATGTTATTAGAGGTGACTGATTAATTGACTTAATCAATAGATAGGTTATTTACATTGAGTATATTAAGGAATTTATAAATCTGATGTGGATGGATGCGCAGGCCCAGGAGCGTGTTTTCCGACCAAATCGGAGACATCCTCAAGAAAGCTAGGTTGCCTAGTGCCCTGAAGTGGATGTGAAGGAAGCAAGGGAGTTGTGTAAAGGTCGTGGTAAGTGGCGCTCCATTGTCTGTGGGAAAAAGGCGTGACAATTTGATTGATTGATTGATATATTAAAACATAATATTTTCATTATTCTTAAATACTCGTGTTATATTGGACGTATAAAAAAAATCAAGTGTCCGCACTGCCCATAAACATAGAATTGTAGATGGGAAGCGAGCGGATTGTGCCAGTATCGTGGAAAATGGCTCTTCGTTGTTTGATTGATTGTATTAATCAATCAAATTGTTACGCTTTTTTCCCACAGGGATAGGCAGAGACAATGGAGCGCCATTTGCCACGATCCTGACACAACTTCCTTGCTTCCTGCACATTCCAATTCTCTTCATAGAGCTTAGACCTATTCCTATGGTATTATTCAAAATGTTAAAAAAAATCGCTTAATCTTTTCGTTAATTTATTATTTTGTTATTCGAAGCATAGACTATACGAATGAATGATTTTATAGACTATAAAATCATTTGCGACTTAGATATTATTAATTTATGAGTCTTAGAAAATTAAATGTATGGGGTTCGATCTGTCAAATTAAAAGCCAAAATTTGAAAACTAAAACAGAAAATAAAGAACAGATATAAATAAATAGTCATGTGTTAACAGGTATTAATTAAAATCAAATCAAATTAATAGCAGACAAAATTAGGAATAGCACAGTGGGCGATAAATGTGGTTTGATAGAAGATGTAGTGACAAGGATTGACAGAGGAATGCTTAGTTGGTTTGGGCGTAGGAAAGGATAAGTGAAAGTAGATTGTCGATAGATTTTTTTATAAATCTAATGTGGGTGGATGCGTTAAATAAGACAGGAGGGCATTTTCGGAGACATCCTCAAGAATTAGGGTCTAGTCTGGGTTGACTATAATCGTAGCGTTTGTATGAAAAGATTTGTGGATGTGAGGGAAGCAAGTTAGTTTTGTTAATACCGTGGCAAGTGACGCTCCATTGTTTCTGCGTAAAAAAGCCGTGACAATTGATTTTAATTAGTGCCCACAGGGAAACACAATCAATGTCTTTAATTATCAACAACTATCAATGAATAAATAAAATTTTAATTTAAACAAAAGATAAAATCACTGTTTCCGGCATAATAAAGATAATTAAATAAAAGATAATTTAAGTAATTTATCAATATTTTGATTAATGACTGTCAAATAAAAATTCGCCAATTCATTAATTAATGCTGTTATCGCAGTTTACATGCATATTTTAAATCCGTGTGAGGTTTCCTTTATCTTTTAATAAATAGAAATTTAATCCATTTCAAATCCGGAATATGACATTTAAAAACTTAAACTTCAGCAATAATATTATTTAACCACCGGATTTATTGACCGACATAATATATATTTTTTAAATTAACATTTCTATACTAAGCTACTAAAGTGTTTGTATCATAAAAACAGGACAATCGAAGATACATTGGTACCGGTGGGTGGTTTCGAACTCGGGTTCTTGTTGGCTGATGGCTAAAAGTCTGACGTGTGGCGCTGCTCCACGTGTCCCTCTGAGAGAGAGGGCACTGTGTGGAGTAGCTAGTGTGCCTTGGGGTCGTGGGTGTGTACATGTAGGGGCGCTGCACACCCGCATGGTCGCCGCAGGAGTTTAGCGCACTAAACTCCTGCACCACATAACCACGTCACTCCCCTTTTGGTGGCGGGGTATCCGAAGTATCGCATTAATAAAATAATTTCTAACAAAAAAAAACCGACTTCAAATAGTAAACTAAAAAGCAAAAAATAAATTTTCTTCGCACAAAGTAATACGTATTTTCATTTAGTTAAATAGAAATGATTAAATAATTACTTTATAATTTTAAAGTCGGTGCCAAGTAAAACAATAACTGTGTATAGATGAATCTTTCTAACAACTGACGATAATATTAGTAGGTAATTATCACGAAATATCTGTTCTGTGGTAATTATTAGTACTTCCTTATTATCCTTGTTTTGGTTTTGCTAACAAAATTTGTGATTTTTTTAAATTTAATACGTTCATGCTATTATTATAAGTATTGGATAGTTATTCATATTTAAATGCCATTGGATTCCATTTTGAGTATTTCATTTTAGTAAATTCTTTTGATTTATTTCAACATTGATATCTTGAGTACATTTGTTATGTAAATAGCTACTATATGTCTAAGTTGTATTCAGTGTCCTTTCATAATTCGTTTTCATTTACTAGTAGTTTGTAAGCCAGTATTTAGGTACATAATATTAAAAAAGTTACTTTGATAGTTAGTAGGTACCGATTCTTATATTTTTATAAGAATATTTAATAATATTGTGTGTACTTAGTAATTTGATATAGTAGTAAGGTTGTTGTAGCATTGACTTGGCACCGACTCCAAAATTATAAAGTAATTATTTAATCATTTCTATTTAACTAAATGAAAATACGTATTACTTTGTGCGAAGAAAATTTATTTTTTGCTTTTTAGTTTACTATTTGAAGTCGGTTTTTTTTTGTTAGAAATAATTTTTTTTTCGATTTTAAGTGATGGTTAGACCGAGCAAAGATGCTTCTCGAATGAAGAGAAGACGGTTACTTCAGACGGAAAATGATAGACGGAAACGATTAGACATAATAAAAAAAACTTAACAAACGCACTAGTCGCCCCTACGATGAAGATCCCCTCGATTTCTCTGGTCTGCCATCATCAAACCCTGATTTTCTTATCATGGGACCATCTTTGAAATATCTTCTTTCCAACAAAAAAAGAATAATCAAAATCGGTTTATTAACAACGAATATAAACGGCTGAATTGAGAAACTTCCTTTTTTTTTGAAGTCGGCTAAACTTTGATTCCCTTATCATCAAAATCGGTTCATAAACAACGAAGTTATCCGCGAATAAACATAAAAAGATATATACAGTCATTTTAGAAACCTTCTCCTTTTTTGAAGTCGGTTAAACCCTGATTTCTTTATCATGGGACCACCTTTGAAATATCTTCTTTTCAACAAAAAAAGAATTATCAAAATCGGTTCATAAACAACGAAGTTATCCGCCAACAAACATAAATTAGAATGTTGAAAATTTAAGACTTATATGATTTTCTCATGGATGCCATTATCAGAACTGGACAAAATTAAAATGGGACCAAACGAGAAGCATCAGCTATCAAATAAAAAAAGAATCATTAAAATCGGTTCAACCAGTCAAAAGTTTTGAGGTAACAAACATAAAAAAAAAAAACATACTGGTCGAATTGAGAACCCCCTCCTTTTTTGGAGTCGGTTAAAAATAAAAATTATATGCCGTGGTGTAGTAGTTGTGGAACGGCCCCCCAAACCAAGAGACCCGTAATAACACACTGTAATCGTAATAAAGTAACGTGCAATAGAAAAAAATTCTTTTCCTTGTGACAATATTAATGGCAAGTATAATGTAATATTTAGGTAAGTATTAATATGTAATCCTTGACATACTCTAAAATTTAATTTTGAATACAAATTGCCAAGTAAATAGCATTAAATCCACGATATGACAAAACTTCGGAATGCTTCATTCATACCATACGCATACTTTCCATTGTTAAATGTTATAATTGTTTTTGTTTGCCCACAATGTTTTTTATTGATTAATAACATGCTAATTATGTTTATTTTTTCATAATCTGTTTTATAATTTTTAATACTGATACGTACGGATTATCTTATTTGTTTTTAAATCATCTGCATTCGTTTACGTAAATACATTTAAGTATTGTTGTTCATGCATCATTAAATCATAACTTATATTCTGCGATGAAAATTACAATATTATTTCTAACTTTGATTTGGACTGGTAAGTAAGTTTAATTATATCTCTAATTTATTTATTTAAGTATTAATAAATCAATTAAATTGTCACGGCTCTTCCCCACAGGGATAGGCAGAGACACACGATCCTACCACAACTTCCTCGCTTCCTTTACATCCTTAATTCTTTGTATATAGGCACTAGGCAACCTAGCTTTTTTGAGGATGTCTCTGATTTATTCAAGTATAACAACAGATTAGAGGCAAAACTTAAAATATATCAATCAATCAAATTGTCACGCCTTTTTCCCATGGGGATAGACAATGGAGCGCCACTTGCCATGATTCGACACAACTCCCTCGCTTCCTTCTGGTCTGGTTCCTTAAATTCTGGTTTGTACGTACCTAGCTTTTTTAGCTCTCCTTCAAAACCTAGTAATTGGAACTATAATTCAAGACAATTTTGAAAATGGAGAACCAAGATTTGTTCAAATTCCTGATGCCGAAGACAATCTGCGTCTGGTAGACTTATTTACACCTGTTAATGAAACTTTAATAAATATAATAAATGAAGACCCGGGGAATGAATATTGGTTATTTACCAGGTAAATAAAAAAGCTAAGGAATATTAGCGTAAAGACTGTAAAATAACTTTAAAATATGATAATTACAGAAACAATCCCGACCATCCACAAATGCTTGAATACAACAATGTTTGGTCAGTAGTTGTTTCCAATTTTCAAGCACATAGACGTACAATGATAATAGCCCATGGAGGTTTCCATAGCGGACATAATGAGCCTAATCATATTTTGCGAAGAGGTAACTATTTATATTGCACCTAAAATCTAAAGAATTGAACCGCGTTCATAGAAGCGTGAAACATTTATTAGGGAAATTATGGATGTAAAAATTATGCGTCGTATCCACATAGTAATAGAAAAATAATGTTTGATTGGTTTATTTAATATGAATAAGTGCGATCGTAGCCTAGTTCTTAACATTCAGAACATTCGATAATGCGGTATCGAATGATCGATTGTGGTGTTTTGAATGGCACATTGTCAAGATGTTGACATGTCTTAAAATTCTTGAACTACAAGCATAGAAATAGCCAAAATCTTGTCTGGATATTGTACTAAAATAGACTATAATTACAATAAGTTTTGGTGTGGATTTTAGTATATTACCTTTAATTATGTTTCAGTTTATTTAGCAAGACACGATGCTAATATAATAACAGTAGATTGGAGACGTGTAGCACAGAATGACTATGTGACAGCAGTAAGAGGTGTCCCAGCCGTGGGCAGAGCAGTTGGTAATTTTCTAGAATTTCTACATTGGAATTTTGGTTTAAGTTATCATAATATCCATTTAGTTGGATTTAGTCTTGGTGCACATCTTGTCGGTGTTGCTGGTCGAAGAGTTGGTGGAAAAGTTGCTCGGGTGACAGGTATGTATTGGAAACTGTACATCTACTAGCAGCAAGCAAACGTTAAAGGTTTTTCAATATTTAACAATATATATTATTGTAAGTAAATAATTTATGAACATACCTACATATTAAACATACATACATTGCAGGTCTAGACCCAGCTGGTCCTTTATGGTTAACCAACAGCGAACGAATGACTCCAAATGATGGAATATATGTCGAAGCAATACACACTGATGGTGGTTACCCTGGTCCTGGTGTAGGAATAGGACGCCATATTGTTCAAGTAGATTTTTTCCCCAACGGAGGAATATTACAACCAGGTTGCACAACCAATGTTTGCAATCATAATCGTGCTTACGAACTATTCGCTGCGTCTATAACTCATAATCATCTAATTGGGAGACACTGCGCCAGTTACACACAAGTTGGTTGGAATACGTGCACAGGAGTTTTGTTAAACTTAGGCAATGACGATCTACAGAAGACCGGGTATGTATATTTATAATTCCAACTCCCAAGATACGAGTAGTAAGAACTTTGGAATATTTAGCAAAATTATAATGTGTTCTTTGTTTGCAGAACTCGAGGCAGATACAGAGTCAACACCGAGTCTACATACCCATTCTAAAAGATTTATAAACATTTAAAATAAATAAATAATGTTTTTAAATACATAATCTTTTGATTTTGTGAGTGGTAGGCCATGATGCTCAGTCTGCCTATCCGAGTACTACCACAATTTACAATTATTTAGACCGTAGATCGCGTTTCGAGATCAGCTTGTAAGTTGCCGGTTCCTACAAAGCCATTAAACAGTATTAGCAGTCACTTATATTTATAGACCGCACTCCAGCTTAATATTATGCGGTGTGCTGTCATATATCGATTTACGTAAAAAACATTTTTATTAAGATTCGATATTTAATCTCAACTTGCCTGACTATATATACGAGTATAATGTATATTATATATTCACTTTACAATATAATCATAATCTATATGTAATTTATAACGGCTGTTCTTCAGGCACTAGTAATATTATCCGCACTCCAGCTCAATATTATGCGGTGTGCTGTCATATATCGAGTTACGTAAAAAACATTTTTATTGAGATTCGATATTTAATCTCAACTTGCCTGACTATATATACGAGTATAATGTATATATAACCACTTTACAATATAATCATAATCTATATGTAATTTATAACGGCTGTTCTTCAGGCACTAGTAGGTAAGGTAGTAATAAAACCATAGAAATACACGGAATCAATTTATTACTAAGCATTTATTTGAGTATCCATTTATGAAATAAAAAATTATTTAATCATAAATGTTGCCAAAAGGGTATCTGCGTCCAGTATTTACTCGATAACGTCCGTTTCTGAAAATAATCACGATAAATAAATAGAGGACTTTAAAAAATCAAGTTCTCTATATTAATCTATAGAGAAAATGTTCTTACCCTTGTTTATTAACATAAGCATTTCCCATTGGGAATTCTGGTCCTCTGCATCTATTTAAATTAATTTGTGTGCTGCTTTCACATCTATTTCCTATTAAGTTGTTATATGCTACTGAAGCAGCGAAGAATTCCCAAGCTCTATTATGATTGCAGATATTTGTTAAACATCCAGGTTGGGATAATCCACCGTTTGGATAGAAATCAACTTGGGCAACATCTTGTCCAATGCCGAGACCGCCGACAGTGTAACCACCGTCTGTATGAATAGCTTCGACGTAACGTCCGTCACTTGGAGTCATTCCATTTCTACTTAGAGTCCACAATGGTCCTGCTGGATCCAGGCCTAAAAAAAAACGATGAGGCGAAGAGATACTTATATATTGTGAATTTGTAGTACATTTATATCTCAAGTTTGATCAAGTTACCTGTAATACGGCCAATCCTTCCACCACATTCACGCCCAGCATTACCAACAGCATGAGCACCTAAGCTAAACCCTACCAAATGTACGTTATTAAATGATACTCCTTGAGAGTTTAGGAAGTTTATAAAACGACCTAAATTTCTGCCCACTCCAGGGACGGCATTGGCTGCAGTTACGTAACCAGAGATAGCCAAACGTCTCCAATCGCAAACTATAACGTTTCCATTATATCTTCCCAAGAGGGCTGAAATATATGATTAGGTTATGAAATATTACAATTCATTTCACAATACATCAGCATCAAATTTAACAAGTTTTTTAACCTCTTGTAATCGCTGGATTAAGATTTGTGTCAGAGTTGCTGAGCCATCCGTGAACAATTACCATAGTGGGTAGACCTGTCTGAAAATGGGACTGGCGGATGGAATTTGCGTCACCCATTACAAGTCTTTGGGCATTATGAGGATTGAGTCTGAAAAAATATATGTTACTAGTAACATTTTATTATTATTTATTATTTGACATAGTATTATTATTGTCATGTTAGCAATAAATAATTAATTATTCTTTAATTAATAATTTATTTTATCCAAGTTTGCCAATCCTGCTAAACTTCTTAAATTATCAAGCTTTTTTAAATTGTCTCACTACATGGTATGATGATGAGGCGGGCAGTGGCCTGAATGGATGCGACACCTGCTACAGACAATTGTTTGCAAGCAGCAAGCATATTCGCCATGCTGGCCTGGCTTCAGCCAGAATTTAATCATCATCTAGAATTAATTCCAGAAACTTTTGGGGTTCATTTTTTTATCGTACCTTGTGAAAAGCAAATATTCATTAATGTCTTCTTCACGTCTGATCATGTCCTCAAAGTTAGGGTCAATAGGTTCCTCAAGATCCACTTGTTGAGGATTTCCATCGCCATCAGGGAATGTTATGAATCTAGGATATTGAAAGTCAACATCTTTCTGTTCACTTGGAAACGCTGAGACAGTGTATGCTAAAAATAATATTTAAACGCACATTTAAGACGTAAATACTCAAAAAAATAACAATCAAAAACTGAATGGTGACCATTGTTAAACAAATTAATCCAGTTAATAAAGTTTGGCCTTTGGCAGCCACACTAAAATGTTATAGTATTTTAATAATAAAAGCTAGCAATTTTTAATAAATATGCACCAATAAAATATATTAATCGCATATAATCCAATAATTAAATATCCTTTGACTTAAAATGTTATCACCAAAAATATGACAGTTTCTAATAATAACTTTATTATATTATAAAGAAAAAATCTGTATGGGATATGTGTTTTTTTGCATTACATTTCTTTATCGTCGTAACGCAACTTTGCGGAACGAGTTTTATTCTGTATCTATAACTAAATAATATAAACAACATGAAATAAAAAAAACAGCATAAAAAAATCTAAATAAAATATTTTATTTTAGCTTAATTTTATTTCGCCCCGGTTAGCTTCATTTTATATCGGTTATGTTTTTCGATACTTCTTTGTATATCAAGATGCCAATAGATACATCTAAATTACGAGATTAACACTTTTTTATTTTGACTCGACATATGACCTCAACTTGCCTGATAGTGAGAATAAGAATACCAAGGACTGACTAACATCAGGCAATTATAGAGAAATAAAAAAAAACTTAAATATTTGCTCCTGATTATTTGTGAAGTGTTTATATAGCTAACGAATAATTGTACAAGAGAAAATAATACTAAAGAAAAAGGCGTGACTTTAATTGATGATGATGAAGGCAATTTAACCACAATATACGCACAAGTCACTATAAAATGGCTGCTATACGGTGGCCAAGAGCAGTAATTTTAAACCTTTTTGCTAAAACTAAAGAACACAAGCACAGACCTTTTAAGATAATTTTGACATAATTCAGGGACAATATTTAATGAAATGAAACAATTTCTTCCCATATACGGATTCTCCGTGTGACGAATTTTCGGTCATTGAGGCTCTTATTTCTGCCCTTGCCATCAATTCTTGGCATACCAACAAATAAGTAGAGGTCAAATATCGCGTCTCAATAAAGAGTAGGTTACGTTGGGTAATAATTAAAAAAAAATATTTGATTAAACAAAAAACTTTATTGTGCTGTGTACAAAGGCATATATTCGGCCTTCGGGACTATACAGAAGAAATAAAGATTTCAATTTTATTAAATCAAGTAAATCACAGAATTATTTAGAACTAAGTTCTTATTTGTATTATTTCAGTCTTTATTTAATCATCGATGTTGCCGAAAGGATATCTGCGTCCAGTGTTTACACGATAACGTCCCTCTCTGAAAATAAATACAAACATAAATATAATATATGAATATATAATCAAGGTTTTTATATTATTGTTATTTTTTATTGTGGTTCGACATATGACAGCCTGATGTTAAGCTAAATTGCGGTTCATAAATAAAGACGAATGCTAGTATAGTTAACTAACCGCAAGTAGCAACCGCATCCATTGTGCCTAGTTGCAACCAGCAACTATCAAGTTGATCCCGAAACGTCACTGAATTACTTTACGGTCTGTACAACAGTCTACCTACCACTTCAAAAGAAATTAACATTTATTTGTAAATATGAATTGCTTACCCATTCTTATTAACATAAGCATTGCCCATTGGGAATTCTGGTCCTCTGCATCTGTTCAAATTAATTTGTGCGCTGCTCTCACATCTGTTTCCTATTAAATGGTTATAAGATATTGTGGCAGCGAAGAATTGCCAAGCCCTGTTATGATTGCAGATATTTGTTAAACATCCAGGTTGGGATATTCCTCCGTTTACATAGAAGTCAACTTGGGCAACATCCCGTCCAATGCCGGCACCACCAACAGTATAACCACCATCTGTGTGAATAGCTTCGACGTAACGACCATCAAGTGGGCTCATTCTATTTTGACTGGTAGTCCACAATGGTCCTGCTGGATCCAAACCTAAAAGTCACAATTTTATGAGGTGAAGAGATACTCATTGTGAACTAGCTGTGTACCTGCCGACTTTGTACGCCAAAAGATAGATTTTGTATAAGCTTTAAATATAGCATACGTGTATCCATAATTTACATGACACCTTTTATTGGTAACCCGCTCGAATTTTTGAACTCTTATATTTGTAAAATATTTTTTCATATTCATGATCTACTCTTGTATTTGGTTTGTTGGTTTACTATTTTGGTCCCTGAAACTAACCAATAAAAAAATTTTTTTAATCCTCATTTCACATCATCTTGAATTTTATATCGAACCTGGTAGGCATATAGTATTAAAAAAACCATTATATCTGCTAGCTCGACCCATTTTTTAAATTAGTTTTTGCGTGTTTAACAAAGATACCAGCAGAAAAGAATCAGAAAATCATACAAAAAATCCATGAACAGATGTTTTGGAGTGTACTGTGTCAACTGTATTAAAGAAAATATATTTTTAAGTACAGATTTATTTCGTTTATCTTATATATCATTTGCTTAGATACAAGTATGATATTTAGTGACAGATTAGGATTCAATGAAAAATGAAATTACCTGTAATACGGCCAATCCTTCCTCCTAATTCACGTCCAGCAATGCCAACAGCATGAGCACCTAAGCTGAACCCGACCAAATGTACATTATTGAAGGAAAGACCGCGAGAGTTTAAGAAGTTTATAAAACGACCCAAGTTTCTGCCAACTCCAGGAACAGCACTAGCTGCAGTTACGTAACCAGCGATGGCCAAACGTCTCCAATCGCAAATTATTACGTTTCCGTTAAATCTTCCCAAGAAGGCTGTAATATAAGGTTTTGAATTAATGTAATTCATTATAATAATGCTTTAGCTTCAAATTATCATTCCCTCAGAAATAGAGACAACGAAACACCACTTTCAACAGTTCTTCTAAATTAGGCCCTAAATTAAATCTGTGCCTATCCCTGTGGGAATTAGGTCGTAAAATTGGTGATGATAATGATGATGTAAACTAACCTCTTGAAATCGCTGGATTAATATTAGTTTCGGACTTGCTAAGCCATCCATGAACAATTACAATAGTTGGTGACCGTGACTGGAAATTGGAGTTGCGGATGGAACTTGCGTCACCCATTACAAGCTTTTGGCCATTAGTAGGATTGAGTCTAAAACAATTCGATTTCTTATTCAGTTTTTCGGCTCATGCTAATGCTAATACTTTACTTTATTTTATTATTAAAATTAGACAATATATTCACTGCCCATCGGTCGGCTGCGAGTAGGTATGGCATCCAGCGTTAATCACATAACACGTGACTCCTCTGAGTACTTTAAAGTGCTGAATCAACATTACATATTACTAGGTTAATGCCACATCAAATACTTGCAAGCTAAGCTCCGGCCGCAGTTGGAAGAAATGCACGTTAAAATAAAAGGGTTGAATGATTTCGACGTGCTTTAATTTCATTTTATATTATATAGGATTAGCTAATTAAATTAATTCGTTAGTTCTTGTTATATTGAAGCACGTAATATTAGCTGAAGTGCGATCCATAAGGAATGCTGCTTTATTAATTTTTTTTATTTTAATTGTGGCATGACATGAAATGAAATGATGCGACTGCTGCCACAGACTTATGTCTGCAAGCAGCAGTCGCATCAGCTGTACCGTAGCCTGGTTTAATTCTAAAAACTTTAGAGCTGATCCCGATAAACTACTAAGTAACTTTACAATCCTTACCAAGTGAAAAGTAAATATTCATTTATGTCTTCATCGCGTCTGATCATGTCCTCAAAGTTGGGATCAATAGGTTCCTCTAAATCCACTTTTTGAGCATTTCCATCTCCATCAGGGAATGTTATGAATCTAGGATATTCAAAATCAACATCTTGTTGTTCAGTTGGGAATGCTGAGACAGCGTAAGCTAAAAATAATATTAAAATGCACATTTAAGATATGAGTTGGTACTCAAATATTACTATTGATCATTAAACTTAGATAGTGACTATTAGCTAATTATTTAAGCTAATATTTATTTACACCACGAAAATATTCACAAACATTAAAATAAAAATTAAAGCGTTTTAATTTAATAATAACAACGAATAATTATTTATGATTTTATGGCAAGAATTATAAAAATAAATACCTGCTAAAGCAAAAATGGCTACATGCAAGACCTTCATCTTGACTAATTAAAATTCAGAACTCTGAATTTCTATTTATAGGAAGCAATATCTTACTTGTACTGATAACATAATAATCACGTATCATCCAAAATTATTTATCTAATTAATAATGTTATCAGAAAAAAACATCTTTAAATCTTATAATAATTTACTTAATAACAACGATATTATAATCGTTCGAGAGCTGTTAGACACTTTTAGGTAAGTATTTGAGGTACTATGAAAACTTAAAGATATCTATACCAGCGGGACGCTATAATGGACGTTTTGATGTTTAATCGTTCATCAAGTTTCGTATAGTGTAAAAAATATTCTGGTATGGTTATTTTTTCACTCTACAAATATAAGATTGACCGAAGAATATTTTTTGCAAAAAATTCTGAGTTAAAAACATCTATCGTATATACGATACATAATATATCTCTAAGGATAACATATATGGTTAAAAATAAATATAAATTAGATACACATAATAAATTACTATATTAGCTTTTACTCTATAATAGTTGAGAATGCGTAGTTTTTGTCACTACCCACAAATATATAACAAAATATAAAGGTTGATGTAACCCATTTATTTAACAAAAGGGGTTAAACTTCTTTTGTTTTTATCTAAGATTTAACCCCACTATCCTTCAGACAGGTGTGCGTTTTTGTACTTAGGTATCAGAAATGAAGTTTTTATAGTGACTCAAATAGCTACCCAAAAATGTATAACAGCTCTTGGGCTATGAAGAATGAGTCCGTTTGTTATTATTGAATTACATTTTTATCATTGCATATCTTTTCGATGCACTGGATTCATTACATTGAGACCACCTCCAGAAACCTTGGCATCCTAAACAAGGTGCAGCAGTTCTTCACGCCGGAGCTTCGCCTACTATTATACAAGGTTCGAATTCGCTCTTGCGCGGAGTACTGTTCGTACCTTTGGGACGGCTCTGCCAAGTATCTTCTCAATGCCCTGGATTCATTGCAGCGCCAAGCTGTCCGAATTTTAGGTGATGCAGAGGTCACTCTGGATCCCATGCAACTGCGCAGAGACATGGCGACTTTATGCGCAGTGGCGTAGCGTGGCGGAGGCCCGGGCGCAACATTTTCGGGGCGGCAAAATTTAAAAAAACTATAATAAATCGTTAAAATTTGTACTTGAAATTCACATTTTTGTTGTACCTATGATTGAAACTCCTAAATAAGGGGGCGGCAAATTTTTTTCCGCTCCGGGCGGCTGATTTCCGCCCCGGGCGGCTGACTTCCACGCTACGCCACTGTTTATGCGTCCTCTATCGCCTATACCACGGAGAATGTTCTGAGGAGCTCTTTAATCTTGTTCCTACCTCATCCCAGCACAGGTCCGGGGAAGCTTCCGCATTTTGTCGACCGAATCAGCAGTCAAACTAAAAATTTCGTTGCGTCGTTTCTTCGTAGAACAATCGACAAGTCGAATTCTTAACCAGCCCATGTGTTCTCTCTATCCTATAATATTGGATCCTTCAAGCGGTATGTCGACCTTTGGCCGACATAGTGACCGCTACTGGGGCAGCCGTGAAGACTCGGTTTTTGCAGTCTTCGGCACTCTTGGACATCTTCTTGCTTACCATCAGGCGGGTCGAGGTCAGATGTCGAGTCACAATAAAAAAATAAAAAAATAAAAATTTTTAATATTGATGATTTATATTTCAAAATCGAGACCGGCTCAAACCGTTCTGATACATTTTAAACTCCCGCAATAAAATTGATTATTTATTTCATGTATTTGCCGATAATCATGAATGTAGTCATTCAATATTACTTAATACGATTCTAAACGTTCTACTTTATATTTAAAATTCTCTTTTCACGCAGGCGAATTTTTTTTATTTTTATATTTACACTTTTTAGTTTATTTGTAGGATAATGCCTGTACTATAAATACTATACTATAAATCGATACTATACAATAAATCTATAATAAAGCGCTTAACGAGGTCGCCTGGATGTGGGATGATGGGGCTATTAATGTGTAACACATGTCGCATGCCACACCAGAGACCTGCCAAGTTTCTACGGTCCAACAGGCATGCCGTCGCTCCGCGCATTACCAGAGGGTTCTAAAGTTGCGGGTACTCCAACAGTGACAAGAGCCATTCGGGTGAGTGCCGCGTGACGGGGAATGCGGCCGGCTCTTCTGGCACGAGAAAGCCGGTGGTGTCCAAGATTATCCACTAATTCTCCACACCGACACTGGTATTTAATTTACACAGGAATTTTATATTTGGTTTTAACCTTGATTTTTTTTGTTGTTTATTATTCAATGGAGTTGTGTCAGGATCGTGACAAATGGCGCTATATTGTCTTTGTCTATCTCTGTGAGAAGGATCATGTTGGTCGACATTGAAAATAGTATAGAAATCTAATAGAATCAGCACTATAATCTAATAGTTTTAATTTATTTATATCATGCTCTCTTACTAAGAGTCTGGTACCATATCCAGATCTGATACCAGATTCATGTTGACGAGAGTGTTTATTGAGTGAAGTAGTTATTTTATATTTTTAATGTGGGGGAAAACACCAGAGGAGTTAGGATTAGTGTGTATACAAAAAAATAGGCATGGAAATTAACTGATAGCTGCGCTTAACACATTTCCTGTCTTTCTTTGCGCTGAATTCGTAAAACCTGTACTTTAGAATATTCAAAGAAGGCGTTGACAGTATTATCTTTAAGATAATTATTAATTGGCAAAAACTTAAAAATGTTTATACTGAATTATATAATGACAACATAAGCATAATTTACTTCCGAATGGTCGTTCAACGGTGAACAATTTTTTACAAATCAGACGGTTCAAACGTCTCTGATAAAACAAGATTATTTATACAAAGCCCGTACTTTTCTGACATCTTTGCCACTCTTTAAAGAAAATATTGCATAGTATTGTACGAGTCCTATATAAAAAATAAAGCTTTTTTTATAACATTTAATTGATAATTTTAATAACTCAGATTTATACGGGTTAAGAAGAGCATAGGTTAGGTATTAATTTAAAAAAAAACATACATTAATTTAAAAACTTTATTACGCTGTATACAAGGGCAAATTCAATGCAGCTAAACAGTAACTAAATAGAAAAAATAATAATGGAATTTATTAAATAAAAGGGAATAATTGTAAACTTTAAATCACAGAAACATTTGAAATTAAGCTCTTATTAACATTGAAGTCTTTATTTAATCATCGATGTTGCCGAAAGGATATCTGCGTCCAGTGTTTACACGATAACGTCCCTCTCTGAAAATAAATACAAACATAGATAATTTCTTTGAGAAGGTTTCAAGGTTTCTATTATTATTATTTATGATTGTGTCTCCACATATGACAGCACCTCGCCTGTTGTTAAGCTAGCGCGGTTAGGTAACTGTAAGTATAACTCGCATCCACTATGTCGGCCTAGTTGCAACCGGCAACTTTCAAGCTGATCCTGATACGTGACTGAGTCACTTAGCGGCCTGTATACCTGAGAGTGGTGGTACTACCACGAATCGGCAGACTGACCAAATGCCAACCATCTGTAGAAAATAATAAAAAAACTGAAAGATTTGAAAATTTTGTTTACTTACCCATTCTTATAAACATAAGCATTGCCCATTGGGAATTCTGGTCCTCTGCATCTGTTCAAATTAATTTGTGCGCTGCTCTCACATCTGTTTCCTATTAAATGGTTATAAGATATTGTGGCAGCGAAGAATTGCCAAGCCCTGTTATGATGGCAGATATTTGTTAAACATCCAGGTTGGTTTATTCCTCCGTTTACATAGAAGTCAACTTGAGCGACATCCCGTCCAATGCCGGCACCACCAACGGTATAACCACCATCTGTGTGAATAGCTTCGACGTAGCGACCATCAATTGGGCTCATTCTTTCTTGACTGTTAGTCCACAATGGTCCAGCTGGATCCAAACCTAAAAACAACAATTTAATTAGGTAAAAAGATACTCATTGTGAACTAGCTGTGTACCCGCCGACTTTGTACAACAAATCTTGGATATGTAATATTTATAAAAAGCTCTTCTATTCGTACATTTTCCTCCGATACTCATGTTCCATCATCATACGCATTCCGTTATAAATTTTATATCGACCCAAGTTATGAACATAGTAATAACAACTTTAGTTAACCTTATCTCTGCTTGCTTGAACCATTTTTTTACCCATTATATATTTACGAGTACTAAATAGTTTTCTATACCAAATTTCACCCAAATCAATTTAATAGTGATTGACAAATATTTAAATAGATATACAGAAAATCATACATAAATTGCATAAACATTTCTTTTAGAGTCTATATCGTATCCCTAACATCTAGGTAGCAAGCAAATTCAATATTAATATTTAATTTAGAGCATTTTTCTCGTTAATGCTTATATATTATACACAGTGAGAGATTAATTACCTGTGATACGGCCAATCCTTCCACCTAATTCACGTCCAGCAATGCCAACAGCATGAGCACCTAAGCTGAATCCGACCAAATGTACATTATGAAGGGATTGTCCGTGGGAGCTTAGGAAGTTAATAAAACGACCCAAATTTCTGCCAACTCCAGGAACAGCCCTAGCAGCAGTTACGTAACCAGCGATAGCAAAACGTCTCCAATCGCAAATTATAACGTTTCCGTTATATCTTCCCAAGAAAGCTGAAACATTGTTTTTATTTAATAAGAATTCATTGCACACACTATCGTTTCCTTTACATCCGGAATTCTCTTTAATTCAGTTCAAATAAAACTAACCTCTTGAAATCGCTGGATTAAGATTAGTTTCGGACTTGCTGAGCCATCCGTGAACAATTACCATAGTTGGTACACCTGGCTGAAAATGGGAGTTGCGGATGGAACTTGCGTCACCCATTACAAGTCTTTGAGGATTAGTAGGGTTGAGTCTGAAAAGAAATATATTGTTTTACAATTAGGTTTTTTGGTCATGCCAATACTTGATTTAGAATTAATATTAGAAAAATATTCTGGTGTGCATGGGGAGATTCGTGATAACCGATGGCGGTTATTAGGAAGCACACCCGGCATCAATCGCCTAACAATTGCCTTAATTGCTAGGTTAATACCACAAGCAATACGTATAAGCTGAGCTCTATCCAGCAGTTAAAAGAAATACACGTTAAAATAATAGAATAGAAGAATTTGGAGGTGGCCTAATATTTAGTGTGATATGTAATTTTTAGTGCGATGTAGGTAGCTATTTATAGCGAGCAGGAGACTGTTGCTATATATGTCTTTAAGAAATCAGCTACCGACTTATTCGCCATAACGGCCTGGTTAATAGTTTAGGCCTTAGGCCTACTGTACCTTGTCAAAAGCAAATATTCATTAGTGTCTTCATCGCGTTTGATCATGTCTTCAAAGTCGGGATCAATAGGTTCCTCCAAATCCACTTTTTGCGCATTTCCATCTCCATCAGGGAATGTTATGAATCTAGGATATTCAAAATCAACATCTTTTTGTTCAGTTGGTAATGCTGAGACAGCGTATGCTAAAATTAATATTAAAATGCACATTTAAGACATGAGTTGGTGCTCAAATATTACTATGAATCATTAATAATTTATTAATTATAATAAATTATTATAATTAATTAAGCTAATATTTATTTACACCACGAAAATATTCACAAACATTAAAATAAAAATTGAAGCGTTTTAATTTAATAATAATAACAAATAACTATTTATGATTTAAATGGCAAGAATTATAAAAATAAATACCTGCTAAAGCAAAAATGGCTACATGCAAGACCTTCATCTTGACTAATTAAAATTCAGAACTCTGAAATTCTATTTATAAGAAGCAATATCTAATTGATAACATAATAATCACGTATCATCCAAATTTATTTATCTAATTAATAATAATGTTATCACAAAAAAACATCTTTAAATCTTCTATTAATGTACTTAATAACAACGATGTTATTATCGTTGGAGAGCTGTTAGACATTTTAGGTGGGTATTTGAGGCATTATAAAAACTTTAAGATACCTATAACAGCGGCACGCTGTAATGGCTCTTTTGACGTTTAATCGTTCATAGTTTCTTATAAATAATGCATTTTTCTTAATTAATTGGAGCAAATAGCTCTCATTAAAAAAAAATGCAAGTTTGGTCAAGTGGCAGCAGTTCGACGCAGTAGCTATACACCCTCTCTCAATCTGCAACCTGCCCATTGTCCATAGCGCTGCTCACTAGATTTACCTGCTAGGTGATCGAGAATATCAATTCCATCAAAATGATCTGTCTTTTTATAAATATTTATTTAATTTTATGAATAATATGCTGTTAAAATTTTAACGTGCCTTAAATACATTTTTTCCTATTCTTACAATATTATTTATGAACAGCCAAATAATCTCCCAAAAGTCACGGATGGCTGTTCATAATGCGGTGCTTGTTCCTACATTATTGTATGGAAGTGAATGTGAATGTGGTGTGGCAGAAGAAGCATGAGAGTAGAATTAACGATGTAGAAATGCGGTCGATAAGGAATGTACGTGGAGTAACGATAGCGGATTGAATAAGGTATAGCACAGTGCGCGATTGATGTGGTTTGAAAGAGGATGTAGTGACAAGGATTGGCAAAGGAATGCTTCGATGGTTTGGGGACATGGAAAGGATGAGTGAAAGTAGATTGACGAAAAGAATTTATAAATCTCATGTCAATTGATGCGTTAAACAAGGCAGGCCCAGGAGAGTGTTTTCCGACCAAATCTGAGACATCCTTAAGAAAGCTAGGTTGCCTAGTGCCCATAACCATAGAATTTGTGTAAAGAGAATTGTGAATGTAAAAGAAGTGAGGGAGTTGTGTCTGAATCGTGGCAAATGGCGCTCCATTGTGTTTGCCTATCCCTGTGAAAAAAGGCGTGACAATTTATATTTTTTATTTTTTTTAAATCTTAGTATCTAGTGTAATTCATTTGTAAGCAACTGGCAAAATTTTAGACCCGTTTTTAAAAATAATAAACTATTTCAGCAATAACATGGATTTTACTCAAGGTATTTTTAGACAATATTTTATTATTTTCAACATTTTGGTCCTTCGAGCCGGATTCGAACCAGCGACCTATGGATTAGAAGCCTACAATTGTCAAACCTATCGCATAATATCTGCCAAGCTACTTTATAATTATTACTAGTAAATTCAAGTGAACGGATAACTTCTGTTGCATTTCCTTGCGATTCAGATCGCAAATAATGGAATATAATGGAATATAAATAAAGTCAGTAATAGTTTTATTGTGAGGTATTAAATTTATAAATTTGTCTTGAAATTCAACCCAATTTTCATAATCGCCACTAAATGTATAATGCTCTGAGGAGCTCTTTAAGTTATGTATGGATGGTAGAGAATGCCTGGCAGCATTAAGCTTATCTTTTGTATAAAACAACTAGGATTTGAATAAGGAAATAGTGTTTTTTTAATAGTGCATAATAGTGAACAGGAGTCATTGAAACGTATGTTCTTAACGATCATTCATGTACCTGCTAAACAAATTAATAGCCAAAAAGAATAGATTCCAAGGCAAGAAGGATAATGTTGGTCGACATTGGAGATAGCATAGCTGAAACCTAATAGAACCAGCACTATAATCTATAATCTATTAGTTGTACGCATATCATGCACTCTTACTAAAGGTCTATATTCAGACCTGATATCACATTCAGATTCAAGAGAGAATTTATTGAGTGAAATGGAGTTATTTTATATTTACTTTATTGGGGATACCAGAGGAATATCTCCAAGTCAATCAATCAATCAAATTGTCATTCCTTTATTCCACAGGGATAGGCAGAGAAAAATAAGCGCCACTTGCCAAGATAATTTTCTTCATACAAGCTCTACGGCTATGGGCACTAGGCCTCCCAGCTTTCTTAAGGATGTCTCCGATTTGGTCGGAAAACTCTCTTCTAGGCCCGCCTTGTCTTTCTTTTTGCGGAATTCGTAAAACCTGTACTTTACAATATTCAAAGAAGGCGCACGAATAATGTCGTTGTCAGTACTAGCTTTAGGAAAATTATTAATTGGTAAGGCCTAAAAATGTTGATAATTATATATTGACAACATAAGCACTTCCAAATTGTCGTTCTATGAAGGGCAATTTTCTAGAAATCAGAACATGCAAACTAATCTGTTAAAACAGGAGTATTTATACAGAGCCCGTACTTTTATATCTTTTCCACTGCTTAGAGAACATGTTGCATAACATGTTGCATTGTATTACGAGCAGTCCAATATGAAAATGTTATTTATAATATTAAATTGATAATTTTAATAACTTAAAAGTGGATACGAGTGGGATAAGACGAGCATAGGTTAGGTATTAAATAATAAATAAAAAAACATTCATGAATTTAAAAACTTTATTACTCTGTATACAAGGGCGAATTTAATGCAGCTAGACAGTAACTAAATAGAAAAAATATTAAGGAAATTTCTTAAATATAAGGGAAAATTGTAAACTTTAAATCACAGAAACATTTGAAATTAAGCTCTTATTTGTAGCATTTCAGTCTTTATTTAATCATCGATGTTGCCAAAAGGATATCTGCGTCCAGTGTTTACACGATAACGTCCCTCTCTGAAAATAAATACAAATATAAATTATATTATACTTTTTTGAGAAATTAAGATTTTTATTTTATTAATATTTATGATTGTGGCTCGACATATGCCAGTACCCCGCCTGATGTTAAACTAGTGCGGTTAAGTAACTGCAAGTCAAACTCGGTCCACTATGTCAGCCTAGTTGCAACCGACAACTTTCAAGCTGATCCTGAAACTTGAATTGGTCACTTTGCGGCCTGTACACTGACTGAGAAAGTGCCGACCATTAGTAAAAATTAATTACTTTTTTCTGAAAGGTTTTCTTACCCATTCTTATAAACATAAGCATTGCCCATTGGGAATTCTGGTCCTCTGCATCTGTTCAAATTAATTTGTGCGCTGCTCTCACATCTGTTTCCTATTAAATGGTTATAAGATATTGTGGCAGCGAAGAATTGCCAAGCCCTGTTATGATGGCAGATATTTGTTAAACATCCAGGTTGGTTTATTCCTCCGTTTACATAGAAGTCAACTTGAGCGACATCCCGTCCAATGCCAGCACCACCAACGGTATAACCACCATCTGTGTGAATAGCTTCGACGTAGCGACCATCAATTGGGCTCATTCTTTCTTGACTGTTAGTCCACAATGGTCCAGCTGGATCCAAACCTAAAAATAACAAATTGATGAGGTGAAGAGGTACTCATTGTGAACTAGCTGTGGACCCGTCGACTTTGTAGGCCAAACCTAGGAAATGTTATATTTTTAAAAAGCTCTCCTACTCGTACATTTTCCTCCGATACGCATGGTCCATCATCATATACATTCGGTTATAACAACTAGTGAACCTAATCTCTGCTTGATTGAACCATATTTATTTATTTTTCCGCAAAAATAAAATATATATTTTCGAAGTGAAAATTATTTACGAGTAGTATATAATTTTCCATACCAAATTTGACCTAAATAGATTTAATAGTGATTGACAAATATTCAGATATACAGAAAATCATACATAAATTCCACAAACAATTCTTTTAAAGTCTATATCGTATCCCCATCATCTAGCTAGCAACCATATTTAAAATTAATATTTTATTTAGAGCATTTTATCGTTAATACTTATATATTATACACAGTAAGAGATTAATTACCTGTGATACGGCCAATCGTTCCACCTAATGCACGTCCAGCAATGCCAACAGCATGAGCACCTAAGCTGAATCCGACCAAATGTACATTATGAAGGGATTGTCCGTGGGAGCTTAAGAAGTTTATGAAACGACCCAAATTTCTGCCAACTCCAGGAACAGCCCTTGCTGCAGTAACGTAACCAGCGATAGCGAAACGTCTCCAATCGCAAATTATAACGTTTCCGTTATATCTTCCCAAGAAGGCTGAAATTTTTTATTATTATTTAATAACATTCATTGCACACACTCTCGTTTCCCTTACATCTGCATTCTCTTTAATTTAGCTCAAATAAAACTAACCTCTTGAAATCGCTGGATTAAGATTAGTTTCGGACTTGCTAAGCCATCCGTGAACAATTACCATAGTTGGTACACCTGGCTGGAAATGGGAGTTACGGATGGAACTTGAGTCACCCATTACAAGTCTTTGAGGATTAGTAGGGTTGAGTCTGAAAAGAAATATATTGTTTTACAATTAAGTTTTTTTGGTCATGCCAATATTTGATTTAGAATTAATATTAGAAAAATATTCTGGTGTATCCATCCGCCCAGAAATCACACCCGGGATCAATCGCTTAGCAGTGCTAGCTTACTTGAAAGCGCCCTAATTTTTAGTGTGATATGTTGGAGAGCTACGAAATCAGCTACGTCGGTATTGATATTCTCCGATAACTTTCAAGTTTTTTAACATATCGTGCATATGACTGCACACCGCTTGTTAGTAAACGTCCATTAAAGAAGTTAGATTACTGCCCCCCCTTACTAATATCTGCAAGTTGTATTCTCTAGGCCGGCCCGGTTAAAAGTTTGAGCTAATCTCGGAATACTGAGTAACTTGATAATCTACTGTACCTTGTCAAAAGCAAATATTCATTAGTGTCTTCATCGCGTTTGATCATGTCCTCCAATTCGGGATCAACAGGTTCCTCCAAATCCACTTTTTGAGCATTTCCATCGCCATCAGGGAATGTTATGAATCTGGGATATTCAAAATCCACATCTTGTTGTTCAGTTGGGAATGCTGAGACAGCGTAAGCTAAAAGTAATATTTAAATGCACATTTTAGACATAAGTACTTAAGAATTAACGTAAACGGTCTTACTACATATTGTTTTGTGACTTGTCATTTGACAGCACCCCGCTTAATGTTAAGCTGAAGTGTGGTCCATGAATGGATTTCATTGCTACTACAATTCAATAACTGTAAGTAGCAGTCACATCCACTATGCCGGCCTATTTGGAACCGGTAACTT
The DNA here is from genome assembly GCA_905220615.1 of Tinea trinotella. NCBI lineage: Eukaryota > Metazoa > Arthropoda > Insecta > Lepidoptera > Tineidae > Tinea > Tinea trinotella. Next base: position 7,257,254 of record HG992321.1, on the reverse strand, counting down.
ACAAGCTGATGCCGAAACGCGACCAAATCACTTTACGGTCTGTATACTTGTAAGTGGTGGTACTAATCCGGGTCGGCAGATTGGGTACCATTGCCCACCACTCTTTATTAAACATTGTTTCAATATTTGTATACAGGCAAACGTCATTTTGAAGTACTAAATTCACTAAAATATTTAACACGGTAACTATTTAAATATATAGTAACTATTGGTGAATATTATTTAATCATTAAAAATGATTGAATCAAATAAAATGGATTAAGTTAAAATTATTTACAGCACGAAAATCGTAACAAATTTTATTAATATAATTAAAACGAAATAAATTATAAATGATAAATAGTTAATTTATGATTTAAATAGAAAAAAAATATTTGAAAAATTTTAAATACCTGCTAAAGCAAAAACGGCTAAATGCAAGACCTTCATCTTGACTAATTAAAAATCAGAACTCTGAAATGCTATTTATAAGAATCAGTATCTTACCTCTACTGATAACATAATAATCACGTATCATCCAAAATTATTTATCTAATTATTAATAAAATTATCACAAAAAATATCTTAAAATCTGCTAATCATGTATTTAATAACAACGATATTATAAAGAATGAGTCTGTTAGTGGTAATTGAATTACATTTTTATCGTTGCATACAAATGTAATCTTTGGATTCATTGCAGCTATCTGAGTAATAGGATAGTTCGATGCCAAGTACCTACGATTTCGCAGAGACATAGGGACTCTGTGAGTTCTTTTTCGCCTACACCACAAAGAAAGTTCCTAAAAGCTCATTAACATTGTTCTTACCTCGTCTCTTTCACGGGAGGATAAGCTTCTGCATTCAACAACCGAACTAAACGATTTAGCGCATCTTTCTTTCCCCATCCTATAACATTTGTTTTTGCAAATGAAGCGTCAAAAAGCTGATCTGATTGAAATCGAATTGAAATCCATAAAATGAGTCAGTTCTTCCAGTCAGCGGTGATCTTTGCACGATCAGATGAGATTAGTCGAGGTGAGATTATGAGGTACAATAAAAAGAATATGACATTAAGGTACAACTTTGTACAACGACCTATATAATGCATATAAAATGATTTATATTTTATTCTGAGAGTAATATATCATTGTATAAATGTCTTTCTGTAGTTCATAAGTAACATTAAAAGAATGAATGAAAGGAGATTAACGGAAAATCGGAGGGTGTAAAGATGAAACAGAGGCGGCCCAGAAGATTGTTCGTTGATCAAATTGGGAACAGTCTTAAAATCGCAGGGGTCCGCAGTGCCCTAAATAACTAAACCATTTTCCAATTAAATTAAATTATATCTATATATATAAAAGGCAAAAACTTTGTTTTATTAAATAAGTTTTAAGTAATAATAAGCCTTTTATTTGTCACGCCTTTTAGACAGAGACAATGGAGCGCAAATATATACCTAAGCGAAATATTTTCTAAGTCAATTCGTCTTAACATTAAAGAATGCTTTTCCATGTTAAACATACATACTTACCTACATTTCTTTTGTATACAGCCGACAGTCATTTACGCTCAAAGGATTCCCACTCAACCTTTTATTGAGTTTTAAATTTAGAGCTTTGATTAAAATCAATTTAATTCAAAAACTCGCATTGTTATGCAATATTTTAATTACCTATAGAAATATTATTGATTTTATTTTATATATCAATTAGTATTTAAGTTTTAATATTAATCTAGGTAATCTAATGCTTTAATGTTAATGTAATGTTGTAGTTATCGGTTAATAAAATAACACTTAGATTTAAGTTTTTTTGTTTTAATTATCACTTTAAGTTGTATTGGTGTATATTTTGAAGATAACCCATTAATAAATAAATTAATATTATTAAAACTTTGTAATTAAGCTCCTAGATTTTTTGATAAGGTTATTTCTATACAGTTTACTTGTTATTGCCTTACATTAAGATTTATTACATGTCGCGATTTAATATTTATATCAATTCAAATTTTCAAATTTGATTACGAAACAACCTATTGTTGTGGAGGTGAGATGATTATTCTTATTCAATCAATCAATCAAATTGTCACGCATTTTTCCCACAGGAATAGAAAAAGACAATGTGTGCTTGCTAGACTAATGGACTTGCCTGTCGCCACTATTTTATCTGACATTATTGATATTTAAAAAAATGAATTAATATTTGACGACAAAGACAAAAGACATCCGCAAGAAAGCTAGGTTGCTTAGTGCCCATAATCGTAGAGCTTGTATGCAAATAATTGTGGATGTGAGAGAAATAAGGGACTTGTGTCAGGATCGTGGCAAGGGGCGCTTCATTGCCACTGTCTATCCTTTTAGGTAAAGGGCGTGGCAGTTTGATACATAAAAATATCTTAATATGAAAAAAATCTGGAAGCCCAATGACAAAATACAATAATATATAGATAGGGAATTAATAACATAAATAAAATGTAGTTACGTTGCATAAAAATGTAACTCAAAAATTGTCTACACCAAATATATTTCAATGGAAATAAATAAAGATTATTGTGAATTAATTTACGTATTAATTTACAGTTAATAAAAGATTAAATTTATCGTAATATTAATTAATTAGTATCAAATTGCTGTACAAATACCCCAGGTTGATATTTGTTTTTTTCAATTAGAGATAGTAAATATATCTTAGATTAGAACGATCAAAGTTCGCAATGCTGTTATTTGTTTATTTGCAAATCCCTAGTAACAAATCAGTGTTAATTAATCTGTCTTAATATAATAAGTAATTTGCGCTTATACTTTATTGTACCTAATATATTTATCATAGATTTTTTTATTCTGACATTTGACTTCTAGCGGATGTTAAGCAAGCGAAGGTTAAAAAGATTCAGTCCACGATTGCCCCAGTCGCAGTCACAATGTCAGCGAGACATGCTTCTGCACGCCTTGATCCAAGTGTGCCAATTCATGTATTACTAATAATTTTGTATTTGTCGCTATGGCCTAGATGCCATTTATGATACATGATCTTTTCTTTGTTCTATGTGCTAAATACGAATATGGTAACGATGTAATTTGTAATCTTCATGTATATTTCTAAGGCACTCTTTCGCCAACCTTTGACTTGTGCAGTTCACTCAAATATATCCATTATACCTTTTACCTTTAATTCTATTATTTATAGCCTTCCACCAACTCTTCGTCGAACATAGCCGACAACTAGGCAAAGTGGTGACCCCGACGTGATGGATAGATGACACAAATGCACAAAGTCGATGAACCTGATTCATTCATGGCGGGACTGAACCGGGTTCTTGATCGTATTACCCACTGGGGCGACAAGAACCTAGTTCAGTTCAACGCAGACAAGACTCAGGTATGCGCGTTCTCGACGAAAAAATCCTCGTTTTCTCCCCTTCCTTCTCTTTGCAACATCTCCCTTAGTACTTCGGACAGACTAGACATCCTTGGAATGTCCCTTCGCTGCGACTTGAATCACAGGGACCACATCGAGCGGGCCATTAAGACCACCTCCCGCAAACTTGGCATCCTGAACAAGGTGCGGCGGTTCTTCGCGCCAGAGCTTCGCCTGATATTATACAAGGCTCAGATTCGCTCTTGCGCGGAGTACTGTTCGCACCTCTGGGACGGCTCTGCCAAGTATCTTCTCAATGCCCTGGATTCATTGCAGCGCCGAGCTGTCCGAATTATAGGTGATGCAGAGGTCACGCGAACTCTGGAGCCCATGCAACTACGCAGAGACATGGCGGCTTTGTGCGTCCTCTATCGCCTATACCACGGAGAATGTTCCGAAGAGCTCTTTAACCTTATTCCTGCCTCGTCCTTTCACACCCGTAATACCCGCACAGGTCGGGGAAAGCATCCACATTTTATCGACCGAATCGGCAGTCGAACTAAAAAGTTCGGTGCGTCTTTTCTTTGTAGAACAATTGACAAGTGGAATGCTTTGCCAGCCCATGTGTTCTCTCCTTCCTATGACCTTGGATCCTTCAAGCGATGCGTGAAGAAGCACCTTAGGCCGGCATAGTGGCGGCGGCTGGGGCAGCCGGGAACTGACTCGGTTATTCCAGTCGTCGTCACTCTTGGACTTCCTCTTGCTTATCATCAGGCGAGTCGAAGTCAGATGTCGTGTCACAATAAAAAAAAAAAAAACCTAAAACATATCAATTACAAAGTGACAAAAATGGACAGACGACACAAATGCACAAAGTCGATGAACGATGAACAATCACAAATTCAAACACGCAGACGTAATGGGCAATAATAACAATAACAATCGTTACCGAACTTGACCCAATACATACAGTAGTTATATAAATTTACATATTATTTTCTTGTATTTTAATGAAGAAAGAGGCAATAATTTGTTTTGTTATACTTATACAGTACTTTAACATTTTATTTACTCTAAGAAATTTTTTTTCAGTGAAGTAAAAAATTTTTTTTTGGAAGGGAATTATTGTGCCAATTCATTTAATGCCACCGTGGACTAGTGGTAGTAAATTTTGAAATTCCACTTTTGATGTAGTAGTTGGGTCGCCCAGTATATATGGTACAAAGGACATCATTCATTTTGTATGGGGACTTGGGCTTAATTGTATTAACTGTTGCATATACATTTTAAATTAGTTTGATGTACGAAGATAACAATGTAATTGGAATATATCCTTTATTTTGCCTAGTTTAGGTGTGCAATTATGACAGTTCAAAGCAGAACAAATGTATCGTTGATTGACAGATGATACAAAATCCATATTTTATTTTCCAAATAACTCAATTGCACAGCAATTAAAAGCAAAATTGTTATTAGTTTTATCAATACAAGTATCGAAACTACCATTTATATATTTTTTTATTACAAAAGTAGTATATAGAAGCCCAAAATGAATGATGTCCTTTTCATACAAGTCAAATTATCGTCAAGTCGAATGCTTTACCAGCCGATGTGTTCTCTCCATCCTAGAAACTTGGATCCTTGTTTGCCTAGTTGTCGGCTATGTTCGACGAAGAGTTGGTGGAAGGCTATAAATAATAGAATTAAAGGTAAAAGGTATAATGGATATATTTGAGTGAACTGCACAAGTCAAAGGTTGGCGAAAGGTCATGTATTACTAATAATTTTGTATTTGTCGCTATGGCCTAGATGCCATTTATGATACATGATCTTTTCTTTGTTCTATGTGCTAAATACGAATATGGTAACGATGTAATTTGTAATCTTCATGTATATTTCTAAGGCACTCTTTCGCCAACCTTTGACTTGTGCAGTTCATTTTGGGCTTCTATATACTACTTTTGTAATGAAAAAATATATAAATGGTAGTTTCGATACTTGTATTGATAAAACTAATAACAATTTTGCTTTTAATTGTTGTGCAATTGAGTTATTTGGAAAATAAAATATGGATTTTGTATCATCTGTCAATCAACGACACATTTGTTCTGCTTTGAACTGTCATAATTGCACACCTAAACTAGGCAAAATAAAGGATATATTCCAATTACATTGTTATCTTCGTACATCAAACTAATTTAAAATGTATATGCAACAGTTAATACAATTAAGCCCAAGTCCCCATACAAAATGAATGATGTCCTTTGTACCATATATACTGGGCGACCCAACTACTACATCAAAAGTGGAATTTCAAAATTTACTACCACTAGTCCACGGTGGCATTAAATCAAAACGACATAAAGACGTATTTTCTACATTACCTGGTCTAACATTCAATTACCATAAAGTTCTCAGCGAAATATAAAAATCAATATCGTTTACTGCCACTTTCGCTGAGGGCAAAGAGTAGGACATGTTCTTAAGGGTGTGTTAGTCTTCAACCTTTCCTTACACTGGTATCACTTGCCTGGCCTCGAATACGAATAGTCACATAATGAGCCCGTGAAAAACACTCGTTGCTCTCACGACTCCGCAGCCGACTCCAAACTTAATACCAAAAGGAAATATCTAACTAAACCATTAGTGAATTATGTTTCTTCACACCATGTCAATAAGAGTTCTTTCCCTATCCAAAGTTACGTGTCGGATCTGAAAGTGATTCTTCTCTCAATCGCTGTTTGATATTCTGATGACATTTCAGAAATAATAGGAGATGTTCTATGAGACACCCGTTTATGGCTTCGAGAAGTTTGATCGAAATACTCCAGCGCTATTACTATTGAAATAGCTCTGCTCCACTTTTATAATTCCTTAATGTCATTTGTAGCTGTGAAAACAACGATTTAGTTTGTGTGTGTGTGTCGTGTGTGGATGACACATGTATGTATGGTTATATCGTACATTTCTATATGTGCGTGCGTTTGTGTTATTTATTCCTTTACTATTTTTCCTAGTGTGTTAAATTATGATTTTCAGAGGTTGCACATTTTTTACTAGTCCTACTATAGTACTTTGAATATTCTATTTTTACAAGAAAACAAAGAGTAATACAAAACTCAACTCCCACAGGATAAGCAGAGACAACGGAATGACACTTTTATTATTGTGACATGACATTTGACCTCGACCCTCCTAATGATAAACAAGAGAAGGTCCAAGAGTGACGACGACTGAAAAAACCGAGTCAGTTCATTCAGTCGCCGTTACTTTCTACGATCCCAATAAAACTATACTGCTTTCTTCACATCCACAATTTTCTTTGTACTTGCTCTGTGGTTACAAGCACTGTTCGCCATGTTTTTTTTTAATGTCCCAGATTCCATGGGGGATCTTCCTCGTTTTAAGTATCAGTCCACTGATCTATAAATCCCTTTTATATGAATTGAACAAATTTTATGCGGCTTTCTATAGCGTTTATTTTTGCTAAATATTGTACAATTTAAATGTAAAAATAAATGCGATTGTAAGCCGCATAAAATTTGTTTAATTTATTATTCAACGTTCGCGCAAATTCTAAGAAAAACATCCTTTATATTTGTCACGAAAGTAGTATTTGTTGATTTGTTTCCTTTTCATCTTTACCTCTAAACGAATTTCGATGAGAATTGGCAAGCGGATAGTTTGCATTCTGGAGAAGGATATAAGTAAGTGCCGACGACTGCGAAAACCGAGTCTTCTCAGCTGCCGTCACTATGCCGGTCACTATTCTTTACGCATTGCTTGAAGGATCCAAGGCTATAGGATGGAGATAACACATGGCCTGGTAAAGCATTCCATTTGTCGATTGTTCTACAAAGAAACGACGCTTCAAACTTTTTAGTTCGGTCGACAAAATGCGGATTGTTCATTATCGTGTTTCTTTAGTGTCTTCATTATATGTATTCGTATTCTGATTTTGTACAATAAAGAATTTTGGCTGTCTGTATGGTATTTCAAACAAAATTGTTTCTAGTGAGTAACTGTTACCTTTAGTATGAGCTGTTGTCAAATTGAAGCCCTGGATTATCTGAAGGTGGGCAATGCGGATCCAAGGTATACGTATGTAAGAGATAGAACTATGGTGCTTCAAATTAAATTACAACACAATTTTAAAACGCGGACAAATTCGTGGGGACAGCTAGTTTTATATAAGTTAAAAAGCTGAACTGTTTAGTATGTAGTAGGAAAGATTTTTCAGCGTCTTCAAAAAATTTTCATGCATTTTACATAAAAGGCTATTGCAGTTCGGTCACGCGGGCGCACGTGAGTGAGTGCAAAATGTCGCCAGGCCGTGACTTGAGGCCGCAATAAATGCATTACCAATGCATAGCCTGCCTTGCCTTCGCCAATATTGAAAGAGATACCAAAAACGCAGAAAATATATGCGATAAATTCATATAAGAACACACTTAGCATATAAATCGAAAATTATGTCTTTCTTTTATATAAGCGTATATAACTCTATATATAAGAAAATATTTTTATGAGCTTTAACTTTATTTAACATTTTTTAATTTTATGAAATTACAACTTTTACCTACTTCCTTTACCATGTTCTTAACTCGATTCTTAAAGATGTGATTCCGATGGCAAACGCAGATTGCAAACAGCAGACAACGACTGCAGACCGCACTGCTAGTTTGTATGAACTTTTTAGTTCGACTGCGAATCATTTTTTCATAAGGATTAATAATGACTAATCGGCTAAAAAATGGTTTAGCACAAATGTTCAAAAAAAAACTTCTCTACGTGATCTTCTCAGGAACAACTGGTCGGTCCAAAGTAGAATGAACGTGACTCCGTCCCCTACTTTCGACTTTTCCTATCCTTAGTTAATTAAATTTACCTTTCCACCGCTTAATTTCAAGGAGCACTTTCGAAAGAAAAAAATATCAGACTACGTGTGACCACTCGGATATAAAATAGTTTCATTCGACCAATTTAATTCACGTCATTTTGTACATACAACTAGGAAACTCAGAACTGAATTAACATGGAAACATCAAATGATATAGATATCGAGAGAATAGATTTACAAATTCTTCAAGCAATAAAAAATCATATGGGTTACATTAATTATATGTACATATAGCATACATTATCACGCCTTAGCTCCCATATGGTTAGGCAGAAACAAGTAAGCGCCGCTTTCCACGATCCTAAAACAACTCTCTCGCTTCCTTCAGATCCACAATTCTTTCAATACGAGTATAGTCTCTATTTTATTTATTTACATTTCTAAACTAAGCTACCAAAGTGCTTGTATTATAGAAACAGGACTACCAAAGTACATATATCAAAGATACATTGGTACCGGTGGGTGGTCTCGAACTCGTGCTCTTGGTTTGTGTAACCATTGCACTGCCACTACACCACTACACCACGGTCGCCTATGGTTGTGGGCTCTGCAGTTCCCAGTTTTTTGAAGAATGTCATAAATTAATACCGTATATTGAAAGCATGGAATAACGTGGTTCCTTCACATTAATCCATGCTCTATTAGGAAATAAACGTATGTATATAATATAGGGACTCCTTTTATCAATGTATTTTAGTTAATTTTTTATCAATATATGTATTAAATAATTTTTTTATTTATTAAATCTTTCAATAAAAATTCATGTATAAACATATATATAACTATTTAGATATATATTATATATCTAAATAGTTAAACTATATCTATTTATATTACACTGCATACTTATAAAATGTATCTTATAATTTTATCTTTATGTACCTACTTTTAGTACCAACTTACTCATAAATTCTTAAAAGCAATAAGAATTTCCAAAGTAAACGACTCCAATATTAAATAATTCTTTGACCATCCAAAGTCAAACTTAAATACACTTTTACAAGTGCAAATTTAATTTAAATGGGAGCAGTGCTTTTTCCTAGACTGATAGTTGGAAACAAAGTTAAGCAAGCCACTAGGGTATCCTAAGAAATCAGAGCAGCTTCGGAAGCCAAACTTGATCTTATGGATGTTCGCTATTGCACCCAAATCGATTTTAGAGGGTATTAACTTCACACTACTTGAACCTTTACACTTTACACGAATGAAAAACAAACTCTTATCTAATACATAACAGAATATGTATATTATATATATATATATATATATATATATATATATATATATATATATATATATATATATATATATATATATATATATATATATATATATATATATATATATATAAATATATATATATATATATATACATTATTTATTTAAATAATTGTTTATTAATATGTTATACTTACTACTTTCTGTATTTTTATGGATCTTTTCGGCCTTCGTCGTCATATTTTTAAACACTTTAATTCATTTTAATATACATATAAGCATATTCCCTAAAGTTTGAAGTTATTATAAAAAAAGCAATTATTAATAAAAAGTTGTTCATACATTTTGTATATAACCTCGAAAAAAAAGAACTAAAATATAACAGTAAACATTTGTAAAAAAACATTTGTAAGACTATCTAAAAACATATTAGAGAAAGTTTAGTGGAAATAATCGGCACATATATGGATGTCGTCTTATCCTTTACAAATTCGTACGTGTGCGAGAGTTTTTGCGGTCTTTCAGTCGCTCACAAGTCCGAAATCTGTTGTATTAGTAAAGCAATTTGTCCGGGCCCGGCTTGCCTTCGACGGGAACTTTTCTAATCTAAACTGTTGGCCTCGTCGCGTTCAATCTTCGACAAAACTCATTCACTAAACCAACTTACACCACCGTTACACTATTAATATATTTTTAAATTATATAACTTACTTTTTATATTATTTTTATAAATCTTCAAATAATATGGTTTATTATACCATAATTATGTGTATTTCATATGTGATGATATGATCCTGTCTATATTATATTACTATACATACATATGTATGCATTATAAGATACGTGTTATTCATGTTTATATGTATTGAAATATATTTATGTAGCTAATTTATATATTTTCTATATGTATTTGGGTACATTTATTTTGCACCTTTCCTCTTAAATTAATTGGCAAAACCTTTGGCATTAAGTTTTCATTAAATATATAAATTATCTTATACCTATCAGTATAAAAATACTCACACTCGCCTTCCTGTTTCAATTAACTGAACGAGGTATAAATTAGTTATATTCTGTTGTATTGTAGGGAAGGTATACGAGTCGTATTCATAAAATAATTTCAGCTAATAAGAGGAGCGTCTTCTACAAGGCAACGGATTACATACGAGTCTTAACAATGCAAGATGTGAACTCGAAATTGTTCCATCTTAGCATTTCGTTATTTTTAATGGAACCACAACAAGCCCACTAAACAATGGAAGCACCAACCTACTTTAGTAAACAAGCCAGCAGTCAGTGAAAAGAATGTACGTACACCACACATTTCTTGTGCAACTTGGAATTTTACAACGCGAACTCTACGGGACGCAAAACTCGGCTGGGTTTTGTAAAGTATCGCCCTACCGAAAAAATTTTCAACAATTTTAATGCTCGTCGGTTTTAATCTCTTTAGCATAGAGGTAAAATTTCATGTTTCGGTAAATTTTAAATCCTAAATAGAAATTAAAGTCTAGTTAATTTCAATTACATTTCTGCTTATAGTATTTGTATGGTGAAAGTATTCTGTACGATACGATAGAAAATGAATTATTATGTGAGATCTTGTAATCTCAAAGTGTATGGTTACATCCGTTAAGCTGTAGGTGTTACTAAAGCATTGATTCCTCTCTCGAAGAGATTCTATACTAGATAGAAAACGATAAAAACCTGTTTAATTCTAATATATGACCTAGTGTATACAAAAAGATTAAAAATGTTCAATCGAAGGAATGTCATTAGATACAATCTTTTTCCGATTAATTCGAGAACAAAGGCGATGCTACATAGAAAGTTGGGAACTTTGCACAGAGGTTAAATGTGACCTCGCAAACAGTTTAGATTAGAAAAGTTGGAGTTCTATTCCGTGATGTTAGAAACAGTTCAATTTGGCCAAAACCACTGTAACAAATTAAAATAACGGTTTCATATAGATCATTCGAACTAAAATTAACTAACATAAGGTTCTTATTTCATTAAGGCTCGCCATACGAGTATGACAGCACCCTGCTAGATATTAGACCGGAGTGCGGTTAATGAATGAAGGAGACTTCTACTACAGTTAATAAGGCATTACCTGTAGCATCGACTACTACTGTGCTTCTAGGCCGCATAGTATTAGTCGATTTCACTATTCCACCCGACAACTTACATGTGGAGGTACTGGTGGGCAGACTAAGCAAATGACAATCAATTGTCTGTCTAACACTTTATTTTAAATTAATGTTTAGTCTATATTTAGATACTCTTAACTAAAGTGAATTTCCTAAATGATTTGGTGTTTTGCAACAATATGTTAAAAGGGCTGATTTTCTCTGAAGACAACACAGGTGCTCAAAATGCCCCATATGACTAAGGCGCGACTAATTGCCTCTTGTTTATGCAAACAAATTAATGTTACATTCAAGTTTGCTCGTTCACGACCACCATTAACGTCAAACAGGGATGTGCGTTAAGCCGGAAGGGTTCGAGACTATGCGATGTTTGTTCTCAAACCGGAGTAACAATTAATGACATCCAAGGACGTGCGTCGAATACTGACAACTGAAACAAAGCTACTAGATAAATAATGTTCTAAGAAAGTGTTAACGCAACTGGCAAAAGTCAGAACTCGTTAGCGAGTCTTTATCCAAAATAAAGTTTCATCTGAAGACCGAGAGTAAGGGTGTGGGCTACCAAATGTTGATAACAAAAAACTTTGCGTAGTACGTGATCCCTTTTGACGTAAGTTTTTGTTCACGATGTGGCCATTCGATACATTATTTTGTAAGTCATAACTTTCACTTTTATATTATATTTATTAATGAACAACTTGTAAAAGCACGTTAATTTACTTCTAATGATTATCCTCTACTACATTTGAATTTATTTATTATAAAATATTTTTTTAATTATAATATACATTAATTTTAATGATAATTCTAATCGTAACGTAATAGCAACCTTTACAAAAACACGTCAAACACTAAAGTTATTTTGTGATGAAACCCGACACTATTTCTATCCTTGGAAAGAAAACTTATATCGTATATTTTATTTGTGAGGAAAGTGTGTGGATTGTGTTACATACATTCGAGACAAAACATTTTATTATCATATTTTTATCAAAAACTTTTATTTTGTGATTGATAGGTAGGTGTATCTCTCACCGTAATATAATATGGGGATTCGTATCAATTCGAAATATAACTTTCATTTTATTGCGACGCGACATTTGACCTCGACTTGACTTATGGTAAGCTAAGGAAGATGTAAAAGCACTGATAACAGAAAAGTTGTTTAAGTTTACATTTGCCTCAGTTGCTGTCACTATGCCGGTCAAAACTACCTTTTCACGCTTCGCTTGTATCTTACGTGGATTTTACGTGAGAATTGACGCTTTGAGACGTGGTGTAGCGTATACGAGCGTATATATGTACTAAGAATAACCTAGACAACAAAATGCACAAACGACATAATCTTCAAATGCGATTTAGAATCAGGGATTAAGAAACAACTGCGTCCGTTTACCGTATTGTGAATTATTTCGGCCACATCTCAAGAAGGATTATAGAAAAAGACTATAAAGAGAAAGAGAGGCAGATCTTCGACAAAACAAAATATAATGATAGACATTCGTGTTTCCTCTTTGATATCTTTAATCATAACAAGATAATTTTTTTTATTATTATTGTGACTCGACATATGGCAGCACCAGGGGTGTGAATTTTACTTTTAATTAAAGTTGGTTCATTACATAGTATATCTTTTATGATAATTTACTTCCTCAAATATTGAAGTCAAATGAAAAGATATGTTTCAAAAGATTCGAAGTATATTCCGCTGAAATTAAAGACTATTGATCAATTATTAACAGCTATTTTATAATTTAACTGTAACTGTCTGTATACAGTATAGGTAAGTTAATTTCTAAAAAAATAAGAGCTGTTAAACCAAATTAGATCACGGTTCATTCCCAGTTCTTAATATTATTATATTGATGATGTAAATTGTCACAAAATTGGTAAGTAATCATTATAAATTAATCTTACAAAGAAAGCAGAAAAACATGTTTACATAACAACCAAACATAATTACAATGATTATCTGTATGATATTGAAATATTATCTAGTTGTTGTGTAGGATATCTGTTGTGAATATAAATCGATTATTACATTTCAAGATCAATGAAACGTATAAGTGTTGTTATGTAAAATTATGTTTATTTTAATATCATTAATTTTTGACGACAGGCGTGGACGAACGGCTTAGCGATTGGTTTGTTGCGCGTAAAGTCCTGGGTTCGATTCCCGATCGGAGCAAATTTTTGCTTCATAGCTTTTATTTGTAAATATTGCAAATATTATATTACCTATTGTATTAAATATTATAAATATTTGTTATTAAAAAAAGAGGTGGATATTTGCTTCGGGTCTGGTTATCAAAGAGTGGTAGGCAGTGGTACCCAGTCTGTCGATCCGGGGTAGTAGTACCACCGTGAAGTGATTTGGTCACGTTTCGGGATCAGCTTGTAAGTTGCCGGTTTCAACTAGGCCTATTGTTACTATTGTTTTGAATTGTAGTAGCAGTGACATTCATGCATGGACCACACTTCAGCTTAACATCAAGCGGGGTGCTGTCATATGTCGAGTCATAATAAAAGAAAAAAAGGGAAGACACGATACGAACACAATACGCGTGAAACTGGCAAACTACGTCTAACTAACGCACTTGATTCCAAAGCACGGCCTACTACCGTTAGAGCACACCTACTCTCATGCATTCTGTCTCGCTCGCTTCCACATTTTGTATTGAATAATAAAGCGCATGCCGAATCCTATCCTTTTGTTATTATCTAAGTAAAATATTAGTGTATTTAAATTATTATTAATCATTCTAAGACGGCCGTAGTTTAGTGGTATTAAAATGGTCTTACATACTAAGGGACCTTGGTTCAAAACAACTTGCCAATGTATCTTTGATATATGCACTTTGGTCGCCCAGCTTCTATGATACATCATACATGCATATTTAGTAGTTTAGTGTATAAATGTTAAATAGAAAAAAAGTCAAATTTAATATTTTATATGTTTATGACAAATTATCGTTTAATTTGACAAGAATTTTGATTTTTTATGTTAGATAACTGATAATAGACGCCAGTTTATTTGCTTTATCAGGTGCTTTTAGGACAACGTCCGTATAGATAATAATATTAACAAGTAATCCATTAAAATCAATCAGTATGGGGAAGTTTAAAACTATAAGATGACGTCTGGACTAATAGGCTTACTTAGTGCCCAGAGCTTGGGGACTTACGAGTAAATCTGGTTATTTGTTAGCATACACGGCGGTCACATTAGAAGGTGGTTTGCATGTTGCGTTGCTAGGAGCCTTGGTAATTTTTGGCAAGTCGACGTAATGTTACTTATTCCAATCCACTTACCGATACCAATGTATCTTTGATATATGTATCTACTTTGGTTCTCCTATTTCTATGATACAATCACTTATAGCTGATTTATCATTTTATCATCCGATTTTGTTTGTTTGCCCCCAAATTTACATATGTACTCCGATGCTCCCAACTTTGGAAATTTCCCAATGAACTACTATTACTAGACAAACTTTTACAAAATACACTAACAGAAATACTAAATTGTCCAATGAACGACCGTACATGGGCCCAGGCCTCACTGCCAATTCGGTTTGGAGGTCTGGGAACTCGCAAAATTTCTAGTGTAGCACTGCCAGCGTTTCTGTCGTCAGTATATAGTACTGTCGAGCTCTACGGGAGCATCACAAACCCATCTTTGGGTTCCGTGGAGCCGGCGTACATGTCGGATGCCAGAGATGCCTGGTCAGCCCCAATATTTCGCTACCAATTTCACCTAAATTTCAACGACTATGGGACGAGCCGCTCTGCAAAATGGTAATGGAAGATATATTATCTTCCAGTAACATGAGAGAGCGGGCTCGCCTCATGGCCGTCTCTACTAGGGAGTCGGGTTTCTGGTTGCAGGCTTTTCCGTCTACATCGGTTGGGACACTCCTTGACAGAAATACCCTGACCCTGGCGGTATGTCTTCGTCTCGGAGCCCGGACTGTCCATCAACACCAGTGTCGGTGCGGAGAACCGGTGGATAATCTTGGACACCACGGGCTTTCTTGTGCCAGAAGTGCCGGTCGCATTCCCCGTCACGCGGCACTCAACGATATCATCCGAAGGGCTCTTGTCACTGTTGGAGTGCCCGCAATTTTAGAACCCTGTGGTATTGCGCGGAGCGATGGCAAGAGACCTGACGGAAAGACTGTTGGGCCATGGAAGCTTGGCAGGTCTTTGGTGTGGGATGCGACTTGTGTAGACACATTAGCCCCATCTCACATCCAAGCGACTTCGTTAAGCGCGGGAAGTGCGGCGATTTCTGCTGAGAACCTCAAGTTGCGCAAATACGCTAACCTCGGTACTGGTTACGAATTTGCGCCGTTTGGGGTCGAGACGATGGGCCCTTGGGGACCATCAGCTAAGCGCCTGGCCAGGGAGTTGTCCAGGCGGCTGACGGAGAAGTCTGGAGACAGGAAGGCTGGCAATTATTTCTGCCAACGTATTAGCCTTGCTATACAAAGGGGAAATGTTGCCAGTCTCCTTGGGACTATCTCTGATGCGACGTCATTGGATGATATTTTCTATGTATAGTTTAATTATTACTTTTAATGAAATTTAATTGTAAATATTTATTTTGTTTCTTAACTATTTTATAAATATACAAATTTTAACAGTACAACTTATAGCTGATATAGATGATAGTAGATTAATATATAAATGTGTTTTTAAAAGTAATATCAAAAAACATATAAATCTGCTTATTACAGATATTTCTTCTTTAAATGTATGACGACCATTTCATTGACAACGGGCGTAGTCAATTGGTTATCACACTAATTTGTTACGCGCAATATAGAAGCAAATTTCCACGTCTTTTTTTCAACGAATATTTGCTATATTTAATAAGTATTGCAAATAAAAGCTATGAAATAAATATTTGATCCGACCGGAAATCGAACCCGGGACTTTACGCGTAAGAAACTTTTATGCTAACCAATTGATCACGCCTGTCGTAAAAAAATAAACACAATAGTAAGCCGCATAAAATTCGTTTAATTTATTAATCAACGTTTGCGCAAAATCTAAGAAATTCTATGTAGTCTGTCTAAACCGATATGACACGCCCCTCCACTGTATTTAAGCACACATGCGAATATATTATGATTGCAACACACCAAAAATGCAATTGTAATTGGTCATTCAGTTGCTGGTTAGACACAAAAGGAGGAGCACGTCTATAAAGTATAGTAGTATAGTTAATAATATTTGTATTCACACATTTAAATAAACTAATAAAGTTGAGGGGCGCGTCATTTATAGTTAGACAAGCTACAGCATCATATGTTATTGTTTGTTATGTGAATACTATATTTTGAATATTATTAAAATTGTTTAAAATATATCATAATTATAGATAAGATGCGGTTATTGCTGTCAGTTATGGTGATAATCTCAATTAATTAAACCAAAACCTCAAGACATTTGGTAACAGCTGTCTGGAGCATTACGCAGGATATTATGTTTGTGACGATACACGATACTACCGCAATACTCCTTGACATTCTAATAATATCAACAAGATATACTTAATATTGACAATTTGATACCTAATTACTGTCTGTGTGTAAACCACGTTCTTGGTTTAGCTTTGAAGTAATTTGAGTATTACCGAAGTTCAAGCAAAAACAATCATTATTATTCCTCAAATTATTATTTCGTATATATTTTTGCTAGTATTATCAATAGTATTAAAATCAATAAAAATTAGATGTCGCATTTATCGTCCATGATTTCTAAAATTGGATAGAAAAAAACCGCGTTGTTTTTTTTTTCTATCCAATTCTCACAATAAATCTAAGACCAGTCATGTAAAAAATTCACAATCGACAAACCTTTCACGGTCTATTATTTTTGAGTGCAATTTCTATAGTTTTTAATTATTATTTATGATATTAATTTTTTATTTACATTTCTATACTAAGCTACTAAAGTGCTTGTATTATAGAAACAGGACAAGCAAAGTACATATATGAAAGATACATTGGTACCGGTGCATGGTCTCGAACTCGTTCTCTCGGTTTGTGTAACCCTTAGAGTTTACATTCCTTTATATAATCCTTTATACTCTAAGGTGTCACCATTGAACTGCCACTACACCATGGTCGCCTTAAAATTGAATTATTACTGGACAGACCTAATGAGAATAATAATGAGAATATGTGGCATTGTCATGAGCTGCTTGCGTATTGATTAAAATACAGTATTCGAAAACAAACAACATAATTATCAAGTTTTAAATGATTTAATAATTTATTTATCACAAAAATTCTACTACACAATGTGATCTCGTCACAACTCTCTTTGCTTCTTAACTTTTACAATTCCTTACATACATTCGTACGTACTCAAGGAAACATGATGCATGAAGCGTTCATGTGGCATCGTGTTTCCAAATTGCGTTCGCTAAATGTATACAAAAAAATAATCATCAAAATAGGTTCACCCAGAAAAAAGTTCTGAGGTAACACACATAAAAAACATAGGGCCTCCTTTTTGGGAACAAGAGAAAACTATAACAATAACAACAGAAATATAATAAGTTTGTTTTAAATTATGTATGAATTTCTATTGTATTTTCTTTTTCAGCCGAATAAAGAATTTATATCATACGGATTAAAAGCTTACCCGAGAGGCATGCTGAGAGGTTACCATGCTAGTCCACTTCTCATAAGTCTTGGGTTTGATTTTAATTTCATAGCATTAATTTACATAATATGTGGGTTCTTATTAAATTATAAACATGAATAGTAAATCCGGGTCTTGGTATTTTTAACCTCTGATGATTATTTTCCCAGTTCGCCGATCTCGAGTGATTGTACCTACTATTTTCAAAGGTCCAGTTTGAATCGCGTTTCGGCTCTACCTTATAAGTTGATAGATTTTTGCCATGTAGGCTTGTAGACACTTATCTGCGGCAGCTGTCTTCTTATCTTATGGTTTTATGGTGATTGGTCATTATGTCGAAGTAATTTGAAAAATATCCGATAGTTCTGCCACTTCAATAATATGAATATATAAATGAATGACATTACTTCAATTTATAAATAAATTATTTAAAACTTAAGAGTATCAATAGGTCTCTTCAATAGAAGGTAAAAACGACGTTTCTAAAATAGAACCTGAAGGAGCCTCCTCCCTGTGTGTATCTACCCCCTTTACTTCCTTTTTATGTAATGCTTTTTGGGTGGTTGTTCCTTTTGGTTTGTTCTTCAGTGATTTCTTATTTTTCTGATCAGCTAAAAGGAAACTCTCCTCTTTTGAACCACATTGATATGTATTTATCACTTTATATATATAACATCCGGACTGCACACCTTTGTTTGTATCAAATTTGGTTTCATTAATTTTCAACGCATAGGTTGTCCCATTTGTTTTATATTTTACAACGCTCGCAAATTTGTATCCTTTCTTTTCCTCCCTCTTCTTTTCTTGCTTGTGATCTTTCTTCTTCTTTTCCTCTTTCTTTTCTGTTTTCTTATTTTCCTTAGTTTCTTCTTTTTTTTCTACCTTATTTTCATCCTTCTTTTCTTCCTTCTTTGCTTCCTTCTTTTCTTCTTTCTTTTCTTTCCTTTTTTCTTCTTTCATTTTAATCTTTTCAGTCGTAGTTACTGGTATACTTCGCCTTTTAATTCTTACTCCAAAATGCTTTCTAGGAGGTGAGACTGTTAGGAAATTATTTATATGTGCTTTATCTTTATATAGAAGTAAGCGTGTTCTATTAAATGACCAATAGCCAATTCTACTTTCTTTGCCGCTACGTACTCCGAAATGGTTATATGTTTGACGTTTACCTTTATCATTTTCATTTATAATGCGCCATGGCATATTATATTTTCTTTCATTTTCTTTAACTGCTTGTGACATACAATAAAGACACTTGCTGCACTCTTGAACAGAGAATAATAAAGAATCGTGCCTTTTAAGTATAGGGGATGTATTGGATTTAATTAGAAGTTTATTGCGCATTGTATACGTGGGTTTCGAAAGTACTGGAAAGTTGTCGAGTGTTCTACGGAAAAATATCTCCTTGCCTGTAATGGAAATAATTTTAATTATTTTTTATTGTCTATATTTAGGCTGGTTATAATGCTCGAACGACTATCGGTACGTACGGTTATGGAGTTGGCCATTTTTATGGAAATTCATTAAAACGTCACAGTTACATACACTGATCGTACGCTCGCACTCGGATTTCTGCACTGCGAACGAGTATAACAAGTAAGCGTGTTTAGTGAAAGAGTGACTGTACGTATGCACGAATATTCGCGTAATAGAATAACTGAATATCTATAACAAGCGCCTAAGAGTTGTAGGCAGACATTTGGTGTTCTGCTGATACGGGGTAGTACCACCACTTTTAGGTGTATAGAACGTGAAGTGTCTCACTAGCGTTTCGGTATCATCTTGAAAGTTGCCGATTTAAACAAGGTCGTGAAAATGCATTCTGTAGTGGCAGTCGCCTCCATTCATAACTGTACTAGAGCTTATTATCAATATCGGGGTGATTGATATGTCGAGCCACAATCAATCAATCAAATTGTCACGCCTTTTTTCCACAGGGATAGGATAGAGCGCCACTTGCCACGATACTGACACAACTTCCTCGCTTCCCTCACATCCACAATTCTCTTCATACAAGCTCTACGATTATGGGCACTAGGCAACCCAGCCGAGAGGATGTCTCTGATTTGGTCGGAAAATTGGGTCTGAATCTAAAAATAAATCTTCACCTTCTTGCATTGTTTAATATAATGTAAAAGGGAAATTACTACCCTGGGCGACAATTAGGTAAGATAATTTCTCTGGCCGTCATAGTGACGGCTACCGTATAATAAAACGTTTCTTTTAGTTGTCGGCGGTTAGGCGGGTTGTTGTCATAATATGTCGAGCTACGATAAAAAAAAAACAATTTGGGTTTAGTTCCTAAAACACATACTCGTATAGATTTGTTCACAGATAATAGTTTTGATAAAATAAAAAAAACTTTCATTTTTGTTTATATAAATTAAAAAGCATTGGATATTAGGAAAGCTAGGCAGCCATCATTATAACTAAAAAAATATTTTATTAGTAACCATATAGCCTGAAGAAAGAAAATAAAAAAGAGGTCCGTTGTCCCTGTTCATCTCTGAAGCGTGATAATTTGATTTGATTTAAAATTAAGTCCAGGCATAAAATGTTGGCCTTAAGGGCACTTAATTAAAAGCATTAACACAAATTATCTCACCTAGTGCTTGTGGCAATATTGTTACAAAGGCGCAAAACAACAGAGAACTCATTAGTTCCATTTGTAGCAAGGTGTCTTTACTGCAGCACCAGACAATCTTCTTACTGAACTACACTAACAAGCTTCGTTACTCCGTTGCGAAGTTTTACAAAACGTTCGCTATATTTCTCGCCTCTTCGCGTTTCCTGTCGCTTATCCACGCTCTATTGAAATTTTAAGTGTCTCTTATTTCTTTTTCTGTATTTTTCCTAATTATCTACTTTACTAGTCGTCCCTTGGATCAGATTGCAAATGGAACATCGAATCGCTTAATTGCATCTTGTTTGTATTTTTCAACAATTATTGTTTGCTTTGTATTGTGATGATTTGAAACGGATATATTTGCATTCATAACATGATGCAATGCGTTATCAATATTACTTGTTACAAAACGGAAGGTTTACGCGTCTACTTATGTCAAAAAAATAAACAAAAATATTATTACCACCATTAACCCTTCATTGCGACCGTTTCTTAAAATCTTAGATCGAGTCCGGTATATCTGACGGAAAGTAAAATTTATAAAATTTTGAAAGAGTGTCTGAAGGAAATATTTATACGGATAATAACTGAGTTTTTTAGTATCAGCTGCGCCCGATCTAGGGTTAAAAGTGATAAGTTGAAATACAGTTTGTTTGCCGACCAGGTCTGGTATCAAATGTATTAAATGGCCAGCATACTTACTGTCAAATAACTGTAACACAATACACACTCCAGCCTAACATCAGGCGGGGTTTTGTCATCTTAATAAAAAAGACAATGGGAATCATCATGTTTACATCGACAATACATTGGTAAACTTACTGGATCAGAATTAAACCACTCGTTTGATTCCATATTGTTGTAGCGTCTCAAAGACAAAAGTGTGTCCGAAATTCTATTCTTAACATTTCCTAATTATAGGAAGTAAATATTCAATTTTGTATAAAAATTGCGATTTTAATTTAAAAAAGATACTTATAAGAAGATCATGAAAGTGTTATAACAATGACTTACTTTACATTCTGTTCAGGTCTAGACGTACTAAATTATCAAAGTCTATCGATATGAAGTGGTGACCTAGAAAGTAGACATTTTACTCTAACAATAAGGGGTATATATGTTATGTTACGTAACATAATATGTAAAAAATATTAAAAATATATATTTTATCTCCTATACCACAGATAGTTTTCTTAGGAGCTCTTTAACATTGTCCCTACCTAGTCTATCTACTCCCATGATACCTAAACATCTTAACATTTCGGCGCGTCGTCGAACAATCGATAAATAGTTTACCAGCTCTTATTGTGTTCTTCACAACTTATACCTTAGATCCTACGATCAGTTATCGGTGATCTTGGACCTGTCCTTGCTTACTATCAGATACCTTTTTAGCACTTAAACTATGTATTATTTAATAATTTACTTATGATTTTTATTTAAAAACCTAATTTTCAAAAATGACATATAGCAGACTTAATAAAATTAATCATCGTATAGAAAGGTAATAGCTAAAAATAGAGAGAATAATTAATTATATACAATAAAAATACCCATAGACATATATAATTTTCACTACAATTTATAAATACAACAAAATAATTCCAAATTATGTTCATTCCTAAAAAGACTGCATATATTATCTTAAAGCTTAAAGTTTTTATCTAATTATTTTAACGTGTTTTCATTCTCCTTCGTTTTCATTCCTCCTTGGGAGAATAATTAGAATTAATGCAAATTCTAATTATTCTCCCAATTTTCCTCCAATTTCTTCTGATGTGGATCAGCCTGCTCCATAAATGTTATGGTGACATTTAAATATACTTCTCCTTCCTATTCGCGGAACGCAGTTTCTCCATTCTCTCTTCCTTCTGACGACTTCAGCTTAGACACCTCTTTTAGACACGTTTAAAAATCTTTCAAAACTCTTCAGCAACTAGTCGCAGATTTATTCTGATTTAAGACTTTTGTGCGTGACACCTTCACCATGTTAAGAGCCCATATCTCTCAACGAGTACAGTGGAAGATGATGTTGAAAATCGCAGTCGGCAAACGATCATTTTGTTCTAAATTATGCCTGAGAATCCGAATGGGGATACCTCTTAGCTTGTTATTAAGGTCCTTTCTGGTAAAATGAAGTTACCACTCCAAGATAAAGGCATGAAGTTTAGTTATAGAATGACGTGATTAGTAGCCTCGACCAATAGTAGTGGAGTTCTAAGATTCTAAATATGAGGTAAACACTGTAGAGATCTAAGAAGTTAAAAACTGTCAACGTATCCTTAGATAAGTTTCTCTCACCGCCTTGTAGGCAATTACTCTTGGATGGCTGCTAATTATACATTGTTGATTCCAGGATCAAAACGCCAGATGCCAAGAAACATGATGGGCCAAAGCATTGATTGCTGAACCCATTTGAAGGAGCTAGCCAGCTCTACCTGACAAGGCAAAGAGAATCAGAACAACTAGAATGAAAGAACAGCTTAGGTAACATAGTGTTTTGTTTTACTCACCTTGCACAGTAGATAGCTTATTTTAGGTTCCCATTAATCACTAATTTCTTTAAATACTATACAATTGTCTGAAAGTTTATACCTAATTAATTCTACACTAGTTTTCTCTAACATACGTCTTAACCGGACGAAAATTTAGCCCATACTATATACTTAATAAAATACTCTGTGCGTACACAATCGTCATAACCGGTTTCAGATTTATATTTATGATTTATAAGTATGTTTACATTCGTCAAATTCATGAAATTGGTCGAGTATCATGTTAGTTAAAACAAATATAACAAAAGTTAAAAAGCAAAGTGACAGGCTAAGTGAATGGTAACTTGATAACTTTTATTTGTATTATAATATAATTTTTATTAATATAAACTTAAGATATTCATACATATATTTGTATATTATCTCATTTGTATATTATCTCATTTATACATTCTTTTGTCTGTATGTGTTTCGGGCGTTTACAGTTCCTATTATAATAAAATTGTTTGTTATTAAGTGAGTCCTTCAATAGTTTATATTCACAATTAGACCTTGCAGGTCGCGTTTCTATGTTTTTTTTTACTTTTGGGCAGAACATCGTCTGTCGGTTTCGGTAGTATTATGTTTACATAAATATTACATGCGTACATTATTTTAACAATATTAAATAATATATAATTTTGTAAATGCCAATTTGTTTTACAGATCCTGATATAGCGAATCATCAAGCTCAAGCGTTTGACACTTTATACTTCAGGGATAATCACCTATGACATTTTCATTTCTTTTCCCAAAAATCTTAATGTTTACTATGTCAATCCAATACTCTGGATTACGTAGTATATTCACCAGTAAACATATTTACACTGTATTAATCTCGGAAACCCTCCTACCACTTTTCTTACACATTTTTTTCAGTTCCTGGATTTACTCTTAATCGTTATGACCGTACTAGCAAGCGTTTTAATGGTATATTCGCTATAAAATAATTCGCTAAATAATATTATTCTCAAAATCTCTACCAAATCTTCATTTTTATATTCTGGTTATTCTTCTATATGGTAAACTATTTTGG
Organism: Tinea trinotella; assembly: GCA_905220615.1. Classification (NCBI taxonomy): domain Eukaryota; kingdom Metazoa; phylum Arthropoda; class Insecta; order Lepidoptera; family Tineidae; genus Tinea; species Tinea trinotella. Next base: position 7,232,795 of record HG992321.1, on the reverse strand, counting down.
TAAACATCCCGGTAGAGGGATTCTTTTTAAAAGAAAGCAGGGTACTGATCGCTCGAAAATTTCTAATTCAATATCAACATTTTCGTTGTCAACGTTATTTGTCTCCTTGTCCGCTTGTACATTACACTGACCACGAGCTAAAGAACATTGCAATTCTGATGAATAGAGTAAACCACGACAATTCTTGCAGTTGCAAAAATATTGTGTACTCTGGATTGTATACATCAGGAGCTGGTGGTAATATTGTCGTCATCTGTTTCAGAAGTACATTTCGCAGTATTCTACCCCATTTTTAAGGTTCTAAAGTATTTCCTAACTAAGTTTTAATTTGGCAGTATACACGTATGATGTTTTGTTGAGCTGCTGTACTTATTGGTGGAAGATTTGATAACAGCAAAGGTTTTTTAACCTTTATCACTTTGACGAATTAATTGTAGCGAAGATGATCGGATGGTCTTCAGATTTCGGAGCATTATACTTATATATAGTCAACCAAAATGCGCATTCCATTATTATTAAATATTTGTTTAGAGCAGTTTTCTTGTTAAAATACTTCAGCCAGTTCATCAAACCGCGCATTATCAGAATCACCTTATACAAGTGATTTATAGCAAGTAAATTTATTACCCTTAGTTCGTACGAAAATTGTACGTCCGTTGTTGCTCTGATACATTAAAGCTAACGGATAATCGTCATCACGCTTCTCATGTATCAAATCAAGATTCCTTTGCACTCTACCTTTAAATACTCTAATTATTTTACTGCAAATAAATTAACTTAATCTTTTAGATTGCTGTTTTTTTTGTTTTTTTTATATTGCTAACATAGATTCGTAAAGACGATGTCATCGAAAAAACTATTATTAACTAGACGTCATTGGTTTAATCTCCAACAAAATTTGTATAATAACTTTTTAAATAATTTATTGAGACTTTACACCTAACCTCGACTTGCCTGATGGTTGATTGAACAGTAGGCCCAAGTCCAAGAGCCCCAACGACAATAAAAAATCGATTCAGTATACTCAGTATATTCAGCCCCAATCGTCGTCACCATGCCGGCCAAAGAAAAAACACTATTTCCATCCCACAACCAAGTATTTATATCCTATAACACTATTTCTATTAATAAATAAATAAAACTAATAATTTCTTATGTTTATTTATGTGTTTATAATGTTTCTATCTGTATTGTTATGTAGATAATATTATAGTTAATTTAGTATTTAAATATTAGATTCAAATATTTCCTGCAAATTAATTTTCCATGCATAGAAATAAGAAATTTCCTCTGAATGTTGGAATCGTTTAAGAAAGAAAAAAGTTATCCCAAAAGTGTGTAATAAAAGTGAATAATAGTCGCAATTGCTCAACACTGTTTACTTTGTCTTGTTCCGCTAACATTTTATAAACAATTCGTCATGCTTACGGATGTTTTTTTACGGATTCACATAGTTTCTCACATTTATAACTTCTATTGGTAGAAGAATAAACAACACGTATAAAAGCGACCGTGGTGTAGTGGCAATGCAATGGTTACACAAACCAAGAGCACGAGTTCGAGACCATCCACCGGTACCAATGTATCTTTGATATATGTACTTTGGTTGTCCTGTTTCTATGATACAAGCACTTTAGTAGCTTAGTATAAAAATGTAAAAAAAAAAATACAATTAAAATTAACAACAGCATATACATTACTCTGGTATTAATCTGCCAATATGTAACTTGAACCCAGCAGTTGAAAGAACTGCAAGATGAAAAGATAGGATAAAGGATTGACACAGGATCTGACACCGAGATCGATCGATAATTTTTTTTATTTTATTATTGTGACTAAACATGTGACCTTCACTTGCCTGTTGGTAAGAATAGGGAGGTCTATGAGCGCTAACGACTGAAATATCAGACTCCACGGTTGCCTCAGTCGCCGACATAATAAATTAGAAGATTTAGAGGTAGCATATAATAAAGAAGGTATTCACAAAAAACTGACATTTATATAGAGACAACAGGCGTGGCCGATTGGTTAGCACACCAGTTTGTTACGCGTAAAGTCCCGGGTTCGATTTTCGGTCGGAGCAAATATTTATTTCGTAACTTTTATTTGTAGGATTTAATAATTTTATTAAATATTGCAAATATTTGTTAGTAAATTAAAAGAAGGCGGATGTTTGCTTCGGGTCTGGTTGTCAAAAGAGTGGTAGGCAGTGGTACCCCTCTGCCTATCCGGGGTAGTACCACCACTTACAAGTATACAGACCGTGATACAGTCACGTTTAGGGATCAGCTTGAAAGATGCCGGTTCCAACTAGACCCGCATAGTGGATGTGCTACTTACAGTTACTAAACTGTAAGTAACTGTCATCTCTATTCATATACCTTACTTCAGCTTGCTCAGGAAGGGTGGTGTCAAGTGACGAGCCACATTAAAAACAAATATAAAAAAACACTTATATTTAAGGCAACCGTGGTAGAAGAATAAACAACACGTATAAAAGCGACCGTGGTGTAGTGGCAGTGCAATGGTTACAAAATCGAGAGCACGAGTTCGAAACCAACCACTGGTACCAATTTATCTTTAATATATGTACTTTGGTTATCCTGTTTCTATGATACAAGCACTTTAGTAGCTTAGTATAGAAATAAATAAAAAATTGAAACAATTCGTAAAAAATAACATTATATAGAAAATTAGGTTTAATGTCGTAAATTGTTGCAGATATTAAAATATTTATGTTAATATCATATTAATGTAATTATGTTTGGCCATAATCTGAGTTATAAGCAAACATGATGATGCAAGGGTTCGCAACATTAAATTATATAAATTTCCCTAGGCCAAACTAGTCTTTCCCTAGGGCTTAAAAACTCATTTTGTTTATTGGCCGCTTGGAGGCTTAATACATTGAGTTTTTCATGTAGAGAATTTAAAAATATATCACGACGACGAATCTGAATTTGTATTTTTTATTTATTTATTTATATTTTTATATTCAGCCACTAAAGTGTTTGTATCATAGAAACAGGACAACCAAAGTATACATATGAAAGAAAGATACATTATACCGACAAGTGGTTATGAACCAGTGCTCTCGGTTTGCGTATCCGTTGCACTGTCACTACACCACGGTCACTTTAATTTTAGTTCCGATTAAATTTTTGCCTTTTCTTATAGATGTAGAGCCTTTCGCCATAATAAAGTTATTAAAGCCTGTATTATAAAAAGTGTTCTTACACTATTTATACAAACGTCATCACAGGTGTGGCGTTTTGACGACAGACGTAAGCACACCAGTTAGTTAAGCGTACAGTCCCGGATCCGCCTCCGGTCGAAGCAACCGAAATCTTCGATATTCGTATACTATTTAATAATATTACAAATATTTGGTATTAATAAGAAGCAACGGATATGTAAACGTAGTAGCAGTTATCTCCATTTATAGCCCGCACTCCAGTTTAACATAAGGCAGGGTGCTGTCATATGACTAGTCACAATAATAAAATAATAAACTTTTTTTTATAGTGACTCGACATATGACAGCACCCCGCTTGATGTTAAGCCAAAGTGTGGTCCATGAATGAATGTCACTGCTAATACAATTCAATAACTGTGAGTAGCAATCACATCCACTATGCTGGCCTAGATGGAACCGGCAACTTACAAGCTGATCCCGAAACGTGACCAAATCACTTCACGGTCTGTATACTTGTAAGTGGTGGTACTACCCCGGATCGGCAGACTGGGTACCACTGCCTACCACTCTTTGATAACCAGACCCGAAGCAAATATCCATCTCTTTTTTTTATTAACAAATATTTGCAATATTTAATATTATTAAATATTACAAATAAGAGCTATGAAACAAATATTTGCTCCGACCGGGGATCGAACCCGGGACTTTACGCGCAACAAACCAGTCCCTAAACCGTTCGTCCACGCCTGTCGTCAAACTACTCTTAAAGCATTAAAGTACGGGTATGTAGTAGGTAGCTATGTACCCGTATTTCAACAAAATTTATAATTATAATTCGGTGCTCTATCCTCGAAGGGCCTACACTAAATCACATTAAATAAATTTAAAGTGCCGAAATGGTTTTCAATAATTTAATTTAACGTTAATAATGGCAATGTAATGTTAATCCAATTGGCTATCAAAGGACGCCGTTAAAATACAAATACAGAAATTTTGTGGTTTATAAGAGGTACTTTAGGCGAATTTATTGAGCTTCTTTGCAATCTGGAATTTAAATGGCACTTCAACAGCCTCTCGTCGTCTTGTTGAATTTAAATGCAAATAATTCAACATATAGCAAAACTTTTTTTATCTTTTCAAATTTTATTATAAAAATATATTTCATAAATTAAATATATGTACATAAAAAAATAGTCAAACTAATGTGGAACTGGGCAGGTTATCTCTGTCATAATGGGTTTACTCAGTCCATTACTGAGTAGATTCATTATGGCAGATATAACCGGCCCAGTCAAACTAATGTGAGACTGGGCAGGTTATCTCTGTTAATGGGTCTACTCAGTCCATTACTGAGTAGATTCATTATGGCAGAGATAAGCTGCCTAGTCTCCTGCCAGTCAGTGCCAGATTGGTTAGGTTATCCCTGTCATAATGAGTCTACTTGATCCATTACTGAGTAGTCCTTGGCGAGAGATCGCATATTGTCGTGAGTCATGGAACAAAGAGAGGGAGGTCGTTGTCCAGTAGTAGGACAAATAACAACGTCCATTGTCTTTGCCCATCTCTGTGGGGAAAACGCGTGACGATTTAATTGAATGATTGATTTCCGTTTTGGCCTACCGCGATGTATTTTCCAATCTAATTATAATCTGATAACTAAAACTAAAAACCAAAACCATTTTCTCAAAAGTAACATTTTGTTAGTTTTATTTTATTAGATATCGCTTAAATATATTTAATTTTTTTATTTTTTTATTGTGACTCGACATATGACAGCACCCCGCTTGATGTTAGGCTGGAGTGTGGTCCATGAATGAATGCCACTGCTACTACAATTCAATAACTGTAAGTAGCAATCACATCCACTATGCCGGCCTAGATGGAACCGGCAACTTACAAGCTGATCCCGAAACGTGACCAAATCACTTCACGGTCTGTATACTTGTAAGTGGTAGTACTACCCCGGATCGGCAGACTGGGTACCACTGCCTACCACTCTTTGATAACCAGACCCGAAGCAAATATCCATCTCCTTTTTTTTTTATTAACAAATATTTGCAATATTTAATATTATTAAATATTACAAATAAAAGCTATGAAACAAATATTTGCTCCGACCGGGGATCGAACCCGGGACTTTACGCGCAACAAACCAGTCGCTAAACCGTTCGTCCACGCCTGTCGTCAAAATCTTATACCATGTCTAAATTAAATTAAATTAATTAAATTCTCAAAAATAAGACGAAAGCAATATCTATATTTTTAACTAATAAATTATTAAATTGTAGTGATTTAAAAAATCTAGGGATTGAATAGCACCAGAATATGCACACAGCAAACGCCAACGAAGTTTTACCATAAAGCTTCTAGAGAATTCACAACTGGGGTTGGTTAACTATTTGCTTTCAACAATTATTACTGAACATCTACACAAATTACTGCCTGAAATGTGTATTTTAAACCTGTAAGTACATTTTAAAAAATAAAACCCACTTTTTAATAGTTCATGTAAATAGAAAACATTTAAACAATATAAGGGCAAAATAAACAATCAAAGAGTGGTAGGCGGTGGTACCCAGTCTGCCCATCCGGGGTAGTACCACCACTTACAAGTATACAGACCGTGAAGTGATTTAGCCCCTTGTTAGGATCTCCTTGTAAGTTGCCGGTTCCAACTAGGCCGGCATAGTGAATGTGACTAAAAGTAAGCATAGTAAAATACTAAATATCGGATATATCGGTAAGAATATAAATGATTATTTACCTACTTATATAAATAACATCTTTTACAACATTTTAAATCAAATCCTTAACAAAATGCTTGAATAAATAGTTCTTCTAACTTAATAGTTGAGCCATTTATTCACCGTAGCTAGTCGAAGTCATTTATATCAGCAACGTTGTAAGAGGAATCACGCCAGTAGCAGGCGCCTGAAGCGATGCATTCCATGCATTTTTAAAGCAAACGATTTTACTGTTTGCTTTTACCACAGACAACATAGAACTAGATAGTGCTCATCCAAAGCTATGCTAAAGCTTAAAATCTATCAAATATGTCGTTTTAACTCGTTTTTTAACCGACAGTCTCTCTAACTCTATTCAATTCAATTTTTATTATTGTTACTCGTATATAGGGGCTTCTTTTCTCTAGGAAGTCTATTAAGGAGGCTATCGGAAATGTTGAGATTGTAAAGGTGTTTCTTGAAATCACAGTGACCCGTTATGGCACCTACCATTATGGCAGACCGATGGATCTTTTATGGCCAACTTAATGAATAAAACAAATTTTATGTAGCTTACTATCGCGTTTATTTTGGTTTTGATTTTACATTTTTTTATTATTCCGACGTTTTAAGAGCTTTGCAGCCATCGTGGTCACGGAGAGACTCTCTATCAAAACCGAAATAAACGTGATAGTAAGCCGCATAAAATTTGTTTAATTCGTTAATCAATTTTCGCGCAAAATCTTAGACAATTCTTACTTACTATTCTTACAACTAAAAAAACTCCTTTCTTCCATCCTTTTAATGTGTCCTATTTGGGACTATTTCATTATAGTTGTAGTTCTTCTTTCAAATGACATACATCACAATCCATGACATAAACACATTACGCGCTGTATTTGCATTAAAATACATACAACTGTATTCTTCACCTTAAATGCAATCGCTATCCCCTCGTATATACATGTATAATATTGATAGGAATTTAAACGAGTACCGAGAACGAACCTTTCATTATATTCCAAGAGCTAGCGACGAAAATCGACAAGAGTTTAGTAATGGCTCATAATTCAATATGATTTAGTATTGAGGGTGTACATGAGTCAGCACCCACTCGCAAGGTCAGATAGTGGAACAGCTGGCGGCAGCACGATTTGATGTATGTAAAATTTCAACATGCTCTACAAGTGTTTAGTAATGATTGAAAATTGGCAAACAACTAGTTTATAGTATAAAAAAAGGGAAGAAAGTGGTCAGACCGCATTATTGTGGAACGCTGCGAGTCAGCACTCCACATAAGTTGTCGCCAGAATGATATCGGTGCAAGAGTTTAGTAATGGCTGGAAATTGCCATACTGCTTTATTATTATATATAATTTAATAGAAAAATAGTCAGATCACAAATTAATGGAACAGGGGTAGTCAGCAGCCGCTTAAAGTGCGGATATCGAATACGCTTCCGTTGCGTGCGCTGCGAAAACCGTTCGAGGTACCCACAAAATATGTATGAAAGAATTATTCCTCTTCAAATTATCTAAAAAAAAATCCGCGACAGTATATGTCTAACTTTTAAGAATAACTCACGATAACCGTTTTTATGATAATCAAATTTGGTCGAAATTAATGCATTACTACAAATTATTTGTCAGAGTTGTATCAACATAATAATATTAATCTTTATCCAAATAAATGTGTTATTATTTAATAACACAGTTTAACTGTGAACAAAATTGTCTTTGACATCACCTAATTTCAATAAACATCTTATATGATAATACAATTTTAAAATAACTCTGGAACAAAGTTCACACGCGCCGCATGGTGAGCGCTGGCCGGAGGGCGAGGAGAGGCGGTGCTTGCGGGCGATGCGGAGGGGGGTGTAACTCTACGAGGTATAGTCTGTCTAAGCCGAAATGATGTGCATTTATACACGAGCAAATATAAAATATGGATAAAGCACACCGAAAATGCAGTTGTAATTGGTTATTCAGTTGCTCGTTGGACACAGAAGAAGGAGCAGAAGAAGCAGCAGTTGATGAAGTATAACAGTGTAGTCAGTAATATTTGCATTCACACATTTAAATATACTAATAAAGTGGAGGGGCTAAAAATATAATTAAAAAATAAAAATATAATTTACGCAGATGTACTTTAAAATATATTCTATTAATTATGTAACTAAATCGTCTAAAATAAGTCGTGGGTAACAGCTAAATGAAAAATAAATATGATACCCAAAATAACTATTCCACGCGGGCGAAGTCGCGGGCACAGCTAGTCTATTAATGTTTTTCTTGAATATTACAAACGAAATTATATTTACAGTTGTATAATTTCACTATAAGTTAATATTAAAATAAAAATGTAAGTTTTAATTCTTATTATTGTAAAATTACATAAAAACCAACCATTTTAATTATTATTTAACTATTATTTTTTATAAAATAAATTTTGAGCCAAGGTGAAATTTCAGGGCGTACTGCACGACATTCTATACATCTAGCCTGTGGACTTCATATTGGTTCAAATCATTGAGCGCTCTGCGCGTTCAGTATAACAACGCATACAGGGTGCTGTTGGGGTTGCCACGCTTCTGCAGTGCGTCAGGCATGTTTGCGGATGCGCATGTTGATGGGTTCAATGCCATACTCCGTAAACGATGTGCGGCCGCGCTGTTCAGAGTGCGGGGCAGCACCAACAGCATCTTGGCCATGGTTGCTGGCAGATGGGACAGTCGCTTTGTCAAGCACTGGACCAAGATGCATCTTAGTATATAGGTCACTAACATAGTCTAAGAAAATTGTTTACTAACAGATATGGATTTTTTGTCTGAAATAAAAGTTTCTTGTTTTTTTTTTTTTTTTTTTATTTATTTTATTTAAATTTAATGATTAACTATATCACCTTTATATATTGAAATATAGGCATATATCCGTACGCGCTCCGAACATCCGCGCGTATTCGATATCCGCACTTTAAGCGGCTGCTGACTACCCCTGTTCCATTAATTTGTGATCTGACTATTTTTCTATTAAATTATATATAATAATAAAGCAGTATGGCAATTTCCAGCCATTACTAAACTCTTGCACCGATATCATTCTGGCGACAACTTATGTGGAGTGCTGACTCGCAGCGTTCCACAATAATGCGGTCTGACCACTTTCTTCCCTTTTTTTATACTATAAACTAGTTGTTTGCCAATTTTCAATCATTACTAAACACTTGTAGAGCATGTTGAAATTTTACATACATCAAATCGTGCTGCCGCCAGCTGTTCCACTATCTGACCTTGCGAGTGAGTGCTGACTCATGTACACCCTCAATACTAAATCATATTGAATTATGAGCCATTACTAAACTCTTGTCGATTTTCGTCGCTAGCTCTTGGAATATTAGGGTTAACTGCAGTGTGGTTGGTTCCTTCTATATCATATAAAATTACTTATTGAAAATTTCTGAAGTTTCATTTTTTTTATTTGTGATTCGACATATGACAGCACCCCGCTTGATGTTAAGCCGAAGTGTGGTCCATGAGTGAAGGTCACTGCTACTACAATTCAATAACTGTGGGTAGCAATCACATTCACTATGCCGGCCTAGTTGGAACCGGCAACTTACAAGCTGATCCCGAAACGTGACCAAATGACTTCACGTTCTGTATACTTGTAAGTGGTGGTACTACCCCGGATCGACAGACTGGGAACCACTGCCTACCACTCTTTGATAACCAGACCCGAAGCAAATATCCACGTCCTTTTTTTATTAACAAATATTTGCAATATTTAATATAATTATTAATTATTACAAATAAAATCTATTAAACAAATATTTGCTCCGACCGGGAATCGAACCCGTGACTTTACGCGCAACAAACCAATCGCTAAACCGTTCGTCCACGCCTGTCGTCAATATCTCGTAAGACTTGCCTAGTGACGGCGACTAAGGCAACTGAGTCGTTTTTTTAGTCGTTAACACTCTTGGACCTTTCCTGCTTACCATTAGGTAAGTTGAGGTTAGACGTCGAGTCACAATAAAAAAAGATAATAAAACTAAAGAAAGTCTAAGTTTGTGTGGTCCGCCAGATATCTCAGAAACTGTGGTTGACGTACTTCACTATCATTTCTGATGCTATCAAAGTATTGCTAGTTTGCTAAATACTCGTAAGTTGAAAGGTTTATAATAAGAACTTTTAGCATCTTATATGATGATTGATCTCGCTGGCAATCTTGTTTTATCTTGTGTCACTGTTTTTCCTTCTTAAAGTACTTTATAATTGGTCTGATATATATCTTTATTAGCTATTTTACAAAACAAAACTTTTTGTTATATAACATCTTTAACAAAAACTTTCTAAACAATAATAATATTAAAGAATAGTAGGCAGTGGTGCCCAGTCTGCTGATCCGGGATAGTACCACCTTTCAAATTTACAGACCGTGAAGTAACTTATTCACGTTTCGGGATTAACTTGCAAGTTGCCGAGACCACACTCCAGCTTAATATCAGGCGGATTGCCGTCATTTTAGTTAGTTTGACCGACCCGCTTAGCGCCTTAGCATCAGCTAAAGAGGTAAGCGGGTCCTGGGTCTTCCTTACCATCAGGTAAGGAATGCGCTGACAAACCGTCTCAGTTTACGGTTGCCTCAGTCGTTGTCACTGTGAATGTAGCAGTCGCATTCACTATGCCAGCCTAGGAACTTTGAAACTGATCCTGAAACGCGACTAATTCACTGTATGGTCTGTAGACTTAAACATGTGCTTTCTCGTAGCTATTTTTTTAATGTCATTTAATTATAAACTATGTTTTTTACTACACTTTTAAACTATTAAAATTGTGTTTCAATATCGTTTTATCACAAAGAGAACCTGTTTTATTTTGTGTCCTCGCAGTTTAAATTGTCCCGCCTGTGTCGTTGACTGCTAAGGTTTAGTGAGCAGAATAAGAATCGCTTTGGCTTTGTACATTAAATTGAACTGTTGGTAATAAAATATAATAATACTAGCAACACACCGCGGTTCCACCCACGTTTATAAACTATGACTCTTAACGTGAGTGCATGACAGGTCCATGCATCATCGTGGTCCATCATCAGATACCTAATCTAGATTTTTATATCTATGTCATATCTGCCCAGGAATAGGCTCAAAATAACAAACAATTTTACTCAAATCACCATTGTTATAACCCTTTCATCTTTATGGCCCATCTTCAGATAATGAATTTAATAACAGCCGCATAGTAAAAAACATTGTTAGTCAAAGCGCCATAGTTATATCGGGTCCGCAAAATAACTTTTTTTTTGAAAATGCTATAAAAAAAACTTATGAATATTTTTTACAATTTCTTTTTTTATTTGAAAGTACAATCCTTCCGGTAAATGATGGAAAATAATTTCATTCAAATGGCTGCCTCGGCTGTCCATGCAGTAGCCACTACACGATCGGTCTAATTTTTAAGTACATTATCGATTGTGTGCTTCACGAATATTGTTCTTTAAAGCATCAATTGTCTCTGGCTTGTCGGCGTAACACTTAATTTTGACGGCACCCCACAAATAATAGTCCAACGGTGTCAAATCTCAGCTCCGAGGTGGCAAAACGACATCAGCTCTGCGGCTGATAATATCGCATATTCAAAAACGCTGATAATATTCAAAAACACGGCGCAAAACATCAAGTGTAGCGTCGGCTGTGTGGCACGTAGCGCCGTCCTGTTGAAACCAAATGTTGCCAATATCCTCCTCTTCAATTTCTGTGAACAAAAATTCGTTCAACATGGCCCGATAACGATCGCCATTGACTGTAACGGCCACTCCTTGCCCAATTTCGAAGAGCCGAGACAGCCATTTGAATTAAATTATTTTCCATCATTAACCGGAAGGATTGTACTTTCAAATAAAAAAAGAAATTTGAAAACATATTCAGTAGTTTTTTTATAGCATTTAAAAATAATAATAATTTGGCGGAACCGATATATCTTACCACTCCTTGGTCCATTATCAGATACTCCAGGTTTTCAATTTGATAACAGCTCAGCAATTTGATGAGCTTATACCTGAGCTAATAAAACATATCTTTAGGAATCATCTATTTAAACAGCAACATAACGAACGACCAAACATTCACAACTAAAATTAAAACTAAAATGACAAGAACAAACAATAATTCAAGCAGAACTTGTAATAAAGTGTACAAATAGGTAATTTTAGTATGGAAACTTTTTCCATATCTCTGGGAACAAAGGTTGGTCCAACCGGCTGATATTGTGATGAATAGCTGTAATCTAGTAGTCTGGACTCGCACACAATACCGACCACCCCTCCTCGTCACTCCAGGGGGGAAGTACTAACGCTTTGCTGTGGCCACAGATAATTTACCCATAGATACCGCATAAAAGAGCAGTCAAGACAAATAGAAGCAAGACAATAAAATGAACTAGGCGACTGTGGTGTCGTGGTAGTGCAATGGTTACACAAACCGAGAACACGGGTTGAAAACCACTTTCCAGTAGCAATGTATCTTAAATATACAATTTAAAAAACTTTTATTTACGCTGTAACTGCAATCATTACCCCACATACACATATTGACTGCTCTTTAATGACTAATATTTAGAATATTTTTTTCCAATAAAGTCTAGTTAGTCTATTGATATGTGGTTGTGGCGGATTTCTTTTTTTCGTTTAATACGAAATACTATTTTGTACGAACAAGAATTTCAGTTATAATTAATTTTATAAGTACAATTATTTTTCATTCTTAACGCGATATTTAGATACAGAAAACGTCGATTTTCTTTAAGATAATAAATGGTGTCTCGTGCATAGAATTATTATTAATTCAGTGGAACAGCGTCTATGATGAGAGACCATTTAAATGTACTAAATGTACTAAAAATCTAATGAAACCTGGGTTGCCTGTCCCTTAGTGCCCTTAACCGTAGAGCTTGTATGGAGAGAATTTCGGATGTGAGGGAAACGAGGGAGTTGTGTCAGGATCGTGGCAAGTGGCCCTCCATTGTTTCTGCCTATCCCTGTGGGAAAAAGGCGTAACAATTCGATTAGTTGATTAATATAATATGAATAATTACGATAGTATACGTACACAATAATGTCATTTGTCGAACCGTAACACTGGAGCGCGGTTATTTAAGGGAAACGACTGCTACTACAGTTTAGTGGACTTAGTTGCGTTTCGGGATCAGCTTGTGTGTTGCCGGTTCCAACAAGGCCGGCATAGCGGATGTGACTGCTACTTAAAATTATTGCATTGTAGTAGCAGTCACCTCCATTCATGGACTACACTTCAGCTTAACATCGGGCGGGGTGCCGTCATATTATGTCGAGCCACAATAAAAAAAAATTAACTCTTTAGCCATGTTTATATTTCGTCTTTTCATTCACGTGATATCCGCCCTGCACAGGTTGGGCAAAGCATCCGCATTCCGTTGATCGAATCGATTGAACTATTTGGCGCAATTCTTTGTCAAACAAGTGACATACTTTAGCCGCCTATGTGTTATCCTGATCCTACCTATAACTGAAGATCCAGCATCTCCGATGTTGAGCACCTCTGATCAACATCGGTTAATATAACTAAATTTGAAATAACAATATAATATAACTATATTTCCAGTGTAGCTTTACCTGCCTTTCTATCTTCTGTCCATAGTTCAGCAAATCTCATAGGTAAAATTTTAAGGGCAACCCCTTCAAACTTTGAGATTGCTGCCTTGGAAGAAGCTAGAAACGCTTTCTTAATTGCATGCCCAGGTCAAAATTTTTCAATTTCTCCAAATTCACAGAGGAGCTGGGACGACATAAACTGTAAATTGACTTATGACAATCTATTGAGCAGTAGTACAGGTTCGGCGCGTGCTAGGCTTTTGGCCGTGGGTACGCATGAGGCCGGCTACTGGCTTCACGCGTACCCTTCGTCAAATACAGGAACATTTCTTGAGCCTGACACGCTCCGAATCGCAACCTGTCTACGGCTTGGGGTTCCGGTCTGCGCTCCTCATAAATGTCCCTGTGGCAGTGATGTCGACAAGCTAGGACATCACGGACTGTCATGCCAAAAAAGTGCAGGCCGGTTCTCGAGACATGCCGCACTTAACGATATCATACGCCGGTCTCTTGCCTCCGTCAACGTGCCAAGTCTACTTGAGCCGACTGGTATTGCAAGAGATGATGGTAAGAGACCGGATGGTATGAGTTTGATTCCATGGAAGATGGGCCGGGTGCTGGTATGGGATGCAACCTGTTCAGACACGCTGGCACCTTCCCATCTACATGGAACCAACAGCAGAGCTGGTGCGGCTTGTGAAGCGGCTGAAAAAGCTAAAGCGTGCAAATACAGGGGTCTAGGCTCCGAGTATGATTTTGTCCCATTCGGTGTCGAGACCCTTGGTCCGTGGGGTCCTAGCGCTTTAAGGCTTTTTAGGGAAATATCAAAAAGGTTAGTCGACATCACAGGAGACCGAAGAGTTGGCAGCTACCTCGGACAAAGAATTAGTCTAGCTATTCAAAGGGGGAACGCTGCCAGTATCTTCGGAACCTTGCCTAAAGGGACTCCTTTTAATAATGTATTTTAGTTAATTTTTTTTTTTATCAATATTAGGTTTGTATTTTAGGTGTGCATATGAATCACAAACTAATAAATATTTATTTGTAATTTTATTTGTAATATTTAATAACTTTACTATATTTCATCAGCATTTTGCTTTGGGTAATGTAGTATGGTATAAATATAGTTTAGAAAGGTTTAAAGACGTGATGTTAAGCATTGCAGTTTAACATCGGACGGGGTGTTCTTTCGTCGAGTCAAATAAAAAGTATTATTTTCTATGAAATTTCTTAGAAATTATTTTCTAAGAAATTCTATGAAATTTCTATATTATTTTTAACACGCTTTTATTAATAGCTTGACTTGTATGTACCTACAATGTTATATGTAACTATGTAACGAAATCTTTCATGTTAATTTTCACCCACTTCTAGAAGTCTGAAAAATTTGAAAATTTGTACACGTAATAAAAATCGATCTCTATACCATAATTTAATTGATTTTGGTCGGCATAGTGTCGGCTACTGAGGCGACCGTTAATTCATCGGTTTTTTCAGTCGTCGGCATTCTCGGACCTCCTCCTACTTACCATCACCCTGGGTGGAGGTCAGAAGAATATTTTATTTAGTTTTAAGACTAAAAAACTTCTTTACTTTTAAGTTCACATTACTTAGGCGTCTTTTTTCGTTTTTTTAACTGTAGTTTTATTTATTTACAAATAGGTAATAACTTTTCTTGATCTTATTCGAATAATTAAGGTATTTAACTATGTAAGTTTATTAACAATAAAATGTGTTTAAAACCTATGATTATGTTGAAACCCGGATTGTTGTTGACAAAAATCTCCCTGTTACATTTGGTGTATAATCTGGGCATACATAATTCTGTTCAATTAAATCAACTCACTGCGATCCCCATTGTCCAACTACACTGTCAATATTTTAAGCTACATTAATCCATTCAAATTGCAACGATTTCATTTAAAATTTATGCCATTCAATCGCATTTATTTATTTCATTCAATTAGGATTAATAATATTATATTCTCTATAACTATAAATTAAATATATTTATTTATTAGGATTGTTGACAAAGTATACATTTTATTTAATTGAACAGATTATTTTTTCAAAAACAAGTTGCTAACCTTATAATGAATAAAGAGTAAACTTAAAAACTAAAACCCGACTACTGAAAAATCATGCTTTAAAATATAAAACAAAAGAATATTCTCATCTGAAATTGTCATGTTCAAACTATTTAATATTGATTGTCTAAACAACTTACGCATCAAATATTTTTATGTATTTATTACATATTCGTAGATTTTCGTAGCACGGTCGTATGCCACATACCATAACAAAACTATTCGAATTAGTGAATAAAATAAAAATTAAAGAATAAAACACAAGCTAATTCAACGTCTAAAAGCAGTCATATGATCATATTATATTGAGATGACATACGACCACGGCTATCCTACGAATATCACTATGAATATGTATTAAATACAATAAAATATTTTATGTGTGAGTTATTAATTTATTAGACAATAAATCTTGAGTAGTTTTTACGCTAATTCGATAATTACGTTTATAGCTGTAAGGACGTGAAATAATAAAAATAAATCATTATCATTAAAAGGCTTAATTTTAATCTAAGATTTTGTAAGCAGACGCGCGGCCCATGTAAAGGCGGACCACGCGTCGTCTTACAAAATCTTAGATCTGAATAGACATACAGCACAGCGCTTCTGTGCTGTTTCCACGATTCGCTTTATTTATTCATTGTGGATGTGAAGGAAGCGAGGGTGTTGTGTCAGGACCGTGGCAAGTGGCGCTCCATTGTCTCTGTCTATACCTGTGGGAAAAAGGCGTGACAATTTGATTGATTGATTGATCTTTTTCATCGTTTAAATCAAAATACCTAATAACAAATGTAATAATGAATATATTTAGGAAATGTCATGAAATAAACTTTCTTGGACAGATTGTTCACAAATAAAACACAAACTGATAAATGTGTTTATCTTTATGACTATAACAATAGCATTAATCTAAACTATTGCACTAGTAAAATTTCAACCAAAATTGGCTTAATTTACAGTCTGTAGTTTGTTGTTTGTATATCTTAATAGCCCTCCAAGGCAGAAGTACGGTATCCATCATGCTTTGTCCGATATTAACCCGACTGACTAAACTTTGTTTTAGACAATTAATAATATTAATACTTAGTCCGTAAATGTTTTTTTCTAAAATACTTAATTGGCATTATAAATATATTTATTATTCAAATTATTGGCAGTGTATACAACAGGGTATGGACAAAATGATAAAAATAACTTGCATTCGTTTGCATGATTTGGGCCTGTCACTCCTTTTTATATGATATATAAAAAGGAGTGACAATTTTTTATTTAATATTATTATATGATCCACTAGACCGGCATAATGTAAGTGACTGCTATTTACAGTTATTTAACTTTAAGTAGCAGTCGCCTCCATTCATGGACCGCACTGCAGCTTAACATCAGGACATGTCAACATCACGTGACAACATCACGATAAAAACTATACCAATCTAAAAAATTTGCCTGCTTTACAATAATCAAACGTTGCAGTATTTTCAGTTTGTGAAATTTAAAGTGAAAACTTTACACAACCATTTTACCACACTAAGGGGTCCTAAAGCAAGACTTAAATCGAATAAATGTCAACCGCGGTAACGCCAGACCTCGTGGTGAAATTCTACAGTAAGATATACTAAATTTTGCCGGCTATTCGTTCGTTGGTCTGGCCCACGATGACCGCGACGCTGAAACGAACCAAAATTTGATTCATGAAGTGCTCTGTAAATAAATGAAACTTATATAATAACATAATAAAATTTTGCATAAATTATGTTAGCGTGTGCTGTGCGTAGGAATGCTTTTAAAAGCAATTCTTTTTATACAAAAATACTTTAAGCTGTATCTCCAATAACGCAACGGAAGGCAGCTTCGAATGGTTAGGTCCTAGATAACTTCTAGAAAACCGCGATACTCACACCAGTTTGCTACGCAAATAATTGTTTAATAGTAGATAATATAGATATTTATTCATTATCAAATATTTTTTCGTATAATAAATTGAGGCGGATATTTGCTCTGGGTCTAGTTATAAAAAAGAGATAGGCAGAGGTGCCTAGTCTGACTGACCGTTACGTGACTTAGTCGCGTATCGGGGTCAGCTTGAAAGCAACTAGATCGCAAAAGTGGATATAAATGTTACTTAAAATTAATAAACCTCTATTCATGGACCGCACTCCAGCCAAACGTCAAGCGGGGTGCTGTTATATGTCGAGTCATATAGAAAGAACATGAACTTGGAATTTAGATATAATTAAGGCTGAATGATTCAATCTATTTAATACACGAATCAATCATGTATTAAATCGATTTAGTCGAATACTGTCAATAATGTTTATGCAAATACGTAATCTACTAGACATATAGTAAATACTATTTACTATATAAAGTAAGTTTAGCATATAAAGTCTGGGAAACTGGGAGTAATTGAATAAATACAATTCATCAAGTCATGTTAGTTCCTAAGTGTTTACAGAGTTTATCACAAGATAACTTATAAATTTTCGTAACATCTATTAATATCTCATGCCGACATAAAACCGCAGTCTCATGCTAAAGTTTGGACTTGTACTCTAGCACCACTTTTAACTTTTGATATATAGATTTTAAAGTTGCGAGTTAAACTTTAAGAAATTCACTTTCGGAAAATGATGAATGTTTGTTACGGTTTGTGTAAAGTGAATGCTTTGAGCTTACTTTAACAGCGTTTATCTAGCTATTATTTTTGTATACCAACTACTAGTTACGAGTGTAAGGTCAGTTGTTGGACAGTTGGTGGTCCTTGTCCAATCTACAGACCTTGTACAAGACTACAGACCGTGAAGTGACTTATTAGTCGCGTTCCGGGATCAGCGCGGGCCGACCGCGTAACTAAATGAGAATGGGCTTCGTTTTGGCTTCGAGTTGAACTCCATTATTGAGCTTTAAAATTTATTTATTTATTTATTTATAAATTGGCATATACAACAGATTGCAGACAAGATTGAACATAGAAAATTTAGAAAGCAGTAGAAAATTCTAGTCTGTAATCCAAAGTGTATACACAACTAGATTTAAAATATATATATATATAAATTGAAATAAAAAGCCTCATGCAAATTGTTACAATTAAATAAAATCAAATATATAAAAAAATTAAAATAGTTCAAAATAATTCAAAATAATAATTAAAAATTCATGCAAAATAAGATAAAATTAAAAGGAAAAAAATAGGATAAAACTACGATGATTTGAATATAACAGAAACCGCCCTTTTAAATATAGTGAACCTGTCATTAAATATGTCAAGCTGTTAACATTGCGCAACATAAGAATCGATGTTTATTTTCATTAACAGTTCAAACTCATTGAAACTCATTGTCTGAATGAATAAAAGTTGTTTTTGACACTAACAGCGACTTTTTGACATAAGGGAATGAATTTCATTGTTATCACCATTGAAGTTGCGCGGTTGGCCCCCAGATTGTAAGTTGCTGGTTCTAACTAGCCCGGCATAGTGGTTGAGTAGTACCTATTTAAATCATTGGTGCCCCCGCTATGATTTAAAAACAGGATAGCTGCAAAGCTTTCAAAACGTGCGTTGGACTAAATAAATATATAAACGAGATTGTAAGCCGCAATTAACTTTTAAATATATTACATGTACAATAGGCGGGCTTTATGTCGCTTGATATTCTCTACTAGCCGAACCTTAGATAATGGCAAATATTAATGAAAATCCTTACATATGATTTTCATTAATATGTCATTCATTAGTATATGACTTCAACTGTATGAAGTCATATACGTACACACTTACTATCTTATATACCCAATCAATCAATGAAATTGTTACGCCTTTTTCCCACAGGGATAGGCAATACCATAGAGCTTGAATAAAGAGAATGGTGAATGTGAAGGAAGCGAGGGATTTGTGTCAGGACTGTAGCAAGTGGCGCTCGGTCGTTTTTCCAACCTCTCTATTTTTCCCTGGTTCAACTAGCACAAAATGCCTAATGAAATAAAATTCGCCTTTTAATAATGCAATAGAAGTTTGAAATTATTAAAATAAAAGCAAACGAACAATTACTGTACAAGAGTAACTAATTCTAAATTAAAGGTTAATAGAAATGTGGACAATAACCATTTCAAAATTGTTTGAAACCTCTCCACAGTTTTCATTTACGTGCACTGTTCCGTGAGTGAATTTAGTTCCTGCCTTGTTATAACTCGAGCATTAGGACTGTGCAATTGTGTACTAACAATAAAACTAACAATATAATGTTATTTTATAACATTTCAATATTTACAAGTTGTTTTAATTATTGTCCCTGTGTTTATGATCTGTGCTTTGATCTTTTACATTGTTAAAGTTATATTCAACATTGTTTAACAGTAATTTAATAAACAAAGATTTGTTATATCATTATTAACACGCTTTTATTATTAGCTTGACTTAAATGTACATACATACACTTTGTAACGGAATCTTTTAACCTAAATTTCACCCACTTCTAGAGGTCTGAATGTTTTGAAAATTTGTACACGTATTAAAAAGCGATGACGATACAATATCATTCGAAATTTTTTTGACCGGCATAGTGACGGCTTCTAAGGCAACCGTGAACTGAATCATCTTTTTTTAGTCGTCGGCATTCTCGGATCTCCTCTTGCTTACAGTCAGAAAGGTAAGTAAAGCGATGCGTGAAGAAGCTTTTTAGGCCGTCATAGTGGCGGCGGCTGGGGCAGCCGGGAACTGACTCGGTTATTCCAGTCGTCGTCACTCTTGGACCTCCTCTTGCTTATCATCAGGCGGGTCGAGGTCAGATGTCGTGTCACAATATAAAAAAAGGTCGCGGACAGATGTCACAATTTAAAAAATTGCATTGTCATAAGGGCGTGTTTTTATGATTTTTTAAATTATAGTTTTATTTAAAATTAATTTACGTTGCTTTTACTCGAGCGTCAGCGCTCCGTTTGCGTTTAAGGCATTACTTAAACGTAAACGTTTAACGTTACGTTTCGACTACGAATCAATAACCACAACAAAAACGTTGCGTCGACGCAAAGTTAGCGCTTACTGGTGTATATATATTTTATTGTGATTTGATATATGACAGCACCCCGCCTGATGTTAAGCTAGAGTGTGGTTCATAAATGGATCTCACTGCTACTACAATTTAACAACTGTAAGTAGCAATCACATCCACTATGTCGGCCTAGATGGAACCGGCAACTTACAAGCTGATCTCGAAACGCGACCAATTCACTTCGGCAAACTGGGTACCACTGCCTACCACTCTTTGATAACCAGACCCAAAGCAAATATTTGCCTTTTTTAACAAATATTTGCAATATTTAATATATTTATTAAATGTTACAAATAAAAGCTATAAAACAAATATTTGCTCAAACCGGGACTTGAACCCGGGGCTTTACGCGCAACAAACCAATCGTTAACCGTTCGGCTACACCTGTCGTCAAGTCGTCATATTAAAGATACATTGGTACCGGCAAGTGGTTTTGAACCCATGCACCACGGTCGCCTTTTTTTATCAAATATAATTATATGTTATACGAGTATGTTACGTAGTAAAATCAATGATTTCACGACACATTGTTATCTCAATAATTGCAACGAAAAATATCGATTCATGAAATATTTACAAAACGGTGTCTATCAATAAATTATGTCAAATAAGCCATTAGTATAATTTACAGCTTCGCGGGAATCGTGTGGCGAAATCGCGGCATACTGCGCGTTCGAAACCAAGGAAAATTAATGAAAATCTATATACGCCCATAAAAGCTGGTTTATTTCCAAGGATTTCTTTTGCCAGTAAATTTTATTTTCTGTGTCACTTGAAACTTTAGGAAATTTTCAGTAACTACATCGTATTAATATAATTGCCGATCTGGATTAGTAATACTACTTTTAAGTGTACAGACCGTGAAGTGATACTGTCGCGTTTCGGTATCAGCTTGAAAGTTGACTGCTAACTTATATCTATTATTAAAACGCGGCGTCAGACCTCAAATTGTGTATTAGTAAGCAAAATTCAAAGACTAGTAGGGAATTCCAAGATTTTCCACGCTTTAACATCTCACAAGTATAGACAGAGATAACGGAGCGCTATTGTCATGATTTTCCGCGATCCTGACAGTTCCTTCACACCCCATTTTTTTTCATTAAATATCTATTGTATTATACTTTACTATACACTTTTATGTGCTAGTAGATACTTAAATCGCCATAGTATATTAATTTTAAACCTTTAAACTTTACTATTAAAATGCATATATACGTACATAGTATATATTTAGGATCGTGGTAAGTGGCGCTCCATTGTCTCTGCCTATCCCTGTGGGAAAAAGGCGTGGTAATTTGATTGATTTGATTGACGTACATAGTTTGTAGAAATATTTACCCTGTAAGCAAGTTTAATGCAATTTTAGAGTATTCATACATTTGCAAGTCGCAATCCTAACAAACCCGATGACAGGTTGCACAGGTGTTGCAACACGCTTCTATTTGTCATACTACAACAATGAGCACCTTTCTTAAATTATGCAAACTGAAAGACGTGTGTCAAAATAGAATATTAAAGTAGTATTGCATGCACAGTTTTCTTAGATTTTGGGCGATTATTGATTAATGAATTAAACAAATTTTGTGCGGCTTACTATCGCGTTTATTTTGGTTTTGATTTTACAATTTTTTGTTATTACAATTTTGGCGATTATTATTATTATGGCCCCAGGCGATTACCTGGGCCCCATAATACTCAAGTTCCAAGTCCAACAAACTGCCAAACCAGATGACACCGTCAGTTATTTTAGCAAAAATGTTAATTTAAACGGGAACAGAAAAACGAAATCAAAATATCAAACGGCAGTTTTGGAAAGAATAACAGTATCAACCAACAGGACGACCAACTCAGTCTTTCCGTGACCACGATGGCTGCAAAGCTCTCGAAATGTTGGATATTAATAAATTGTAAAATAAAAACAAAAATAAACGCGATAGTAAGCCGCATAAAATTTGTTTAATTTATAAGTATTGCATGTATTGTACGAGTATAATATACCTATTTATTATTCGACTATGACGAAGCACAAGGGAGAGTATTGTGTTTGACCGGTATGTAAGTATGTATGTAGGTATGTTTATCTGTTCCCTGATAACTTCTAAACTACTTATCATAATTAGACAATAGAACGCGCCCTCTAAAGACCATAAGTATACAAGTATACAGATCGTGAAGTGATTTGGTCACGTTTCGGGATCAGCTTGTAAGTTGCCGGTGCCATATAGGCCGGCATAGTGGATGTGATTGCTACTCACAGTTATTGAATTTTAGTAGCAGTGACATTCATTCATGGACCACACTTCGGCTTAACATCCAGCGGGGTGCTGTCATATGTCGAGTCACAATAAAAAAAGTAACAATTACTGTCTGTATAGTCGTGAATTCAATACGAAGGTGATCATGGTCTAGTCTGATGGATGGTAGCCCTGTAAACCAAAAGACCTGGTTTATAATCGCCGGTACCATCGTAGCTTTATTATATAATATTGTGGACTTTTGTATGATACTAGCACGTTTGGTAGCTTAGTATAATAATGTAAATAAATAATAGTCGATTATAAATTTAGAAAAAAAGTATTATTTGTTAAATTTGTTCTGTTTATCGTAGTTGGAAAGAAAGCGAATTTGATTTGATTGATTAGTCGATTAAAAGTATTATCCTGAACAGAACAAGGAAATAGGTAACTTTTCACTTATCATTTGTTAACTTATTTGAGTAAACTTTAACTTATGAAAAGCCAACATATACTTCTTCGAAGATACATTTACTCCTACTCTACTTTTACTTTACTACTACATATACGAGTAGACGCATAGATACTAAGCAAACATCCAAAGGTGTGATACTGACATGCTTTCAACACATCCTTATACGAGTATTTATATTAAGAGATATATAATATATATTAGATATATATATAGCTTGTATGAGGAGAATTGTGGGTGTGAAGGAAACGAGAGAGTTGTCACAGGATCGTGGCAAGTGGCGCTTCATTGTCTCTGCCAATCCCCGTGGGAAAAAGGCGTGACATTTTTTTAATAGATATATATTAGATTCAATCAATAAATATATTTTAATTACTTTTTTCTCTGTCGCAAGAGCCGTGGTTTCAAATACGTTGATTTACCAGAATAACCCTAAAATATAATACATTGTCCCAGACCCTATTATTTTTCTTTTTAACACGCTTTTATTAGCTTGACTTGTATGTATGTAACTATGTAACGGAATCTTGCAACTTGATTTTCACCCACTTCCAGAGGTCTGAATAATATAAAAATTTGTACACTTATTAAAAACCGATGACAATAATTTTTTTTCATTAAATATTTTTGACAGGCATAGTGACGGCGACAGGCAAATGTGAACCGACTCGATTTTTTCAGTCGTCGGCACTCTTGCATACCATTTATTCACTTTTTAGTTCACATGGTCATATAAGCGTATTTTTTAGTTTTTTACTTAGTTTTATTTATTTTATTGTAGCTTGACATATGACAGCACCCTGTCTGATGTTAGACTGTGATGCGGTGCATAAATGGAGGCGGCTACTATCAGAGTTAATTACCTGGAAGTAGCAATCACATCCACTATGCCGGCCTAGTTGGAACTTTCAAGCTGATCCCGAAACGCGTATGAGCAACTTCTTAGTCTGCACACTCGAAAGTTTTGGTACTACCCCAGATTGGCAGACTGAGGTAATAACTACCAGCCCACTGATACAGGTATAACAATAGAGTCTGTCTAAGCCGAAATGACGCGCCCTTCTACTGCATTTACTTACGCACACGAGCAAATATAAAATATGGATGCAACACACCGAAAATGCAATTGTAATTGGAAAGGAGGAGCACGCTGGTGAAGTATAATAGTATAGTTAGTAAAATTTGCATTCACAAATTTAAATAAACTACTAAAGTGGAGGGGCGCGTCATTTATAGTTAGACAAGCTATACCCAGCCTGATGTTAGGGTCGAGAGCGGTCTATAAATGATTGCTTATTCAGTTAAATAATTGCGCTAGTCACATTCACAGTGCGCCATTTCAAACTAATCTTGAAACGCAACTGTGTCACTTACGTTCTATACATTTTCTTTACACATACTTTTCTTTGGCCGGCATAGTGACGGCTACTGAGACATCCGTGAACTAAGACGGCTTTTTTAGTCGTCGGCACTCTTGCTACTCTATCATGCTTACCAACAGGCAGGTAAAGGTCAAATGTCGAATCACAATAAAAAAAATACACTTGAAAATATAGGTACTACTCTGCATCGGCACACTAGTTAAATGTCTTGTGTTGAATTACATAAACATTCTAATATTTTTAATCAATCAAATTGTCACGCCTTTTTTCTCACAGAGATAGGCAGAGACACCACTTGGCACGATCATGACACAACTCCTTTGCTTCCTTCACATTCACAATTCCCTTCATAAAAGCTCTATTGTTATGGGCACTAGGCAACCTAGCTTTCTTGAGGATGTCTCCAATTTGGTCGGCAAACACTCTCCTGGGCCTGCCTTGTTGAACGTATCCATTCACATGTGATTTATAAATTCGTTTCGTTAATCTACTTTCACTCATCCTTTCCATGTGCCCAAACCATCGAAGCATTCCTTTGTCAATTCTTGTCACTACATCCTCATTCGAACCACATCTATCGCGCACTGTGCTATTCCTGAAAGAAACAATCAAAATACAATATTTTGATGTAAAACCCAATTTATAATTTGTCAAGCGAGTCAATGTAACTTTGCTAACAAAATTGTGACATACTTAGTTGAGTAATCGTTTTGTTTGTATTTGCTATGTCCGGGCTGCTGCCTTGGTGACCGCTCCACTCCCGTCTGATTTGCATAAAGCCCCGCGGACAACGCCCTGGCGTCAGTTCTGCTTGTACCTCATTAGCATAACTGCTCAATTATTTTGTGCGGAATAGTCAGTTTACAAGGAAATTTCGGTTTTGCGCTACGTTAACTCACTTATTGAGTGGCACTTAAGAATTGGAGGGAGGTGATTTTCAAAATTAATATTCTTTTGGGGGTGAGCCCCATTCTAAAATTCTTGTTTTCGTATCCTCTTTCTAGCTATTTGGTTCTTTTTAAAATATTTTTACCCATAATTGAGTAACTTTACAAAATAGTATTTATTATTCATTTTTGACACTTTTTAATGACAAACAATTTTAATGACCATTCTTTCATTGACTAGTATTTTCTTAGATTTTGCGCGAACATTGATTATTTTTGGTTTCAAATTGTGGTTCATAATTTTGGTACATGATAAACGCGATAGTAAGCCGCCTAAAGTTTGTGTATTTCATAGACTAGTTTTGGTCTTTAAATAATTTTTACTAAAAAATTGGGTGACGTCCGTCGTCAATCTACAGACACCGCGGTAACTTACCGGACGTAGCTCGACTACCCTTAAGTACAGAAGTGACTGTCCATCTAATAATGGACTGCACTTTAACTTAACATCAGGCACCCCGCAGCAGGTCAATGCATAGTAATGTAAGATATCTCCAACAGCAAATATCTCCAACTGTCTGCTTACCACTTTTAAATATCTAAACCAGGAAAATATCAACATATTATTAGCCTCCTTTTTGTAATTAAATTAATAAAACTACTTTTTGTGTGTATTTCTAATTTAAAGTTTGTTTCCATTTTAAATTAAACCATTTGTAAAGCTAATAGTATGCTTGTGGTAAAGTTAAGGGATTAATTTATGGAACAAGCCTAAATGCTCCTTAGTAGTTGGGAACTTTGGACGGATTTCCGGAAAATCACGCTGATAGAACATCTGTTTGCGGTTGTTATATCTGTAAAAGGAACTGTAGAAATGCAAATAAATAAAACCAATATAATTAGAGATATAAGAAATAACATAGTAATAAAATCGCGTGGTGCATCCTTAAAATACTAGTCCAGTATGCTACTGTACGGTTACATGCTGGATTCCGAGCAATTTGTTTAGACTGGATATTACAAAGCTGTACATAGCTTGAGTGCAGTCCATGAGTAAAGACGATTACAGCCATGGCCCATGGGCAGATATCTGACTTGTCTGCAACTGTTTCTGCTATGTTGCCCTGCGGGACGCCCTACGCGGTCAACCTACTCAATGACAATGAGAATGAGCTTCATTTTAACAACTGAACTCCATCAATGAACTCCATCCAAAAATTGCGAAAATTGCGAACATACTGAGAATCAATATTATTTTTCAATCTTCTTGAAACTCATTGTCTGAATAAATAAAAGTTGTTTTTGACACTAACAGCGACCGCGTAACTTTTTGACAAATGGGAATGAATTTCATGGCCATTCCCATTGTAGTTGCCAGGTCGGCTCTCTGGTGAAATGATTTTTTACGCTAGCATAACACTTAGAGCAGTAAAGAGTGAAAATCTGTATATTTTTTAAAATATTTATTTACATTTCTATACTAAGCTACATGCGCTTATACGAGTATCGTAGAAACAGGATAACCAAAGTAAATATATCGAAGATACATTGGTACACCGGTAAGTGGTTTTAAACCCGTGCTCTCGGTTTGCCTAACCATTGCACTGCCACCACACCACCACGGTCGCCTATAAAGGAATAAATCCAAAAACAATAACCTCATATATTGAATATTAAATTATGACATTGTCGCAAATAAACATTTGATATTTACAACATAAATACTTTAGAAAATGTCAGTTGCTTTCTCGAAGTAGAGCAGCCCTATTCTTGACTCCCCTTTATTTGCAATATAAACAAACTATTCTCGAACGAAAGTGCTACAAATTGTTTATTGATGAACTATTAGCGTCGAGACAACAATTTCCATGTAACAACATTTTTCCTCAATTACCCCAAGGATTTGTCGAGACGTGTACAGAATATTCGGCGCCTCTTATCAAAATATTCGTATATTTCTACATCAAGAATGTTAATGTGTAAGAAGGAGGCGAAATTTTAAATTGCTTACGTTACTTAAAATATATTAAAGCTCTTTTTTCTTTTAAATTTATATTAAATAATAACCTTTTATTTCTAAAGTAAGCAACTTGAATATATTGATATTTTTTTAAAGAATGCTAGGTTGCCTAGTGTCTATAACCATAGCTTGTATTGTGAATGTGAAGGAAGCGAGGGAGTTGTGTCAGGATCGTGGCAAGTAGCGTTCTATTGTCTCTGCCTATCCCTGTGGAAAAAGGGCGTGACGATTTGATTATTTTGATTGATTGAAATTTTTTGGCGTGTACACCGGTCAACTGTGACCGAGAATCAAACAAAGCGTGTGTGCTCAAATCGTAACCCCTATATCCTAATTTCTGTTTGTGTACATCAACGAGTATATCAGTACAAATAACTATTCAAGTACAAAATAGTTATTATAATATTTTATATATAATAATATAATAACCACTATTGATAGTAATCTCATTAGAAAATGTACCTGACTCTGAGGAAATTCCCTCTTATCCTACATCTGCATTAAACCCGCATTGGTCGTGTTTTAATATGTTCCGACTTTCGAAAGAAGATTTTTATCAACTCTCTTATTTTTATTGGTTAGATGAGATCTTCAGTTTTTACGATGTTTTATAATTTTGCATTAAATTACGTTAGAGTATTGCTTTAATATACTGACGTATTTAAAAAAAGTTTTGTTCCATATTTTATTTTTCACTAGTTTTAAATTTTGTATTTATTATATCATGAATGCTAGTAATTATAATTGATAATATTAAGCCTTTGATAATTATAATTAATATTTTGTTATTGTTATGCTTTTACTAAATGTGACTGTATCATAGACTTTGTACCGCTTATATATGAGTACTTATATGAAATATACATATTAATACATACTAAGATTTTGTAAGACGATGCGCAGTGTATCCGTATATCTTACAAAATCTTAGAATACATTGGTCAATCTTAGAAAAACCGAGTCCCTTTATTTGTTTATAACTAAGATTCCATATGTATCGACCACAGTCGTCAATGTCCGAATTGGTAGCGACTAATCGTAACAAAGTGGATGTTCCACCTATCCATGTGTTCTTTCCATTCCATAATCATGGATCCTTTAAGCTAAGCGAAAACAGCACCCGGCATAGTGACAGCGGCTATAACTTAATTATTAATGTTGGTTGGGTATAAATAAAAAAATAGTTATACTAATCAATCAATCAAATCACGCCTTTTTCCCTCAAGAACAGGCAGTGACTATGAGCGCGCGCCACTTGCCACAATCCTGACAAAAATCCCTCGCTTCCCCCACATCTTGACCGGCATAGTGACGGCGACTGGGGCAGCCGTGAACTAACTCGGTTTTTTCAGTCGACGTCACTTTTGGACCTTCTCTTGCTTAACAACAGGGGAGGGGTGGTCAAATGTCGTGTCAAAATAAGAAAAACATCTACAATTCTCTTCATACAGGGGCCCACGGTTATGGGCACTAGACAACCCAAATAAGAAGCACCTTAGGCCGGGGTAGTGACTGCGACTAGCTGGGAAATAACTCGGTTTTTTCGGTCGTCGTCACTCTTGGACCTCCTCTTGCTTATCATCAGGCAAGTCGAGGTCAGATGTCACAATAAAAAAATAGTTAAAGACCTTAAAATAACACAAAGAACGAATATCTGACAACAAAAACATACATTGTATTGCTCAATGTATTTTATAGGCGCCATTTAACTTTAAACAACACATAAAGAAGTTTGAGTAAGTGTGTTTTTGTGATTTCATTTTAGTGGCACGAAATGTTGTGAGTGGCTTGGCTCACTTTACATAAAGCTTGCAGATGCAGAATGGAGCTGGCACCACTCCCACTCCGGATTACCATAAGCGCTTAATTATTTTGTTTATCTGACCACTAAACTGCTCCGACTTCGCTTACGAGTTACAACCAACTGCTCTGGAATATGTTTTGTTTTATGCGCTACAGGAATTGAGTTTTTTTTAACATGCTTTTATTAGGTTGATTTGTCTGTGTCAGCAATTAAAGCATCGTCATCGGCATAGACATTTTCAACCCCAATTCAATCTTTAAAGGATCTTTAAATTCAATATTTAATAAGTAATGTAAAAAGTTCTTCAGGTTTGTGTTTTGTGATTTTATGTTTTTTATGATTTTGATATTAAAATGACAATGCCCTTTATAATAATGCCCAATATGATTAGATTTTAATTTGTTTTGCACACCTATAAAATAAGTAAATAAATAAATAAAAGAATCTATAAAAAATTGTACACGTATTAAAAACCGATGAAATACAAAATTTCATTAAATATTTTTCTGGCCCGTATACTGACGGCCACTGAGGCAACCGTGAACTGACTCAGTTATTTCAGTCGTCGGCATTCATGGACTTCATTTATTTACTTTATTTATTTATTTATTAGCGTGTTTTTATTTTTGTTTTTTTAACTATAGTTTTTTTTATTAAAGCTTTGTTTTTTTCTTTGTGCCGGAAACACCCTCCTGGGCCTGCCTTGCTGTGTTAGTAATACATATATCAATTGCAAGTATTGATATATTTTAGAAATTATTGTTAGACATCGTTCACTGCTGTTTAGAAATGAACATTTATTTTTTAACAAAAATTCTACAATGCATATAAATACACATATATATTTTTATATGAATTCTACCATTTGTAGGTATTGTTATATATTTTCAAATGTACCAAGTCAATATTGTTCACATTGAGTTTGGATCTATGCTTGCATAAAGATAATTGTGGATGAGAGGGAAGCGAAGAAGTTGTGTCAGGATTTTGACAAGGATTTTGACAAAGACAGATTTTGGCGCTTCATTTTCTCTTCCTATCCCTGAAGGAAAAAGGTGTGAAAATTTGATTGAATGTTTTTTTTATTGTAACACGACATCTGACCTCGACTCGCCTGATGATAAGCAAGAGGAGGTCCAAGAGTGAAGACGACTGGAATAACCGAGTCAGTTCCCGGCTGCCCCAGCCGCCGCCGTCACTATGCCGACCTAAGTAATTGATTGTTCAATAAAGTTTTTTAATTACTATTAGAATTATAATCAAACATCTAGACATAGGGATTCATTCCAAGGTACAGAGCTATATAGAACATGTAATATTGCTAGGTTAACAGTTTACGTGCTAAAGAAACTTGATGTGGGTACGTTAATTAACTTTCCCTAGGGTTACGTTTGCGGAGGACACTCGATAAATTTACACAAATAACGTAGGAACTATTTCGATTCTGTCACAGAAACTTGTTTCATACAAACACTAAGGTTACATCAGCGTAAATTCATAATTAGATTCATAATTAGAAACACAAATAATTGACGAAAGGAATTTGTAAATATGATGGATGCGTTAAACGAGGCAGACCCAGGTGCGTATTTGCCAACCAAATCAGAGACATCCTGTTGCTGGATGCCCTTTGCCTAGTGCCCATAACCGTAGTGTATATGAAGAGGATTGTAGATATAAAGGAAGCGAGGGAGTTATGTCAGGATCGTGGCAAATGGCTCTCTCTCTCTCTATTGTCTCTGCCCAGCCCTGTGGGGAAAAGACGTGACATTTTAATTGATTGATTGAATATCTAGGATATTGACGAAATAGATTTAAAAATCTGAGGTGAATGGAGGGTAAAACAAGACCTAAATGATTGTTCCTCATTCAAATCGGAGACACTCTTGAGAATGGAGAGATCCGCAGTGTCTATAATCAGAGGTCTGTATGAAGAGAATTGTGGATGTAAAGAATTGTGGATTGTCTTTCTCTCTGTAAATTAAACATATTTCCTGAAACCTACATGTTAATACTGTGATTATTATTTTTTATTAATGAAATACGACATCTTATCTCGACTAACTTGTTGATTGGTTACTTTTTAGATCCAAAAGCGCCGAAGACTGAAAGAATCGTCTCATGTTACAGTTGTCTCAGTCGTCGCCACTATGCCGGTCAAAAAGTTTATTTAAAATCAATAAAAATAACTTTTATATGTGTTTCTAATTGCAATATTACACCATTCATATTTTATCCAATTATTACTCTTAAATAAAAAGCATTAAAGCTCAAATTATAAAAGCAGTGTAATTCGAATGTTGAACGACACTATAATTGCTGTAATTAATAATTTTCAGTGCAGTGAACACTTAGTTAACGATGCGCTAGAGCTTGCAATCAAGCACTAATTCAAAATATTAAATGCACACATTAGTATGGTAATGTTGTTTATTTAATTTATGACAGCACACCGCCTGCTGAGCTAGAGTGCGTCCATAAATGAAAGCGACTGCTACTACAGTAGCATAACTGAAAGTAGCAGTCACATCTACTATGCTGGTGTAGTTGGAACCGACTGTAAGCTGATCCCAAAACGCGACTGAGTCATTTCACGGTCTGTACATTTGAAAGTGGTGGTACTACCCCGGGCCAGCAGACTGGGCCACTTTTAAAATATTATCTATTAATATATGAAATATGCTCTGTTAAAACTGTTTAACTTGTACCTAAGGTCATATGTCACTAGACTCCGCATTATACTGTTAATTAAATTATTATACTTAGCAATAAACATTTTTATACTTATAATAAAAAATATTATACTTACTACTTACAGTTAAATAACTGTAAGCTTTAACTTACAGTTATTTAACTGTAAGTAGCAGTCACCTCCATTCATGAACCGGACTTTAGTCTACATCAGGCAGGGTGATACAGCTCGACATATAAAAATAACAAATAATAAATAAAAATGTCCTAAGTAGTTTACTCTTGTGTAAATATATCTGTACCTTTACTTTGTATCTTTAAGGGATCCCTTTAGATTTCGATGATGTGTTTTTTTACATTAAATTATTTTCTATGCACCTACGTTGTAGTTTACTCTTGTGTATCTGTACCTTTACTTTGTATCTTTGAGGGATCCCTTTAGATTTCGATGATATGTTTTTTTACATTAAATTATTTTCTATGCACCTACGTTGTAGTTTACTCTTGTGTATCTGTACCTTTACTTTGTATCTTTGAGGGATCCCTTTAGATTTCGATGATATGTTTTTTATATTAAATTATTTTCTATGCACCTACGTTTTTATAAACAATCTCTCTGTATTTACGGTTATTACAGTCGTGTAAAGAGTAAAATAAATAGAATATGAGATATATTATTTATTTTCATAAACTATGTTAACTCTATCGACTCTATCGACTAGTTTAAATATGTATTACTATTATATGTACATATATAATAATATATGTACGTTAGGGTGGAGCGTCATTACTTTTTTTCGAATTTCTTAGCTGAATATGTGCGAAAAGTTGCATTAGGTCACAAGATATACGGAAAAAATAAAAATAAAAATATTGGACCCTGCTTGTAGCCCTCTACCGTGGTTCAAAGATCTGAAAAATACGTAAAATTGACCTATTTAAAAAAAAACATATTACTTTAACGCAACCTTTCTTTTTCTCGTGAAATGTTTTATTATACTCATATTATAATGAAGATTAAACAAAAAAAAATTCACTAACATAAATATGATACCATCATGATACAGAACACTTTAAGCGATGCCGAAAGTAAACAAACTTTATCATTATTAGAACGCACTTAGCGCTTGGTACTTTTGTAATTTGATTTGCTTACTTTGATGATTATTTGTAATTACCTTCGCATATTATGTTCTTTAGTTAAGTAACATCGCTAAGAACGAAAAGTTGACTATTGTGTTGTTCGTAAAATAAAATGTTTAAAATGTCGAAAAGAGTGACGCGAACTGATATTGACTGTCCCATTTTTGGATCTCCGAGTGAGTTAAATAAGTCGGTGCTACCGACAACAGCCGATGTAATTAGGTATATCCTTTTCGTCAGAAATAAACTGAAGACAGAAGGAAATGAAAAACAACCTGCGATCTCACGAGTTTTTGATGAGGTTTTTCGTGAAGTTGTTGAAATATGGACTACAGCTTCGTTGCCTGTCGTTACCATTCAACGAGTAAAACAGCTGTTACAGAGCATTTATGATAAGTATTTATATTTCATTCGTTATCCAAAATCAAAACAAACTGAGAACTTTCGACTGAAGTTAAAAGAATATAAAAACAAGAGTATATCAGAGTTGTTTGATATTTGTAGCTGCAAATGTAATGATTTTGATAAATGTATTTGCTCTTACGAAAAAAAAGTACCTAAGCTAGAAAGACCATTCCTTTATGACCAAAGAAATGCGCGAAAGATGGCAATTGGCAGTTTAGACCGGATACAAACAAAAAAATTAGAAAAAAAGGTCATACGAAAACAAAAATCGATCCAAGCTTTTAAAATAGACTCAGAAAGCTTTTCTTCATCACAGGACAAAGCAAAACCTTCTTTCAGAGCTCACTCTGCTCCAGATTTCGCAGAACCTCAGCCAAGTACTTCAAAAGGGTCCGATTTGGATCCAGCACTGACACCCAAAAGAAATATGCTATCTCTTCCTACCTTAGCTAAAGTATGTGACCGTTATGGCATTTCCGATCGCTCGGCAGCAGCAGTCGCAAGTGCAGTATTGCAAGATGTTGGTTTAGTAACCTCGGAAGATTCAGAAAAAGTAATAGACCGAAGCAAAGTTCGCAGAGCTAGAAAAAGAATTCGAGAAGAAATTCAAAGCAAACATAGTTATTCAGAAATTAAAAGCATTTATTTCGATGGAAGAAAAGACAGGACACTGATTTACGAAAAAAGAGGTCAACGTTTATATAAAAAAATTGTTACGAGAGAACATGTTTCTTTAATAGTTGAACCAGGATCATTATACTTAGGGCATCTTACGACATATTCCGGAACAGGAAAATCGATAGCTGAATCAATCCATTCATTCACTGCAAAACACGAGCTGGATTTAGGTAACTTAGAGGTAATTGGGTGCGATGGCACTGTTACAAACACTGGCTGGAAAAGTGGAGTGATACGTTTTATAGAATTAAAGTTAGGAAGACCACTGCAGTGGTTCATCTGTCAAATGCATGCAAACGAATTGCCTCTTCGACATTTATTTATTAAATTAGATGGAGCAACAGGTGGACCTCGACTTTATTCTGGACCAATTGGAAAAGCTTTAGAAAATTGTGTCAACCGGCCTGTTAGTGAATTTTCAGCTATTCCGTCAAATATGCCTATTTTATCAGAAGAACGAGAAAAGAGTCTTAGTACAGATCAGAAGTATTTATATCAAATTTGTCATGCAGTAAGTAGCGGGTCTTGTTTTGAAGATTTGTCTCATAGAGACCCAGGAAAAATGGCTCACTCGCGGTGGTTGACAACAGCCAACAGGATTCTAAGACTTTACGTAAGCACTTGTAGCCCATCACAAAACTTAATTGAACTTGCAGAATACATTGTAAAAGTTTATGCTCCTGTTTGGTTCAGCATCAAGGAAAAAAGCTCCTTCAAAGATGGCCCAACTCATGTATTTAAGCTAATTCAATTTTCAAGATGTTTGAGCTGCAATGTTAAGAATATCATTGACCCGGTTATTGAAAGAAATGCATTTTTTGCACATCCTGAAAATCTTCTACTTGCTATGCTAAACGACGAACGGCCACACATAAAGGAATTGGGATTAAGAAGAATTATTGAAGCAAGAAAAAATCAAAAACCTGGGATCAGAATATTTAAAACACCAAAGTTGAACTTCAATGCAAAGGACTATATTGATCTAATAATATGGGGTGAATCACAAGTTACACCTCCTCCAATGCTTTATAAAGTCACAGATAATAATTTGGAAAACCTTAACTTATCAAAGTTTCCAGGTTATCCTTGTCATACTCAAGCAGTTGAGCGATGTGTTAAAATGGTGACTGAGGCGTCGATGTCTGTGGCTGGTGAAAAAGCGAGAGACGGATTTATTCGCTCCAAGATTCAGTCAAGAGCTATAATGCCGTATTTCGAAACGAAGAAAGACTTTTATACAAAATAATAAAATTTCAATAATGTAACTGAAGTGATTTTTGTGACAGTGATTTTTCCAATTTTATCGATATTTTCACGATAATTTGTTAATGTAAATTTGTGTTATTTTTATAAATAAATCATGTTTTCTTATTAATTTTTGTTTAAATGTTCTCAATATGATGAAAACATATAATATATATCATATAATTTATAATAGCTGGCTATATAAAATTTCGAAAATTATTAAAAAAAACTAAATTTTCAAATGAGGGTAGAGGGCTGAAACATATGTCCAAAAAATAAAACAAAAATATATTTGTTAATAGTACACCCTAATGCAACTTTTCGTTGGTATTCAAGATCAATAAAGAAATCTTTTTTTTTCTCCATACAACGACGCTCCACCCTAATGTACGTGTTTTTTATTAATACTCGTATTTAAAAACCCTTTTTTGTATTGTGTATCTTATTACTTTTACATTTCTGTTTGGTACCAAAGGTTACCCGGCAGAGAAAGTCTACACGGTATTAATTACGCCTTTATTACATACTGCAATAAAATTTGAACTACTTATAATAAATAAATAGGTATTCATTTGCAGTTAATATTGACATATCAAGCATCAGGTATAATGCGATTAAAATAAGAATAGGACGGAATCGGCACCATATTGTGACGTCTAACTCTCCAACCAACTTCACTTTAGTATGGTGTCACCGTCAAAAAAAAGACACCTTTGAATCAGTCAAGTGAAGTTAGTCAACAGCCCGTCCTATTCTTATTCTAATTGCATAGTATGTGCACAGATAATCAAACAGCAGTCGCATCCATTATGCCGGCGTACCTAAACAGTTACATCACGAGGTCTAGTGGCAAGTGTTCTGCGACTCGCAAACATGGGATCCTCAACAATTCTTCGGGCTAACGAGTCAACATTTGTTCCGAAGCTAAAATTAATTTGTTTTGTGGGTGCGTACTTCGTTGCCTTAAATTATACAGAAACAAAGAAACGTGATATGGGTCTCCTAATGACCAACACAAAGGTGCCCCTGCATGTACTGGAAATTATTCGTACAGGCTAATTATATTGTTTAGGAGGATTGTTTGAGGTCGTATTATGGCGCTCTGTCTCACATTATATTCACGGAAAATATTTTCACAATCCTTTTTTTTACCTGAAATACGAATATCGAATTAATTATTTTCGTAGTATGTTTGAGATTTGCGCGATAATTTTTTATGAAATAATAAAAAATGCGGTTTACACGATGGCTCAAAATTCTTCGAAAAGACGAATCCAATAGCGCCGACGACTAAAAAAATTACGGCTTATTTTATAAGTCTTAAGGTGATCTTACTGCTTTTGATATGACTGGTTTTAGTGTTGTAGTTTTAGTATCAAAATAAATACAATATCGTTTATTTAGGAATTCCTTTACCTAAGTTTGACGAGCAAAACTAATTAACTTATAATTATACCAGGGAAATGCGTGACGACAGGCGTGGATTTGCGCCATCGGAGCAATTATTTGTTTTATGGCTTTTATTTTTAATAATTATTAATTTTATTAAATATTACAACTTTTTGTTAATAAAAAAAGAAGCGGATATTTGCTTCGAAATAGTGGTAGGCAGTCTGCCGATTCGGGGTAGTACCACCACTTACAGGAAGTGAAGTGATTTAGTCGCATTTCGGGATTAGGTTGTAAGTTGTCGCTTTTAACTAGGCTTTTAAATAGTGGGTGTGACCGCTCTTACAGTTGTTAATTTGTAATAACAGGGAACTGGGAGAAAAAGTCGTTACAATTTGATTGATTGATTTAAAATATTTACTTAAATTTAACGATATTACCACTCCTATTTATAAATTGTGGATGTGAGGGAAGCGAGGAAGTTGTGTGGGATAAAGGAGTGGCAATGTTTTTAATGATTGATTTATTAATAACTACTCAGAAGTTGGTTCTTCTAGTAAATTAGGTACATGTTTAGTGTCCATAGCCATTTGTTTTTAATTGTGACTCGACATTTGACAGTACCCCGCCTAATGTTAAGCCGAAGTGTGGTCTATGAATGAATGTCACTGCTACTACAATTCAATAAATGTGAGTAGCAATCACATCCACTATGCCGGCCTAGATCGAACCGGTGACTTACAAGCTGATCCGGAAACGTGACCAAATCACTTCACGGTCTGTATACTTGTAAGTGGTGGTACTATCCCGGATCGGCAGACTGGGTACCACTGCCTACCACTCTTAAAAATTCTTGCATGGAGAGAATTGTGGTTGTGAAAATGTGAGAGTGTTGTGTCAGGATCATAGAAGGCAGCACTCTGTTGTCTTCTCACTCTGTGAGAATCGAGGCGTGATATAATAATTTAACTATAACCTAAAAATTCAAAATACTATTTAATTACCAGAATAACTTACCCCATACAACAAAATCTACTTTTTATGTTTAAATAAAAAGCACTAAATGTCCAAACCAAAGAACAAGTGATCTGTGTAATTAGACCACGTTTAAAAAAACACAACGTGCAATTACACAAAAACTAGCTTACGTGCCAAATAGAGTATAATTATAAACAAAAACAAAAAAGCAGTGGCTGAACAAACACAGTGTTTCATAACTGCTCCGCCATATAAAAATTTACATGAATACCATTAACTTAAGTTGACATATTTTCACTCTCTCCCTCACTAAACATTAAAAAAGTTTTGTGAATATTTTTAAATTTATGAATGCTAATGCGTGACTTTATTTAAGTTGATTGAATTTAAATGGTCTAATTTTTATTCGAGAAATTTTCACTATTATTCTTTTGAGAACGAAATTTTCCTACCACCTCTTTATACTTCCGTTACACAAGAGGCCGAACGCACAACTTCAATGGGGATGAAAATGAAATTCATTCCCATTTGCCAAAAAATTACGCGGTCGCTGTTAGTGTCAAAAACCTAACAATGAACATGTCGAATACTTTATTAAATCTAATGTTCTGCCCATCATAATTGGATGCTTGATTTATATTTCATTATTTTATTTTATTTTATTTATTTAATTTAGTGCTTTTTTAATAAATGTAATGGTAATGTTCTATCGTGTACACTGTACATGTTTTAATACATAAATTACTAATAGATTTGTGGTTGTAAAACTTGAACATAAGAATTATACACGTATACACGAATGTATACACGATAAATGTATACTATGCTATAATTATAAATGTATAAATGTATACACGAAGCTAGTATGTGCACCCAATCATAATAGCATTCACTGAAATGAAGTTGATTGTTACTGAATTGAAGTTGCAACTGGACCAGTCTGTACCTTCTGAATAGACTGGTTTCTGAATTGAAATTCTGTCTAGATTATACGAGTATTGAATGCAAACTTTATTTTATAAATTTTATTTAATCGTATCATATAAAATTAAAAAGAATAGTTAATTCTCTGGAATAATTTTGCAGAGAACATAAGGCAATGTTTTGAAAATGTGTTTTTTATCGTGACACAGCTGACCTCGACCCGCCTGATAAGCAAGAGAAGGTCTAAGAGTGACGACGAATAAAAAAAAACGAGTTTGTTCACAGCTGCCTCAGAATGCATAAAAACATTTCTAAACGCCTATTCTCATTCATGCAATTTTATGAAACAACTAAACACAAAGTACACAGTTAATGCTGGTGTAATTTTGCGCTCATATAAAATCAGAATAAGTATGCGGAAAG
Source organism: Tinea trinotella (assembly GCA_905220615.1). Classification (NCBI taxonomy): domain Eukaryota; kingdom Metazoa; phylum Arthropoda; class Insecta; order Lepidoptera; family Tineidae; genus Tinea; species Tinea trinotella. The sequence continues at coordinate 7,193,438 of HG992321.1, read as the reverse complement.
AATAAGACGTACGGTACAGAGTGTTGCAAGCATCCGCGATGTTTATCGTTTCACGTTTTGGAGAACGTCTATAATGTAAATTTCCTTTGTAATGTAAGCAGCAGAAATTTAATTAACTCGCACTTCAAAGAGCCAGTAAGGGTCAATGAGCGCTCTGGAGGATTCCTCGTTTTGTACAAAAAGGGGCAACTTGAAAGTCATTTTGGACCCGACTTCGACATTTTATAGCAACGTTTTAGCCTTGATTATGACATCAAATTGCTTAATTAAAGGTTATGCTAATGAAATAAAGAGAGGATTGTACATTTAAATCGAGTAAACCGTATGAAAATACCGCCCCGAGGGGATAAGTTCACATATTTACTTAATAATTTTGAAGACGTTTAAAAACAATTACTATGAAAGATTTAAAGGGGTAAGGACCTCCCTGGTTACATTATTAACTAATTAAAGTGATATTCTCTGAATATAGATTTTTTAAATATTTTTCTAAATTAACTACACATAAAAATAAAATAATTACCTTTGGCAAGGTAAGTAACGGCGACTGGACCCTTGCAGTAAACAAGTCATATTTTTTTAATTGTGGCTTGATATTTTTATCAAGCCACTCGCCTTATATTGACCTGAAGTGCGATTAATGTAGGTAACTACATTAATAAATACCGTTAAATATTCATTCCGGTCTAGTTGGAACCAGCAACTTACAAGTTGATCATGAAATGTGACTTAGTCACTTCACGGTCTGTATACCTGTAAGTAGTGGTGCTTACTACCCTGGATCGGCAGATACGTCCACTGCCTACCACTCTTTAAGGACCCGGAGCAGATATTTCTACCTCTTTTTTAAAACATTTTTTTGTAATATTAAATCTAATTAATAAATATTACAAATAAAAGCTATAAAACAAATATTTGCTCTGATCGGGAATCGAACCCAGGACTTTATGCGCAACAAACTGATGTTAACCAATGCACTACGTCTGTCGACTAAAACATATTTTAAATCCAAAAATCATAATTATAAAAATGTTCGTTAAATTAAAAAGTTAATAATGCAACGAAAAATATGAATTTTACATGGAGAAGAGCATGAAAAAGTGTACGCACAACTTTTTATGTCACATAGAGGGAAACGCAATTATGATTTTCACTCGAGATAACTACGAAATTTAATCTCAAATTCATAACTTTTCATTGCAATTGAAATTTTGTACAATAATAATTCTAAATGTCGGTTAAATATTAGTAAATGTAATTTGTTACTTTATAATAGCAATAATTCATTTTAATTAAAAACGAATACATGTATATTTTTTTTATAAATTGTGACTCGACATCTGACCTCGACCCGACTGATGGCTAGCAAGAGGAGGTCAAAAAGTGCCAACGACTGTGAAACTGAGTCTTCACGGTTGCCCCAGTCGCCGCCACTATCCCGGTCAAATGTGCTTCTTCACGCACCGTTTGAAGGATCCAAGGCTAATATTATGGAGAGAACACTTGGGCTGGTAATGCATTCCACTTGTCGATTGTTCTACAAAGAAACGACGCACCGAACCTTTTAGTTCGACTGCCGATTCGGTCGAAAAAATGCGGATATATAGTATGTATAAGTATCATTAAGGGTAATAGGCAATCAGTTGGTGATCATCCAGGGTTGTGCCACCACTTAGATATAGTTGTACAAAACGTAAAATGGATACTAGGCTGGCATTGTGGATGCGACTGCTACTTGCAATTCTTTAACTGTAGTAGTAGTCGCCTCAATTCATAGACCGCACTTCAGCTTAATATCAGGCTAGGTACTGTCGTATGTCAAGCCTGCATAAATTTTGTTTTTAACTTTTGCTGATGGTATTGGCCAATGTCAGTACAGTGCTACGTCACTGTGACGTCATCCCGTCGCGTGACGTCACGATCAAGGCATAGTAGTATAATATGAATAATCTCGACAATACAATGCAACAAGACAAGACAATACAGCTCTATATATATTAATATATATTATTAATATGTGTATCTTTGTACCAATTAATCGATCAAACTGTCACGCCCTAATTCCCACAGGGATAGGCACAATTTCTCTTACTACAGGCAGGTATGAGTGATGATGAAATTACATTAACAAAAATCCTTAATAAAATTACTAAATACGGTCTAAGTTATTGGCGAAGAAAAACGCGTTTAAAAAATGGCTCTATATAGTCCAACAACTTTTTAAGGCCGTTTTTCGAAAGACATTCTTTGATTTTCTTGGCAGTTCATCAAAAGTATACCGCTGATTTTGTTTAAAATTGGTATTACACATGAAAAATATAGTTACAATACTTACACTGTTTTTTTTTAATTTTTAGCTCTTAATATTGCTTTGACAGAACAGACATTGCTTTAAGAATACAAGTAAAGATTTTTTTAAAAACGGACAAACGTGTTTTACTTTGCGCAATTTGTATACTAAAAAATACTAAACCGATTGGGGCTCAACAAGTCGAATTTTTTTCGTCTTTTTATCGCGCCTTTTTTACTACTTATTATGCTTTTTGACCATTTTTGACAGCCGCGCTGACATTCTACATTTGTATACAATCTTAATGTTTTTAATGACGCAGCAATCTTTAAAATAAAAAAATTAAGGTACAAACTAACTTTTCCAACTTTTAAACATTTTATAATTGTAATCTGCCCGACTTAATGACCGAAGTCACGTTTGGAGATCAGCATGAAAGATAAATTTACCGATTCCAAATAGGCCAGCATGGAGTACGCGTCTGCTACTTATGGCTACTCGTAATAAACTAGTAAAAAAGTAGTATACGCCTCCATTCTTAACCGCACTCCAGCTTAACATGAGGTGGGGTGCTGTCGTATGTCGCGCCATGATAAAAAAAATAAAGTACCTCCAAATTCGTCTATTATAAGACTAATGAGTAAACATTTGTTAACATAAATTTTAAAGTATAACATCACTTAACGTAATCCTAAGTAGCGTAAGATATTCATAAGGGAATATTGCATCAATTTCCTTAATAGCCGGGCTCTTTAACACCTGTCTCTTGTACGTGTGAAACTTCAGGCAAACAACGACGTCGTTTGCAGAAGAGATCCGGTGTGTTTGTTAGAAGTAAATATGCAAAGGGTCAGGGCGGTCGGCAAACTTGACTCGGGAAACTTTATGAAAATTATAAACGCCACAGTAGATCTTAATGCAAAGATGTAAAGCATAAAATCTTTTAAAATGTTTAATCTTACTTTAAGAAGCAACTTAGCACACAGTCTGATGAACATTTTTCATAAATAGGTATACAATTTTCTTTATTATTATTGTGTTTTTTATTTAATAGACGCGACTACTTCTCCAATTAAATTACTGCAAGTAGCAGTATTATGCCAAATCCACTATGCTGCCCTTGTTGGAACCGGCAACTTTCAAGCTGATCCCGAAACGCGACTTATACGGCGTTCTCACGGGGCGAATTAAGTTGTTCAATATATATCGTTATTTTAGTTCTATTCTTAAACCTCCTATCAGAAAAGCCAAGGTGACATGTCGAGTAAAAATATAAATAAAATCTATCTATATAAAATCTTAAGATATCAAGAATATAGTGCTTTTAGTGCACATAAAATAAGACATAAATGTGAATACGTGTTTAGGAAAGTTTTACTGGTCGTTTGTTAGAAACCACAGACATTTTATTTAGGTGGCCTAATAAAACTACCTTAGCCTTAATGGAACTGGTCAATGGTTTCAAGGCTTTAATAGTTTAAATCCCTTTAAAGCACCTCTGAAATTACTCAGACCGTTCAAACTTATTACTTGTTGGACATGCAGATGATGCTTGATCCGTCATTTCTGTTGAAATTCTTAGTTTTCTGGCATGTTAGTTTCGGTCGGTGGAGATTCGTTAGGTGGGATTCGAGTAGTTTGGCCCTGACTTCAATAATTGCTCGGCAATTGCAGATTTGTCTATTTGCCGGTTTTTTTTACATCTGCGATATGGTTCCTAAATCTTTTCCGATTTAAACTAATATGAAAGTATATTTTGTTTGATTTTTTTAAATTATCTCTTTAACATTCTAATTTACTATAATCATTATTGTAAAAATTATCTTACCTTAATCATATAACTTGTTATATATGTACTTATATATAGTATCTATCTGTGAGAAATTTTACGATCCCACCTAGCAGTTTAGTCATAGTCCCAGGTGTCGAAACAGTTGTTAAATGACATGATTTAGCATTACCACTAACCCTAAAAGATAGTTAACTAAGGGGTATGAAGTAATTGGTACAATAATTATTCAACCCTTTACATAAACTTAACATAAAATATTTATATTTTTATTTTATTTATTTATTTAAAAACTTAATGCACAATAGTACAAAGGCGGACTTAATGCCAAAGGCATTCTCTACCAGTCAAACCTTTAGGATGTTGATCCGACAATGTAGATATTATACTAGATCGTAACGTATATTATTGACCTTTTAGAGTACCAGTCGGCAACCTAGGCACTGGGCAACCCAGTATCCTTGAGGATGTCTCGAATTTAATCGGAAAACACCCTCCTGGGGTTTTCTGATCCACCAGATCTGATCCATTTATATCAGATTTATAAATTCCTTTACTTTTATTTTTATTGTGACTCGACATTTGACCTGATGGTGCTTACTTGAAGGCACCATGGTTATATGACGGAGAGAACACTAACACTCCAAACCAACCATCGAAGCATTCCTGTGTCAATCCTTGTCACTATATCTTCTTTCAACCCGCATCTATCGCGCACTCCACATACACTTCTTAATGACCACAACCAACATTCACTTCCATACATTATTGTAGAAACAATATTATATGTAGTAATGTAATATGAGTATGTAGTTATTTATCTCAAAAGTTGGCAGGTGGAGAATGCTAACTACCATTAAGTCCGCCTGCATGCACCATAGTATTTTTTTATTAACTCTTTATTACACAGAAGAAGGTACATAGGCGAGCTTAATGCCTTAGGCATTATCTACCAGCTAACCTTTGTTATAATATTATAAACAAATTATATTTGTTACGAAAAATATAAGCAGTTCATTATTATCGGTAGTACAGCAAGTTATAAATAAAAAATCGTTTTTATTGCTGATTAATAACAATATATAATAGTATAACATAGTATTTTCTTAGATTTTGCGCGAACATTGAATAATGAATTAAACAAATTTTATGCGGCTTACTATCGCGTTTATTTAATAATCAGTTTAATAAACTCGATAGTAATATATATCAATTATATTTTATCATAATATTGTTTAATTTATCTTTAACATTGTAACATAAATTCAGTATGTAGAAAAATTCATAGCAGGTTCGTTGTAAGCGAAATGAAGCGCCCGGGTCCAGGATAAACGTAACGACCTCTTGGCCCCAAAAGTATCGTAAAAGTCAACGCATGCATTTAATTTCAAGAGTTATTATACAGCTCGTAAGTAGCACATGAGTTTTTGCTCATCGAGACTAGGAAAAACAAGGATATTTTCGCTATATAAATATCCTAGTATAACAAACAAACAAAAAAATATTTTAAACATTTCTATACTAAGCTACTACTGGGTTTGTATCATAGAAACAGGACCACCAAGATATACATCAATGATACATTGCATTGGTACCGCCGAGGCCATTCTTGGCTCTATTAATCCTGGCCTGGAGAAACATCTGCATCCTATTATTACTTTGTAGAACAATCGACAAGTAGAATGCCCTACCATCTCAATCTATAACCATGGATCCTTCAAGCGAAGCATGAAAGCACCTTTGGCCGGTATAGTAACGGTGACTGAGGTTAACTAGCAATTAAGGCATCGGCAAAATTCCACAAATACAATAATTCCACAAATATGAAACAAACGCATACAAATAAAGCAAATAATCCATTGGCAAACACAATTGTCAAATCTGATTAGCATTATTTCACAACGGGACCTCACACAAGCGAATGAATTGACCCAAATTAACACTAATTTAAAGCTTTTGTATAGATCATATTTGCATATTTTACAATAGTATTTTCAATTCGAAGTTAAATAGGATTTTAATGATGTTAATTTCATTAACAAAAAAACATATTTTCACGCCTTTAACCACAGGTATAGACTGAGACAATGGAGCGCCACTTGTCACGCTTTCTGATATAACTCCCTCGTTTGGAGGTGAATCTGTAGCAGTAGCAGTCACATCCACTAAGTCATTCTAGTTAAAATAAGTAACTTTTAAGCTGATCTTAAAACGTGACTAAGTTGCTTCCCGGTCTGTATAACTACTAAGTAGTGGTACGGATCGGCAGACTGGGCACAACTACAGCAATATCTACCTAACACATTTGTAATATTTTATATCATTATTTAATAATATAAATATAAACCATGAAACAAATATTTGCTCCTAGCGGGAATCGAACCCGGGACTCAACAGGTGCTAACCAATGCGCCACACCTATCATCAAGGTAATTTATTCCTTCTATTTTTGTTATTTTTAAACTATTCTTCGCAATATAATGGAGGTATATTCATACGATTATACCTCCTTGTATAATTATATAAACCAAAGGTATATAATCCATTAATTGTAAGAAAAATCTAAAACGTACCCATAACTCTATCAACTTCTCTATCTTATACCTTTGAGATATTAAATACACAAGCTCTGCCTATGACACATACATTAATTACACAAACAATACGTGTATTCAACAAAGGTATGAAAGATGAAACGCCCAAATAACTTCAGTTACTAAACTAAAGTTATTTTATCTACAAACAAAAGCGTTCTGTTATTCCAATGTTTAAATTCAACAAAAAAACATAAGAAACGGAACCTAGAAAACTTTTATAAAGGATAGTAATAAAAAAGCTTCAATTTATTCAAAAATCTGCGAATAAAAAGAACTTTCATTTCATTTCCAAAAGACCTTTTGTCGAGGACTTTTGCGTTAGAAATTATCAAAGAATTCCTTAATCTAAAAACAAACGCTTGTGTAAATATTATACTTTGTGTTAACTTAAAAGATTTCTTTGATTACATCGACAAGAAATTATCTCGACCTTTGAACAAAATGTTTTATTAGTATTGTATTACATCAAATACACCCACTAATAAATCATTGGAATTTTTACTTTACTCCGTCTCCTACATTTAATTTGTTTTATTGAAACCATGTCAGAAAGCTTGTAAAACAGCACGTACCGGAAAACGCAGCTTCGGAGTTACACCCAGAAAACGGGCTGGCGAATGCTTAAGGTGGCAAGAACCCGTTGGAAGCAGGCCACTTTAAAGAATGCACAGATCGTACAGCAGATCGTTCAAAGAAATGTGTCAAAAAGCTTATAGTTTTCAATTAATTGAATGTAGTATACAACTAAGAGCAGAATTGTTTATGTCCTCTGAACTTTTAAAAACCCTTAATATTTGGTCTTATGTTGGGATAAATATTCAGAATTACGCTGTAGCGCGAGCGGAAATATAACATATTTATAGAAACGCCTTCGAATTTCTTTATTTTGGCTCGACATTTGACAGCACCACGCCCCAATTTATGTGACTGCCACTACAAGTAAATAACTGTAAGTCCGGCATAGTAGTCAAATTCACTGTGCCGGCCGAGATGAAACCGGCAACTTACAAGCTGGTCCCTAAACGCGACTAAGTCACTTCACGATCTGTATACAAGTGGTGGTACTCCTCCAGATCGGCAGACTGGGCAACTCTGCTTTCTACTCTTAGAATATTTCTGCATTTCTTCTAACTCAAAATATGAATATAGTAAAAATATAGTAAAATATCGTTTTAAGGGCTTCCTTTAGAACCACCGTCAGTTGAGTAAGAGTTATTAAGAAAGGTTTGAAGACACGCCTAAAACATGAAGCTTACGTTTAATCTAACAAATAGTTCATATAAACTAAATATATAGGCGCATATTGTTAGATCGTAAACTGAGAAATATAAATCAATCCTCCCCTAGCGTCTCAGAAGACAGATGACATGTTGAAAGCGACTCATTAAGAGTGTTCAAATATCTGAACAGAGGTGTTACACGCTTCCACTGCACCAATATAGGAGAGGAAAACCTTAATCTATGCTTGTAAGCCTTGACAAACGAACGCCCTGCTCACAAATTAGCATTCCGTTTCAAACTGTTTGAATAGCTTTTGAAGTATGTTGAAACGATTGAATGTGTACCTCGTCTTCGTTTACCAGAACTATTATCATGATATATAGATACGTGATATAAACGAAACTCAATTTGCCATTGGAACGTATAACTTTTTGGCTGACTATTGCTTTTATTTTGATTAAGTTTCAAAGGTTCTGCAGATATCGTCGTTTTTTTTTGCGACCTCGACATATCTGATGGTAAGCATGATGATAGTCCGGAGTGCCGACGACTTAAAAAATCGTCTCAGTTCACTGCTGCCTCAGCCGGCGAAAAATCTATCAGAAGGAGACGATGGCGAGTTAGAGACGACTGTGGTGTAGTGGCAGTGGTTGAACACGGGTTCAAAGCCACTTGCCGGCACCAAGTTCTTTGATTTAATATTAAGTTTGGTTGTCTTGTTTATATGATACAAGCACTTCAGTAGCTTAGTATAGAAATGTAAATAATAATAAAGTTTTATAATTGAAATATACTTGTCTTTAAACTTTATATGCAACGATTAGGATGTAAACATCTGCCGGTCTAATGACAAAACAAGTTGCAAGTCGATTAAAAGTCGATTGAGTATACGCCTAACTCGAATCACATCTACAATGTCATTTTGATATTGGCTTGGCCGAACTTTGGACATTAGCTGCAAATTGTTCAGCTATGTTTACACGTGTTTATTTACCTATCACTATTGGACTATATTTTTTATTGTGGCTCGACGTGTGACAGTACCCCACCAGATGTTAAGCTAAAGTGTGTGCCATGAATGGAGGCGACTGCTACTACAGTTAAATTACTACAAGAAGCAGTCGCATCCACTATGCCGGCTTAGTTGGAACTGGTACCTTTCAAGCGTATGCCAAAACGCGACTGAGTCACTTTCATTTTCAAGTTCTATACTCTTGAAATATGAAAGCGTACGAATTTAGTTTTAATTAGTTCAGACATTCGCTAAAACCTCAAACTTCTTTAAGAATGGTGGGCAGACACTTGGTGACTTATTGCCCAGTCTGCCGATGCCGAAGGGTAGTAGAGATCGAAATCACAAAATTCATGGACCGCAGCCCTTTTTAACATCAGGTGGGATTTTGTCATGTATCAAGCCACAATAAAAATAAACGTATCTTAACATTTCCTGTTGTGACATATAATATGCTATCCACTGTCCTGGTTAAGCATGTCTTAAATAATACGATTTTATTTTAAGAATTACTTATCTGATAATAATGTATAAAATATTCTTGGAAAAGGCTTTCACCAAATTAAATTAGCAATTTATAAAATAAACGTTACACGTGTATCCTACGAACAGCGACATGATTTTCTAATGATATATACTTTAACATTGTACGTACGTACTATATTAGGTTTTTACAGGTTGATATAATTTTATATCACATTATATTAAAATGTCATAATTGTGTATATTGTATCGATCATATTTTTTACTAGCTGTGCCCGCGGTTTTACCCGCGTAAAATTTGGTTTATAACGCAGTCATAAAAAAGGAGGAGGTATATTTTTTTTAAATCAATAGTAAAGAAACGTAACAAACAAACTCACATTCAGATTTATAACAATAGTAGGATATGCATATAGTAACAGAAGGAAATAACAATAAAAAAAATTCAAACAGCTGAAAGTATAGTCTATGGAAAGTATTGTGTATAGTCTCCATAGTACAGTTGATTGGATTAGATGTTGACATGACTGACAGTAATACAGTGCGATGGTATTATAGTACTCAGGGTTTGAACTAACTCCTTGTACCCATTTTTATAATAGGAAAAAATATTTTTTTTTATAATAAAAAGTATTTTATGTTACTTCTGATACCTCCAAGAATATGTGTACAAAATTTCATGATGATCGGTTGAGCAGTTTTAGCGTGAAAGCGTAACAAACAAACGGACATTCACATATATAATAATAGTAGAATAATAATATTAATTTGTTTTCAATTCTCAACAGCTTGATATATTTTCCTTAGTGAACCCAAAATAAATTTCTGAACGCACGCAATTTTGTATGAGAAAATATATTATATATAAAATATACGTAGAAAATATAAAATAAACGTAGCCTAAGTTACTCCCTATTACATCAGCTACCTGCCAATAAAAGCCCCGTCAAAATCGGTCCAGCCATTCCAGAGATTAGCCGGAACAAACAGACGGACAGACAGACAAAAATTGAAAAAAATGTTTTTTTGGTGTATGTACCGTATATATATTCATATACATGTATTAAAAAACGGTTATTTCAATATTACAAACACACTCCAATTTTATTATATGTATAGATATACAATTTTATATAAGAAAGATTGACAAAGGGATTCTTTGGCACTTGGCACACAGAAAGGATGGGTGAAAGTAGATTGACGAAAGGAATTTATAAATCTGATGTGAATGGATGCGAGGGTGAAAATGCCATGGTTGCCTAGTGCCCATAACAGTAGAGTTTGTATGAAGAGACTTGTAGATATGAGGAAAGCTAGAGTTGTGTCATGGTCGTGGCAAGTGGCAAATTATAGAAGCAAGACAACCAAAGTAAAGATGCATTGGTACCGGTGAGTGGTTTCGTGTTCTCGGTTTGTGTAACCCATTGCACTGCCACTACACCACGGTCGTCTTGATTTCCTGACAGTACCAAAATTCTAAACAGCATACACAGTAAGATCAATATACTATTAATGATGTTTACTTGAAACCTTTTTTTTATCTATATTAATTGGGAGCTTTTCAGCTCCATAGAGCCTAAAACATAACATCAAATTCATCTTAAGTCTATTTGGGAGGAAGTCGCCGCTGAAGGGAAGAAATTATATTGCAAAATTTATAACATATCTCTGATGCTGGTTCAGATAAAATACTAAACCAACATTAACTACATTCAGTTTAAATTCCTTCACCAGCGCTTCCCTCCCCTTCTTGCTCTTAGAGCACTCCATCATCATATGTTGGACGTCATCTAGAACCCCACACGTGTCACAATTTGGAGATTCAATTACATTCATCAAATGTAAAAACTTTGCAGATGGGTAATGACCCGACCGTAGTCTAAACAATAATTTTAAGTATAACCTACTAATTCGTTTTACTTAAACCTATTTTAAATCTACTTTACAATAATATTTATAATCGTCCAGCACTTACTAGTAGAGCCATCTCTTAAAAAACTGCGAGAACTTATGTAATAAAAACGTATAAAAAACTAGAAAAAAATTAAAGTACAACTTTTTAAGTCATTTTATATTGTTAAAAGTTAAAAATGGCTATACTCGTATATTATTTTTGGAATAAATTCGATATGTTATATCTAAGTTCACACGTTTGTAATGGTTTGAACATACCTACGTATAAAAACAAACAATTACATTACAGGTGTGTAATTGTTTATTACAAGTAAATTTCAAACATAACTTGATTGATTGATTTAACCTCTGTGTTCGAATACTAAATAGTATTCAGTACCTCCTTGGCTAACCATCCGTAGTAAATTGCAGACTACATCGTGCTTTGTCTAAGCATCGAGCCGGTTAATTCAAAGGGACAGGGAGCTGTCACGTTATACGGCTATTAGTTATTTCAATACCACAAACAGGAATTAGCAAGAATTCACTGAGGATTGTGTTTGCTTCCGTCGTTTTCAATTCTAATACAATGCTTACTTTTACTAGACTATTTATTATTATTTACGTTAATATTTTAACGCGATATCTGACCTCGACTTGCCTAAGCGGGGAAAGGCCATAGAGCGCTGACGACTGAAAAAACCGTTTCAGTTTATGGTTGTCTCAGACGCCGCCACTATGCTGGCCAAATACCCTTTTACTATAGCTACTTCACTATTGTCCTAATTAATAATTATCTCTGAATGTTTTAAGACATGTCTATATGAAACAGGTTTTTGACAAATTTCGGTTTAGGTCAGAAATATTTAATGTCGCCTAATGACCGCAAAGTATACTTTTATCAAATTATTAATTTTTGTTTTCATTTTATAAATTCACATTATCATTAGGGAGTTCTTTGATAATTTAATAATCCCTTTTTGGTTATTACTTGTTCAAAATTAAATTTAAAGTATTAGAGGTACCCAATCTACGTATATGTTTATTTTATTATAAACCATTTAATTCACCGACTTTAACAGTAATTCCACAAAAAAAATAAACACACTTTAGACAGGCATTAAACTTATTTTAAGTCAATTTAGTACTACAAAAAAAAGTTTGACTGTATATACAAATATTAAAACTCTGTTTAAAATATTTTTTTACTATACATTTCTATACTAAGCTACTAAAGTGCTTGTATTATATTTTTGCCGTAAGACCGAAAAGGTGATGTTTAATTGAAACTTTATAATTATTTATTGAATAACCTGTAGTTTCAAAATTCATTGATAATTCTAAAGAACACGTTCAAAATCTATATAGTACAATCATGTTTTTGCTGAATTAGCTCTATGTCGTAACTTGATATTCACCGAATATCAAAATATAGGTGCTGTAGTAATATAATATCTGTGAACAATATAAGCTACAAAGAACTACAAAGAAACTCTATATATATATATATGTATATACAGTTCTATACTAAGCTACTAAAGTGCTTGTATCATAGAAACAGGACAACCAAAGTACATATATCAAAGATACATTGGTACTGCTGAGTGGTTTCAAACCCGTGCCACTCGGCTTACGTAGCCATTGTACTGCCACTACACCACGGTCGCCATATTTGGCAACTTAATCATTTTATTTCATGTATTTAAATTCTTTATTGCACCAAAACTTAAAAACAGGTACCTACAAAGGTGTGTATTAAAGCTGTTAGGCATTTTCTAACAACTAACCTTTGAGATGGTGAAAATTATGGTCAGAGTTTAAATAATATACTACAAGTACAAACTAAGTAAATATACTACAATCATTATAAAGTGGCAAAATAGTTCACAGTTAGATCTCATTATTCGATTGCAATTTACACTTAAGTAGTTCTACAATACAGTATAATGGGGAACCGATGGTATTGTTCTTGAATTTACTGGAATTAGTGACAGTTTGATACTACGATGTGTATAGGTAAGTGTGGAGTACGCAACAGACAAACGCGTTCCGCAGGATTATACGGTTGGACGCCTCGATGGAGCGAGACAAGCCACGTTTGGTGCAACGGGACGGAATGATAGTGTCTTGCACATGGACGCTTTTCACTGTAACGCTGCAATAGGTTTTACCGTAAAACCTTAACACACTTTTTATATGAAAGCTACACTTTCTTGGTCATGTTGAACAATAAGAGATATTTTGAACAACGACAATATAATATGAATAATATTATATGAACAAAAATAGATGAGTTTCTTATTTATTTTGGGTATACAAATGTCAGTCGCATCTAGCGGATTTATTATTGTTAAAATTAAACAGTAAAAAAATATCAAACAATTTTCTCTCGAAAAGTGAATTAATTTATGATATAAATACAATAAATTCTTGGATCCTTCAAGCGTGGTTAAAAAACACCTTTAGCTGGCATAGTAATTGCGACTGAGGCAACCGTAAAATAAAACTTTTTATTTCAGAAGATGTTATTTCATATTTATAAGTATATTAATATTCTAACAAACGTCTAGTAATAAATTTTGGCACTACCCCGTTTGGCGAACTGAGCAAATGACTACTAACTGTCTGCCTACCACTGTTTCACACCCAGACTTGAAACACATACGAGTATTTGCGTCATTTTTTATTATTACCAAATATTTGTGTAATTTTTTTTAATATTTAACCAATCTAATTACATATTACAATCTAATTAAATATGGGGTTTGGGCCCCGGGCTTAAACCTAGCAGACTGGTGGTTAACTAATGTGCCACGCGAATTAACATTATACTCAAAAGTTATGAAATTTCGTGCTTTCAGCGCAGGTGTTGTATATCATTGGATATTGATACAAAATAGAGTTTTCCGCGCGTCAGTAAGCGCTCGCTGGAGTGTCGTTGGCGTAGCTTCGTTAACTCTGATTGCCCTTTTGATACCCTGTTATCTTCATTAAAAAGAAACAGGGTTCTGAAAGTCAATTAATAATTGCATATGCAAATCATGTGTGAAAACAGATACAAATTGTATTGTTGTATTGTATTTGTATTGTTTTGAGTCACTATTCCGCAACCACTACACCACGGTCGCCTAGAATTTTGTGTACATGTCGTATTCATTGTGTGACTGCAATATTACATTAATAAAATATATAATTAAACATTTACGGGTATTGTCATTAATAGCATTAATGTCTGAAACCATTATTTTAGTAATACACATCGGAACTTTCAATTAGTTTAATATGATTATTATACTTGTATGTCTATCAGTCTAATGACCAACTTGTAATAAATAGTTCTCTCGAGTGTAAAAGTGTTTGTAGGTAGGATACTGGATATTTAAACTTCATGGACTTTCAATGGATATACGAGTACAATTCGTTTACTGAATTTCTAAATGTGTTATTTTTTTATTGTGACGACATATGACAGCACCCCGCTTGATGTTAAGCCGAAATGTGGTCCATGAATGAATGTCACTGCTACCTTAATTCAATAACTGTGAGTAGCAATCACATTCACTATGCCTGAAGAACTGGCAACTTACAAGCTGATCCCGAAATGTGAACAAATCACTTCACGGTCTGTATACTTGTAAGTGCTATGTCATAGGCATTTATAGGCGATATCATAACTACATTGATATCGATACCAAAGTGTTTCAATTGTTTCAACCGGTCCTTATAAATTTTAATATTACAATATATTCTAATGCCCACATTAAAGCATGGTAACCTTCAGATGTGTTTAATATTTATTATAATATCATCGTCATCAGTCTATAATACGTCCCACTTCTGGGGCATAGGGACTCTGTCCGCATCGTGGCTTTCCAGACAAGACTTGGGTACTCCCCCCTGCCTGACGCCTGTCTTAACGACCGACATCTAGTGGCAACGAAGACCTACACAGTTTGGATTGTGATTTTTATAAATTTGTATTTCAGTCGTCGGCACTTTTTGACTTCCCCTTGCTTATCATCAAGCGAGGTCAAATGTTAAGTAGGTATCAATATATTTTGTGCCACGAGCGGTCACCCATCCATCTACTGACCGCGCATTTCCATATTTTACATAAGATTATCGAGTTATCTACGCGTCCGTATATAGGTATTTAGTATTACTTAAAGGAAATAGTGTTAGTATAAATTAAGCTTTAAGTCGATTCAGAAAATTGTATTTGTTCTAAGTTAATGAAATCCCAACAATGACAATGTGTGCCAGTGAAAATAGAGCGGTACGGTTGTCGACTATCAAATATTTACACCGCGCAAATTAATCCGTGCATGTTCAACAGAATGTTATTTCGTCACACTTTGCAATTCCTTCTGTGTAATATTCGGCTTTCATCATATGACCTCACACCTTATTTCATTATGTGTTTTTTGTTATTTCGTTTTGTTTTTAGTAATAAATACCATTTTTTTTAGTATTTTCTTAGATGTTGCGAGAACATTCATTAGTGAATTAAACAAATTTTATCGGCTTACTACTATCTTACACCTGGGACCCCATAATGCACAAACTCAAATCCCAAGTCCAGCCAACTGCCAAACCAGATAACACCGTCAGTTATTTTTGCAAAATTTGAAATAAACCGGGAACAATAACAGCATCAACCAATAGGACGACCAACACCTCAGTCTCTCCGTGACCACGATGGCTGCAAAGCTCTCGAATCGTCGGAATAATAAAAAAAATGTAAAATCTAAACCAAAATAAACGCGATAGTAAGCCGCATAAAATTTAATTTACCATTTTTTTATTGTGGTTAGACATTTGAGAATATCCCACCTCATGTTAAGCTGTAGTGCGGTCAATAAATGGAGGCGGCTACTACTACAATTCTATGACTGTTGATAGTAGATCAGCAGACTGGGCAAATGACTACCAATTGTCTACCTACTAAATACTATTAATAAATATTTTCCTTACCTTAGTTTATTAGGGATGAAAAAACACTTTTTAGTTACGAAACTTGGTTCTTGTTTGTACAAATATCGACCATAAAATGAGGTGGGTACCTAACGATACAATTAGAATAATCTCCTTAATTCTGCTGCCACCACAAATTACAATTAAATTTACTGAACACAATAATTATACGAAAACCATATATGATTAGACACCGCTTTAATTAGACATTTGTATTATATTGCTATTAAATACAAAAGTATAATATGTTTTTGACACGACATTTGACCTCGACCCGCCTAATGATAAGCAAGAGGAGATCCAAGAGTGACGACGACTGAAGAAACCGAAGTTAGTTCACGGCTGCCTCAGTCGCCGTTACTATGCCAACCAAAGGTGCTTCTTCACTAACACATGGGCTGGCAAAGCATTCCACTTGTCGATTGTTCTACAAAGAAAAGACGCACCGAACTTCGACTGCCGATTCGGTCGACAAAATGCGGATGCTTCCCCCGACCAGTGCGGCTATTACGGGAGTAAAAAGAAGGAGTAAAAAGAATGTTTGCTTGGTTTCAAAAACATTTCTTGCTGTTTTTTTCGATGTTGATCTACTGTAATAAGTTGTTTATTTAATGTTTGGTAAACCTAGGTTATGTGTCTTTTACACAATGAAAAAAATATATTTTTTATCGATACTTCAATGCTAAAACGAATAATTATTTTTATACATTTCTATAGTATGCCATTAAAAGTGCAAGCATAGTAGAAACACGACAACCACATTGGTACTGGCAAGTGATTTCGAACTAGCTCTCGGTTTGCGTGACCTACCTCGTCATTTCACTCCCGTAATTCCCGCACAGGTCAGGGGAAGCATCCGCATTTTGTTACCATCAGGTGGGTCGAGGTCAGATGTCGAATCACAATAAAAAAAACAATACGGTCGCCTTTAGTGAATTGTACCCAATAAGCTGCCTACTGTACCTAGCCAAACTACTATACCTAAGACTTTCCATACTGTACAAAGAAAGGTCTAGTGGAATATGGTATAAGAAAATCATAACCATAGTATGAATTGTACCCAATAAGCTGCCTACTGTACCTAGCCAAACTACTATACCTAAGACGTTCCATACTGTACAAAGAAAGGTCTAGTGGAATATGGTATAAGAAAATCATAACCATAGTATGAATTGTACCCAATAAGCTGCCTACTGTACCTAGCCAAACTACTATACCTAAGACGTTCCATACTGTACAAAAAAAGGTCTAGTGGAATATGGTATAAGAAAATCATAACCATAGTATGAATTGTACCCAATAAGCTGCCTACTGTACCTAGACAAACTACTATACCTAAGACGTTCCATACTGTACAAAGAAAGGTCTAGTGGAATATGGTATAAGAAAATCATAACCATAGTATGAATTGTACCCAATAAGCTGCCTACTGTACCTAGCCAAACTACTATACCTAAGACGTTCCATACTGTACAAAAAAAGGTCTAGTGGAATATGGTATAAGAAAATCATAACCATAGTATGAATTGTACCCAATAAGCTGCCTACTGTACCTAGACAAACTACTATACCTAAGACGTTCCATACTGTACAAAGAAAGGTCTAGTGGAATATGGTATAAGAAAATCATAACCATAGTATGAATTGTACCCAATAAGCTGCCTACTGTACCTAGCCAAACTACTATACCTGAGACGTTCCATACTGTACAAAGAAAGGTCTAGTGGAATATGGTATAAGAAAATCATAACCATAGTATGAATTGTACCCAATAAGCTGCCTACTGTACCTAGCCAAACTACTATACCTAAGACGTTCCATACTGTACAAAGAAAGGTCTAGTGGAATATGGTATAAGAAAATCATAACCATAGTATGAATTGTACCCAATAAGCTGCCTACTGTACCTAGCCAAACTACTATACCTAAGACGTTCCATACTGTACAAAGAAAGGTCTAGTGGAATATGGTATAAGAAAATCATAACCATAGTATGAATTGTACCCAATAAGCTGCCTACTGTACCTAGCCAAACTACTATACCTAGGACGTTCCATACTGTACAAAGAAAGGTCTAGTGGAATATGGTATAAGAAAATCATAACCATAGTATGAATTGTACCCAATAAGCTGCCTACTGTACCTAGCCAAACTACTATACCTAAGACGTTCCATACTGTACAAAGAAAGGTCTAGTGGAATATGGTATAAGAAAATCATAACCATAGTATGAATTGTACCCAATAAGCTGCCTACTGTACCTAGCCAAACTACTATACCTAAGACGTTCCATACTATACAAAGAAAGGTCTAGTGGAATATGGTATAAGAAAATCATAACCATAGTATGAATTGTACCCAATAAGCTGCCTACTGTACCTAGCCAAACTACTATACCTAAGACGTTCCATACTGTACAAAGAAAGGTCTAGTGGAATATGGTATAAGAAAATCATAACCATAGTATGAATTGTACCCAATAAGCTGCCTACTGTACCTAGCCAAACTACTATACCTAAGACGTTCCATACTGTACAAAGAAAGGTCTAGTGGAATATGGTATAAGAAAATCATAACCATAGTATGAATTGTACCCAATAAGCTGCCTACTGTACCTAGCCAAACTACTATACCTAAGACGTTCCATACTGTACAAAGAAAGGTCTAGTGGAATATGGTATAAGAAAATCATAACCATAGTATGAATTGTACCCAATAAGCTGCCTACTGTACCTAGCCAAACTACTATACCTAAGACGTTCCATACTGTACAAAGAAAGGTCTAGTGGAATATTGTATAAGAAAATCATAACCATAGTATGAATTGTACCCAATAAGCTGCCTACTGTACCTAGCCAAACTACTATACCTAAGACGTTCCATACTGTACAAAGAAAGGTCTAGTGGAATATGGTATAAGAAAATCATAACCATAGTATGAATTGTACCCAATAAGCTGCCTACTGTACCTAGCCAAACTACTATACCTAAGACGTTCCATACTGTACAAAGAAAGGTCTAGTGGAATATGGTATAGGAAAATCATAACCATAGTAATTAATAATATACAATTACGAATGCCTATTATTGAATTAGGTAATATTCATTAACTTTGAAACATAATACTTATTAATTACAATTATGTTATGGTATTATAAAAATAAAACAATTACTAATAATCACAACGGGTGTTTGAAAACAAAGCATGGCAGGAATCCTACAGCAATGAGTGAAGAAGCACCATTGGCCGATATACGAGTATTAACGGCGACTGAGGCAGCGGTGAAGTGAGTCGGTTTTTTTAGTCTTTACTTACCATCAGGCAAGTCGAGATCAGATGCTAATTTGCAATTGAAAAAACATTTTTACACCGCAAAATCATATATTTATATACTTTATAAATTAGATACTCGTATTTAAAATTCACGTGTGAAATTCAGTCGGCACACGTAGGCACTGTGTGCACACTCAGTAGTCAGAGCCTAGTTGAAGCTGACCAATGCTTTAATTCAACCGACTATGCTGTAATTCAACCTGGTAGCAGGTCGTCAATCCATCTTGTACATTGATGACGTCTACGATGCGTTTTCCTGTAAGTGGTCTCCATTGGAGACCTTTCCGCCTCAAGGGCATAAATAAAATTAGTTTCGGTTAGGTGTTAGATAATGCCTAAAGTTTACGTATGTACTCGTACAGTTTAATACTTTGTTAGTTTTATTGTGAATCGACATCTGATCTCGATTCGCCTAATGGTAACCAAGAGAAGATCCAAGAGTGCCGACGAGTAAAAAACGAGTCAGTTCACGGCTTCACTATGCCGACCAAAGGTGCTTTTTCACTAGGGGATCCAAGGTTATAGGATAAAGAGAACACATAGGCTGGTTGAATTTGGAATGGCATCATTATATGCTAGTTGTTATTAATATAATAGTGATACGTATAATAATATACAGACATATATTGTAGACTCCAATACTGTGTTTACATTTAAGCGGCCGACATTAACTATTATATAGTAATATGTTAAATCATGATAATATTCACGATTCACTTGAAACTCTCTTCAAGAAGATTAATTGATATTTTACGACGTATTTGACTTTGTACAAGGAGAAACGTAAAATGATTTTGTAAAGTCTTAAGAAATATTAATAGGAGTTATTTGCAAAAGTAAAGATAAATATGAATATTTTTTAGCATATTTCAATATACCTTTGTATACCAATTAATACTGTCTTAATAAGGCCTTAAGGTCTCGTTATAGCGTGCGTGAAGCCGCACCTTTGGTCGGCATAGTGACGGCGACTGGGGCAACCGTAAAGATTTGGTTTCGGCACTCTTGGGCCTCTTGTTGCTTACCATCAGGTCAAGGTCAGATGTCGAGTCACTATAAAAAAAATTGTAATAAACGATTAAGAAATCTATGTTGTGTTGATTTGGGCACAATAAAAGGATGGACGAAAGAAGATTGATGTAAGTGATTTGTAAATCAGAGGTTAAAGAGCCATAAAGCTAGAAGATTGTTTCTCATTTAAGTCAGGGATATTCTAAGAAAACGCAGGGGTTCACAGTGTCTATAACCACAGGGCTTTATTAAAGAGATTCGTGGAGTTGAATGAAGCAGGACAGCTTTATTACAATCACGGAGAGTCGCATTCCATATAAATCCATATAAATAATATAAAATTAGTGCTGCGACTCGATCAGCTCTACCCTAAGTGTACACTAATCATAAATCAACAATTGATACTTTAACAAATACATAAATATTCTCCCGTCAATGTAAAGCCTTACCAGCGAACAATTTTCACTTGAAATGTATTTTCTGGAAGTTAAAACATTACTCTCACAGGAATACCGATATTTACACTTATCGACCGTTGCATTTATATTCTGGAGTTCCCATTATTCACGCTTTAGTAGTTGTTGTTTAGTTTTATTTGCTTTTGTTAATCTCTGGTTTTAAAACCACGGATAGCAGTTACAAATACGATAATGCTACAAATAAAACAGGGTATAATGTGAAGTTTGTGAATTATTACAATACCTGATTAAATACAAAATAAAGTTTAAATATCTCAACTGCAAAGTTGAGATTGCATATGTTTTAACCAAGCAGTTGGAAGAACTGCACGATTAAGAGATAGAATAGAGGAATGTCTTGAGCTATGAGGTCAGGTGGTGACATGTGATTCTATCCATCTGGATTTTATTACTTATTTATATATCAATCAATCAAATTGTCACGCCTTTTTCCCTCGGGGATAGGCAAAGACAATGGAGCGCCACTTACCACGATCCTTACACAACTCCCTTGCTTCCTTCACATCCACAATTCTCTTCATACAGGCTCTTATTTATATAGTATTCGCAAAATATGCTAAATTTGTGTATCAATTAAAAGGAAGAATTTTCTTTTATTTTTAATTTAAAGCCGCCGTATTTACAATTAATAAGACAGTTAATAATATTTACTTTTATATACTAAGGTACTAAACGTGCTTGTATCATAGAAACTGGGCGACCAAAGTACATAGTGACTTTGGCCGGCATAGTGACGGCGACTGAGGCAGCCGCGAACTAACTCGGATGTTTCCGTCGTCGCCACTCTTGGATCTCCTCTTGCTTATCATCAGGCGGGACGAGGTCAAATGTCGTGTCACAATAAAAAAATCATATATCAAAGATACATTGGTACCTTCAAGTGGTATTGAACCGGGGTCTCTTGTTTTGTGTGACCATTACCACTACACCATTACCACTACACTACAGCCTTTACTATTGATTTTTGTTTCCTTCGTAATTAATTTTATAGATATTTTGTTATAACAAAACAACGAAACGTGAAATGTAATCTAATTTCATCAAAAACAATGGTTTCTCTCTGATAACTCTTTCTTGGGGATTCAAGAGGGGTGTTCCTAACTTGTAGTAGTTAATTATAATTCAGCCGCAGGGATACCAACCTAGTTTGTTAAACTCCATCTAGGTTTTCTACACTTTAAAAGAACTTTGGAGAGGTTTACATTTTCTTAATAGTAACCCAATTACATACTGTTAAACTTTACAATATCGTCAAAAAAATGAAAGTTTGCTAGATTTTTAAGAGATAATTTATTTAAAAGCGTATCTCTCTCAGATTAGTCGAACTGTTTTTGCTCTATAACTTTATTCCTATCCCATCTTTGTAATCCTGTGATACTAGGTTTGGGATGGGTTAAGCATTTACATCCTAAAAACCAAATCGCCAGTCAAGTGGTAGACAGTTGTGGGTAAAATACAGTCTGCCGATCGGAAAGCACGGGTTCAAAACCACTTGCTGGTACCAATATATGTTTGATATATGTACTTTGGTTGTACTGTTTTTATGATATATGCACTTTAGTATCTGAGTATAGTGTATGTGGAATACACACACATACATATATATATATATATATATATATATATATAGGTATATATATATATATATATATATATATATATATATATATATATATATATATATATATATATATATATATATATATATATATATATATATATATATATATGTATATGCTAGATGCACATCGCGGTCTCGTGCGAGTCGTGGAGAGCGAGACTATACGAGTACCTCGCGGAGAAAAGACGCGTGGCATAACACGTTGGCGAGCCTGTGATTACATTCTCGGTTATTGGTGTTACTACTGCTTGAGGTACAATGCAAACACCACACTGAGTATAAATATTATATGTAAAAAATGAAAAATAATAAAACTGTACTCGTGAAACATTGTTGCTTTTTAATAATTTTCAAATTACAATAACATTAACGCACACCAAACTTAATTTTCAGTTGAAGATTATTCTGTAATAACTCTTGTACATACAATTTCAAGCTATGAAGTATTATGTAAAACTGTTTCTAGTTTTAAGATATCTAAAGACTTAATTTACATTGCAAATTACTGGTGTAATTAAGAAAATGCAAGAGCTCTGACGCTATTATACTGAACAAGCTTCTTCTAAGTATTGGGAAGAATACAATAAATATTAATATACCAAGTCGTATTTGTAAAGAATTGCTAAAATGAATAAATCGTTAAGCGACAGAGGCTGGATTCAATTCCTGGTTGCAATTGAATGATATAGGCCATGCGGTCCCATATGAATTGCGTGATTTCAACGATACCTCACCGGCATATTAAGACGCCTTACCTTGACTTGCCTGATAGAGAGGTTCAAGAGCGCCGTCTCGGTTTACTGCTAAGTCGCCATTACTATTTCGGTCAGAAACACTTTTCACGCTTGTCTTGAAGAATACATGATAGCAAAAACTCATACAATGGGTAATTAATAGGAGCAATGATTTAAAAATGCATTTAGTAAAGCAGTGACGATTGCGGATAGAAAGGGAAATAGCAGTGCGTGATTAATGTGGTTTAAAATAAGATGTAGTGACTAGGATTGACATAGGAATGCTTCGATGATTTGGGCACATGGAAAGGATGCGTCAAAGTAAAATGACGAAAGGAAGTCTGAAGTGGATGGATGTGTTAAACGAGGGTTTTTTCTGACCAAATCGAAGATATCCTCAAGAAAGCTAAGTTGCCTAGTGCCCAGCCCATAATAGTAGAGCTTGTATGAAAAGAATTGTGGATGTATGGGAAGCGAGGGAGTTGCGTCAGGATCGTGGCATCCATTGTCTTTGCCTTGGGAAAAAGGCTAGATTTAAAAATTGTATTGATTGATTGATTAATATGACTATTAAGTTCATATAGTTCATTGGACTTATAAATATTTTTTTATTGGCATATACGTTAAATATTTATGTTCAAACCACTCTAGCTTTTATACCTTACTCCACAGATATATCAGCCAATTTATCTCATCTATCATAACACAAGAGTAATAATATTAATAGTAAAGATCATAAAAGACGAGACAATATCTGAAAACCAACACTAAAACGATTATGGGCATACATAAAAGACATTTACTTAATTGACTTAACTTACGATATAACAAAGATTTTCTTTTCAAAAAGACTATGAATTTAAAACAGGTTTCTTAAACAATTAGATACCAAATTTTACTAATTAATAAATCGTTTATTGAAGAGACATCTAACCTCGACTTCACTGATGGTAGCAAGAGGAGGTCCAACACTGCCAACGACTAAAAAATCTAAATCGGTTTACGTCTGCCTCAGTTGCCGTCCTGACTATGCTGGTCAGAGGTGCTTTACGGTAAGGTGAAGGTGCTCAGGCTTTGAAATAATACAAGTTTTGCTAAAAGCTAATAATACTGCGAGCAATAATACTTTAGCCGGCATAGTGACTGGGACTGAGGCAGCTGTAAATTACTCGTTTTTTTCAGTCGTCGTCGCTCTTGGACCTCCTTATCATCAGGCGAGTCAAGGTCAGATGTCGTGTTACAATAAAAAAAAGGATTAAAAGGATTTTTTTGAGAGTGGGAGAGGACACTTCCGGTGCATTAAGTGTTCTCAGCTGGTTGAAATTACCACCCTACACAGGTGCAAATCCCCCCATAGTGACCACGTCGCGTTCGGGGACTAGTTTGTGTAGCACCAGTTGCGTTGGGGGTTGTGGATTCGGTTAGGGACAGTGGCATCCTGCAGACCTACAGTATCCCGGTGAGAGTTTGTTGACCCGTCGGCCAGGGAGACCCGTAGCAACGGTTAACCGCTGGCCGCCCGCCGTATAGTACAGGGGCCTGAGCCCACCGCTAACCACGGAGGGAGGCTGCCCCACCATGCGGCGCATAATCTCGGGGTGATTCGTCTTGCCGATTGGTGATCGGGTATGGGGTCCAGGCGATCATTTCCGGGAGGGTACGGGGGCCCTTCCGTCCGACGGATCAGCAAACTCACACCGCCGGGATGCATGTGGCTAAGCGGATAGCTGCACTTTTCGTCCCTGCCAAAGAAACAACCCCCAACATTTTCACGCACCCCCCCCCCCCCCCCCCCACCCTCCACAATGCAAGCAAATAAAAAGAGAAAAGTTTACCCAGCGGCAGTTAAAACCCCCATTAGAAATGAGCTTGGCGTGGATTTCACGAATATACGTGGAATCCACGCCAACCTCAGTGCCGTCCATCAACATCTAGAGACGGCACAGCCCGCTCTGCTCTTCCTGACGGAGACGCAGATAAAGGTACCGGCTGACACTTCATATCTTCAATACCCCGGCTACACGCTTGAGGAAAGATTCCTCGCGAAAGCCGGGGTATGTGTGTACATCCGGTCCGATATCTGTTGTCTCCGTCTGCTTTGCTTGGAGGATCCTTCCCTTTCCATCCTCTGGGTACACGTAGACCTTGGTTCTCAAACCAGGATCTACGGGTGCCTTTATCGTTCCCACCACGGGGATTTGGAGACAACCCGGCTCTTCGATTCTCTGAGCCGGGCGACAGACGAAGCGCTGGAGCGGTTCCCAACCGCGGAGGTCGTGGTCTTGGGGGACTTCAACGCACACAATGAGGTGTGGTTGGGGTCCCAAAGGACCGACCACGCGGGAAGGGCCGCTCATGCTTTCGCCCTTCTGCATGACCTGACACAGCTGGTGACCCAGCCCACCCGGGTACCAGACATTGTCGGTCATGCCCCTTCTCTGCTGGACCTTCTACTGACCACTCGTCCGACCGGGTATAAAATTTCGGTCAAAGCCCCTCTAGGGACTTCTGACCACTGCCTGGTCGAGACGATAGTGCCGCGCGTCGCGCCTCCTCCTGCCAGGAATGAGGTGCGACGTTTGTGGCACTACGGGTCGGCGGATTGGGAGGGAATGCGAAATTATTTCGCTTCGCTCCCTTGGTGGCAGCGCTGCTTCAACTCCGAGGATCCATCCACGTGTGCCTCGGCCGTTGCTGATGAGATAGCACTGGGGATGGAATATTACGTTCCATCCAACTGTGCATCTCGTAACGACCGGAGCAGGCCCTGGTACAACAGTGATTGCGCGGCTGCTGTTTCAGCAAAAAACGCAACTCACAGTGCATGGGTCAGAGGTCGAAAAAATCATGACCCTCGCGTGGATGAGTTGAAAGCAGCCTATAATCGTGCCACCAAGTCCTGCAGAAAGGTCTTTAAAAAAGCGGAGGCACAGCGCGTTTCCAGGATTGGCGAGAGTCTATTAGCGCACCCGACGGGTAGTCGCAGCTTTTGGAGTCTCGCCAAGACTGTAGAATCTAACTTCTGTCGTTCTGTACTGCCACCGCTGAGACAGCCTGATGGCTCACTGGCGCATACGGCGAAGGCTAAGGCCGATCTACTGGCCGAAGTCTTTGCCATAAATTCGCGTATTGACGATCGTGGTGCAGGGCCACCCACCCTGCGTCCATGCGGACATACGATGCCTGAGATTCGTATCAGACAACGCGATGTCCGCATGGAGCTACGATCGCTCGATATCCGGAAGTCCAGTGGTCCCGATGGTGTCCCAGCGCTTGTCCTTAAGACCTGTGCAGCGGAATTGACTCCCGTCTTGACGAGGCTATACCGGCTCTCGTACGCATCGGGCTGTGTGCCTCGGGCTTGGAAGGAGGCCAATGTGCAACCGGTCCCAAAAAAGGGCGGCCGTTCAGACCCGGCAAACTACCGTCCGATAGCTGTAACCTCAGTACTATGCAAGGTCATGGAGCGAATAATTAATGTTCGCCTCATGGCCTACCTGGAGGGTCACCAGCTGATCAATGACCGTCAATATGGCTTCAGGCCGAAACGGTCAACTGGTGACCTTCTGGCGTACATCACGCACGTCTGGGGTGAAGCTTTGGACGGTAATGGAGAAGCCCTTGCCGTTGGCTTGGACATCTCCAAAGCGTTTGACAGGGTCTGGCACAGGGGCCTTTTATCCAAGCTCGAGGCATACGGTTTACCTGACCGTCTGCGGGGTTGGATAGCTGACTTCCTGCGCGACCGCTCCATACGCGTCGTTGTGGATGGAAGCGCGTCGCGCAGGATGTCGGTGAATGCCGGCGTCCCTCAAGGCTCCGTGCTGTCGCCGACTTTGTTCCTTCTGCATATCAATGACATGCTGGACCTTGGATCCGGCATTCATTGCTATGCAGACGACAGCACGGTGCATGGACGCTACACTGCCCGCCCCGCAGCCGGCAAACAGGAGATAGCCAATATGAGAGAGTCTGTTGTAGCGGGACTGAACCGGGTTCTTGATCGTATTACCCACTGGGGCGACAAGAGCCTAGTTCAGTTCAACGCAGACAAGACTCAGGTATGCGCGTTCTCGACGAAAAAATCCTCGTTTTCTCCCCTTCCTTCTCTTTGCAACATTTCCCTTAGTACTTCGGACAGACTAGACATTCTTGGAATGTCCCTTCGCTGCGACTTGAATCACAGGGACCACATCGAGCGGGCCATTAAGACCACCTCCCGCAAACTTGGCATCCTGAACAAGGTGCGGCGGTTCTTCGCGCCAGAGCTTCGCCTGATATTATACAAGGCTCAGATTCGCTCTTGCGCGGAGTACTGTTCGCACCTCTGGGACGGCTCTGCCAAGTATCTTCTCAATGCCCTGGATTCATTGCAGCGCCGAGCTGTCCGAATTATAGGTGATGCAGAGGTCACGCGAACTCTGGAGCCCATGCAACTACGCAGAGACATGGCGGCTTTGTGCGTCCTCTATCGCCTATACCACGGAGAATGTTCCGAAGAGCTCTTTAACCTTATTCCTGCCTCGTCCTTCCACACCCGTAATACCCGCACAGGTCGGGGAAAGCATCCACATTTTATCGACCGAATCGGCAGTCGAACTAAAAAGTTCGGTGCGTCTTTTCTTTGTAGAACAATTGACAAGTGGAATGCTTTGCCTGCCCATGTGTTCTCTCCATCCTATGACCTTGGATCCTTCAAGCGATGCGTGAAGAAGCACCTTAGGCCGGCATAGTGGCGGCGGCTGGGGCAGCCGGGAACTGACTCGGTTGTTCCAGTCGTCGTCACTCTTGGACCTCCTCTTGCTTATCATCAGGCGAGTCGAGGTCAGATGTCGTGTCACAATAAAAAAAAAAAAAAAAAAAAAAAAAAAAAAAACACATTTTTTTAAATTAAAAATACGATGACTTATCTAATAACATTTCTTGCTTTTTAATATATCAGCAATAATAACCAATTTACGTTTGTTTTTGTGGCTTAACATATGACAGCTCCCCGCCTAATGTTAAGCTGAAGTGGAGGCTACTGCTATTACATGTTAAAATGTAATTATTAGGTCTAGTTGCCTATTAAAAACAATTATTAGTAATTAAATGTTGCAGTATGTTTACCATTTAAAATACAGACGCTGCTCAACCATCATCAACAGCCAGAAGACGTCTACTGCTCAACATAAGCCTCCCCCTTAGAACGCCATTCCGAATCACAAGATGCCAGTTGCGTCCACGCTGCACAAAATTTCAAATAAAATCAAGCGTAATACCTTTTAGTAAACAAGAGTTTTAAAGTATCAATTATGTACATTATATGCCATTATTGTTATGTTTCTAGACGTAGTTTCATTAGTGATTAGCATCGTTAGTTTAGGGATACCCCAAGGTACATAATTTAGCAAGTAACGGCGGGCTCTAACCGTAGTTAAAGTGTTAAGCCGCGACTTGATAGCGGCCATTAATAAACAACAACGCTCTAAGACTTTATTTAATAATTTATGAATCTTAAATTTTCAGTCATTCAAGCCAATATTACTCACCCAAATACATAATAATAAAACAGTAATCCCACCTTTTACCTAAAATTACCTTCGCTAAACAAATGTTTACATTTACCGGGTTTTTATTTGAGCTACTTCTCTACTCGCTCTGTTACTTTGGAAACGTTACTAACAAAAAATGATTTTAGAAATACGGGAAATGCAAACAATCCAATCGGCACTCAGCGAGTGATTTTTGTTGTTCGCGAGCGGAAACAATAACTTAAATAATGCTTTCAGTGTTTTAGAAATTATTTGAAGCTTTCATATTTTTTATTAAGATTCAACGTAAAAAACTTAAACAGGATATTCCGAGCGGAGTTTTAATCAATAAGTTAGTTTAACTCGACTTTTCTCAGTAACTCTTTAGCGAGCTGAATATCAGATATTTTTTAATTTCAAGCTAACATCCGAGTTGGGGCTGGATTGAACAATTAATATCCGAGCGAGGCCACTTCAAAAACATATGACAAAAAGGTTGCTCATCACGGCGAGATGCTCTGAATAAATCCTAAAGTTTTTTTCATTCGTACATTCCTTTTTTTGGTTACGTGGCTTTAGAACAGTTGCGACCAATATGAATGTGGTACCATTTGTCAGTTTTACGTGGTTATTTGTACGTGAGCCTCTGCACGCGCAGGTGTGGAGCTCGCTCTCGTTTCATAGAATAATAATGATGGATTCAACTTAGCGACATTCTTCGTCGGCCCGCACTTTATAACAGTTTTAAAGTGGCTCCCAAAAACAGCTGACATCAATTAACATAACTTGTCTAAAATTCTAAGGCATATCCTTAAAATACACAAAAAGTCTATTTTCTGAATGTATAATATATTATAGTATCTATAAATTATAGAATAAATAGAAATGAATTTATACAGTAATAACACTAGTTCATACAATAATAATGAATTTACCAAAAAATAATTTAGTAGTAAAACCCCAAGATATTTATAAAAGGTTTTTCTCTTAAATTTTATACAAGTAGGTATATGTGCGCCACTTGCCACTGTCCTGACACACCTCCCTCGCTTCCCCCCCACATCCACAATTTTCTTCATACAAGCTCTATGGTTATGGGCAACCTAGCTTCCTTGAGGACGAATCCGATTTAGTCGCAAAACAACCTCCTGGGTTTGCCTCGTTTAACACATCCATCCACGTCAGATTTATAAATAGTGACGGATTTATATTTCCTTTATTAAACAATATATGATAAAAAAAAACTTTTATGACGACATAATATTAAATAGAAGTTAGTATTTCCGCGACAATAAAGGAGCATTCTGTATAATATTATTCAAAAAGAGTATTCTCTAGTGCACTTCACATATCAAAGATTTAATAAAAATTCCCTGGCATTTGAAATCTCAGCTGCGCCTCCCGCAGACAGTTCTTGGCTGTCGTTTTATTCCCATTCGTCCTGCATGGCGCATCCTCCATTCTTCCGGCACTTGAATATCAATTTTATCCTCGCATTATTTGATTATTTACGTGAAATGTGCCCATTATAGCTTAGTCTATCTGAATAAAACTTAAGTCCTATAATTTAAATTTAAGGGATTCTGTTTACTTATGTGTTTATGGAAATTGACAAAAGTAATTTATAAATGTGATGTGGATGGAGACCCAGGAGGGTGTTTTCCGTCCAAACCGGAGACGTCCTCAAGAAAGTTGGGTTACTTAGTGCCCATAACCGTAAAGCTTATATGAAGAGAATAGTGGATGTAAAAAAAGCGAGGGAGTTGTATCAGGATCGTGGGAAGTGGCAATCCATCGTCTCTGCCTATCCCTTGGGGAAAAGGCGAGATAATTTGATTTGATTGGTGTATTTATATTTTTAATTTCTAATTCAATTCATTCAAACGGTATTATCAGTCGCCGGCGCTCTTGGAACTGCCCTTGCTCCGTATCAGCGTATCAAGCAAGTCGAGCTCAGATGTAGCGACTCAATAAACAAAATTCCCCCAACAAAATAATTATAATAATTTACAGTTTTTACACAATAACAATATTACAGATGCCGTCACAGGCAGCGAGTATCGATTTATTTTCGCAAATAAATCCAAGTCATTGCCAATACATTAATCTTATAGAGAAAATACGTGGCTAAAATTGTTTTGAGTGCTTTAAATGCTGAGTTATCATGAAGTTTTATATTTCTAGTTTTAAAAAAACCAAACGATACGTTTTCAGATGTTAAGATCCTCAAATCTTTTAAAAGGTGTTTTCAACTCGTTTTTTTTTCAGTTTTACATTTCTATAAGTACTAAGCTACTAAACGTGCCCGTATCATAGAAATATAACGACCAAAGTAAATATATCAAAGATACATTGGTGCCGGCAAGTGGTTTTGAAGCAGGGGCTCTTCTTGGCGAGACCTTTCCACTACCACAACACCACGATCGCCCTAGGTATAATACGTCCTTGCTACAGTCAAATGTATTAGTTTCAAGGAAATTAAATTATAGTTAATTTTCTTCGGCCGGCATAATGAAGGCAACTATGAACTGTGTAGTTTTATTATTCGTGTTCGCTCTTGGACCTTCCCCTTGCTATAACTTTGATATATGTACTTTGGTCGTACTGTTTCTATGATAAAAGCACTATACTAATACTAGTAGTAGTAGCTTAGTATAGAAATGTAAAAAATACTCGTATATGTACGAATATATGTAGATTTAACGCTATCATTGAAAGAGATAGAGATATCTGACACAAAGCTCGTCGATTTTGTGTAAATCCGTGCCAAAGACCATGTCCCGTCGTCGTGTTGAACGACCACGATTGCCGCCGCAACGAATCCAAATGTGGTTTTGCTAGGATTTCACCCACGTCCCCCAGTCTATCGCTCGACGAATTCAAAATAACCTTCCTGTAATATACGAATGGAATATCAAATGTAGCTATTGAACTCAAGAAAAAATTGTCACGCCTCTGTTTTAAAAAGAATATTTTTTTTATTATACATTTCTATACAAAGCTACTAAAGTGCTTGTATCATAGAAACAGTACATATATCAAAGATACATTGGTACCGGTGAGTGGTTTCAAACCCGTGTCACTCGGCTTACATAGCCATTGCACTGCCACTACACCACGGTCACCTCAAGGATGGATGAATTGTCGCAAACTTTCTATTCTCGTCACGAAATCCTAATAAGTAAAATTTTGTCTAATTAAATAATACAAATCAAAGCTATGAAATAAATATACTCTCAGACCGGGAATCAAGCCCGTGAATTTACGCGTAACAAACTGACCAATGTCCCGCGCCTGTTTATTTATTTATTGAAAAAGAAGATTAATATTAACACGTGCGCTATAATTTATTCTATTGTATATTATTTTTATTTTAAATGCAATCTTAATTCAGTATTCAATCTTAGGTGAATACAGACGTATTACCACAAAAAAAACTCGCTTTAGACAGGCATTAAACATGTCTTACTTAAAAAGTAAGTCAATTTAGTACCACAAAATGACGTTTAACTGAATACAAAAATTGAAAACACTGTTTTAAATATTTTTTTTGTAATTATACCGAGAATGTGCAAGATTGATAAGCATAAATAAAAAAAAACATTATAGTATAATATAATAAGCTGATTCATTATTAAATAGCTGTTCATTTAAATACAACTGCCAATCCGATTCAGCATCTACTTAAGCTTAAATTCGTCGCACCAAAATGCAGCGAATGTTTCGCTGTGAACTAAGCGGTTTTATTTATATTCTACGTCGATTGTCCTTAAGGAATACCCGATTTTAGTCTATCTGAGTAACATTCACTGTCGGCGAGAAGTGGAGTCTGGCTTAATTAACCAGGGAATGCGAATATTACTTCCTATCAATTTAGCAAACGGAGAACCCGTCGTCGCCATTTGATATAGATGTCTTAGGAATTTTAGAGAGCTTTATAAAATGAAAGTGACAGATGCATGTCTTCGTTTAAATAATTGTCATTTGATTACTGTTTGATTATCAAAATATTTTTCATGTTTATCATTATTCATGTTTTTCTAAATAATAATAATGTTTTTAATCAATCATTCAAATCGTCACGCCTTTTTCCCCACAGGGATAGGCAGAGACAATGGAGCGCCACTTGGTACGATCCTGACACAACTCCCTCGCTTCCTTCACATTCAAAATTCTCTTCATACAAACTCTATGGTTATGTTAAGCTCTATAAATCTCATGTGGATGTACCAAATCGGAGACACCCTTAAGAAAGCTAGGTTGCCTAATAATAATCTAAATTTCAATAACAGTTGTTAAGGCGCGACGTTTGACCTTGTCTTGCCTGACAGTAAACTAGGCGCATATGACTGAAAAAAAAAACTTATTGCCTCGATCGCCGTCACTATGCCGGTCAAAGAATTCTTTGTAATCAAACCTGTGGATTGTTCTACAAAGAAACGACGCGCCTAACCTTTTGTTAATTTGACTGACAAAATTAAATTACTTATGATACGAGACATAGTATGGCAATAAAAAAAAATACTGAAATTCAAACTTAAAACAAATAGCGAGCAAATTAAAACACAATTAATAATTAAAAACAATAATAACACTAGTTTTTTAATAACCCTAATAAAATAAACAAGTATGTTACGTAGTACCTAATGTAACAAAAAATATTTATTCTATTATCTTTAGTTATTCAATTGTAGCGCATATTTTTCAATAGTTTTCGCATTCGCGGTCGAAATTCATCCAGCAGTAACGTCGAGTGGAAGCGTAAAAACATTCTTTTTTCAAACACGTACTCGTATAAACAATAGGCATTTTTTTGGTTTTCCGATGGAAAAATATTTGACGCAACTGATGCGGGATCCGTATCGTTAGTATCGATTGCTAAATTTATTATTCATACAAATTATTGGAGTGAGTTTTAACAATAAAACAAAGAAGAACAACTTTTGGAAATATCGGAAGAAAATTTAAATTACATTTTAAATGACATTCTAAGGCGACCGTGGTGTAGTGGCAGTGCAATGGTTACTCAAACCGAAGAGCACGAGTTCGATTCCATGTATCTTTGATATATGTACTTTAGTTGTCCTGTTTCTATGATACAAGCACTTTAGCAGCTTAGTATAGAAATGTAAATAAAAAAGGAATAACTTTTAAGAGTGGTTCGTGGTTAATCGTCAGTCAGACGATCTAGCCCGTGAAGTGACTTAGTCGCGTTGCAGTATCGGCCGGTATAGTGAATGCGACTACTTGCAATTATATTACTAAAGTAGCCACCGCCTCATAGTAGCCATAGCCTGCTCTCCAGTCATGATTCTCCTAATACATTATTATGCCAACGAAAACGGAGTGAAATTTCCTAGCAGACACAAATGACCAATTAACTTAATTTACCGATTGATTTGTTATCCGCTGATTGGTTACGAAGATGTCAAATATCAGTGCAACGCATTTCACTGCTGCATATTATGAAAGAGAATCGAGGCTCAGGTGGGGTCTTATATTTGTCGTCCTCTTATTTGTCAATTCACAATTTAAAAAAAAATAATTATTATAACTCGACATATGACAGCACCCTTCTGATTCATTGACTGCTAGAGTGCAGTCAATGAATGGAGGTGACTGCTACTCCAATTCAACAACTGTGTCACATCCACTATGCTGAGCTAGTTGGAACCGGCAACTTACAAGCTGATTCCGAAACGCGACTAAGTCACTTTTTTGCTCAAATTTTATAAAAATTCTATCTACAACATAATTAGGTAGATATACAAGTACCAAAGTATCTAGGTATTATGAGCATTAACTAGTTTACGAGCAACAGAATCCAAAATGAAGTTGCATCCAAAGTTTGTTAAGCAGCATGTTATGAAACTTTCACTACAATCATCGTTAGGACGGAGGCATTAAAGGTAAATTAGACGTAGAATTTTTCCACAAACCTTTACTAAGTACAATAGGAGAATACTTAGAGCCCGTGTTTCAGTGTAGAGTGGTAGTAGTTGGTAATTTATTGCTCGGCCTGGCGCTGTACGGGGGCTTTGTGGTCGACGAATAAACGCCTTTGTTCGCTCCCGAATGTTTCTAAATCACCCAGAGATACAATCGGTAGGTGTATTCTGGACAGTTTTTTGTTTTATTATAGCTCCCAGTTTGAGACAATAAACGAGTTGTGTGTGCAACTAATTGTTCTGTAGTCTGTTTGATTGATATCTTTTATATATATATTTTTAAATAAACAGTTATTGTGAATGTGAAGAAGCGAGGGAGTGCGCTCCATTGTCTCTGCCTATCCCTGTGGGAAAACGCGTGACAATTTTATTTTGTTAAACAAAATCCTTTTTGATAACAACACATTTTGTTATTTAACTCTAACCTTTTGTCGACAGTGGTGTGTGGTTGTGAAATAGCTTCGCAAACCAAGATTCCCGGTTTAAAACCACTTTCCGGTAGCAATGTTTCTTTGATATCATGTACTCTGGTCATCTTTAGCACATTTAGCACAATTAAGGAATTCGACCTTTCTTTTTTAGGTTAGCGATTCAACATTCGGCGATTTATGATCCCGATTTTATCATAAAAACAATGTTATGGATCTTCACTGTTTTTTATATATTTAAACTTTTCAACTTAAATCAATCAAATTGTCACGCCTTTTTTCCACAGGGATAGGCAAAGACAATATATAGCTATTTGTCCACTTTCCAACCTACTTCCTCAAAACTAACACAAATATATTAATTTAAATGAAATAAACCTACTTAAGTTTCCAAATATTTTTTGTTAAACATAAATTAATATGAAATTGTTTAGTGTCTCCTTCATTAGTGTAGAGCTATTCAATGACAGCAGCACATATTGTACGTGGCGCCTGTGGGATCATTTCTGTTAGCTTTGTTTGATGATTATCCAAGTGTCCGAAGCACAAAACCCGTTTGATTGAAGCTTGATTGTATCGATTGAACCGTCGTATTGAATTATAAGGTAATTTGAAACGAATGGGATTGTGTGAAATGCACTAATCTTTTGGAACTTGATAGCCAATTGTATTGGATTTTCAATTCTATATTTATGCATAGACTTTTCTATCAAAATAATAACTTTCAAAATAAACTTTTTTACTGATGGTAAGCCAAGTGAGTTATAAAAGCGCCGACGACTGAAAATAAAACGTCTCAGTTTACGGTTGCTATTGTACTTATTTCTTCCTAAAAAATAATCCTTTCCATTCCCACAGCGATATGCATGACTCTCTCGCTTCTCCCATATTCTATTCACAGTGGCGTAGCGTGGAAGTCAGCCACCCGGGGCGAAAAAAATTTACCGCCCCCTTATTTAGGAATTTCAATCATAGATACAACAAAAATATGAATTTAAAGTTTTATTATATAGTTTTTAATTTTGCCGGCCCTTAAATGTGCCCCCCGGGGCGGGCCGTCCTCTCCGTCCCCGCCACGCTACGCCACTGCCTCTTCATACCATACAAGCTCTGTGGTTGTGGACCCCTGTATTTACGAGTATAAGAATGTCCCCGACTTTATAGACAAATTTCTGGGTCTTATTTAAATATAAAATTACTCACCTCTATTTTATAAATCTTCTTTTATTCATCATATTATTATACCCAAACCAATGCATGTTATTTTTATATTGCTTGTTACACGACATATGATTTAATAGTTACAAATTCTAAATGTTAAAGGACAAAATCTTTGATCTTTTACTTTCCTTAAAATAACTTTTTACAGATTTCAAGTTTTCCGTCTTTGAAGATGCTGCGACGCTGCTGCATATTTGACACTGTTGCCAGATTAAGGAGATAACCCATTCAATCTGATGATCTGAATGAATTTGTACTGGGTCTGGCTGTCAAAGAGTGGTAGGTAGGCAGTGGTGCCGATCCAGGATGATAGCACTGCATCACTGCCTACCACTCTTTTAAAAGATTCATGTGATGTTACCACAGTATTGTAGGTATAGTACAGCTAATGTGACTGACTATAGAATGAAAGATGCCCACTAAAATTTCTCTTGTTATAGCGCTCCGTGGTCTCTGCTTATAGGATAGGAGTTAAGAGGCGTAACAATTAAATGATTAAATATTCTAATGAAATTTTCCAAAAACAAAATTCACCTTATTGTATTTTTATATGTATATTATCTTGTCGCATTGGTTATTTGAAGGTGACTTGGTCGGCATATTAAACGACTGAGGCAGTTTAAGTTAAATTGTTTTTGCAGTCGTCGGTACTCTTAGGATGCCGTTTACTAACCACCAGGCAATCATAATAAAGGAAATTATTTAACTTTATTTAAATTCTTAATAAAGTTTAAAATTAACCCGAGACAGTAATCTGGCAACACTAATATCGAATACTTTTGCACGACTACGAAATCGATTGGCTCAAAGTGCTCATGTATTCGGCAAGTTCTTTTCCTGAACACACTTTACTGGATGCACAAACTTTGACTTAGATATACATACTCACTTAGACTTAGGGTACAAAATCCACTTATGTACGTACCTACATACGATATATATAAAGGACCGAGACGCTGAATATGATGTGTATGTCGACACCATGTTAACACCGTGTTTTTTTTATTGTGACTCAACATACATTATGACAACACCCTGCCTGATGTTAAGCTGGAGTGCGGACTATAAATGGAGGCGACTGCTACACCAGTTAAACAACTGCAAGTACCAGTCGCATCCACAATGCTGGCATAGTTGGAGCTAGCAACTTACAAGCTGATCCCCAAACGCGAATAAGTTACTTCACGGTGCACTTGTAAGTGGAGATACCCCGGATCAGTCTGCCGATCCACTGTCACTTGCCTACGACTGTTTGCCACTTAATTTACCTGTGCCAGTAGTCTCCTTCGTTATCCAAACTAAGACCAACCTGAGATCAAGCGATATGCGGTCCTGCCAATATATATATATATTTTTTTTTTATTGTGACTCGACATATGACAGCACCCCGCTTGATGTTAAGCCAAAGTGTGGTCCATGAATGAATGTCACTGCTACTACAATTCAATAACTGTGAGTAGCAATCACATCCACTATGCAGGCCTAGATGGAACCGGCAACTTACAAGCTGATCCCGAAACGTGACCAAATCACTTCACGGTCTGTATACTGTAAGTGGTGGTACTACCCCGGATCGGCAGACTGCCTGCCTACCACTCTTTGATAACCAGACCCGAAGCAAATATCCATCTCTTTTTTTTTATTAACAAATATTTGCAATATTTAATACTATTAAATATTACAAATAAAAGCTATGAAACAAATATTTGCTCCGACCGGGGATCGAACCCGGGACTTTACGCGCAACAAACCAGTCGCTAAACCGTTCGTCCACGCCTGTCGTCAAAATTTGAACGCAGTGAGTTTTACAATAGGGGCAAAATGGGTTTGTACAACAAAATTAGTTTGTTTTAGACGATTTGTAATATCAATACAAAGTTTAAAAAAGTGTCTTACAAGTTTCACTAGAGCCCTGAGTTTTCTTTATTTAAATTGCCAAACTTTAGCAATAACAAGCTCCCTGCAGCTCTTCGACTTGAGTAAATTTAAACGAAATTCAAAGTTGTTTTATTATCGAAAATTGTAGCTGGGACTTTTTTAAATATCTTCTCCTAGTTTATTTTTATCTTGTTGAAAACAAAACATTCCTAAAATATACACAAATATTCCTAGGAAAGCATGAGTGAAACTAGATTGACGAAAGGAATTTATAAATCTGATGTGGATGGATGCGTTAAACAAGGCGAAGGCAGAGCCAGAATAGTATATTTCATTACAAGTGCGGAAAGGCTGTCATTGCAAAAAGTTCGACAAATGTCTACCTGAGCCGAGGCGCAGCCGAAGGCGAGGGTTGACAGTCGGAACAAGTTGCAATGACGGTTCCGCACGTGTTCTGAACGACTATTTTTAATACAGTTGCGAAAAAATGAAGCAATTTAATAAAATAATAAGAACACAATAAACTTAACTAATTAATCATTTATTTCTTATAAAAGTTATAATTCACATATACATTGAAATTGGTACAGTTTTTTATACTAACTGGGGAAGTTTTAGGTTGCATATTTACTGTTTTAATTTAATTCAAAAAAACTAGCATCGAAATTACTCATTTTGTGCAACAAACAACTAAACTCGCAAAGAAAATTTCTGAGATTGGATAGGCAGAGATTTTTTTCTCTTCACCCATTCTGGTAGGCAAAGGGAACTATGCCCATACCGCCAAGTCTTCAGTAGAATTTTTTTTATTAATATGAAAAGAAAATGAAATTTAATGAGATGAAATGAAATGAAACCTAACCTAACTCATTCAATCAAATCATTTAATTTGAAACAAATTAGTAGCTTCTTTTTAGAAATATACGTATTTGCATGAATCATAAAAACTTTTTTTTAGTAAAAACTTCATGGTTGGTTTTTCTTTTTAATAGACATTATTTTGACAGTTGGGAAAGAGAACGCACCAGTTCGGGAAAGGTAAAAAAAAGCACGAGTGTGTAATAGCCCACATCCCGAACGCTATACGTCCCTGCAATACGCCACTTTTTGGGCAACTGTATTAAAAAGGTGTTTTCCGAACAAATCGGAGATATCCTCAAGAAAGTGCCTAGTGCCCATAACTATAGAGCTTGTATGAAGAGAATTGTGTATGTGAAGGAAGCGAGGGAGTTGTGTAAGGATCGTGACAAGTGGCGCTCCATTGTCTCTGCCGATCCCTGTGGGAGAAAGGCATGACAATTTGATTGAATGATTGATATTCCTATGACTTTTTTCATGAGCCTATATAATAATAATTTAAATACAAAAAATAATAATATAATAATAAAAATACTTGATACTGCAATAATCATGATACTGGTATGCGATTTAAATGTGATCTGACAGAAGATGTAATCATAAAGATTGAAAGGGGAATGATGCGTTCTTAGGCACATTGAAAGGACGAATAAAAGAAGATTGATAAAAGCAATAAATCTAAAGTGTATCAAAGAATAAAATGGGGGCGACCTAGAAAATTGTTCCTCAACCAAGTCTTTAAAAAAACAGAACACCCTTACCGCGTGCCTTGAAGTATAAAGTTTGTTTATAAAGAATTGTGAATGTGAGGAAATCGAGATAGTAGGGCGCCAGGATCGTGTAAAGCGCTCTATTGTATTATTATATTGTAATTATATTATTGATTATTGATTATTTATCTGATGTGAATGGATGCGTTAAACAAGGCAGGCCCAGGAGGGTGTTTTCCGATTAAATCGTAGACATCCTCAAGAAAGCTGAGTTGCCTAGTGTCCATAACCGTAGAGCTTGTATAAGGAGAATTGTGGATG
This sequence comes from Tinea trinotella, assembly GCA_905220615.1. Taxonomy (NCBI): domain Eukaryota; kingdom Metazoa; phylum Arthropoda; class Insecta; order Lepidoptera; family Tineidae; genus Tinea; species Tinea trinotella. The sequence continues at coordinate 7,153,123 of HG992321.1, read as the reverse complement.
TGAAGGAATCGAGGGAGTTGTGTCAGGATCGTGGCAAGTGGCGCTCCGTTGTCTCTGCCTATCCCCGTGGGAAAGAGGCGTGACAATCTGAATCTGAATTGATGATTATATATTATAATTAATACATTAAAAAGAAGTCATAGTTTTTAAATAATTTGAACCTAAAACGTTAAAATAACAAACAAACATAGATAATTTTAACATAGAATAATTGCTAACAGGAAATCCGTACAGGTAAATGTCTTTTCAGGTTTTAGTCCCTGAAAGTCATTTCGTTAAAGTAATTGCTTATGAGTGGAAGCGGATAAACCGTAGATTATTCACCATTAGACACCACGTATGTGTTCTGTACGACAATAGTAATGTCTAATATCCTAATTTAAAGATTCTCATTTCCGTTCCCACTACATTTAGTCATTTTTCCTAATGAATTACTAACGTGGCAAAGTCTAATTACATGTAGTCTGTCGGATAACGAAACGAGCCTCACTTTTCTCCCACGGGTCTCATAAAATGGACTAGGAGGCTTGCATTTAATTAATACGAGTAGTGTAATAGCGAAATGTAATCGCCTTTGCTGAACATAAATCTTGGCGAAAATTATACTTGTCTATTACATACTTTTTTTTATTGTGACACGACATTAGGCCCCTAATGATAAGCAAGAGAAGATTCAAGAGTAACGACGACTGAAACAATCGAGTAAGTTCACGGCTGCCTCAGTCGCCGTCACTATGCTGACAAAGGTGCTTCTTCACGCATTGCTTAAAGGATCCAAGGTTATAGGAGGGAGAGAACACATGTGCTGGCAAAGCATTCCACTTGTCCATTGTTCTACGAAGAAAAGTCGCACCAAACTTTTAAGTTCGACTGCCGATTCGGTCGACAAATTTTAGTTTAATTTTATCAGACAACAAACAAATTAAATAGTTTGTAAGATATGCGCCGAAAACTACCCAAACATCAGTCGGATTAAAATAATCAAAAAAATGCTATAGAAGGCTGCGAAAGTGTTTTATTTCATAAACAATGTTTGCGCTAAATCTCTGTCAGACATTGGCTCTATAAGACAAATATTGGATATTGTCAATATTAATGACAGTCTACACAATCTTTCATTATCATCATTATCGCGTTCATTATAACCCAAGTTTGAAAACCTATCGTAGTGGCGGTGAAACTGATCTCTTCTTTTGACACGCAATTAATATTTTATCAAAACCACTTGCCGATACTTATACTCGTATCTTTAATACATTTGCTTTTGTCGCCCAGTTTCTATGATATAAGCACGCATAGTTACTAGTCCAAACCATCGGAGCATTCCTTAGTCAAAGGAATTTATAAATATAATGTGAATGGATGCTTTAAACAAGGCCCAGGAGGTTGTTTTCCGATCAAATCGGAGACATTATCAAGAAAACTAACCGTAGAGCTTGTATGAAGATAATTGTGGATGTGAGAGAAGAGAGAGCGTTGTGTCAGGATCGTGGTAAGTGGCGCTCCTTTGTCTCTGCCTATCCCTGTGACAATAGTAGTAACTAGTAAGCTTAGTATAGAAATTAAAATTAGCTTACTTAATTACCTATGCATATACCCAGGACAACACAAGGCGCGGTGATAAGTGTCCCGTAACGACCTATTATGTTTGGAGTAAGATCTTCATCATCGGTCGCTACATAATATTACGTTGAATTAATTGGAGATGCTGCACACTTATTATTTATTTTAAATTCCTATAAATAAATATAAATTCCTCACACACAAAGAAAACAGAAGTGTTTTACTTTACTTTTTCTATGAACATTTTCGTGAATTAGCTACGACTATAGGGTGTTCTCAAAGTTTTTCTTTTATATCTCAAAGGTAAACATAATGTTCTTAGTAAATCTCTAGAGGTATCTTTCTAAAAGATGTTTGAGTGTGTATACGTCTTAACCCGATTTGACCTTTATCACAAAAGGGATTTTGTTATACAACAGTCCCTAAAAGATGAATGTAGGTATACAAAGTATTCTTGTGAGTAAACAAAGAATTGCAAGTAGATAGAGTACGTTATGTGTTCTCTGACAACAGGAGTGGCCGATTAGTAAGCACACCAGTTTGTTACCCGTAAAGTTCCGGGTTCGATTCCCGGCCGGAGCAAATATTTGTTATTAAATATAAATATAACAAGTATTTGTTAATTTAAAAAAGGCGTTAATTTGTTTGGGTCTGGTTATCAAAGAGTAGTAGGCAGTGGTGCCCAGTCTGCCGATCCGGGGTAGTACCACCACTTACAAGTATACCGTGAACTGATTTAGTCGCGTTTCGAGATCTGCTTAGTAAGTTGCCGGTTTCAACTAAGCCCGCATAGTGAATGATACTGCTACTTACAGCTATTAAATTGTAGTAGCAATCACATCCATTCATGGACCGCACTCCAGCTAAACATCTAGCGGGATGTGGGGTGTCGAGTCACAATATAAATATAAAAATATTTATAGAAAAAAATAGTGTGTATCATACAATAAATCAATCAAATTGTCACGCGTTTTACCCACAGGGATAGGCAGAGACAATGACCACCACTTGACATGATCATGACACAACTTGCTCGCTTCCTTCACACCCACAATTCTCTTCCTACAAGCTCTACCTATAGGCACCAGGTAAACAAGCTTTCTTAAGGATGTCTCTGGTTTGGTCGGAAAACACCCTCTTGGGTCTACGTATCCATCCACGTCAGATTTATAAAATCCTTTCGTCAATTTACATACTTTCACTCATCCTTTCCCTGTACCCGAACCATCGAAGCATCCCTTTGTCATCTTCTATTTATTTATTTCTATCATATTTATTAGATTCATAATTTATTTGTTTATTTTCCTCTTTATTTTTTAATAAATATAAAATATAATGATATGTATTCACCTATGCGTCTTTTCTTTGTAGAATCGACAAGTGGAATGCATTGCCAGCACATGTGTTCTTTCCCTCCTATAACCTTGGATCCTTCAAGCGATGCGTGAAGAAGCACCTTTGGCATAGTGACGGCGACTGAGGCAGCCGTGAACTAACTCGGTTGTTTCAGTCGTCGTCGCTCTTAGATCTCCTCTTGCTTATCATCAGGCTGGTCGAGGTCATATGTCGTGTCACAATAAAAATAATATATTATTATAATTTATATACTTATAATTTTAATGACTATTAAATATCAATGGCATATCAATGTTTTAGAAGAAAATAAATTTGACATCGACAGAACCTGTCAATCGTCGGCTTTACAAAAAGCATAAAAAATCTTATTACCATTTTTTAAATATCTCAGTTTATTTTATTGTGATAATTAATTGTGCAAACATAATCTTCTTAAATTGTTGTAATATACACCTTCTAAAAATTAATAGTGGATTGTGATTCCATCTCCAACAACCATCCCTATATATGTATTACAATTACATCTGAAAGAACAAAACTTTAAAATACAAAACTTTAATTAAGTTGCAATGAATAGAAAAAATTAAAACCGTTTCCATTTTGTCACGAATTGAAAGACAATGAAATAAATTTAAAAGTAGCTAATAGTGGGTCTAAGTGAGTTTTTCAAGAACAGGAAAGTTTCATGCTCCTACCACGAGAGGATTCGTACACGGAACTTATATGAATTCAAACTATTATAATATAATATTTCTAGCTAATATTATTTTGACGACAGGCGTGGACGAACGGTTTAGCGATTGGTTTGTTGCGCGTAAAATCCCGGTCGGAGCAAATATTTGTTTCATAGCTTTTATTTGTAAAATTTAATAATAATATAAAAATATTGCAAATATTTGTTAATAAAAAAAGAGGTGGATATTTGCTTCAGGTCTGGTTATCAAAGAGTGGTAGGCAGTGGTACCCAGTCTGCCGATCCGTGGTAGTACCACCACTTACAAGTGAAGTGATTTTGTCACGTTTCGGGATCAGCTTGTAAGTTGCCGGTTCCAACTAGGCCGGCATGGTGGATGAGATTGCTACTCACAGTTATTGAATTGTAGTAGCAGTGACATTCATTCATGGACCACACTTCGGCTTAACATCAAGCGGGGTGCTGTCATATGTCGAGTCACAATAAAAAAATAAAAAAAGGTATAAACACTAACTACGTGTTTTTTGTGACTGGTCTTTTGTGTCTGATTTTTTGTGACAACTTTCCTGATGGTTAGCAAGGGGAGGTTGATGTCGGGAAGAATGCCGATGTCGCGGTCAGATTCGAGACTCAATAAAAAAAATCAATCATGTTTTTTTACTTATAATGAAACCGTGGTGCAGTGGTAGTGAAATGGACACGCTAAACGAGAGTTCTCGGTTCAAAACATTTTAAGTAGTTTAATATAGAATAGTAAAAAAATAATCCAATATTACCAGCTAAAAAGTAAACCAAAGGATTCTTTCAGCTAACTACAACCTATAGCTAATATAACCTAATTTTAAAATTTTAATTGTTATGTAAAAAAAAATATGTCTAATAAATACATAATTTTAATAATTTAGGTAAAGTTATATACTGAAATAATTATCTTGTAATAGATATTCTCCAATTTTTTTATATTAATTATTAAAATAAAAAAAACTCCCTATAATAATCCTTTTTCTACATGATTAATTTTTTAACAGTTGCATATATAAAGAAATATAACATATTGATAAGAAAAAAAAAAAGAAAATTAACTAAAATACATTATTAAAAGGAGTCCCTTTAGGCAAGGTTCCGAAGATACTGGCAGCGTTCCCCCTTTGAATAGCTAGACTAATTCTTTGTCCGAGGTAGCTGCCAACTCTTCGGTCTCCTGTGATGTCGACTAACCTTTTTGATATTTCCTTAAAAAGCCTTAAAGCGCTAGGACCCCACGGACCAAGGGTCTCGACACCGAATGGGACAAAATCATACTCGGAGCCTAGACCCCTGTATTTGCACGCTTTAGCTTTTTCAGCCGCTTCACAAGCCGCACCAGCTCTGCTGTTGGTTCCATGTAGATGGGAAGGTGCCAGCGTGTCTGAACAGGTTGCATCCCATACCAGCACCCGGCCCATCTTCCATGGAATCAAACTCATACCATCCGGTCTCTTACCATCATCTCTTGCAATACCAGTCGGCTCAAGTAGACTTGGCACGTTGACGGAGGCAAGAGACCGGCGTATGATATCGTTAAGTGCGGCATGTCTCGAGAAGCGGCCTGCACTTTTTTGGCATGACAGTCCGTGATGTCCTAGCTTGTCGACATCACTGCCACAGGGACATTTATAAGGAGCGCAGACTGGAACCCCAAGCCGTAGACAGGTTGCGATTCGGAGCGTGTCAGGCTCAAGAAATGTTCCTGTATTTGACGAAGGGTACGCGTGAAGCCAGTAGCCGGCCTCATGCGTACCCACGGCCAAAAGCCTAGCACGCGCCGAACATGTACTACTGCTCAATAGATTGTCATAAGTCAATTTACAGTTTATGTCGTCCCAGCTCCTCTGTGAATTTGGAGAAATTGAAAAATTTTGACCTGGGCATGCAATTAAGAAAGCGTTTCTAGCTTCTTCCAAGGCAGCAATCTCAAAGTTTGAAGGGGTTGCCCTTAAAATTTTACCTATGAGATTTGCTGAACTATGGACAGAAGATAGAAAGGCAGGTAAAGCTACACTGGAAATTTTGCGAATCCCTAAACCACCATAACGGATGCTTGGGTCCAAGATTGCTCGTTCAGCTGCATATTAAGAATTGATTCTAAACTATTTTTTATTAAGTTGTCTACATGTTTTAAAAGATCTGGGTAATTCCAAAAAGAGCAGCAACGGAGCACATACGTGAATTTTGGGACGAAAAGACAGAATTTTAAGATGCAAAGTGCATAATGTGGACTAATTTCAAGGAGACGATCAGCAGAATTTTGAAATTTATTAATTGAATTTTTAATATATTCAGAAATAGATTCATCAAAAATTGGAGAACCTAAAAGGTAAAGTGAATTACTGTTAACTATTTTAATATTTGGAGCCAAAATATTAAATTTTTGTTTTACGTCGTTTAAATTTAAGGCGCAGTTATTTATATAAAGTTCGCATTTGCTAAAATTAAGCTCCAAACCAATGGCTTCAAATTTACTTTTGATTAAAAAAAGGTCCGAAAACACAGTATTCACATCACCTCCTAGGGTCCCGTCGTCCAAATACCAAACGTTGAAATTAGAATTTAAATTTTTGATTATAGGATTTATAGCCAAACTAAAAATTGCAGGCCCAAGGGGATCACCCTGTTGACAACCTACTTCCGAGGACAGTTCATTAGAACGATATAACAATTTTGTTGGGTCAGCGTAACTGAGAAGAAGATAATTGTATATTTCCGGTATATGTTGTTTTATTTCCGTCAGCAGGGTATCCCTATTTACCGAATTAAAAGCATTTTTGACATCAATTTTGAGCAACACGTCAGGCTTTCCGTAAGTTAGGAAAGAGCGTAGGGCATGGACGGCTGCCTCACACCCTCCTTTTACACCGAAGCCTAACTGTACGGGTTCAAATTCCGAATTTAATTTTGGTAAAATATATCGAACAGCAATTTTGGAGGCCAGTGTTGTGTGTAGTGTTGATCCAACAGCAATTGGTCTCACCCCTCCGTCCTTTTTGGTGAGAGCAATGAGGTTCGCGCCGAAAAGAATAGGAACAATTTCTGGATTGACATTACCGGAATACATAAAGTTGATTAATTTTGTGATAGAATTTACAAGTTGCTCGCCTGCATCACCCACAGAATGCGACGTTAAGTCTTTCAAATGTTGGGGTGAGATTCTATCCAAACCTGCAGCCGAACCTGGTTTAAAAGATAAAATAGCATCCGTAACATCTTTGTTTTGAATTTGAAGGCATGCTTGCCCTGCTGTTGGTGGGTCGAGAAAATATGGGTTTAATGGAGCTGGAGGATGTTTTGTCCGTAAGGCCTGAAGAGTGTCAGGGGTATCTGGTGATAGCACATCGTTGGAGAACAAAAGGCGAGCGGCACCTTTGAGATCTCCGTCACTGATTTTGTTTTCTATGAGTTTGTTGCGATTACGAGGGGCATCATGTTTGATGCTCCTCGTAATCGCAAGAGGTGCGGGAGAAGGCAAGGAGCTCACAGCACAGTTATTCTTAATCTTTTGTGTTAGTGATAAATTTGGTTCATTCGTTTTTATTATGTGTAGTGTGTTGTATGAAAATAAAAATAGGTTCTGCCAGTCTTGAGTGCAATTGCTTATGTAACATTTCTGTATTAATTTTGACAAATGTGTAGCAACGGTTATTCGTGCTCCTCGAGGGATTCTTTTTACTACAGGTATACTATTTTTTAAATTACTAAGATATTTGTGGAAAGGTGTTGAATTGTTGGCTACATAAGTAGGCGCACTCGGAATAATGGGATGAATGTCTACAGGTGAACTGTTTTGGCTAGAACATTTCCTGTATATTTTTGTAGTGTGTATATTGAGGCCTTTTAAAGATTTGAATGACTTGCTGCACTGTGAACATGTATGGGTCGCGTTCGACGTGCCATCACAAGATTGTGTCACGGACTGCATTCAAAACTGGTTAATAAATTCACAAAAAATAATAACTTAAAAGAAATTTATAAACACAATAAAATAACAAAATGTACACATTTTTCACAATTTTTTCCAGCTTCTATGCACTCGCTGCAAACTTTCCTTTGCAAATATTCTGGCTGCAACTGGCCTGTCGAGGCTTCCCTCTATGGGATTCTGACCTTTGGTTCTCAACAGCTATCCCACGAGCTGTTTGCTGGTCGTTTCCAACTCGCCAGATATACCAATATGGTTGTATTAAAGTTACGTTGTTATTGGATGTACCTGCTACATTCTACAGAAGGCTTACACGTGTGGAGATGGACTTACATGACTGAAATTATTATTATTTATAATGTAATATCAAATAAATAAAATTAAATATATTAAAAATATATAAAATATATTTAAAATAAAATAAATCCTCTTATTGTTAAGTTAGTTAACGACACGCGTCCTTGCCATCCTCTCGTGGTAGGGCTACAGGAAAAGTACAGGTCACCGGTCTTTAATTTACGACAGTACAAAGCGACACCCGTAATAGAAGAGGCAAGAAGTACGATTATAGGATGAATATAATATTAGAGCTGATGCATTCGTTACTTATTCATTATTTAGCGAGTTTTTAAGGAAAGATTAAATCCCATCAATAACATAAAATGTAAAAAATGGCAAGTCACGCAAACCAGACCAGACCTTTAGTTTATTCCCTAAAGTAAAATTATTAAAGGAAAGGAGAACTGAATTAAACAAATTTTATGCGGCTTACTCTCTCCGTGACCACGATGTCTGCAAAGCTCTCGAAATGTCGGAATAATAAAAAAATTAAAAATCAAAACTAAAATAAACGCGATAGTAAGCCGCATAAAATTTGTTTATTTCATTAATTAATGTTTGCGCAAAATCTAAGAAAGGAGAACTGATAGGGGATATAAGATGTAAATACATTTAGAACATTTTTTCTTTATTCTCCGTATTTTAAGTAAAATTTACACTAAATCCACATTCCATGATTCTGGAACAACACTCTTGCTTCCATTATTTTTATTAAAATCTACAATAAAAATATCTTTCAATTTCATAGAAAATAATACATATAAGTCAATAAACTTCATTTAATTTATTTAAAATCTTAATGCATAATAATTCAAAAGTGGACTTGATTCTATTATTTTAATGTTTTTCTTTTTATACTAATCCGCTTGATGGCAAAAGGAGGTCTAAGAGTGCCGACGACTGATAAAAACCGAGTCAGTTCACGGTTGCTTCGGTTGTCATTACTACATCGGCGGTCAAAGGTGTTTAATCACGTATCGCTTGAAGGATCCAAGATTATAAGATGGGGAGAACACATGGGCTTCCATCTATTCCATCCATCTTACAAAGTCGCGACATACCGAACCTTTTAGTTCGACTGCCGATTCGGTCGACAGAATGAGGATGCTTCCCTCGACCCGTGTGATAGGACGAAGTAGAAACAAGGTTGAAGAGCTCCTCGTAACATAAAGCTGCTATGTCAAATATGTAAATTAGTGGTGGTATTAACAGCTCTATACAAATAGATAAATATTTCTCACTCGCAGGATCGTCGGTATGCAAATTGCGAATTCATTAAATGATTGTACGTCCGTTTGAGCTTTCCTTTATTTTTTCGTCCTTGTTAAGAGTCTCTTGTCTAACAGAATAATGCAAGTAATTCGAAAACAGGATAATTTCATTTATTAATTGTAAGAAACTTTATCCTATTGTATTGTGTCGAGATCTAGTTACATTTGATGTGAAAATATATTTCTTTAGTTACGTAGTACATTTAGTTTTCTATATATTGAACGTTGAAATTTAACGGCGACCGTGGATTAGTGGCAGTGCAATGGCTACGTAAGCCGATTGGCACGGGTTCGGAACCACTCACCGGAACCAATGTATCTTTGATATATGTACTTTGGTTGTCCTGTTTAGTATAGAAATGTATAATGAAAATTAATGAAATAAAATAAAAAATGAAATAAAAATAGGTAACAAATTAATAGACACACTCTCACACACGACTTTCTCCTACGACGTTTGATCATCTTAAAGTAAACGCTTTTTAGCGGTAATTTTAGAGTTAAAATACGTTTAAGTTTTAAATATGCGTTAATGTTGCATATGATTTCGTTTTTGCTTTGTGCTTTTTTAAACCATACTCGTATTAATAAACGTTATTAATAACGTTTTCGTTATTAATATTAGTAAACAAAACTCTAAAAACTGAGAACCAGACTTGTTGCGAACCTGAATTCTTACACAGCTCTTCCTTAACTCTTTTCTAAGCATGAGATATAACTCGATGTTTCTAAGTAACATTTTATTTTATACTTATTTTATGGTTAGTGACAAAATTAGACGGAATATGTCTAATTCTAATTAGGAATATATCGTTCGTAATAAAAAAGTGTGTAAAATGTGCATATCTGCGTAACCGTCTAGCTAGAATCCTAACAAGATATTAACATTATTACAAAAAAAATCTAGGTTGGTATACCTTTATAGATATACGTAATACAGTATAAGAGTTCCATCTCTGTAATATTAACAACAAACAATACCTTAGAGAGAATCTTAAACGTGTCTGAAAAAGAAAATGTAGGGAACAGTCCAAAAAAATGTGTAACACATACATATTCGCGGACCTCCATAATTCTTGCTATGACTGATGCGTGCATTTGTCGAGGCCCGCAGGTGGCGCTCGCATAGCTATATATCAGGACTACCTCGACAGCACCCCCATAATACCTACAAACTTGAACTAGCTTAGTTTTCAACTCCCTTAATTTATCATTGCACTGTTTGAATAGTTTTCACGAGTTACTAAAGGTTTCGACTGTAAATTCAATATTAGTTTTAGTTATTATAACAGTAATACGTTTATTATTGTTTTAAATGCTTAATTTAGAAAAATATTTCACAGCACCCTGATGTTGATGATGATGTTGAGTTGGAATGCTTTCTACTATGCTGCCTCGTTAGAACCAGGAACTTTAAAACTAATTCCGAAAGATACTACACGGTGTAGAAATTGTGAAACTGTACTTAATTAATGGCAGACTACGTGCCTACCACAGTTATGGAGAACAATTAATTTAAATATAAGACATTACCAAATGGGAGACATCCTCAAGAAAACTAGGTTGCCCAGTGCCCATAACCATAGAGCTTGTATAAAGAGAATTGTGAATGTAAGGGAAGCGAAGGAGTTGTGTCAGGATCGTGGCAAGTTGAGCTCAATTGTCTCTGCCTATTCCTATGGAAAAAAGGCGTGACAATTTGATTTTTGACATTACTAACCCATAACATGTAAATGAATAAATATAATTACTTGTTGTCACATCTCGTGCCTATATAGAAAACTTTTTTCTCATTAAGGGAGTTAAGGGACGGAATAACAGACAATTATAATTATTAAGAAATCTATATTAGGAGTGGCAAGCTAACAGTTGCTGATCAAATATATTGGCACCACATTCATATATTGGCTTCTTGCAGTTATTTTACTATAGTAGCAATCGCCTTTATTCATGGACCACGCTCTAGCTTAACATCAGGCAAGGAGCCATATTTACAACTGTTAAGCATATTTTGGATAGTTTCTAATAGAATATATAAACTTTAATTTTCGTTTTCGAACTTCGAATCGTTTAAGTTTCGTGAATTAATCAGCAACTCAATCAAATTGTCACGCCACGTGGCCTGGAAAAAATTCAATTGTTTGACAAAGAAACGACGCGACATAGGTTTGTCTGATGATTCGGTCGACAGAAAGCGAGGTCACAATAAAAAAAGTATCCTTTCATTCGACCTGTATAAATTATTATAAATACATAATAGATTACATATTCATATCTACAATCTTTCGTTAAGTAAACAAAATGGTAATACACCACGCAAGACATAAATTAGGTTTAACAATAAGGAAACAAACGACGCTCGCGGCACATTTTTAAAACAACAAAATGGGGAGAATGTTGAAGTATGTGTGCAAGTAAACACCCTGTTTAAAATGCCATGTCACTCAGCGGAATTGCCCTCGCCATCTCTAGTTTGTATTCAAGAACTCTGTGCGGCATATTTGTTCATACAACGATGGTATATTGTGATGAGATGCCGGTGGAGACAATGAATTATTGCACGGCTGTCCAATATTTAAACATATTCAGATACATTTGATTATTTCCCTCTTTGCTGACCATACTAAAATCTTTAAAGATCCAAGCACTCAGTAGAAATTACTTAATAATAATTTTGGACAAATTATATTGTTTGGACTAAATATTAGTTATTGTTCCCTTACACAGAGAAGTTAGTGTATATAGATACTATTTGAGTAATCAAAAATAACAGAGCAAAGAGGAATCTGAATAACCTGAAATAGGAATCTTACATTTTATCAAAAGGGCATCCATTCATGGATCGCACTTCAGCTAAATTTCAGGTGCGGTGCAGTTGTATGCGGTGCGGTATTACAATTAAAATTTTTCATAGTGGTATCAGCCTAGCAGTCTAATATAAGAGTAAAAAAAATAATTTGACACAATATGTTAAAATATCTCTGATGTTTCTTTATAATTACTTAGTTTTATAACTTTGAGTTAATTACATTAAATATTAATGTTGTAAAAACAAAAAAATATTAAGTTAAATTCATAAATACATATTTAAATAAAAGTAAAATTTTATACATCAAATATTAGATAGTAATATTTAATGACAATATTTATTTATAATATTATTATTGATAATATTTATAGTAAAATCACATACTATTTGAACTGTACTACGAATTAGTTACTCGTATAATTGGTACTTTCTTTTAAATAAATTATTTATTCAAAAATAAATAAATAAACTGGTGTTTAAATTCGTGCAGCTAAGCAGCCTTTACGTTTTGAATGTAAAATTGCTAACAAGACATTACTCTTATAAGTTAAGAGAAAATTATTACCTCTATTCGTTACCAGCGTGTGTAAAACAAAAATGAAATGTCACTTAAACCCTTTATTGCTTTTTGAAGTGACAAAGCTGTTGACTGAGCTGTACTTACTTTTTCACTGGCCTGGTGGTAAGCAAGGGATTATTTAAAATAAAACATCTAATATAATGGCTGCCGCAGATGCCTTTACTATACCAGCCAGAGGTGCTTTTTTACGCTTTGCTTGAAGGGTCTAAGATTACAGAATACAAGTAATCGTCCTGTCGATTGTGTCACGAAGAAATTTAAAAATTTTTATTTATAAAAAACAATCATTATTATTAGAGAGTTCTTTTTTTCTTTAAGTGGTGCTTTGTGCTTTAGGTACCTAATACCCACAACGGTAGAGTCTGTATAAAGATAATTGTGGATGTGAAGGAGGCGAGAGAGTAGTGTCAGGATCATGAAAGTAGCTCTCCGTTGTCTCTGCCTACCCTTGTGGTAATTGTGGCCTGACAATTGATGATTATAATGAAATGTTAGTAAACATTAATAACGCGTATATTGCGCAAGTAACGACAACCGATAAGGAAGAAAGTTTTTTGTGGAGACCACGAACCGGAATACGCAGTAGTAGTAGTAGGTAGACTAGATAGACTAAAGACATAATTAAAGTCACGAATAACCGGTGGATGCAAATGGAAGGTGTTCTAAGGGGGAGCCTGTGGATTTCGAACACATAAAATTAATGAAGTAAACAGTGAATGACTAGCCATATATTAAACATACGCGTTTAATCCTGAGATTGATTATAGGTACTTACCTAAATAAAAATTCCACTAACATTCTAAGCATGTTTTTTTTTTATACATTTCTATACTAAGCTACTAAAGTGCCTGTATTATAGAAACAGGATGACCAAAGTACATTATATCAAAGATACATTGGTACTGGTGAGTGGTTTCGAACCCGTGCCACTCGGCCTGCGTAACCATTGCACTGCCACTACACCACGGTCGTTTCACTCTTTCCATGCATATTATGGATCTTGCTCTGATTCTAATATTGGTTTAGAATATTATTCATTTATAATTTTGTTTTTATTTCTATTCTATTTTTAAAACGAGAATATCTACAGGAACTTGAAGCAATAAAAATACCTTTTTAGTTTTTGATTATACGCTCGTAATGCGCATTTTCTTGCGATAGGTATAAATTCTAAAACATTTCTCAGCAAATACTCGTAAATCCTCATCTTTGAAGTTTAATTCTAACACTTCCCTAAAAAGCAAAGATTGTATAATACAAGAAAATCTTTACAAAAGTATAAAACCTTTCTATCCTCAGAAAATGATAAGACTTCAAAGGGCTAAACGAGAACAACAAATTACAAAGAGATGTTTTATTAAAGAATCGAAGGGTGAGTTATCTAACGAAAACTTTAACTGTAACACCAAAAATTCTTTAGCGTATTTCTATATTTCATGTAGTCAGCAACGGTGTTATAAATGCATTCTGTGACGGGCGACACTGCGCTAGGGAAAACAAAAAGACTTTCTTTTAAGTTTGTGTCTTATGAAGCTGATTTATTTCAAAGAAACTTTATACGTTTATTCGTTTCAAACACGTAGTAGAACTACTATCCAATTGTTTTCAAAAAATGTAGGTGCCTATAGTTACGTTTATACAGCATATCGTCGGTTGAGAACGAAACGCCGTTATCTCTGAAAATATGAATATCGAGAAATCAGCATTTATAATTTTTGTAAATTTTGAGCTTACTTTGCGGACTATTATTAATATTAATTTGTCAAAGTAATATACACAATTCTTTAGCAAATTTAATGTAGTTTCATTATGTATATGTAAATTTTCTGTATTATTAGCACTTTCTGAATTATAACATATTTAGTAATAAACTTACTTATTGTATTTTCGCTCTACAGGGTTAAGATTATTTAAGGGTTAATGGATTCATGATGTAAAATAAATTACTTAAAATTACTAAATAAAACAGTATTAAGTGCATTTGACGTATATATATATTTTTAAAGTTATGAAAAAGTACCAACAGATAGATATCAGATAGAATCAGATAGTTTTAGTAAACATTTTACAAGTATAACCATATAAGCAGATATCAGAGAACCATGAATATCCGATTTTTGCTTTTATAAATTCAATTGTATTATTATACATCGCAACTTAAGTGATTTTACCGCTAAGTATATCACCTTCTCTGACACTTATCTGTTTTCATCATTATTCAGTTTGACCACTTAGAATTGTAATATCAAAAAACTGATTACACCATTAGATAGAAAACAAAAAACATAATCTAATCGCGTTTATAATGGATTTTCGCCAAAAGTTGCACTCAAAGGGTTTTCGCTCTCAACAGACGATATACAATAATACAATAATTATTCATTAAACGATAATTAATGTAAATAATCAAATAATCAGCATCTTTGAACATTTCACAGCTTTGTTGACAAAAGAGAGATAGAGAAAGATATTAAATAAGAAGATAAAACGGAGACGACCCAATAAATCAAATCAAAGGACATCATTAATTTTGTATGAGGACTTGAGCTTAATTGTATTAAAAGTTTAATATGCATATTAAAATAGTTTCATGTACGAATATTACAATGTAATTGGAATATAGCCTTTATTTTGCATAGTTTAGGTGTACAAAATGATCAAACTATAATTATGACAGTTTAAAGCAGAACTTTTAATATGGCGTGTTTCTGTGACACGAGATACAAAATCCATATCTTATTTTCCAAATAACTCAATTTTTTGCCTATCCGCAAAGCAATTAAAAGCAAAAAAATTTATCAAAACAAGTATCGAAACTATAATTTATATATTTTTTTATCATTAGACATTACAAAAGTAGTACAAAAAGCCCAAAATGAATGATGTCCTTTCCACGCCTTATTCCCACGAGGATAGGCAAAAACAACTAATTTATCATTACACAAAAACTATAACTATCACATTTTACGATACCTATGACACTTATATTATAATAATATCTTCTTTTACGTAGGAGTCTTGTTATAGTTTCACGACTCTACAACCCGCATCGAGTATTTTTCCTCCAATAAAAGTGACGAGTGTAAGGTAAGGTTTCGCGGGGCATGAACAAATATGCCACATAACGAGGTCTAGAATGCAGAGTAGCGCTCTTCTTGCAATAGCGAAAACTATTGTGCATTTCTGCTGCCATCGTACTTACTTTGAACATTTAGTGTGGAAGCTCGGCGCTTTGTAAAACTCGCTTTTGCTATTATGCAATAAAATTTCTACTTAAGTGCGTTGTGGTACTTTTGAAAAGGTATTAATTATAAAACGTTTATGCTTATTCTGTTTACGTATTCATTTGATAATATACAATATATTTTTATTTCATTTTCGCCTTTTACGTAAAGTCGCAATCATGTCGCAGAAGTGGTACTATTAGAAATAATACAAAGTAATAATTTAGATGGGAATAGGTAGATAATAATATAATATATAATTTTTTATTGTGACCCGACATCTAACCTCGACTTTTGATGGTGAGGTCCTGGAGTGCCTACGATTTAGAGTAAAATATGTAGTTTTTAAATTTGCAACTCGACATTTATGACCTCGTTTTAAGCTGAAGTGCGGCGAACGCTACTACAGTTAAATATTTACAAGTAGCAGTCTCACTATCTCGTACGCCGCACCGGCTACATTCAAGCTGATGCTGAAACGCGATCGAGTCACTTTACAGTTTGTACACTTAAAAGTAGTGGTACTAGGGGTAAACTAGCAGACGGAGCAGCTGTGCCTACTACTTATAAATAGAAATTAAGGTTTTATTGTCTATTATCTTTAATTTTCAACATATCACCACACTTTAAGTTTTACGTTTGTTTGTAAACTTATATATTTAAACTTATATATTGTAAACTTATGTGCCATTATATTTAAATACTAAAGCAATTTTATTTTATTGGGAGTTGATATTATTATTAATACGAAGTTGTAATAACAACTCCCTCAACATATGAAACTTCTATATGTTGAGGTTTCTACAATCTACATAAACAGAAATTAACCCAAGATTAGTATCATTTATTATGTCAGTAATCCACTAATGCTATCTTTATAGCGTACTCAATGATCTGTAACGAAATTCATTGGCAAAATAAACTGGCTACATATCGAACTTAATGCAGTATTGTCCAATATTCATGTTATAGATAATATCTGGGGCCAGCCAGTTATTAAAGGGTCGCAGCCAAATTATATCGTACGTGTTCCTGATAAGGCAGCCCACAATAGTTATGGTAATCGACATTCTTATTACTCTCGTAAATATGTACACTCGATATTATCTAGTTATATTCATTATTTAATCTTATGTCATTTTATAGGTTGGACCTATATATAAACCACCAATACTTTATATATTATAATATACCAGCAGAAAATGATAAAATGGTTCGCATATACCATCGCAGACATTTGTGATCTACAAAGATCTTCTTAAGATACCTATAATAATCTGTAGTACTTACATTATTTTTAAATACCTCGTAAGTTGGTGAAAGTTGGCATTAAAATCCGCTGCGTAGAAAGGCAACTTCTCTTTATGTATGTAAAGAAGAAAAGAAGAGATAAGGCCGGTTGAAATTAGCTGAAGCGCAGTTGATGGGTGAATACGACTGTTGTTATTGATACACGACTGACCTATCACTACGTCTGTTTTGAAGACTGGATTAAAAGATCCAGGACAAAAGAAAACGTGTTTAGGAATGTTGATTAGTTTTTTAAGGTAACAACAGTGAAAGAACCGGTGATAGGATTCATTACCTCACGAGTTGATATATCCTCTATCACCTGATCTAGAGGAGCACAAACGACTCGGGTTAGAAGATATGAAATTATTAAACATTCTGAAACAATTCTTTCGTTTTTGTCACATCCACAATTCTCTTTAAACAACCTATATGATTATGAACACTGAAGATTCTAGATAATGCATATTTTTGCTTTAACCTAAAGTATTATGTAAAATGTATTATAAAATTCTATGTTTTGCCTTCAATGAATTAGCCATTAGACAGAAATAGCTAGTTTCTGGAAATAAGTACCTACTCGAAGCGCAATAAAAACTAAATTTAACAGTTAAACTTTGGCAGCATATTTTAGTAATTTAATCGTTCCTTATGTAGGTCAGACAAAGTAACTGCTCATCTCAAATATGTACAAACTTTCTACGAAGAGACGCGATCGGAAGGGTTGTTGGAAGGAAAAGTACGAGTATTAAACAAACAAAACGATCCCGCGAAAGAACTTAAAGAGCTTAATACGTATGCCTTTCTACGCTGAGATTAATAGAAAAGTTTGAAACAATCTATATTAATCTACTCTTTAATGATTTTTTTTCTTTAATCCACATTGTAAAAGCTACATAGAGCTACGAGCGATTTTTCCAAGTCCGTTGAGACTTGGAAAAATCTATGCTCGTTATTTCTCTGTGAGGAAATAAAGTAATTCGCTAAAGAACAAAGGTGGGCACATCACGAACTGACTAAAGTATCAGTGGGCTGGGCACATCTGTCGAAGAACTCCTTCGTATGAGTAGACAAGTTCTCTAGTACAGTTTAGCCACGTATGGCTAAACGTACTGTAGTGCGACATTTGGCTAGGTCATTAGTCATTACTTGGTGTTTGAATACTTTACTAGTTGAATTGAAATATTTTTCTTTGATACAATATTTTACTATTTTAGGTCAGGCGCAGAATTAGAATTCTTGACCAGTACCATCGAACAGTGGAACGCTTTACCAGCCCGTGTGTTTACCCCATTCCAAAATCTTGGATCCTTCAAGCGAAGCATAAAAAAGGCAACCGTAAACTGAAAAGGTTTTTTTAGTCGTCAGGGCTCTTCAACCTCCTCTTGCTTTGATAGTAATCGAAGCAGATCGAAGTCATGTGTTGCCGCAACTTACTGAAAAAATAGAATAAAATAAAATATGAGTAATTTAAATGATACTTCAAATAACAATAAATGTTAATAAATAAAGACCTTCAAAAGTAAAATTATTTTCCATGATTTATTTGTAAATAATAGTAAATAACGAACAATTTGCCTCACAGCGGGGCAGAGATTGAAATATTGAAAGAGAAAGACGGAAAATTCTTAGACATATTATTCCTAGGGCGTTACAGTGATAAATCAATGCATGTGTCTTATTTGTTCTCGGAAATAATATTAGTGTTCTGTTATTACGTTAATGCATACCTAAGTACCAATTGAGTTATGTTATATTTTACTTTCAATAACGTTTCGTGTATTTTCTCACCTTTGATTGTTTCTAATATTTACCTTTCAATTCAACGCATGATATAGAGAGCTTTAATATTAATCATATAATTATGTGCTTTTTTTATTATGTCTACATCTGACATCGACTTATCTGATGGCAAGCAAGAGAAGGTCTAAAAGCGGCAATGACTGTTGTTTAGACTCATTTTCCATGTTATTACGAGTATGATAGAGATATGTATAGTATAACATATATATCTCTATGCTTATATTACGGTGCCACAGTCGTCGCCACTATTTGTGCTTCGTTTCATTTCAAACGTTTTAAGAAATCTTTACACGTCACTATTATTATTTTCTTTAAAATAGGATAATTAATATGTAAAAATAGCAACCCAGAAATTTATCCAACCTTGTCCTAAAATCTCTCCGGCTCACATTAGGCGTATTGCTTGATAAAGATGGGATTCATAGTAGAATACTGCAGACCTAACTCAGCAGGTGTGCCATATATCATAACAGAACTGTAATATTCCTTCGTTCCGCAGATTTGCGATATAAATCTCCGGGGATCTAACGAAACTCGAGCTGTCCGTACGGTCGCGGCGGGTGCTCCATACGTGGTATGGAATTACCATTACTGAAGAACTACAAAGCGATTCTCTTAATCACTAAGCCAGCCGAGATACAAAAGTGCTTAATAAATCTATCATTTTAAGTATTGTTTTATTTTTATTTATGGACTTACAAAAAGAAAGTTTTATAAAATGAAGAGTGAAAAATTTACCACGCCGGAACGTAAATGTTTATAAGTATTATTTGGTAGGTTAGAGAACTTACCTGCGCCTCAGTTCCCCAGAGACATCTCTCGCCCTAAGTACCTCCTTTGTTGAACGTCTTTCACCTAACACATATTGCACCCTCTCAAAATGAAAAGAAAAATACTAAGGGATTGCTTGTTGAAAGTAGGTACTCGTAAGTGAAAAGCGTTGTATAGTCAACCACAATAAACAAGGCACGCAACTATAGATTTTATGGAGTTGTACAGACTTAGGGAATATTTCAAAATGTTTTGTGTAATAGGATTTCGCTCAGGATATCGCAGTAGGCATAAACTGAGATAGTGAGACGCGATTGACTCCTTCGACTGCCCATGTTTTCAGGGAGAAGGACTCCTATAACATTTTTCAAGCGATGCGTGAAAAAGATGCAGAGGTCACACGAACTCTAGAGCCCCTGCAAATACGCAGGGACATTGACGCGCGGCATTTTGCGTCCTCTATCGCCTATACCACGGAGAATGTTCCGAGCTCTTTAACCTTGTACCTACCTCGTCTTTTCACACACGTAATACCCGCACTGATCGGGGGAAGCACCCGCATTTTGTTGACCGAATCGGCAGTCGACCTAAAAAGTTCGGTGCGTCTTTTCTTTGTAAAATAATCGACAAGTGGAATGCTTTGCCAGCCCTTGGATCCTTCAAGCGATGCGAGAAGAAGCACCTTTGGCCGACATAGTGACGGCGACTGAGGCAGCCGTAAACTAACTCGATTGTTTCAGTCGTCGTCACTCTTGGATCTTCTTTTGCTTAGCATCAGGCGGGTCGAGGTCAAATGTCATGTCACAATAATAAAAAAATAGCAAGCATAGTTACGGCGACTGAAGTAACCGTAAACTAAGGCGGTTTTTTTTTTCAGTTGCTAACACCTTTAGACCTACCTTGCTTTACTTTAACCTGCTATTCATAACTTGATAACCCAAAACTCGTTATTTACTCCCGTAATACCAGGTTCGGGAAGTATCCACTTTCTGATGACCGAGTCGACAGGCGAAAACGATTTGGCGCGTCGTTTCTTTGTCCACATGTGTTCTTCCCATACTATAACCTTGGATCTCAAGCGAAGAATGAAAAAGCACATCTGGCCGGCATAGTGAACGCCACTGGAATATCCCTAAACTAAATCTTCTTTTTCTTAGTCTTTGGACTTCCTCTTGCTCAGGCAAGTCGAGGTCAGATTTCGAATCACATAAAAAAACACAAGGTGAAAAAGTACTAAGAAGTCCTTTTACGTTTTCTGTCATAACAGTTCGTAATATAAATAGGCATTTCTGTTTTGCCTTTTTCGTGGTGACCCTAAAATCTTTTACAGATCTAAAAAAGTCCTTTTTGGCCATGTTTTCTGTAATTATTAATTCTGCCTCGGTTAATAAAGTTAAGAGCACTCTACGAAGCTTTCCAAGCTGCTGTAATTGCGTGCTTTAGTTTAGTTCATCTTTTTAATACAGCCTTTGAAAAACCTTTTTATTTATTTTTTTATTGTATGATTAGAACAGCATTGAGTTTTTTTTAAATTGTAGCTCAGCGTATGACTGCACCCGCCCAATGCTAAGCCGTAGTGCGGTCCATGAATGGAGACGACTTTTATTCTATTTAATTTCCATTGTGTACTATCCTTACATATATGTATTTATTTGAATACATAAAGTACAAAGGGGACTTAATGCCAAAGGGATCCTCTACCAGTTAAACCTTTAGGATGTTGAACATAAAGGTACGCTGTAGACAAACAATAAATATACTTTAAAGCTGAAACAATTTCTTAGCATTGTTGAATTTTCCGTGCAGATGTCGAATCCATCGCATGATAGGAGTAGGCGGTTTTCCATCACGTTGGAGGCCGCATTCCGGAAATAGGTTCAAGGCCTTTACAACATTCACTGTCACTGCCCTCACTTTTCCCTCTACCCAACCAAATACTGTAAGACATCACTAATGCCGTCTTTGGCATTTGTTCTTAGAAAGTACTTCTGGCAGACCTTGGGAGGCTAAGATTCTCTAAAAGATGATGCAAGGTTTTTTGCTGGTATTCCTCTTGCACTGACTTCTAGTGCATAAAGCTATAGGTTTTGTACCCATATCTTGTCACAAAGGAAGTGAGATCACAATACTTACTTGAGTTGTTGTTTTGGTCCTTTGGAATGTTTGTTTCCCACAAAACGGTGAGCTTTATAAGGATAATGGTTTTGATTATTTTGACAAAGGAAGTTTGAGTTCACTATTGATTAAGGCAACTGTGGTGTAGTGGCAGTGCAATGGCTATGTAAGCCGAGTGGCACAGATTTGAAACCACTCACCGGTACCAATGTACCTTTAATATAAAATATGTAATTTGGTTGTCTCTTTCAATGATTCAAGCACTTTTGTAGCTTGTATCATGAAAAATAATTTGAAGATGAGCTTATTTCACAAATTAGCGGCAGTTATAGAAAGAGTTAGAAATTAAATTGGAGTGATCACAGGTACAGCTAGTATAAAGGTGTAATTCGGATGGCGACTGCAGACTGCACTACTAGTTTGTATGAATCTATATGGAGCAGCCACGGACTGCAGTGTTGCCTTGCACAGAATCAATCTCATGCAGATTCATACAAACCAGTAGAGCTGTCTGCAATCTGGGGTTGCCATCGGAATCATACCTTGAGGCAATAATGATAAGTAAAATCACAATTTTGTTTAACATTTATTTTAAATCATTATTTAAATTTAAATCTACATTATAAAAACTATACAACATTGTACATGTTATTTTGATTTAGCTTGTATATTTGATAAAGACTTTGTTGGGTCAAACTTGTAGGTTTTCTGCAGGGGTCCCTTACCAGCTTTTGTAAATATCATTTCATCTATTCTCTGTCTTTCTGATAATTCTCTAGTAATTTTCATGTTAGTCCAAGACTCCTTGGCTCCATCAACAAATCCTTTCTTTTTCATTGGTAAGTTTTCAGGATTATGTTTTAATAAAGGAGCTATTTTAAAGTATGCTCTTACTTTAGGCAATTTAAGTACGCCTACTTGAGCGAGTGAAATGAAATTACTTGAACACCAATATAAAAGAATGGCACCTGGGAAGTTTATTGTGAAAGGAATCATGACAAGTGGAACTGCACGGAGGAGATATCTCATCATTGTCATATTCTGTGCTTGTAGTTTGGCACCATCTACTCCAAGCTCAATTGTGGCCCACATTGTAAGACTAGTTATTACTGGTAATAGGAAATATTGATCAGGGACAGTGAGATCCGTAAACCACCATAAACCACCGTGTGCCATACTCTCAACTGGACAATTAGACATACCTCTTAAGCCCATAAAGAACGACAAGAAAAATGGTGCCTGAACAAGCGGCACAACCATATTTTTTAGTGGATTCAAATTCTTTTCCTTCATAAACAACATCATTTCTTGTGCATACCGTGCTGCCTCTAATTGGTTACCGCTTTGTCTTGCCTGTGACATTTTTAACTGTATTGTCTGCATCTCTGGTAAATTATTATTCATGATTGCTGCATTCCTTTGTGATATAATAACAAGTGGGAACATTGCTACTCTTACAACAATTGTGCCAATTAAAATAGATCCCCACCAAGGTATGTCCATAGTTACGTGCAGAAATTCGAGGGCCCTCTGAATTAAGCCCACAGGGCTGTATCCTGCCAAGCCCAAACTTGCAAGTGTAGGTTCCCCATTAGCTGCAAGGGTCTGTACAAATTCTGTTGCTTCAGGAAGAGCAGGGATTGGAGGAGGTTCCGGTATATTTTCTGTTAATTGAGCCGTCTTATCTGTAGACGCAAATCTAACTGAACCTGCAGCCGAATAAGCATAATAAATTTTAGCTTTTCTAACCTCTAAATTTTTCTCGCAGAAAACATTTATAACGGCGCTTCGGCGACAATGCCGATTAAGTAACTTAAACATATTCGAAAGAATTCACTTTTAACGGTTTTATGTTACATAAAATATCAAAACTATTTTATGAAAATATCAGTGCGATTCTTTTTTCTTTCTTCTTGTTTATGGCTTTAGTATTTAACTTGCCAGTGTCAAAGTAAAAATATATGGTTCAATGTTAAAACATTGTCAAGTAAAGATGAAGATGAACCACGCGAGTGATTCATCAAATGATGATGATGAGAATGAGGTTGATGATGACCGTTTTAGTAAAGCGGCGGAAAGCCTTTACTAAAACTTCAGAGGAAGTCTTGGAGGGAACATGAAGAAACACGTTTCACAACTTTAAATTACTTGTTTATACTTGATCATCTTAAAAACTATTACTGGATAACAATTCCACCATTATTACACATTAATATTTATGAAAAACACAAGCTTTTCAAATAATTCAAAATTGCGCGTCCTGTCAGTTGCAGTTGCCCGCCAGAACTCCTCTTCAGTGCGATTTATTTGACAATAGTACTTCAAAATCAGATATTTTCATTATTGGCACAGACTTAGACCAACAGAAAAGTAAAAACTTATTTAGTCTGAATTATAGCTTGCTGCTATTTAAATTGCTATTTTTATTAATAACGCTACAAAATTAGATATTGTTAAATAAAAACGTCATAAAACAATAAGCATTACCAAAAAATGATCCAGTTCACTATAAATTTTGATGCATAAAAAAGTAAAAACGTAACCTAAAAGTGCGAAACGGCGTTAGTGGGATTGTTTTTAAATCACAAATGTATAAAAACTCTTTATAATGTCGCATATTTCGTACCCATTCAAAAAGACAAATAAAGCAGTTTATCAAAAACCGACAACAGAAGTTACTGCTGATGTATCTTATTGGAAAAAACTTGGCGTGAGTAGCACTCTTGGGTTCTTCATATTACAATTTGTTCTTTTATAAATGTAAATAATGTATTAATTTAATTTTCAGTCATCTGTATTGATAAAAGAGTACGGATCTATAGATTATTTGGACTTCTGCTCCCGAGGGCCTTATTATTTTGCAGCAACATGCTCTGTTAAAATTCAGGTAAGTTTATCATTATTTAAAAATATATGAATACAAATCTATGATGGGTAATTGTAGTGAAATAGTAACGCAAAACAGGAAACCCTGGTACAAAACTACTTGCTGGTGTCAATGTATCTTGCTGATACTTTGGTTGTCCTGTTTCTTTAATACTAGCACATTTAGTAGCTTAATATAGAAATGTATAAATATAGGTATGGCTCCTACTAGGTCGACTGTTGACATAGTAAAAACCACAAATAACCAGTGGATGCAACTAGCATCTTGTCATTAGGAATGGCATTCTAAGGGGAAGGCCTATGTTTAGCCGTAGACATCTTCTAACTGATGATGATTATGATGATTTAAAATTTAAAGAGATTGTTAATATAAATCTTTAATTATTAAATATAATTTATTCATATACATTTTAAGGTATACAATCCTATAACAAAATTGGTAAAAAAGACTTTATCCAAATTTGTTGAAACAGCTTATGGTGGCACATTTAGAGCTGATGGAAGACTGTTGGTTGCTGGAAGTGAGGAACCTGTGGTCAAACTGTTTGATGTACAATCCAAAAGTGTCCTTAGAGTTTTTACGGGACACACAGCACCGGTAAGTTAAAGTATAGCACCATAATTATAGTATTGATTATTTGGTGTGTAAATTAAATAATAAATGAGATGTTTTCTTTAAAAATGAAACCCTAGAATTATTAACCCTAAAATCACTTTGTGTAAATGATTTTTGAACTTGTATTCATCCTAGACGACTACACACCCTAGGAATGCCCCTTGAATCACAGGGACAACATTAACTGGGCTATTAAGACCAGCTCCTGCAAACTTCCTGAACAAAGTTCATAATGCCAGAGCTTAATATACAAGGCTTGAATTTACTCTTGTGTTAAAAGAAGACACATAAGGCTCAAGTGCAGAAACAAGCCCATACCTAACAGTAATAGTTCTCTTGCGTTAATATTGTCATATATATTTATGAGAGTTAATTTTATATTACAGGTTCACAGAACATTTTTCACCAAGGATCAAGTTAAAGTGATAAGTTATTCTGATGATAAAAGTGTTGCTCTATGGGACATTGCTGCAGAACAAAAAATAACTCAATTTACAGAACACACCGATTATGTTAGGGCTGGTGCTGCGAGCCCTGTGTCTCCAGATCTTATCCTATCAGGTGGATATGATCAAACTGTCAAACTTTATGATTCCAGATCAAATGAAACAGTATTATCTGTCAACCATGGGAGTCCTGTTGAATCTACACTCTTCCTACCATCAGGGGGTATATTCATAAGTGCAGGTGGTACGGAAATTAAAGTTTGGGATGTTTTCAATGGAGGGAAATTGTTATCAAACATTTCCCAACATCATAAAACTGTCACCACTTTAAGACTTGCAAGCAACAACAGTAGATTGATGTCTGCTTCTTTAGATAGACATGTAAAGATTTATGACATTACTAATTTTAATGTAGTGTATAATATTGACTACCCAAATGCAATTCTTAGCATGGGTATTTCCCCAAATGATGAGGTCCTAGCAGTTGGTATGATTGATGGTGTCATTTCCCTCAGAAAGAGGGATCAACCCCATAAAACAACTGATAGGAAAGTTAATAGTTATAAATTTACACCAGACCATGTAAATGAAAATTCTGAAATCAAAAAATATACAATCAAAACTGAGAAAAGAAAAAATAAGAAGGAAAAAAGTCGTGATTATGAAAACAAGCTCCGGAAAATGGATTTTACTAGGGCATTAAAGGAAGCTTTGAAACCTAATGTAAGAACGAAAACCCCAGAAGATACTTTATCTCTTCTACATGAATTATCAAGAAGACAAATGATGAATTATGCTATTTCTGGATTGGATAGTAAAAATATTGATTATTTAATTAAGTTTTTTATAGATAGCCTTGGAAGTACAAGGTTTACTAGAACTGTTATAGATTCAGCAAATGCGTTTATTGATGTATTTGAAAATAATCTTGAATCATTTTCCGAGTCTAATATTGTTTTATATAAGAAGCTTGTGAAACATGTTGAAAATGAAATAGAAGTTTGTAGAAAAGTTTGTGAAATTGAAGGTTATTTAGGTTTGTTATTATCTGGAGCACATATGAATGAAACTGATGACACTGTTGAGACAATTGACACGTTAGCACCATCATCTAAAGCCCAGAAAGATATCATCATTGATGTATAAATAAAAAGCATGATCCTATTTGTTTTTTTTTATCCTCTTTTTTTATTTTAGGCCAAAATAAGCATAATTTACACATTCAATTTCGTTCACGGTCTTGGCTGATTTATCTCTGGATGGAGAGCTAATTAAGTTCACATATTTTTCAATAGAAACAATATTAAGGGTCGTGATAGGGAAGTAAAAATAGAAATGTTCCAAATATTATGCATTTTTCATTAGAATCTATTTCCAGCAGTTTATTGTATTGTAATATATTTTTAAATGCACAAATGTTTTTTATTATTGTAACTCGACATCTGATCACGACCTGATGGTAAGCATAATGAGGTCCAAGAGTGCCGACGACTCGAAAAACCGTCTCTCAATTTGTGAGTCCTCACTCGCTGCCAAAATGTGAAAAGAAATTAATGTTACTAGACGTTTTGTGATTCCTTTATTATAAAACATACAGAGAGGCAGAGTCAAATCTGCTTGAACATTTTTCTATTTAGACCTTTGGGCCACCTATGTTGTACAAACGCTTTATGCTTTCATCAACTAAACTTTTTCTTTACACTAATATACAAAATCACAAGCTTTACAAATAATTTAAAATTGCGCGCCAAAACTTTATTTTTTTTAGTTTAATTCTGGAAAGGCAAAGGAAATATAGTTTTCAATAAAATTGTTCTTATGTGTTTAGTGGATGAAGAAGAAATAGAGTGCCTCACCCATTACATGAGCGTAAAGAGGATAGTGATGGTTTGAGTAAAGCAGTGGAAAAAACTTTACTAAAAGTCTTTCGATGGAGTATCACGTTTTACAGCTTTTAAATCACATATTGTTTATTAATAAACTTATAAATTATAACTAAAAAGCAATCCAATTACTCGTCTTGTCACCTGTAGCCTGTAGTTGCGCACCAAAAATCTTTTTATTTTCGTGTATTTTATTTGATGGTATTATGCAACGGAAAAGTCCCCTATAGGGTAGGCAGAGAAAACTCTCCTCTGCCTATCCCTGTGGATAAAAGGCGTGACAGTTTGATCAACTGATAGTACCGTGTGTCTTCCCTTTAAATACGTCTTCCGCCGCTCTACTAAAATGTTTATCATCGGTCTCACTATCATTATTGTAATGAATCACTAGCGTATTTCATCTTCATATTAAAGTTTACATTGAAATGTAAGAGCCTTAAACAAACAAAAAAATTGAGTTTTGGCGGAAAACTGTAAGCGGCAAATCGTACTATTTTTAATTATTTGTAAAGTTTATTTTTCTTGAATACTAATGTGTAATAATGGTTTAATTATCATCCAGTAATATTTTTTAAGTTGATCGAGTATAGACAACTCCGTCTAAAGAGGTTTAGTAATGCTTTACTAAGACTAGGCAGTATGGACTGAGTTTCCTTTGCCTTCCCAGAAAAGGAGAATTGAACTGCAGTGCAGTGCAAGAAAAAAGAATTACTAAAACACATCGTGGTCTTGAAAGATGCACGAAATAACATGATTCGCAGTATTGAAATTGACTTGTTAACACTCGAGCACCGTATTTGAAATCCGTTTCTGATAAATTTATTATTATTTTACATTAATATTAAAATAGTATTGAGTTTTACAAATAACTAGAAGTGGTACGTTCTGTCAGTTGCAGTTGCCCGCCAAAACTAAAATTCTTTTTTATAATTCATTTAGGCTTGTGTATAATTCCTACAACCAACTAATTTTATGTCTTCAGTGAAGATCCATCCAAAAGATCACGAAAACATAGAATATGCACAAATTAACATTATTCACAGTTTTTTCATATCACTTTGGTTTAGTATTACGTTAATATGTTGCAAGCTATAAAAAAAGATTATGACACTTGTTTTTCTACACCTTGGTGACATCTTGACATTTGCTTGTAAAATGTTTTATAATCACGAGTGACTACTGTGCTATAATTATAACATTTTGCAATGAAACTTATTACTTTTTATGATTGTTAAATCGACTTTAGTGATAAACAATGCGTACTTTTATGTTATAATCCAATATAATCAGTAAGTTGAATTTTAGGTTGGATCTATTGTTGACAACATACGTTAGAAAATCACAATATTATGATCATACCAAATAAAATGTATCTTTGTTTGCTAAATATAGAATCAAAAGTAAATAAATTGTCAATGTTCATTGCAATAAAATTGTGCCTGTAATTTTAGTGTTAGTTAAAAATACGTAGTAGTTTTCTGTGTACCGTCATAATTACAGTACCTATTTATTTTTAATAAAAACTATTTTAGTTAACTAAAATGGATGAGCGACGAGTGGCAGAATATTTCGTAGTTGCTGGTTTACCAGAGACACCAGAATTATTGGATGAGTCAGATTCTGGACACTTAAAAGGTTATAGTACAAAAGCTCCTATAACTGATATTGGTAAGTTGTTTACAATTATTTAATCTAATAAGTTTAAGCTAATTAAATCTTTTTAGAAGCAAAGCATTCTATCTGATAAATTGAACTAACCAATAATATGCAAAACTTGTCTAAAAAATTGTTTATACAGAAATAATTCCAGTCAAAAAGCAACTGTACATATTATATACAAAAGTCTATATCAAAAATGACATTCTGTTCTGTTAACATTAAGATTATAACCAAGTTACCTACTTCTACATAGAATAATATATATTTCAAGAGTGTTTATAATGTTCCCAATGCTACCAACATTTTCATATTGTCATATTTACATTTATTAAATTAGTTTTAAATGTTACACCTGTTCCACAGCTATAGGCAGAGGCAAGACTACCTTTCATACTTTATTAAGGTCACCATAGTGTAGTAGTAGTAGTAGTAGTTTGTATACCAAAAGCCTCCACTTCAAAACTGCTTGCCAGTAGTACCAATGTACCGGCAATTGGCAAAATATGTATAGATTTCGGCAGTTAAAAGAGTGTTGGCGTTAAATCTGCACAGTAACTTGCCTTATTACCAACTTACTATTGTGCATATAAATATCGAATCAATCAAATTGTCACACCTTTTTCCCACAGGGATAGGCAGAGAAAATGGAGCGCCACATGCAACAATGCTGACACAACTCCCTCGCTTCTTTCACATTTACAATTCTTTTCATGGCCTAGCTTTCCTATATAAATAATACTAAAAGAAAGATTATATTAAAAAAAGAAAGCACATTATTAAATATTATTAAAAATGTGCACAATGGATCTATGCTTTGGAGCACATTTAGTAGCTTATTGTATAGAATTGTGGATGTGAAGGAAGTGAGGGTGTTTTGTCAGTATCGTGGCAAGTGGCGCTTCTTTGTCTCTGCCTATCCCAGTGGGAAAAAGGCGTGACAATTTGATTGATTAATTGTATAGAAATGTAAAAAATTTCATAACTCTCTGGCTCCATTCATATTCTACATAATTCATGATTCTATTGATATGTTACTTTATTTGCCCTATATACATGTACAATAGTGTTTTCAATTAATAGGTATAATATAATGAAGGATAATATTTAGAAAATATTAGTAGGTATTCCTTTGTATTCTAAGTTGTATACCCAACTCTAGTTTTTACTCGAGAGACAGATGTTTCTTGGTTGAAAAGAGAGTTTGAGGATATGATTTAGAATATGGGTGTTATTTGTTACATTGAATGATAGTTTATTTCATTATAAATGTTTCTTTTTCCAATTTTTATACCAAAATTAAATACTAAAGCCAGTGTTGCTATATATCCTGATTTTTTTGAGACATTTAATTGTCCCGCTCTGTACAGATCCAGTCTTGATTTTGGGGATTACTTATCCAATTTAATCTAAAGCTATCCTTAGCATAGTCCTTCATCTAAGTTAAAGAAGAATGAATATATGAAAGTACAGAAATATGAAAAAGTAATTCTTACATAATTAAGTAGTTTATAATTATATTCATCTAAAAACTTAACTGCCGAAATATAGGTTATACTAGACAGTTGTTGTTTTTAAATGTATTATCTATCTATTGTCATGTTTCATTTAAAACTCAAATAAATATGTTATTTGGTATGTCCCAATTTTAACGAAAGAATTTGAGTTATTCTATTACTCAAAAGAGTTTAAATTATTTATTTATTTTATTATGGCTCGTCATGACAACACCCTGCCCTGCTGGAGTTTGGTCCATGACTAGTGAGGTCTCATTTCTAAATCAGCTTGAAATTTTCTGGTTCTTACTAGCCTGGTACAGTGGATGCGACCGCAACTTATTAAGTTCTGTATAGGTATTCACCTAGTATTTGCCTCCATTTATGGACCACACTCCAGCTTAACATAAGGTAGAGTGTCATATGTCAAGCCATAATAATAAAGGACACAAAGAGATTATTATTCATATTGTAAGAAATATAATAGGTAATAACTTTTTATTAATAGATTGTAGTACAAAAGTCCAATAATTGACCTTACTTAATAGTATATGAACTCTATTGTTGACTTTAATCTTTAGCCATTTAAAATGTTATTGACGCATCTCTTTAACATTAATAATCACTATTATGTTTGTTTGTATAGAGTTTTAAACTTTAATGCAATA
Organism: Tinea trinotella; assembly: GCA_905220615.1. Taxonomy (NCBI): domain Eukaryota; kingdom Metazoa; phylum Arthropoda; class Insecta; order Lepidoptera; family Tineidae; genus Tinea; species Tinea trinotella. The sequence continues at coordinate 7,121,702 of HG992321.1, read as the reverse complement.
ATGTAGGACCAACATGCAGAAACTATGATTATTTTGGTCGGCATAGTGAAGCGATTGATGCAACCGTAATTTTTTTAAATCGTCGGCATTCTATTCATAATCGGAAAGTCCGCCCTCCCCTCGCTAATCATATCAGGCAAATCAATAATAAAATAAAATAATATTGTAAAATTAAAAGTAATTTAGTTTGTTTGATACCTTTTCACGCCTAAAACGCTTATCAGATTTAGATAGAAATTGGCAATGATATTATAGTAAGTTACATTCTTGAGAAGGATATAGACTATATACAATTTCTGGATTTGGAGAACTTGATGATGGAACCTCTCAGATCAGCAAAACCACAACGGATAGAAAACAACTATAATTCCTAAACAAAAATTATTTCTTACTATGAGCCTTTACTTAGACCATTATCGAAATAAAACATGGAGTACTTCATGTTTAATCAAAATAATCCAAGGAATATGTAAAAGATGTAACTATAATTAATTTATAACTATGATATATAATTAATTATAATTATATCATTTACATATAACTATTGGTTGAAATTGTTTTTTTCTTTCTATTATATATTGTCTCTGATTGATTAATTTGTAATCGATTACAAATTAATATTGTACTAAAACTACTAATAATTCGTGCGTAATCTCTGATAAAAATCTTTGGGTGTGTGTGGAGTTAGCTTTATCGTTTCTTATAACTCATTTCTAAACAGGAAAGGAAGTATAATAAATACAATTACAAGAATTTAGAGTAATTATAACGAGTTCGATTTAACTAACAATTTATCAATGTTGATTGTATAAATTCTTTGTGTATGGCTTGACCCAAAATTCCTTATCAATTACTTAAGTGAAATTGATATTAAATTCGAGTTATTTTTTTTTCTTGTGACTCGACTTGTCACCTCAACTTGAAATTGAAAAGGAAGTCCAAGAGCCCCAACGACGTAACAAACTGACTCAGTTAGCTCAGTCGTTGTCACTATGCCGGCAAGATCTATAAGAAGAATTTTACTTTTAAATAACTTTGTGGCCATAAATGTTGTTTAACAAATCCGGCTTATCTCCTCGTGATATTATCTGTTAAGAAGCTTAGTTTTGTGTGTTATTCAAATGCAAATAAATTATGAAACCGTTAACTATATTAAGAAAAAAAAATTATTAATCGGAAACATCCTCAAGAAAGCTGGGTTGCCTAGTGCAGGATCGTGACAAATGGCGCTCCATTGTCTCTGCCTATCCCTGTGGAAAAAGGCGTGACAATTTGAATTTGAATAACTATTCGCAGTTCCTTTTTAACAACAGCTATCGAAACTTCGTCGAATGTATTTGGAAGAATAAACTGGAGTTTCATTTTAAAATAGTCGTTTAATTTATAACTGTGAATATAATTTAATTTAAACTTAATGGCGGGTGTGAAGTTAGCCGCAAGTTGATGTGCAATACATAAAATACGGTCTAGCGGGACTCGAAGTACTCGTAGATGAGAGCATAACACGCTCGCAGCTAACTTCGGACACGCCATTGAATTTAGAACTAGCTGTTGTGTTTATGTCATTGTTTTTATTACAATTCAATACTAAGCTACTGTAAATGCTTGTATCGTAGAAACTCTTTTAGACATAGAATACATAAAAGACCCAAATAGGTATATCAAGGAAAGATACATTGGTATAGTCTGTCTAAGCCCTAACGACGCGCCCCTCCACCGCATTTGCGCATACGAGAAAACATAAAATATGAATGTAACACACCGAAAGTGCAATTGTAATTGGTCATTTAGTTGCTGGGTGGACACAAAAGAACGCTGATGAAGTATAGTAGTATAGTTGGTAAGATTTGTATTCTCACATTTAAATAAACTAATAAAGTGGAGGGGCGCGTCATTTCTAGTTAGACAAGCTATACCGGCAACTGGCAAACTGGAGACTCGGTTATGTTCGCCAATCATTTGGTATTGAGATGCGCTGATGAGTAGACCGCAGTCAATAATAGCATTTCAGTGCCCGGTAAAATTATCAATCAATCAAATTGTCAAGCCTTTTTCCCACAGGGATATGCATAGACAATGAAGCACATAATACCTTAGTATATTTATTAGTGCATAATGTACGAGAATTGGACATTAAAGCTGCAATCTAATTCCGAAATAGGTTTTCTTTACACGCGATGTAAAATCAATAAAATGTTTAATTATAGATCGAATCACCTACAAATCTTTTCCAATTGGGTTATTTCCTTTTAATTAGTCAATTAACATTTTATAGGTTGCAATTTCTGGTCGGTATAGTGACGGTGACTGAGCGAGAATAAAGTCGTTGTCAGTCATTGCTGATCTTAGACCTCCTCTTACTTCGAGTTTAAGTGTCGAGACTTAATAAAAAAAAACATACTTTTATTGATGTTTATATAAGTTATAAATACTCATAATCATGTATGCTGAGAATTCTGATGTTGGCCAGCATAGTGACTGCGACTGAGGCAACCGTAAATCGAAACAGTTTTTACAGTCTCGTGGGCGCACATCCCCTTGCTAACTATCAGACGACTCGAGGTCAAATGTCGTGTCTCTTTAGTAAATAAAAAAACTATAGTTTATTCACAACATGTTGTTATTGTTAAGTAGGTATGGCGTCGTTTCCGCACTTGAGTCCTTCGCGGCTTCTGTCTATCTTTCATCAGTAATTTTTATTTTTATCCACGAGAAAAATCCATTTTTGAATCAAATTGAAAGCCTAAAAAAGGTGTGATTTAAACGCGTTTCGGGATCAGCTTGAAAGTTGCCGGTTCCATTTCGGCCGGCATATTGGATGCGACTTCATGGACTTAACATCAAGCTTTTTTATATTTTTATTGTGCCTTGACTTATAAAAGCACCCGCCTGATGTTAAGTTGGAGTACAGTCCAAGAATGCAGGCAACTGCTAGTACTTTCAAGGTGATCTCGAAACGCGATTATTCCTTTCACGGTTTGTACATTTAAACTGCCCCGGATCGGCACTGGAAGTACTGCCACACACTGGGCAAATTACTATCTGCCTACCACTCGAGTCTGAATTAAAAAATCAATATCAATATTAAGAAAGTAAATATTTAAGTAACCAATATATGATTGACGATTATATATCTTTTTGATAGGAAACATTTTTAGTATATTATATTAAACATACATTGGTACCGCAAGTGGGTTTTAAAACCCATGCTCTCGGTTTACGTAACCATTGCACTGCCACTACACCTCGGTCGCCTTAAGAAACTGCAAACTGGTTACGAAAATTCCGGACGTCCCTAGTGGCTGGGGAAAGGAGGGCATATTGCTATTAACCTGTTCTTACAAGTAAAAATCATTATATTGAATTTTAAAATACGCCTTGTAGATCAAAAACCACCTCATTAATGTTCTACTGTGTCGTCGCTTCGCCTCATTCTTGAGGCTGTAGGCTTTTGCCTATATTTGTCTCCTGCTTTGGTCCTGTTTTGACTAATAATAATACGAATAATAAACACTATATTATACTTAAATGTAGGCTCATTTAAAACTAAACTTTATGTCCAGTAACTTTATGGTTATAATAAGCTCTATTGCAAATTCGATTCTCACTATAGTTATGCGGACGGTTCGTGTAACTATAAAACTGGCCTATTTCTTTTATCGCATAAATAAATCACACGCAATTTGTTAGGCGCTATTGAGACGATATACATAATATACATACATGTCACCGTATAATTTTGTATACAGTTTATAATCTATTTTGCGAGATTGTAAACTGTCGATAAATTATAAACGGAACTATACTACTTACAATAAAACGTTCTTCAAATCTTATAATTAAATTTTCGTTAAATTTTATTTTTGTATTGAATGATCAAGTATAATGTTGAGTTTGTTTTTAACTGTGACGTGTCTTGACCTCGACCCATTTATTATTCAATGTTGTATCGGACTTCTTTACAAAGTTTAATAGATTCATTTGTTCTCCTAAATGTCAATTAAGTTAATTTCTATTATAACAATTCATTAGTCTTGTTTATTTATTTAAACGTTGTTGGTGGTCATTTGCCTGTCTAGTCTGCCGATCCGGGGTAGTACCACCACTTTTATGTGTACAGATCTGAATTGACTCAGTCGCGATTCGAGTTCCGTTTGGAAGTTGCCAGGTCCAGCTAGGCCAGCATACGACAGCTACTTGCGGTTAATTAACTGTTGAACCTAGCTTTCGCCTTAATTAATAGACCGCACTTCAGCCTAACTTAGCTTAAGGCGGGTGCTGTCATATGTCAAAGCAATAATATTAAAAAAAAAAGACGTAGGTATGTTATACGCGCTCCACGTTATAACTACCCGTGTGATAATAAGCAAACCTGAACTCGTTGTCACGATCGCAATGCAGAGCAACATATATTTGTCTCTTTTTCGCTCTCAGTAATTATTCCGCCCTAGTCGTGGTTGATCGTTCAAACTCGTGCCATTTGCAAACACTAAAACTCGTGTAGGTACGTATCTACCTCATTTTACTTAATATCTTTGTGTCAAACTATAACAATTATATCCATTGCGTCGATATGAATAACGCTTTCTAGTTGATTACTAGACTTCATTGTCCACGATGCAAAGGTAAAGACAATGGATTATCATTAGCCAAGATTCTAACATACGTCTATAATTTTGTTCATATTGTATGCATATACGATATTTAATAACACTCTCAATGATTGCCCGATTACATCTGCGACTATATCTGTCTTCGTATAAACAAATCAGACATAATGTGTAAGGTGACGTTCATAATAGGCGATGAGCGATATATCGCGAAGGATTTACGATACATACAAGCTCTATGGTTATGGCCAATCTAGCTTTCTTGAAGATGTCTTCATAGAGCTTGTATGAAGAGAATTGTGAATGTGAAGGAAGCGAGGAAGTGGTGTCAGGATCGTAGCAAGTGGCGCTCCATTGTATCTGCCTAAAAAGGCGTGACAATTTGATTGATTGAATTACGATACGCGACAAACACAGACAGATACTTAAAACTGAAGGCCATAAAAAGGTTTGGAGTCGCGCAATTTCCTAACAAATCGCAAGTGACAAATCTCTTAAAGTACCAATTGGCGATTAGAACCTGTACGAAAAATTTAAATGGCGGCCAGCTATAACTCTTAAATGTTGATTTGGTCGTTCTATGGACTTATTGATTCAAGTTTTATGCCACAAAGGTTCTATCCTCTTATTAATTTCACGACAATATATTCCTTAATTGAGCTCATATTTGTAACTTGAAGGATTGCCACCGCACATTACATCGCCCAGGTCGCGTCGATTTATTCTGCTGTCCTGCGGGGTTAGGTTGGGCAAGTTAAAACGATTATTTTGCCAATCGTCGACGAGAGACGATTATGGTTTTAACTTGCCCAACCTAACCCCGCTGAACTATCCTAGCAATATTTCGTCGCAATATATTCCATTATGATCAGCGCCTAAGATGATTTTGGACAAAGGTGTATCATAAGATTGTTTCTATTATAATATAAAAAGTACACATGCTATATTTTGTAAACATAGTTAATGTGACTTCTAAGATAATTATAACAAATGAGGTGTAAGATAATAGTCTTGAGATTAGCATAACGCAAGAATATATCGACTCAAATTACATTTTACGTTCATGTACTTAATTGTAAATGTAGTTATGCAAATATATAACTAACCTATGTTTAAGCTACACTATATATTGCCCTCGACCTGACGAATTGGGTGTTTAGTGGCTATTTTGCTTGTTCTAAGGTATTTAATGGATTCAACACAGCACAAATCTACATTTAATCAATCACATTGTCACGCCTTTTTCCCACGGGGATAGGCAGAGACAATGGAGCGCCACTTGCCACGATCCTGACACAACGCCCTCGCTTCCTTTACATCCACAATTCTCCTCATACAAGCTCTATGGTTATGGGCTATAACTCTTAAATGTTGATTTGGTCGTTCTATGGACTTATTGATTCAAGTTTTAATGTGTTTATTTTTTTCATACTCTGCTCGCGTTTATTTACGTTACTGATGATGGATCTGTTTTTATTTTTTTACAACCTTAATTACTAAATTGTTAACAATAATAATAAACTTTAAGGAATAATTTAGTACGTCGTCGAATACAATAGAAAGGATATAATACCTACGTTCTTTAATTGATATAAATTATTTTATACGTCCTCAGGAAACATTTTTTATATTTTTCATTGTGAATGTTTTAATTATATGCCGACATAGTGACGGCGACTGGGGCAGCCGTGAACTGAGTAAGGTTTTTCAGTTGTCGGCACCTCCTTTTGCTTACCACCAGGCAGGTCAAGGTCATATGTCGAGTCACAATAAACAAAAAAATATTCGGAAGGTCGACCAATAAACGCAATATACATTTTTAATATTTTGAAAGCTTGTTCACCCGAATTCATAAATGCATTAGGGTTGGAGAGAGGATTTTAAAAAGCTTTAAATAAACTTTTTTCATTTATTTATTTTTTATTTACATTTCTATATTAAGCTATTTAAGTACTTGTATCATAGAAACAGGTCAACATATATCAATGATACATTGGTTCCGGTGGGTGGTATCGAACTCGCTCTGGGTTTGTGTAACCATTGCACTGCCACTACACCATCATCATCATTATCAGCCAGAACGTGTCCACTGCGGAACATAGGCCTCCCCCCTTAGAACGCCATTTCGAACGACAGGATGCCAGTTGCATCCACCGGATATTCGTGACTTTCACTATGTCGTCAGTCCACCTAGTGGGAGGCTTACATACGCTGCGTCTTCCGGTCCGTGGTCTCCACTCTAGAACTTTTCTTCACCATAGTTTGTCGACTCTTCGAGCTACGTGGCCAGCTCATTGCCACTTCAGCTCGCAACTACACCACGGTCGCCTAATTATTATTCAATTTACAAACATTTTTTTGAACATCCCACGTACGTATTATATCAATTGAAAATAATATATTCGTATTTATTTCAGCTGTAATCTTCCCGAATCTCGGGGAAACGGTACCGATTGGCTATGAATTCCTGGAACGTACACCGACAGGGTTACCAGCAGATCTTAATCATGGATCAATTCGTTCCCCTGAATGTTTCCTCTGTATACGACGTGGAAGAGATCGACCGCCTCTCGTAGATATTGGTATGTATATTTTTTATTAGGACTTTCCTGTTGTTGCTGAAAACTGCAACTGCTCTGTTGTGGTTGCAAGCGGACGTCCAAAAGCGCCGATGACTGAAAAAACCGTCGAGGCTTACTAATCCTTAATCGCCGTTCTCATGCCGGTCAAAGGCACTTTTTGATGTTTTGCTTGAAGGATCCACCAAGATTATAGGATAAGGGAGAACCTATTGTATTTGATGCATATTTCGGTTTCAACTAGGCTGGCATAGTGGATGCGACTGCTACTACGTTACATCAGGCAGGGTGCTGTCATATGTCGAGCCACAATAAATACGTGTTAACTCTGGCCTGTATAGAGTGACGGCGACTGAGGCAGCTGTAAACCAACTTCATTTCCTCAGTATGCGTCACTATTGGAGCTCCTCTTTCTTATCATCAGGCGTGTCGAGGTCAGATGTCGTGACTCAATATAATTAAAAAGAAAACTGATGTTTTATTATTATGATAGCTTAGTAGTATTATGAAATCAATCAAATCAAAAGTTCATGCCATAATTCTCACAGGGATAGACAGAGACAATGGAGCGTTACTTTACACGATCTTGATAAACTTTCTTTTTATTGTGACTCGAGATTAGACAGCACCTCGCCTGATGTTAAGCTGGAGTGTGGTTCATGGACGAAGGTGACTGCTACTAATAGTTTAATTATTGTTATTTTTAATAATTCCAATTAATTAAAATTAACAGTTATTTAAATCTATTACATTGCCTCTTATCCGAAATAATTTTGCTAACAATAAACTTATAAATATGCATTAGTTTTATCAGTTCATATATTAGATAAGAAATATAAATATACATAATTTATTAGTCGCATAGCAACTGAATTGCGTCGACATACCTCTAACTAACTTGCACTCCAGCTTACAAATTGCAGACATATTTGAAAAAAGTGTCTTGTGGACAAAAAAATCCAAACTAGTATTAATCAAATTATATTAAAGTTACAGTACATTAGCTTTTTTAGCAGCTAAGATTAAATGCATTTATTTATTTAAATTCTTTATTGCACCAAAACCTAAAATTAGGTACATAATTTAATTACATATATTTTTTTATTTACATTTCTATACTGAGCTACTAAAGTGCTTGTATACATAGAACATAGAAACAGGACAACCAAAGTACATATATCAAAGATACATTGGTACCGGTGGGTGGTATCGAACTCGTGCTCTCGGTTTGTGTAACCATTGCACTGCCACTACACCACGGTCACCTATGACCACGGTACATAGGCGAGTTTAATACCTGTTAGGCATTTTCTTGCAACTAACCTTTGGTATGGTGAGAAATTATGGGCAGGGTGCAAATATATTACAAACTAAGCAATCACATAAACTACCTACAAGTATAACCGCATATTAAGATATTAAACCGCAGGGAGACGTTTTGTCTCCCAGAACCTTCCAGAAAGTTCTGACAACTTCATATTATAAAAAGAAATAATTTATAAATAAAAATGAACTTATATAAAAACAGGGAAGGCCTTAGTCCAGCAGTTGGGTCAATTAAATAAGCTAATAGTTATAGTAGCTATGTTGACGAAAAATTGGCGATAAAAACAGACGCCAATTTTTTAAAAGTCTTTTTATCTGTTTGCACTTTAACGCTTCACTTGATTTCTATATAAAACACAATCAATGAAAAAGATTTTTTATCTTAAGCATTGAAAATAATTCTTTGCCACTTATCAAGCATAATCAAAGATCCATTGAAACGGGTTCCATAACTTATCCGGAACTTTTGACGTATTTAATTTATTTTCTTAAACGTAATGCATTAACAAAATGTCTGCAGACCTTAATGATCATTTAGTTAATTATCATGTGATTTTAATTTTGTTGCTGGCTGTACCAGTGACAAGAAATATTTATTCATTAATTGTTCTGTTATTCGTGGGACGAACTGTTTGATAAGAATGCGTTTGCAAAATATTTATTAATATTTTTCGACTGAATAAAGTTATCTCTACACGAAATAATGACTATTCTGTTATACAATTATTTTATTTAACTTAATGTCGCTAGATATTCTCTGTCAGTTACATCTTAGGAACAGAAGAATCAAAATAATAATAATAAGTATAATATAAGTAACATACCAATTTCAAAAAACTTCTTTATCAATATTTGATCAGTCAGGAATAGTCATGTTCTATATCTGTTATTTATGTATTTCTATATTAATAATATGTATCTATGTGTGTGTGTATTTGTATGTATGTATATATACATATATATTTAAATGTATAGTATGTATTTTTGTATGTAGTTTATATAGATATATTTAGTAACTTATAAATTATATTTTCATTTTAATACTTATATAGCCATATTTTAAACTTTGTTGCACTACCCACCATCATCTTAACGTTCACCATATATGAAGGTTTGGCTGGTAGAGAATGCCATGGGGCATTAAGTCCGCCTTTTGTAAAAAAAAAATACAATAAAGTTTTTAAATAAATAAATAAATAAATAAAAATAAATAATATAGAAAAAGACATTCATACATAAATAATAATAGGTATGTATTAAACTAATATCCTTAAAATCACTGTTATTAAAAAATATAATGATATGAGTATCTATAATGCAAGTCCTGTTGGCAAACGAGTCAAACAAACACAGTGGAATATAGAACAAACAAAATTATAAATATAAAAGTGAATGTATCTATAGTAAGTCTTTTGTAATATGTAGATGAGACAGACACCCACAATAGTTTGTGGCGAGAGACCGCAAAGCGTCGTTCGTGATTCGTGGAAAAAAGAGGTCTTTGTTCAGTAATGGGTCATTTAAATGGACTAATAATAATAGTAATAAACTTTACCGCTGCTTATTATTTCTTAGCGGCCGGAGTTAGCCGACATTTTTGACAGTTAATGAGCTAGTTGATTGAGGGTGTTTTCCGATCACATCGGAGACATCCTCAAGAAAGCTAGGTTGCCTAGTGCCCATAACCATAGAGCTTGTTTGAAGAGAATTGTGAATGTGAAGGAAGCGAGAGAGTTGTGTCAGGATCGTGGCAAGTGGCGCTCCATTGTCTTTGTCTATCCCTGTGTAAAGAAGGCGTGACGATTTGATTGATTGAGCTAATAATGATTCTTTTAATTAATGGCGCATGTGTTGTTTGTACTGATACAACAATACCATTCTGCCAACGTCAAGTAGAAAAGGTTAACATGATGATATTAGTAGGATTCTCCACAGTGCCCTCTAAGAACAGAGGTACACGTGGAGCAGCGCCACACGCCAGACTTTTAGCCATCAGCTAACAAGAACTCCCTTAAGTGAAGTTATTGACTGATGCTCAGGATGCACCGGACAATCTGCTTTCCGTATTACCGAAGCGATATGACAAGCAGACAGACGAGAAGGTCCGTCCGACAATGCGCCTCGAGCTAATGACTATTTAAAAATTACAGGGGGGGGACACATTTTACTACTTTGGAAGTTTCTCTCGCGCAAACTATTCAGATTAAGACAAAATGATATTAGAAACCTCAAATTCATTTTTAAAGACCTTTCTACAGATACCACACATGTATGGGTTTGATGAAAAAAAAAATTTTGTATTTCAGTTCTGAGTATGAGGAACCCTCAATTTTTTTTTATTTTTGTGTGAAAATCTTAATGCGGTTCACAGAATACATCTATTTTCCAAGTTTCAACAGTATAGCTCTTATAGTTTCGGAAAAAAGTGGCTGTGACATACGGACGGACAGACAGACACGAGGAATCTATAAGGGTTCTGTTTTTTACTACGGAACCCTAAAACACGACGTAAAAAACGAAATAAAAAGGTGAATGTGTTCCGAAGTTCTAACCTCCTTGCTTAGTGCTAATAGATCTTTGTTTGGTTCTAAACTACGACCGGTCAATAACCATTATATAATACTATCATAGCACATAGATACCGTTTATTTATTCCTAGAAAGTACCCGCATAGTTCAATCGATACACACGAATGTGCACATAAAGGCATACACGACGTAATACATTATTAATTGAAATTCCTTTGAAGGGGTCTCTAACCCTTGAGTACAAAAAACACTTTGAATAATTGATGAAATACGCTCGAATGTATAACTGACCTAGTGACACATAACATGGAGTGTTTGAATAAAAATGTAACAATTAATTAAATCTTTTTAAAACTGTAGCATAATATAGCTTTATAGACGAATTTCTTTTCATCATATGCCTTTCCCAAATCACAGTAGAGTCCAACCATGCGTAAAAGACAAGAGGGCCTATGCGAAATGATTTAATGAAAGTACGAATTTATAAATCTGATGTGTATGGATGCGTTAAATAAGGCAGGCCCGATTTCTGACCAAATCGGAGACAGCCCCAAGAAGGCTGGGTTGCCTAGTGCCCATAACCACAGAGCCTGAATGAAGAGAATTGTGGATGTGAAGGAAGCAAGGGAGTTGTGTAAGGATCGTGGTAAGTGGCGCTCCATTGTCTCTGCCTATTCCTGTGGGAAAAAGGCGTGACAATTTGATTGGCTGATTGATAGTAGACAGTTAGTGGTTATTTGTCAGTCTGGCACTGCATATATACTTTGGTTGTCCTGTTTCTATGATATAAGCACTTTAGTAGCTTAGTATAGAAATGTATAATAATAATAAAAAAGACATGATGGGTCTAAAGGTGCCAACGGGGTAAATAACGGAGCCAAAAAATAAGGGTTTTGTCATATATCAAGTCACAAGTGACAGCCTCTTTATAGTATTCATATAAATATATCTATTTTTTAGGTGTAATGTTCGAAGGGAAGGAGCGCCTGATGCCTGACGCAGAACAAGTGCTATGTTCAGTCGGCGGTCGTGTAGCTAACGTTAATAATTCTACAGCAAAAACGTACATAACGTTTCGGAGAGCTCATCCTACTGCACCCTGTAACGCATTGGTCGTAGTCGATATTTGCATAGTTATTGCAAGCAAAGCTGAAACGCCTCCCCATGCGTTTTGTATGATACACAAGAATCTAAATAAAGGTATGTTATATTTATTTATTTTAGTATTTTCTTAGATTTTGCGCGGAGATTGATTAATGAATTAAACAAATTTGTTAATCAAAACCCAAATAAACGCGATATTAAGCCGCATAAAATTTCGTTATTTATTTTAATCAATTTTTTCTACCGTAGTTTGCAGCTGATGTATTTTTGTAATGCGACTCGTCCTATTACTACCCCGCCTGATGTTAAGCTGGAGTGCGTTCCATGAATGGAGGTGACTGCTATGCCAACTTACAAGCTGATCCCGAAACGCGACTATGTAACTTTACGGTCTGTATATTTGTATGTGGTGGTACTACCCCGGATTGACAGACTGGGACCACTCTATGATGACCACACTAGGAGCAAATTTCTGTCTCTTTTTTATTAACAAATATTTGCAATATTTAATATAATCTTTAAAATGTTACTTCAAAGGTTAACTTCAAATTTTTACGAACTTCATGAAGCAACAAACGTCAAAGTGATCATGTTTTTAAAATAAATTTTACAAACATTACTACATGGCGACCGTCATGTAGTAGTAAAGCAATGGTCTCGCAAACCAAGAAACCTCCAGTTTAAAACTGCTTGCCAGTACCAATGTATCTTTGATATATGTACTTTATTCGTCCTTTATCTATGATAAAAGCATGTTTGGTAGCTAAGTTTAGGAATGTTTAAAAAATATGTATCTATATTTCATAATGATTATTCAATTTCAGGTTTAATGGGAAGCGATGTATATTTATGTTATAAGAAATCAATGAACCGTCCTCCTTTGATAGCATACAAACCAGAAGTTTTATTTAGGTAAAATATTATTTTTATTGTTTGTACTTCAAATAAAATTAAATTTGTTTTGTCATAGAAAACGACACATAGTAAAATTAACAATTTACTATTACAATAGAAATGTACAAAGATAAAAAATTTAAGAGACACTAAGTTCGTTCCCCGTTCGCTTTTTTATTGAGACGCATCATCTGATCCCAACTTGCCTGATAGTAAGCACCCTTACCTACCATCAGTCAAGTTACATCAGTCCAAGAGCGCCGAGGACCAAAAATACCTTTTCATTATATGCTTGTCTCAGTTGCAAAGATAGGCGACAGTGGTAGTGGGAGGCAGTGGGCAGTGGTACCCAGTCTGCTGATCCGAGGTAATACCACCACTTACAAGTATACAGACCGTGAAGTGATTTAGTCGAGTTTCAGGATCAGCTTGTAAGTTGCCAGGCATGAGTAGTGATTGCTACTCACAGTTATTGAATTGTAGTAGCAGTGACATCCATTCATGGACCACATTTCAGGTTAACATCAAGCGGGGTGCTGTCAACTGTCGAGTCTTAATTTAAAAAAATAGCTATCTGAAATGTTAAGATTGTAAACAAAACTTGTAGTAGAGATTGAATTGAATCATGCACTTTCACTATTAACACTAATTAACACAGACAAGCTTTTGTAGTAACCGAGCCCACTGATAATTGTATGCTAATGTAAGACTTTTGTTATTACTATACTAGTGGCAGGTTATCTTGGCCTTTTTGACGTTTGATCCACTGATGAAGTTTTATATAAATTAATAATTATGTTTGAAGGAACAAATGTTGTTCTTTATAGTGACAACAAAGAACAGCAATTTGCTCCGTCAAACTTAGATATAATTTATACCAAACTTTACGAGCGTGTCAAACGTCAAAACGGCTATCATAGCGTGCCGCTGGTATAATAGATATATATTTTAATTTTATCGAGACGCGATTTCTGGTCTTAAGAGGAGTCTAAAAACCGATGACCGAAAAATAAAACAATTTAAATAAAACAAAATGAAACGGTTTTGTCAGTCGTTTGTGCTCTTGGATCTCTATTTGTTAACTATCAGACATGATGAGTAGACATGGACAGCATCGACAGACTGGTCAGATAACCACCAACTGTCCGCCTACCACTCTTAATCTGATCTCTGAGCCTATATGTGCCTCTTTTTTTATTTAAATAATATTATTAAAATATCTAATTTAATTATTACAATTCCTTGCTCCAACCGGGAATCGAACCCGGGACTTTGTGTGTTAACCATTGCGCCACATATAGGATCATCATCGTTTAGAGTGGAATCGCGCATTAGAACTTGTTTTATAATAGTGCAAAATACCACCGTTTCTTGCCAAAAGCAAATCAAATTTTGGCAAGAAACTGAAAACAATTTTCAGTACAAATAATTCTTATATTTAGTGTATATTTTAGCTCATTAGTTTAAATATAACAATATATTCACTTATTTGAAACGAATCGCTTGGTAAACAGACAATATTTACCAAATATATTAAAACAAATACTATACACTTTTCGTATCGTATCTGAACCTGAATCCCGAAAAAAAACAAATTAAAGCTGAATAAATAGGATATGGGACTTATGCATTGGTCTAGCTCGAAAAAATTTTTCATGCCCGTAGAGCAAAGAGAAAATTATAAAAAATTTGAAAATTTTTTTATTCGTTCTTTATCTAAGAATTTCAGGGCTACCGGTGCTCAAAAAAAATTTTTACCCAAAAAATTCGAAAACTAGTCTTTAAGCTTTAAAAGCTATGTTTTTTCATTTCTTGTACGACCATTTTTCACTGAAATACAGCCTGTTGAAAATTGCCAAAAAATTTAGTAAATTTTTATGTTCCTTTAACTTTTGCGAGAAGTATATATAAATAAATATGCATTTGCCCAAACTATCGAAGCATTCCTTTGTCATTCCTTATTCTATCCGCTATCGTGACTCCCTAATGACTGCATTTCTACAGCGTTTATTCTAATTTCGTTTCGAAAGCTTTGCAGCCATCGTAGTCACAGAGAGACGGAGAGAACGTCGGAATAATGAAAAATGTAAAATTAAAACCAAAATAAACGCGATAGTAAGCCGCATAAAATTTGTTTAATTCATTACTATACATATTATATTATTTCTTTTTATAGGTATCCATTGACAGAACGTCGTAGTTTAGCATTTCCAACGTCCGTGCCTATGTTCTGTCTACCCATGGGTGTTACATTGGAAATGTGGCCGAATAATGCATCAAAACCTAAACCAGTGTTTTCTACTTTCGTCCTAACTGTCGCTGATGCTACTGATAAGGTACGCTTTAAAATTTTCTATTGGGACTCTACATATGACAACACCCCGCTTTATGTTAAGCTGGAGTCCGGTCCATGAATGGAGGTCACGGCTACTACATTCAATAACTGTAAGCAGTGAAATCCACTATGCCGGCCTAGTTAGAACCGGCATCTTACACCCGAAACTTTTGCTTATTTTTTTATTAAATTAACATTTCTATACTAAGCTACTAAAGTTCTTGTATCATAGAAACAGGACAATCAAAGTAAATATACAAAGATACATTGGTACTCGTGCTCTCGATTAACGTAACCATTGCACTGTCACTACACCACGGTCGCCTTAACATCAGGCAAGTCGAGGTTAGATGCCAAGTCACAATAATAAAATACTTCTTTATTTTGTAGGTCTATGGTTCAGCAATGACATTTTACGAGAAATATGACCATGAGAGTTTATCTGATGAACAAATGGAAGATATTGGTTGGAGGAAGGGTGTGTCGCAGAATTCACACTCGTTACATGTTAGCAAATGTATATGTCTGTTGTCAAGATGGCCGTTTAGTGATACATTTGAACGGTGGTTGCAGTATATTTTAGTAAGTGATTTAGTATATTTGTATGTTATATTTCTTAAATAATCAAATAAAAATGTCACGCCCCTTTCCCACAGGGATAGGTAGAGACAATGGAGCGCCTCTTGCCACGATCCTGACACAACTCCCTCGCTTGCTTCACATTCACAATTCTCTTCATACAAGATCTATGGTTATAGACACTGGGCAACCCATCTTTCTTGAGGATGTCTCCGATTGTTCTTAAATAAGATCTTTAGTTTTTTTTTTACATTTCTCTAACAAGCTACTATGTTGTTGTATTACGGTGTTGTTGTTACGGTATTACGGAAACTAGGCGACCAAAGTATATTATTATATTAAAGGCGACCGGGTGTAGTGGCAGTGTAACGGTTACGCAAACTGAGAGCATGGGTTCAAAACCACTTGCCGGTACCAATGTTTGGTTGTCCTGTTTCTATGATACAAGCACTTTAGTAGATTAGTATAAACATGTAAAAATGGTTGCACAATAAGACGCGTTCCAAATGTCTGTTTTGCTAGGTTTGTTATTTAGTCATTTACTGATTGATTTTTCTCAACTATGATGGTTTTTTCCCCATCTAGTTGTTTCTAGGATCCCCTGGATTCTACGTCTATGATATATCATCAAGATCTCCTTAAGATACCCAATATTTTTTCTTTATTAAAATCTCTATTATTCTGTATACAAAAGTCGGCAGCCAGATGGCTATTGCTTGGCAGTCAAACCTTAAGAACATTGCGAATGTAAAAAAAGTTGACCAATTAGAAAAAAAAACGGCTGTTCGGATTATTTATGTTATATTTGCAGGAAATGTCATGGAGTAAAGTACCATTAAATATACCAGTAGAGAGATATATAACACATTTATTAGAAGAAGTGCCATTTCCAGATCCTAGGATATTATTACAGGTATTTATTTTGGTAACTCACTATGCGGAAAGGTAGACAATATGGTGATGATATCCCTGTAAAAAGTGCCAGCGCTTTCAGGTGTAACGACCACGAAGACTCGACATAAGAGTGATGTACTACCACTTACTATGCTAGTAGAATAAGAATAGGACAGGCTGTTGACTAACTTCACTTGACTGATTCAAAGGTGTCTTTTTCTTGACGGTCCGCAAAGAAAGATACTAAAGTGAAGTTGGTTGGAGAGTTAGGCGTCACAAAATGGCGCCGATTCTGTCGTATTCTTATTTTAATAGCTTTATACAGGTATACATACTACAAACTACGTTACCGGTTTCAACTAGGCCGGCATAGAAAATGTGTCTGCTGATTACAGTTATTGGATTGAAGTAGCAGTCACCTTCATTTACGGCTCGCACTCTAACATCGAATGACACCCCGCGAGTTGTCATTCGAGTCACGATAAAATAAATATTGCAATTAAAAAAAATGTCTTATTGCACTGTCAAATGATTTTTAAGATTGTTTCTTATAAAAAGAAACAATTTCATCTGTAATCTTGTAGATATTGAATATCATAGATTAAAGATGGGTCGATCTCGATTTTTTTGAACCGTGTTAGATCGATTTAAATATATGGATAACCCGATTCGCAAACCAAATTGACAATTCCGTCCGACAATATAAATTGCCTAATACACCGTATGGTTTGCTATAGAATTTTAAATGTTAAATACAATTAATAAATTTGGTGTCTGATCTAAAATTATATATACTTAAGTATATAATAGTTCAAACCGGTTTACTGTAGATGTGAACTGACGCAACTCGGTTTAGGTCTTAACTCGGCTTAACCCGAGATGAAAAGTTGAGTTGTTACATCTTAGTGCTTATAAACATTATAATAATTCCAGTTATCGCCAACAAATGCAAGCGATCGTGTAATAGTGACACGGAGGGATGACCAGCCCCTCGTTAGAAGCGGTGCAGGTTTTCGACAGTTGCTTTTGAATTTAGGACCCGATAATTGCCTTTTAGTTTTGGCATTAGCAATAACGGAACAAAAGATATTGATACACTCTTTAAGGTAAGTTTTTATGACAAAATTGGATGACTGAAACCAGGGGCGTAGCTACCGCCGTATCAATTATATGGGGCCCCTGGGCTACGGGGGCCTCCAACGGGCGTAAGCAAAAATTAATAAAAACTTGTCTTCACTCATTCTTTTCATGTGCCCAAATCATCAAAGCATTCCTTTGTCAATTATTGTCACTAAATCTTCTTTAAGACCACAACACATTGTCCTTTAATATGCTTTATATCTTTAATAAGATTGACAAAAGAAATTTATAAATCTGATGTCAATCACAATTTAATTAATGCATCCACATTAATCGAGACAGTCCAAAGAGGGTGTTCTCCGACCAAATCGGAGACATCCTGCAAGCTGGGTTGCCTAGTGCCGTAGAGTAGAGCCTGTATGAAGAGAATTGTGGATGTGAGGGAAGCGAGGGAGTTGTCAGGGTCGTGGCAAGTGGCGCTCCATTGTCCTTTTTCTGTGGGAAAAAGGCGTGACAATTTGAATTGAATCATTAATAAAGTAAAGCGTCTAACATTCACGTTAAGTGCGGGGAAGATCATGTCGTGTACAAGGCCTTACCACTAGCTATGTTGTGATGTTTTACCAGAGTTTTTAATTTCCTATTGTCTATTGCAGGCCAGATACACTAACAGCCGTCTCGGAAGCTGTATCAAGCTTATTATTCCCTTTTAAGTGGCAATGTCCATATATACCACTTTGTCCATTAGGTAAGTTATTATACCTTTTAAGCAATTCGAAGGTAGGCAGACAGCTAGTGATATCTGCCTAGTTTGCCGAACCAGGGTAGTATAACCAACTTTGAGTGTACAGACCGTAAAGTGAAGTAAAGTGTCTTAGTCGCGTTTCGGGATTAGTTTGAAAGTTACTACAACTACGCCGGCGTAGTGGATGCGACTGCTACTTGCAGTTATTTAACTATAGTAACAGCAATTGGTGCCCCTGCAACTACGCAAAGACATCGCGGCTCTGTGCGTCCTCTATCGCCTATACCACGGAGAATGTTCCGAAGAGCTCTTCTCTTGTTCCTGCCTCGTCCTTCCACACCCGTATGCGTGTGTGTATTCACAGCGTGAAGAAGCATCTTAGGTCGGCATAATGACAGCGAATGAGGCAGCCGGGAATAACTCGTTTTTTTCAGTCGTCGCCACGCTTGAACCTCCTCTTGCTTATCATCAGGCGGGTCGAGGTCAAATGTCGTGTCACAATAAAAAAAATTGCGTGAAGTGCAATCCATTTATGGACTGCACTCCAGCCCAACATCAGACGGGTTGTTTTCGTAATATATCAAAACCTCGTCATAACATGCCGAGTCACATGGCTAGCCATACAAATACATATTAAAATATAGCTTTTTGATACTTTTCTTTTATTGAAAATAGTTATGAATTTAGTCCTGGTACCCTTTTTGACATTTCATACCCGACTGTTTTTCTTTTTAAGTTCGTCTGATTTTTAAGGGATGATAATATTTTAATAATATAGATCTAAATATTATCTATTGATTGAGCCGACCATGGTATAGTGGCAGTGCAATGGTTACACAAACCGGAGAGCACGAATTCGAAACCACCCATCGGTACCAATGTATCTTTGATATATGTACTTAGTTGTCCTGTTTCTATGATACAAGCACTTTAGTAGCATAGTATAGAAATGTATAATAAAAATAAAAAAACATACATGTTCATACATGTTCAATAATAAAAAAATAATGTTTTATTATTAACAGGCCTGGCGGAGGTACTACACGCCCCATTGCCCTATTTAATAGGTGTTGACTCGAGGTTTTTTGATCTCTACGAACCGCCACCAGATGTCACTTGCGTCGATTTAGATACTAATAATATTACAGTAAGTTTATGAGTGATATTTCTTTTATAAAATAAGTAAATAAAATGAGAATACAGACTGTAAAATGACTTAGTCCCGTTTCAGGATCAACTTGTAAGTTGCCGGTTCAAACTAGGCCAGCATAGTGGATGAGATTTCATTTACAATGTTTTTTATAATGTTTACCTAAAAATAATATTGTATTATTTTTTAGATATGTGAATCGCAAAAGCATATATCAACAAAATTATTACCTAAACGTCAGGCGAGGGTATTGAAACAAACTTTAGAATCACTCAATGCCAAAATTCGTCCAGGAATGTTAGGTAAGCAATATCTTTCTTTATGTACTTTCCTCATAACAAAAAAACTGCTTCATAAAATTTATCTTAATGAATTTTAATATAAAATTTTATATTTTAAAGCCACATATTTACTTGTTAAAAATTATTGGCTGAAGGTCTTGTATCCAATCCTATAAATAAAAAGCTAAATGGTTTCACTATATTTAATATAGTATTCGATATATTGATATGATCCAATACTACTAGCGCCTAACTGAGAATGTTTCTGTCGTAGTGGAGTGGTGTTTTCATTCACATACCATTTCAGTTCAGCGCTATAACTGTATTATATATGTACTATATATAGTTTATAAAATAGATACTTAATAATATGTTTAGTAATGAATAATGTTTTATAGCTTCGCCAGTACATCATTCCAGCTCACAATATAATGGGGAACCTACTACAAGTCTGGATAGAGATTTCCAAAAGAGAAAGAAAGAAGTGAGTAGTTTTAGAAGTTTAGTACTTACTAAATATATATTTTTGATACCTATATACATGGTATAAAAATATTCCGGAAAATTCTAATTGGATACTAAGTAGTAAGTAGTTTTTGTTTACAGTGTTGTCACGACACAACTTGGTTCTTTAAGAGATTTACAGTTGTTTCGGTTTTGTTTCCGCGGATGCTATTTTTCCGAGCCCATTGTTTATACATTTATAAATTTGTATTAGTTTCTTTCGAGGACATTTTAGAACAACACTCTCTATGTGGGTGTATGTAACAGTAAATTATTTTTTTATTTAGGTCTGTGAAAAGTAGCATTTTGTTGTGCCTATCTCTGAGGATGTGGCGAGATAATTTAATTCATAATAATACTGAACTTATTTATACTAGTATTGAATGCTGAGTGCAATATTATACCCAAATATTTTGGCTTCGCTCCTTAACTACTCTGTGCATCTTAAACCTCCGCATCTAGATTACCATTTTTATTATTATATCATTTTTGTTATTAGCGTGCTGAATACTTTTGAGAGCACTGAGAGCAACTTATTTGGAACGATTTTTCCGCTCATACCAACAAATTAAGTCCTGGTACTTGACTTGACATACTAATAAATCGTAGTTTTTTAAACGCGACATCTCACCTCGACTTTCCGGATGCAAGGGGAAGTTTAAGAGATTAAGTAAGGAGAGGTCAACTGAATCTAATAGTTTTTTTTTAAATTCCACAGCAAGCCTTGGAGCTGCTAATACAAGAAGCATTTCTCCGCTTCATGGTGGTGACACTTCAAGGCTATAGAGGGTTCCTTATTCCTATTACAAAAGCGCCCACTGTTGGAACAACAGATCCGCACGCGCTATTTCAAATGGACGCATTCTTAAGATCAAGAGATAAGGTTTGTGTATTATTTATAACAAAAGTTTGTTAATACAAAATAAGGCAGCTGTTTGCTTCAGGTCTGAGTGTTTTAGAGTTGTAGACAGACAGTTTGTGGTCGTTTGTCCAGTTTGCCGATCCGTACTAGTACTCGGATCTGAATTGTACAATCCGTTAAGTGACTTAGTCAAGTTTTGGAATCAGCTCGGAAGTTGTCGGTTCCAACTAGGACGGCTTAGTTGATACGATTGCAAATTGCAAGTATTTGATCGTAGCAGCAGTTATTCATGGACTGCATCTCCAGCTTGATATGAAGCGGGGTACTCTCATATATCAAGCTACAATTAAAGAAAATCAAAAGGTCTGGACGAAATAAGTTCATTCAGTTCTAATGGTTCTAAGTTTTTGACATCAATTATAAAACGTTTATGGTGAGATTTTTACGACATATTCAAAAACCTGTGTAAAAAAATCGGTAAGACTGAAATCGCATATTGGGACTTCTCATATTTAATTAGACTTGTATGGTATTTAATATAAGTTAGACAAAAAGTCTTAAACCCTCAATAACTTCTTAGACCAAGCACTGTGAATCTAACTGGCTCAATCTTAAGAAAAGAAATCTTATTGCTCTTGTGAGCTCAGGGGGCAGAGCTCACAAGAGCAATGGTAATCACAATAAAGATCATTCCCATTTGTCAAAAAGTTACACTGTCGCTGTTAGTGTCGAAAACAACTTTTATGCATTCAGAGTTTCAATGAACATCGATTCTTAGTGTGTTACGCGGTCGCGAAGCTCATTAATAGAGTTCAACTCAATTGTCATTGAGTTACGCGCTCGGCCCGCAGCTAGGGTAGATTAGAGCTCCATACCAACCTTACATAATGGATTTATATTAATTCCTACAGACACAGCAAAGATTCTTTGCATACATGATGCGGACGCAGATGTTCACACGGTTTATTGAGGAGCGGTCTCTGGTGTGTGACATAGACCAGGGCCTTTCATTCTTTGACGAATGTATCGAGAAGATATCTACAACTGAGGAACCTTTGTTGGGGATGGACACGGCCAATGCTTCGGAGAGAACCGTATTTGTTTTACCACCGGACCCTCCGATCCCTGGTAAGAAATAAAATTGCCTATATTATAATTTTAGTTCGTGGCGAGCAATCGCCAAATGTCGTGAGTCATGGAAAAAAGGGAGGGAGGCCTTTGCCCAGCAGTGGGACAAATAAATAGGCTAATAATAATAATATAATAATTTCAAAAATATACCAAAAAATATTTGCCAATATTTAATTTATTTATTTAAGTCGATTGCGTTCTAGTATTATTGAAATAGTCTTGCAAATAAAGTATTACTTGCAGGCACTAATGATAAGGCAACCGTGGTGCAATGGTTACGCAAATCAAGAGCACGGGATCTAAACTAAAAAGAAATTTGATATACAATATATACTTTGGTTGTCCTGTTTCTATGATACAAGTACTTTAATAGCTTAGTATAAAAATGTGAAGAAAGAAAATACAGAATTTTATACAAATATTTTAATTTCATAAATAAATAATGATCCTTAAAACCCTTCATTTCTTTAGTTGCGTTGAAATAGTTACCACATTTCTTTGGCCGGCATAGTGTCAACGACTGAGGTAACCATAAACTGGATTGTTTTTTTGGTCGTCGGCGCTCTTAAACTTCTTGCTTTGCCATCAGGCAACTCGAATCTATAAAAAAAACATTATTTTTTTATCAGGTGAAACGTACAGATACGAGAAATTCGAACTAAATCCAGCCTTATTAGTAAAGAGTGGTGCTAAGAGTAAAACGGGAGCATTGAACATGTTGTCGGCTGAACAGAAATCTGCATTAGCATCGGCTGAGTCATTGGGCGAAGCTTCTCCCATGGCTAAGAGGACTAAACAAGAAATTGCTGCTGCTCAAAAGTAAGAAAACAAAACCTTCTCTTCTTGCGTCGATTTATTTTAGCCGGCATAGTGACGACGACTGGGGCAGCCATGTACTGACTAGGTTTTTTCAGTCGTCATGCATTCTTGCTTGCCATCAGGCGGGTCGAAGTCGGATGTCGAGTCATAATTAAAAAAACAATTTTTCATTGTTCAGGATCTCATTATTTTTGCTTGATCATATGATGCAAAAATCGTTTTTTTAACTGTAGTAGCATTTGCCTCTATTTATGGGCCACACTCCAGCTTAACATCAGGTGGGATGCTGTCATATGTCGAGGCACAATACAATAAAATGTCTCCCTTCAGCTATCTTTAATTTTGTTTGTCAACGTCTTGGGTTCAACTAGGCCGGCATAGTGGATGTTACTGATTACAGTTAATTAAATGTAGTAGCAGTTACCTACATTCGTGGACTGCAATCCTGCTTAACATCAAGCGGGGTGCTGTCATATGTCGAGTCATTATAAAAATAAAACTCTATTATACTGTCAGTGGCCCAGCAATGAGAGACGGTGCAGAACAACTCCACTTTCTTTTATTTATAGGAAAACTCAATAAGGAATGTTGGAATAATAAAATATGACATTTGAATAAAAAATGGCCGACATAGTGGCGGCGGCTGAGACAGCCGTGAACTCGATGTTTCAGTCGTCGTCACTCTTGGAACTCCTCTTGCTTATCATCAGGAGAGTCGAGGTCAAATGTCGTGTCACAATAAAAAAAGTCAGCCATTTATTTCGTTTTTATTTTATTTATACAGGTTAGCCCGCAAATTAAGTTTCTCTCATGAAGGTTGGGCCAAATGTCTACTCGGAGCCTGTTACTCGCTCTACTTTTTATCATTGCCGTGTCGCATAATGGTAAATCGTGGTAAAGAACACGCCACCTTGCGGTCAGCTTATGAACTACTCGAGAAAGCTACCAAATTACGAGTGCCCTGTGATGAGGTTGGATTGTTTAAATATTTATACACACTAATATAAAGCTAAAAACTTGTTCATAATAGAAGTTTTATTTAAAACTATGCACAGATTAATTTAACGAAACATCATTCATTTTTGTACTAATTGTAATGCCCAATTATAAAAATATGTATATAAATGGTAGTTTCAATACCTGTATTGATAAAACTAATTGCTGCTCAATTGAGTTATTTGGAAAATAAGACATGGATTGTGTATAGTCTCTCAATCACGAGGACACGCCATTTTAACAACTCCGCTTTGAACTGTCAAATTATAGTTTAACCATTTGCACACCTAAACTATGCAAAATAAATTATGTTTTACATTTACATTGTGATCTTCCTACATTCTATTTTACAATGTATATGTCCCCATATAAAATGAATAAAGTCCTTTAGACGATTCTTAGTTAGAATAGATTAAAACAGATCTTAGCGCCCTGAAAGTAAATTATCTTATTTTTCAAATATATTTATTTATTTTGAGACCGGCGTAAAACGCTTCCAGACCTCTTTTAAATATTTTCTAATTACCTATGTGAATATGGAATATTTAAGAGGATGTAGTGACAAGGATTGACAAAGGAATGCTTCGATGGCTTGGGCACATGGAAAGGATGAGTGAAAGTAGATTGACGAAAAGAATTTATAAATCTCATGTTAAACGAGGCAGGCCCAGGATCGGAGACCAAATCGGAGACATCCTCAAGAAAGCTAGGTTGCCTAGTGCCCACAACCACAACCAAGAGAATTGTGAATGTAGAGGAAGCGAGGGAGTGGTGTTAGGATCGTGGCAAGTGGCGCTCCATTGTCTCTGCCTATCCCTGTGGGAAAAAGACGTGACAATTTGATTGATATTGAATATTTTTTTATTTAAAGTATATTTTATTATTTTTTCGTAGGTATGCTATCGAGTAATGATGCAATTATGCGGTATTCACTCTTTGCCAGTGTTGGCAGTACAACTTCTGTTTCTTATGAAGAGAGCGGGATTACAACCCAACGCTCTGACATACGCTTTTTACAATAGATGCGTTTTGGAAGCACAGTGGCCCCAAGATATGCCCAGGTTCGTATTTCATGAGCTACGTTTATTTAGTATTTTATTTATATTGGTGTTAAGATGCTATCTTGCTCTTGAAGGCGATCTGCATTGCTGTATGGTGTTCAGCCTTTTTTTTTATTTAATTTTTTCGTGGGGAAATCCTCATGGATACTCCTTGTTTCTCGGGGTAGTAACCAGGATTATGCCGGACTCGTACCGGCTAAAACCCCACGGTGACCTCCGTCATCATGAACGCTGAAGATTGGGAGCTAGGGTACATTCTTCAGACATCTCCAGCGGTATGGTGTGCAGCCTGCCACCGTGGTCGAGTGGTAGTGGAATGGTCACGTAAACCAAGAACTCCCTGTTCAAAACAATTTACCGGTACAAATGTATCTTTAATATATGTACTTTGGTCGTTTAGTTTTTATTATACAAGCATAAATAAATCATAATTATTTAATTTTCACAAAGTTAATTTCTATACTATTGAAAGATAGGTAAAGACATATATCTCTGAATTAGATTTTTTAAATATTTTTGTTGTTTTTTTTAAATATATCTTTAGTTTCTATACTAAGCTACTAAAGTGCTTGTATCCAAAAAACAGGACAACCAAAGTACATATTATATTAAAGATAAATTGGTACCGGCAAGTGGATTTAAAGCCATGCTCTCAGATTGAAATACCACTACACCACGGTCGCCTTAAATATAATATTAACAACAGTTTTTTTTATAATTTTGCAGTGGATCTCAATTACTATGGAATAAATTACGTATTGCGATCTTGGGAGCTGCATTGTTTCGGAAAGCTGGGTTACGTCGGGAAGCTAGAAGGGGATCTGGTGCAAATTTACAAATTAGTGGATCTGCTGGTATGATTCCATTTTTATTATTGCATTATCTCAAACAAGTATTATCACATTGCGACTACAATGCTATCTGAATATTGTTTTAAGTACTTTAAGCTTCCCTAAAATAAAAATTTACAGCAATATAAACAATTTCGACCACAATTAATCCAATTCCCAAGACCAGGAAAAATAGTAGCTTTTTTCTGCTACGAACATTGCGAAATCGAGTGGTTACCCAAACAATAACTTTGTTTCATCGCATTGTCACTTACTAACTTATACAGGTATATTAGGTGCGCAACTAAGTTCTCGCTGTTTTTTTTATTTGATGAAAATGCCACATTGTGAAAAAATGGTTACAACGAATCATTCAAAATATTTCCCATCGCTGGCGACAACTTTTCCCATCTTTCTGGCAGAGCTCGTATATCGTAACGGTAGAAGTGTTCTGTCTTTCGAGGCTATCCACGAATCAAGCCATTTTGAGATATCTTCATATGAGCGGAACTGCTGATTAGCCAACGGAACAAGTAATAATCGGAATATATTTAAATATCTTATTCAAAAAAATATGTATTTACCTATCTTTAAAAATCGCCTATATCAACTCGAAAAAAAATTATTTTTAGGTGGTACATTACCTCGAGTTCGATCAGCAGCGGCTGTTGGAGATGGTGCGGAGCTAGCGAACCTCGCTGGGCTTGCTGCTTGCGAGCCCACTGCAAGTAGGACTAGTCTGGATTCCGGTAAGTCTATTTAGGTTAAAGTTTTGGGTAGACATATTAATAACATAATTGAAGAAGATTTTCTTTGTTGCTTGTAATATGTACAAAGCCTAACTTAATGCCTCTTAGACATTCTCTGCCAGTTAACCTTAGAGACCAGCGGATTAAAATAAAATAAAGAATAAGTTAATAATAAGTATAAACACACTAATAAAAGTAACATACATAAATATTAGGATATAATAAACTAACAACCCTAAAGAGTGGTAGGCAGTAGTACCCAGTCTGCCGATCCGGGGTGGTACCACCACTTACAAGTATACAGACCGTAAAGTGATTTTCGGTCACGTTTCGGGATCAGCTTGTAAGTTGCCGGTTCCATCTAGGCCGGCATAGTGGATGTGATTGCTACTCACAGTTATTGAATTGTAGTAGCAGTGACATTCATTCTTGGACCACACTTCGGCTTAACATCAAGCGCGGTGCTGTCATATGTCGAGTCACAATAAAAAAAAAAGATTTTATAACACAAAGAAAATCTAGTTACAGTATAGTGGATTTATACAGCAAAATAAGTTATTATTATTAGACTATTTCATTGTCACACTGCTGAGCAAAGGCCTCTTCCGCCCATGACTCGACACTTTGTGGTCTCACGCCACTGTCTGTTATTGGAAGGCATCTAATCTCGCATCTCTGTTTGGTCCAACTCCGATTTCCTATGCAAACTGTAGTGGACTCAATAGTGGACTTTGCCCATATAAACTAAAAAATATTCCGTGTTTTAAAAATATTTTATTACATTATTATTTTTATATTTGACCTTGACTTGTCTGATGGCAAGGGAAGTTTCCTTAGTCGCCGTCACTATACCGACCAAAAGATATTTTTGTTTATTCCTTACTAACCATTTAAAACAATTAGTTAAATAATTTTAGGTTGTATTTTAGGTGGAAATTTCTCGGAGAATAAATGGAATGGATTCGATGCGCTTTGTCGTCGTGGTGGACATATTGTGAAAGCTGCACCGGACACGCTACCTAGGGCGCCGAGGATATCAACTGTAGCGGGGATTTTAATATCAGGTATAGTCTGTCTAAGCCGAAATGGCGCGCCCCTCCACTGCATTTAAGCACACGTGCAAATATGGTTGCAACACAACGAAAATGAAATTGTAATTAGTCATTTAGTTGTTGGTTGGACACAAAAGGATGAGCACGCTGATGAAGTATAGTAGAATAGTTAGTAATATTTGTATTTACAGATTTAAATAAACTAATAAAGTGGAGGGGCGCGTCATTTATAGTTAGACAAGCTATAGTTTGTTTATTTTTAACTGTAGAGTTTGTATGAAGAAAATTTTGGATGTGAGGGAAGCGAGGGAGTTGTGCAAGTGGCGTTCCATTGTTTCTGTCTACACCTGTGGGAAAAAGCGTGACAATTTGATTGATTACTTATTTTATATTGTGACTCGTTGTTTACTACTCTTAAACAACGAGAACCGGAGCAAACCTGTCTCTTTTTTATTAAAAAATGTAAAATTTGCATGTTATTCTAATTAATCAATATTACAAATAAATGAACCAAAGACAAATTAACTCAAAAATTATAATGTCTATTTCACGTCTCTTTTCACTATCTTGAATCTAACTGACTCGCGCTCTCGCTACTCACTTTTTTTTTCATACAACCATTCATAGTTATGGAATCATTATAATACTCCTGATTTTATTCCCATAAAAGTAGGTTACTCCTAAGTTCCCACATCCTCTAATAAACGTCTATTAAAATATATTTATAATTTTACAGGTCTCCCATCCAATCCAGATCTTTGTGAAGAAACGAGACAAAGAAGTAACTCTTTAGGTGAAATAGATTCTGCTACGAATTGGAAATCAGTTGGAAAAAGACAGGTAAGAAGATTAACTCACCTATATATTTTTGCTATATTTGGATCCTTTAGGCGGTGTATGAGAAAGCACTTCTAGCCGACTGGGGCAAACGTAAACTGAGTCGATTATGTATATTGCAAAGTGATATTATGTACTTGGTCTTTTTATTTCTATGTATGTTGCAAGCACATTGAGTAGCTTAGTATAAAAATGTAAAAAAAAAGTTCTGAAGCGCAAACTTTCATTGACAGTACATTTTCCTTAAAAGTGTTGAGGTAGGAGCTGCTTGCTGCTATGTTGTAAGAAAACCAAGTTCAAGTTTTAACAGAATACTTTATTATTGTACTTTAGTCTTAATATACATTTGGTATACATTGAATCGGTAGCGGTTGCGTCCCGTTGCACTCGCAGTGGATTTGCTCTTGCGGTCGAAAGATGGCGCCGCGTAGTGTGAGGTGCGGCGCCCAATACGAACAAGGTACCGCGCTTATATAAAGGGCGCTTGTCGAGTCTGCTTCAATGGAGCGCGCGCGGCGGCGGTGTACGGCTGAGGACTTCACAACCGGTTTCAACTAAGCGGAGGCCGAACCGGTTTCGGGCGTGCGTCGGCGTCGAGCTTGCTGATGGCGTCAATGTTGCAATTTTATATTGTAGTGCAGCTACAGTGCTCCCCCCCAAGCGTAGCGTACGGGTGGTATGATAACCCGTCCGGATTTAGTTGTCGTCACAGGATTGCTTGGTTTTGTAGGCGTATTCGTCTCACTGATAGGGGCTTCAATATCTTCATGGAGAACATAGGCTGGTTTAAGACGGTCGATTGAAATGTTGACAACTTTTCCGGCCATTTGCAGCGCGTAATATTTGTCATATCTCTTCACGACACGATGAGGGCCTGAGTACGGATGTTGCAATGGTTTCCGTACAGCATCTATTCGTACGAATACGCTATCGCAGGTGTGCAGGTCCTTGTGAATGAAAGTCTTCACGATCCTGCCATGCGTTCGTTGTACCGGCTTCAAGTCGCTTATGGCCTGTCGAAGTCTTTCTACATAATCGTGTGTCATCGGCGTGGAGTTCGAAGTGGGGACGAAAAAATCTCCGGGCAAACGAATCGTGCAGCCGTATGTTAACTCTGCAGGGCTAGTGTTTGTATCGTTTCTAACGGCTGCGCGAAGACCCATAAGAACGGTTGGAAGCTCTTCGGTCCATGTTTTTTTAGCGCAGAGGCGTGTCATGAGTGCTGTTTTAAGCGATCGGTGCCAACGCTCGACTATCCCATTGCTCTGAGGGTGGTATGATGTTGTACGAATCTTCTCAATGCCGAGCAGTTTAGTTAAATTTGTAAAAAGGTGACTTTCGAACTGCCGGCCTTGATCCGATGTTAGAAAGGCGGGGCAACCGAAACGCGCTATCCATGTTTCATAGACTACTTTTGCTATGACTTCTGCGGTTATTTCGAAAACTGGTACGGCTTCAGGCCATCTCGTTCGGCGATCGATCATCGTTACGATATATCGATGGCCCTCCTTAGAAGTAGGTAACGGTCCCACTATGTCAATGTGCAGGTGCTCGAAACGGTCTCGTTGAGGAAACTCTGCGATGTTGCTCAAGGTGTGTCGTTGAATTTTGGATGCCTGGCATTTCATGCACGTTTTTGCCCATGTCGCAACGTCTGTGTTCATCTTCGGCCAAAAGTATTTTTCTTGCATTGCTCTCCTTGTCGAACGAATGCCAGGATGGCTAATATCGTGTACTGCGTTAAATGCGGTTCGACGATATTCAGCTGGTAAGTACGGGCGGAGTTTTGAATTTGATGTTTCGCAATATAACATTCTATCGGAGTTCGGAATTGATACCTTCTTCATACTTAATCGCTCGTTGTTCATCAGCAATGTGGTAAGTGGGTCCTTCTCTTGCGCATACGAGACTTGATGGTAGTCGAGTGTGCCGGGACAGCTGATGGTCTCTATACGTGATAGCGCGTCGGCTACGATGTTATCTTCGCCGCTGATATGGCGTATATCCGTAGAGAACTCACTGATAAATAATAGTTGTCTCGTTCTTCGAGGAGTTTCACTGCTTGATGGTGGTTTTGACAGGGCATAAGTGAGCGGCTTGTGATCAGTATATATGATGATCTCGCGGCCTTCAAACATTTTTCTGAAATGTTTTACTGCCATATATATTGCTAGCAGCTCGCGGTCGAAAGTGCTGTATTTCTCCTGTGCACTTGTAAATTTTTTAGAGAAATATCCTAGAGGCAGCCATATTCCATTCATTTTTTGCTGCAACACAGCACCTGCGCCTTTATTCGATGCGTCACACATAATTGACATCGGCGCTGAATGGTGGGGATGAGCAAGCAATGCGGCGTTTGATATGCTACTCTTGCATGCTTCGTACGCTTTTGACGCGTCTTCTGTCCATTGTATCTTTGTTTTGTCCTTTTTCTTGCAGTTATGCATGTATGCATGAAGTGGTGCTTGAAGTGATGCAGCGTTCGGAATATTTTCGCGGTAGAAGTTTATCATACCGAGGAATCGGCGCAAAGCTTCAATATCATCTGGCCTGGGATAGTTTGTGATGGCTTCGATTTTTTCTTGAGGAGGTCGAATACCGTCTGCTGATACAATATAGCCCAAGAACTTGACTTCATCGCGGCC
Organism: Tinea trinotella; assembly: GCA_905220615.1. Taxonomy (NCBI): domain Eukaryota; kingdom Metazoa; phylum Arthropoda; class Insecta; order Lepidoptera; family Tineidae; genus Tinea; species Tinea trinotella. The sequence goes on along the minus strand of HG992321.1, from coordinate 7,090,111 downwards.
TAGGACACATTTTGATGGGTTAATAGTTATTCCAAACTTGTTAAGGCGTTGCAAAACCGTGCGCAGATCTTCAGCGTGTTGATCTTCGTTTGCTGACGCTATGATGAGGTCGTCAACAAATGGGAAAACGTTATGCAACCCAGTCAATACTTGGTGAATGAAGCGTTGGAATGTCTGTCCAGCATTTTTTAGCCCGGGACACATGCGCGGGAACTCATATAACCCGAATGGCGTTATTATTGCAGTTTTTTCGATGTGATTTTCGTGAACGGGTAACTGCTGATACGCTCTGTTGAGGTCAATAGTTGAAAAAATCTTCATGCCGTTAAGCTGGTAGGTGAAATCGCGTAATCGTGGCACAGGGTAGCGGTCGGGCGTTGTAATTGAGTTCAGTCTTCGATAGTCCCCGCACACACGAATGTCGCCATTCTTCTTAGGCACGACATGAAGTGGGCTCGCCCACGGGCTCATGCTGGGTCGACATAACCCCTGCTCCATCATAATCTCGAATTCTTTCTTGACTGCAAGATAGCGATGAGGCGGGATCGGACGTGCTTTAGCATGTAGTGGACGGCCTGTGGTTTCAATATAGTGTTCGACGTTGTGCTTCGGACAATTTTTCATTGATGACGGCCTCGTAATATCCGGAAACTCCGCAAGTATTCGGTGGTATTTCTGTGCTACATCTATGGTCCGTATTGTAGGCTCCGTGGACGTACAGGGCGTTGCTCGTGTAGATAGCTTTGTCTGCTTATCTACAAGACAGTGGCCTGCGAGGTCAACTAATAGTTTATGATGACGTAAAAAATCGGCTCCTATAATCGGCTTACTGACAGCTGCCACTATAAACTTCCATCTGAATGGTTTTCGCAACTTGAGGTCGAGTTCGAGAGTCTTTTCGCCAAACGTAGATATAACACTGTTGTTCGCAGCATATAGGTTAAATGAAGTCGGCGTTGTGTTGGCTCCCTTCCGTTTCGGTATTACTGATATGTTTGCTCCGGTATCAACGAGGAAAGACAACTTAGTGTTCTGATCCGTGATGAATAGACGGTGTGGTTTAACCCATTCGCCGGATCCCGTCGCAGCCAGCGTGGGTACTAGTTTTCCGTGTTTTTATTAACGTTGAAACTGCATGGTGGTATACACTTCCAAGCTTCTTTTCCAAAACGACGATGAAACCGACAGTATCTGTTGCTTTGCCCGGAGAAACGCGGTATAACTTGATGATACGTTCTTGTTTGTGCTCTGCAATGGCAGCGAGGCGCTGCTGCAACGCGATCCACATTAGTTCTTCGCATTTTCAATTCGGCGATCTCACGGCATAAGTGCTCGATCTTCTCATGTATGTCATCATTTTGTTTAGGAACTGGCGCACTGGTAGACGGCTGTGGTTCAGATACGGCGTTGATTTCTTGGCGCGATTGTTCGTATACTCTGTCTGCAACATTCGCGAGCTCAGTAAGGCCAGGGTCCTTCATAATGCTCTCGCTGACCGTGAGTGCAGCGCGGACCGCCGGGGGTAGATGGTTCGTCCACATGACACGTAGCGCCGCATCTGTGAAGTTGCGCTTGGCGAGAGTTTTCATACGACGAAGAAGCTGTGATGGTTTCATGTCACCTAATTCCAGCTCTGATAATAGTCGCTGAGTTTCGCGTTCTTCCGTTTCGCCATACACCTCTATGAGCCGACACTTGAGTGTTTTATACTGGTTTTCTTCTGGGGGGTCCAAAAGTATATCGCCAACTTCGTCTAAATCTTGTCGTTCAAGTTGGCCAACGAGGGTTGCAAACATGGCTTTGTCCCCCTTTTTTTGTGGAGATGTGACTGTCTCAAACTGAGCAAACCACATTTTGATCCGGTCCCTCCAGATAGTCGGGATTCGGATAGCCGTGGACACCCCAGAAACTTCATTTTCTTGAGTTGAAACTGTTTTTCCTCCTTGGTCTTTTGTTTCTGACATCTTCTTTAGTCGGGGTCACCACTGTTGAGGTAGGAGCTGCTTGCTGCTATGTTGTAAGAAAACCAAGTTCAAGTTTTAACAGAATACTTTATTATTGTACTTTAGTCTTAATATACATTTGGTATACATTGAATCGGTAGCGGTTGCGTCCCGTTGCACTCGCAGTGGATTTGCTCTTGCGGTCGAAAGATGGCGCCGCGTAGTGTGAGGTGCGGCGCCCAATACGAACAAGGTACCGCGCTTATATAAAGGGCGCTTGTCGAGTCTGCTTCAATGGAGCGCGCGCGGCGGCGGTGTACGGCTGAGGACTTCACAACCGGTTTCAACTAAGCGGAGGCCGAACCGGTTTCGGGCGTGCGTCGGCGTCGAGCTTGCTGATGGCGTCAATGTTGCAATTTTATATTGTAGTGCAGCTACAAAAGTAAAATCATAGATGATATTTTAAATGATTTTTATAACTGTTTTTTTGTGCTTGTAACATTGAAAAATATTTGATTTATCATCTTTATTTATAAAGAATTTCTTATTTTTCTTAGACAATTCACGTTAGTCCAGAAAGTCCAACAGATCTTAGAATTTTGACGCGATCGGAAAGTTTCGCCGGTGATGCTCAAATTGTGCAGAATTTACAGAGGCTTTCTTTTACAGCTCGTAAGTAATTTTTTTCTTAATTACTTATTCAGGTAATATAATTGGCAGGTGAACTTTTGTTGGTTCAGCGGTAGTTTCTTTGTAAAATAATTATAATTTTCTTTGGTCGACATAGTGGTAATTACAGCTTTAAATAAAACCTTCAAATTACCTTCAATTTATGTCCAAAGGCTCACTGTTAGGTCCTACGGAATAAAATTTTTCTGTTAGCGGGGGCTGCGAAATATAAGTCTTTGCAATTGTGGATAAGCTAGAAAATATAGAAATATTTTATACTTTACCACCTTGCTACGATAATTATAAGATTCATAGATAATTAACTTGATTGTATTTGTTTTTTGCGTGATGTTAAATTTATGTTTTCTTACATGTTAGTAAATTACACATTAAGCGTGAAGCCACATAGTGCGGTGCGGCGTCGCATCCTAAACATTTTGCCGCATGCAAAGTTGGCTTCGCGCTAACTTTGTTTTTAACATCAGTTTTTCACTACAAAATTTTGAATAAAATTTCCAAGGGATTTGAAAACCACGCCGTCCAACCAGTGACTTAATTTTTCGCGCAGTATATAACATGTCAATCAAATATCTTACATATAAATATTATTTTCAGCTTCATCGAATCCAAAATCTAAATGTTCACGTACCTTAGCATTTCTCGAGGAGCCAGAGATTGAAGATAACGATAAATTAAGCAACACTCTTTCTTCACCTCTCAAGTATGTATTTTTGATCTAGCAACACTTTGTGACGATGCGGAAATCTGTTACTAGGTGCCGGTTTATTTATTCCAGAATATCACCCCGAACAGAAGTATTATCAGACGATCCTTTGGGAGCATTACGTGAACCTGAGATACCTCCAGAGCCCAAGGCTGAAGAGGAAGTGGCACCACCTCCCCTCAGACCGGAATACAGTGTCAATCCAAAATTATTTCATCTACGTAGTAATTCATTTCAAGACGATACACCGCATAATCCTGATGGGTATAACACTTCCATTATTGTATTTAGTGTGACGTAACATCTAACCTTGATTTGCCTGGTAGTAATCAAAGAGAAGTTCGAGAGTGCTGACTACTTAAAAAATTGACGGTTACCTCAGTCGCCGGTTAGAGGTGGTCATTACGCTTTGCTTGAATGCTCCAAGGTTATAGGATGAGGAAAATAGATGAGCTGGTAAAGCATTCCACGTTGATTTCACATATTTAAATCAAAATGAATAAATAAAAAGTTGCATTTAAATCAAACATTACAATGATAGAGTCTGAATGAAGACAACTTTGGTGTAATGGAACAAGAGAGTTGTGCCAGGATCGTAGAAAGTGGCCAGTGTATCTAGCTTTTTCTATGAGATTGGGGCGTAACCATTTAACATTTTGTGACTAACGTAGTGTAGCATAACCGCTAGTTCAATAAAACAATGAAACGTGATAACCTCGATAGTTTCCTCTCTTCGCAGGAAACTTCACAGGAGTGAGACTGTACCTGCTGGTACTGTGTCATCGAGTTTAGCAAGCCTTGGGAATACATTGAAAATCAGCTTTGGGTAAGTTGGTGAAATAATTACGATGAATTGCATAATCTAACTTTAACCATGACGAACATCAGAAAAGGATGAAATTTAATACAATTCCAAACCTTAGTTCCGTCCGTTGTCTACTATGTATAAATCATAGTTGACAACTGAACGTATCAGCAGTTGTCTGCTATGGATAAATCATTGCTGACTGACAACCAAACATATTAGCTGTCATATCAGCAAACACATTCCCCCAGCGATCTTCACAGTGACCTCTTGTTTGGCAGTCCATCAACTATTTTTACATGGGGGTGAATCTAGGTAAAGGTAGAAAAAATATCGTCGACATGAGCTCGATTTTGATTTAAATATTTTTTATGTATAATGATATATTACATTGTGTACTTACCTTTTATATTATTTTTATGTCGGGTTCCTTTTCACCCAAAGATTGTCACTATGCTTATATATTGAAGTTTATTATGTTGCACAATAAAGAAGATAAAATAGTTTTATAGTTATAGTTTAAATTTTTATATTTCTTCATTCAGAAATATGTAGAAGCTTCGGTCACAATGGAATCATTTTTGTAACTTTCGCCGATTTTACGTTTGTTATCGTTAAAGTTAAAACTGCAATTCACAGTTGTGACAGTTTTTGTGTAGTAATTAATTCTTCTTTGAAAGTTTGTTGTTTGAAAGTCTTGTACTCGTAAATAATAAATAATACATTTATAGCTAATGAGTTTATTGTCATCATATTTTTTTATTATTGTCATCAAATAAACGAAATATAACTATATGTAGAAATAGCACGTAACTGCACAAGTTGCATTTAATTATTTGGTGTTCACATTTAGATAAAATAATATGAATATGTGCATGATTACTTAACAAGTTTACTGTTCATTGACATTTACTATTCATTGTTATGTAGTCTTATTTACTAGCGAATTAATCAATTATCGATCACTATGCCGACGTGTTAATGTTGGACAGTCAGCGCTGATGTACAATAATTACTGTTTACCATTAGAATAGAAGCTACCATAATGCATCTCAAAGAAAAGAATGTCCGTGCTAGATTTCACTAGTTTCGGAAGCAAACTTTATTTATTTTAAATACTGTATAAATTAGTAAAACAAATTGGATAGAAAAAGTTCTCCGTGCACATTGATTAATTGCGATGAGGTACGGATGTCCACGTATTGTTACTCTATCCAATTTTCGTTAATAGCTACTAGCATTGAAATATGCCAAAAAATAAATACAAATTGTTAAAATAATTACATTAAATTGATCACATCATGTACTAAAATTCATTAGCACAATAATTTAGTTTTTGCTGTTTTTTTTTCGTATTTGTCATTGCACTAAAACATGTCTTGTTTGCTTGCCTGTTTGTTTTATTTAGACGGTATTCACCCGCTCGGCTATCATTTCGAAAGGAAAATATGAAAATCAGTAAATTTACTGGCGATATGTTCGACAATTACTTGAGGTAAGTCTACACTGTAGTGCTCGCATTAAGAACTGAGTAGTCGGGCCATAATTCATTGTAATTAGTCTGTCTTGCTCGCACTTATGACGGAGTCGATATTGTTGAATGTCATGATATGATTTTTAATTTTTTTTTTATAAAATTAAAGATATATGATAAAATAACTTGCCTTAGGGAATAAATTTTCCATTGCACACGTCTGTTGTAATCGAGGTGAGACAAATGCAAAAACAATCATAAGGCTAGCCGATAACTATTACTCGTAACTATTACTCGCATATGCCTTACCTATTAATAAGACGTAAGGAGTTACATTTTCATTGCTACTAACATTTATGGCCCAACTATTTAGTTCATAATGCGAGTACTATAAGAGCTAGCACATACACCAGAGATACAACTTTATTTGAGAATTGAGATTCAGACGAATCAGGTCACAGTTCTAGTCTTCCTATAATTTTATGAGCGCTGTTCTGTCTAGTCAGGTTATCGTTCATAAACATATTATGAGAATGATGCGATAAAACTACTAAATAAAGGCCCCGTCAGAAGCTATGAATTAATTACATCAACGAAATATCTTAATCAAGTTGCCTTTTTTGTAGCAACAATTACTAGTTAAGAAAATCTGACAAAACATAATCTACTTAAACTACGAGTAATAACACGTAACTATCGAGCAATTTTAATTGATCGGATTATATTTTAGCGTCGTTCAATGTTTGTTACAAAAAGGCTTCTCGATTGTAAATATTTGATCCGCCATTTTAAAATAAACGCGTTTTGCCCAAGCGCCTATTAGTTTTAAATACGCTTGAATAAGGTTTATACAAATTATAGCATCTCGTGAGGAGGATTTTATTAGACAAATAAAAACAGATTTTTGACATGTAATGATAGACAAACTAGATTCTGATACGCACTGTTTTGTGAAGCATTGTTTTATTTTGCATTTTTGCATGGATATTTTAACATACACGAACACATAAACGACGAAAGTATCTATCACGATAGAAACACAGGATTTTATAGAAAAATTGCCTATAGAACTTACACCGTGTGTTAGTTAACTGGTTTGGCAAACTAAGAGGCTTCGGTTCAATAATCACTAGCCAGTAGCAATGTATCTTTAATATTATGTAATTTGGTTGTCCAGTATCTATGATACAAACTAATAACTTAAAAAAAATGTAGGGGAAAGTCGGGTAGCCCCGGCCATATGTTCAAAGGGTATTTGAAGAAAAAAGTAATCTATTTTTCTTGCATGTTTTTAACATTTCTCTACTAAATCACTAAAGTACATATATCAAAGATACTCATGAGTGGTTTTTGAACCGGAGACACTTATTTGCGTGTCCATTGCACTACCACTGAACTACGACCTTTTTAACTAACTATTCCTATTGAATATTATTATTAATCCATTAATAGTTACAGGAACTAAAACATATTATTTATTTTTTAACAGTCCGAACTTCCAAAGCGGTTTGAGTAGTTTAAAATCTGCTGCTACAACTGTGGTAAAGAAATTCGATGAAATGAAGGAGGTGATCTCAGCAAACTCCACACCAGTTAAGGGAGCAATAGGGAACGCTACGACAGCGCTCAGCAATTTGATGACTGAAGACGATTCCAATGATGCGTCCTCCGAAATGAATCCTGATGGTATGGATTTATGTATAACTATAATCTGTATGAAAAAATGTGGATGTGAAGGAAGCATAGTGCCGGCATGCTACCCCCTCCTTTTTTGAAGTCTGTTAAAAAGCAAGAGAGTTGTGGCAGGATCGTGGAAATAAGTGCTCCGTTGTCTGTGTCTATTCTTGTGGGAATTAAGGTGTGATATCTAACCCGACTTACCATTAGGAAAGTCGAGGTACCTATGTTCACAAATAATTACACATAAGTACAATGCATATAATATAAACAAGTTTATCTATAAAATGTATCGTTTTAATTTACCAGAATGGCTGAGTGGTATGGGAGGTCGTCGCGCCTCTAGTGAAGCTGAATTAGTTTACTCAATGGAGAGAGGATCGTTGGCTACATTACTATCACATTTGCCTGATAATCTTTATCCACCATTACCAGTAAGTAATATAAAATACATATAAAAACCATATGGTTTGTAGATTTTGACTACAGGCGTGGTGTATTGATTAGTGTACCAGTCCGTTACGCGGAAAGACCCGAGTTTGATTTCCGGTCGAATCAAATATATGATTCATAGCTTTTATTTGTAATATTTAATAATGTCATTAAATATTACAAATATTTCTTTAAATAAAAACATAGGCGGTTATGTGCTACAGGTCTGGTTATTAAAGAGTCGTAGGCAGTGGTATACAGACCGTGAAGTGATTTAGTAGCGTTTCGGGATCAGCTTGTAAGTAGCCGGTTTTAACTAGGCCGGCATAGTGGATGACTGGCATACTATTTTAGATAAATTAAACATCATTGGTTAAATTTGTCAGCCTGAGTCCTTTGTCACTCTCCGTCTTGGGTTCAATTCCCAGTCGAAGCAAACATTTTATTCCAAAAATCGACAGTATTCCATTGTATGTATTTATTATTTAGTAGATGTGACTGCTACTTAAAGTTATTAACCTGTAATAGCAGTCACCTCCATTCGTCGACCACACTTCAACTTAACATCAGCCACAATAAATACAACTTTGGCCGGCACAGTGACGGCTACTGAGGCAGACGTGAACTAACTCGGTTGTATCAGTCGTCGTCCCTCTTGGATCTCCTCTTGCTTAACACCAGGTGGGTCGAGGTCAAATGTCGTGTAATTAATTTAATATAAAAAGAAATACAACCATTTTATCACCCTAATAATTTTATTTAATTTAAATATTTGCATGCCGCAGGAAAAGATTGAACGCGATCAAGAGAGCGTGTTTGTATCTATATCATCCTGTTCGCAATGCCATCAATGCTTGGCATTATTATATGATGAAGATATCATGGCTGGGTGGGCAGCCGAGGATTCTAATCTCAATACGAGGTGCACTGCATGCGGTAGACATACAGTACCATTGTTATCTATGCAGGTAAGTAACGATTTGAAATATTTTTTCACTAAATTAAGTCAAATATTAAGGTTATATTAAGTTGTTTATTTATAAACAAGTTCGCGAGTTTGTAAACCGTCGATAAATTGTGAACTGAACCATTACTACTTACAATGTAATGTAATAATTTACGATAGTTTATAATCTATCTGTAATAGATTATAATATATATAGATATGTAATTATATATAGTTTGATAATAAATATGGATAGATTATTATAGATGCTCCATTGTCTCTGCCTATCCCCGTGGAAAAAAAGGCGTGACAATTTGATTGATTGATAGATTATAAAATAACGGTACTCACAATTATACGTTTGAACTATATGTCTGTCTGAAATTAATTGTCAATATTTGCTGCAGTTTTGCAACGCCAACTAGCGACGTTTACTGTAGTCGCTAGTTGATATACTTTCAACGCTCCATCTATCTTAATACGAAAATTAAATTTAATTTATAAATTTAAAAAAGTATCCCTACTTTAAATTTAACATTTGAAAGAATGTTTAAGAAAAGAAAGAAAGAAAAGTAAGAAAAAAGGCGACCGTGGTGTAATGGCAGTGCAATGGTCACGCAAACCGAAGAGCACAAGTTCGAGACCACCCACCGGTACCAATGTATCATTGACATATGTACTTTGGTTGTCCTGTTTCTATGATACAAGCACTTTAGAAGCTTAGTATTTAAATGTAAAAAAAATGTATTTTCTATTTTATTTATAAAATAAAGTAGCCTTGATTTAAACTTGATTTTAAAACTTAGAGTATTGTTTTGGGAAATTTATTATTTTGGAGTATATATTTTTATAATAATTTGTGTGCAGATAATGAGAACTGGACAAACAACAGCGGAATACTTGAGTGTGCCTTATTTGAATCCATTGGTGCTGAGAAAAGAATTCGAATCAATATTAAGTGAGTATTAACCATATAAACTACCTTTATTAAGGCTGAAACCTGCCACTAGACACAGTTTATAAATAGCGACGTATTACCAATATTACGATATTTTCAGAACATTATGAGAACAATAATGTTCTGAAAATAATTTAAAAGAAGTTATGGGTAGTGCACAAAAAAATATTAGCAGAACTAAAATTTACCATCTAATTCAGTGTTACCCAACGTGGGACCCACGCCCCACAGGGGGGCAATTTAAAAATGGACTTGACACTGCTTGAACCCTCTCGCTTTGGGTTATTTAAATGCATCAAGCGTCGTTGAAATATTTATCAAAAAAGGTAAATTCTTAAAAAAATGTTGTAATTTATATTTCTTATATTCTTAAAATTTTTAGAAATGTTAAGGGCCTAAAAAAGATTGGGAAACACTGATCTAATCTTTACGAGTATATTAACTTATATAATGCAGATTTGATTAAGAGTAAATGGAGAGAACGTGTTATTTTATTGTCTTCTTGAAGATTAACTATAAAAACCACATAATTATTGGTTGTAGGTAGAGAAGGTGACTCAAGTCTTGCGGAGCCAGAGTTCGTGGAATCACACCCGATTGTTTATTGGAATTTAGTGTGGTTCTTGGAGAGAGCTAATATTGACAGTCATTTGCCTGACTTATTGTGTCCTAACTATCAAGCTATCTATCAAAGCTTAGAAACGTTGCCTGATACTGAGAAATTTGGTAAGTAATATTAGTTTTACTACCTACTTAAAATAATCAACGTTTTCGTATTTCGTAATTTCTTTTTTTTTACGTGGTCACATCGGTCTACTGCGATCTAGGATCAAACCCGTTGCCTGTCACTGATGAAATTAGGAAAAATAAAGTAGATGCGTTACCTACACGAGTTTAAGAATACCTATGTTACGAGTTATAACGATCAACCACAACTAGGAACCAACAAAATTGGAAGTAGGACGGAATGGTAGTTATTGAGACAAAAAAAGAGATATAAATTTGTTTTTCTGCATCGCGACACTGAGTTCTGGTCTGCTGAAGCATAGTTTTAACGTGCCTCGTTCAGAGCGCGTAGAACATATCTAGACGACATATCTATATTTTGACGACAGGCGTGGACGAACGGTTTAGCGACTGGTTTGTTGCGCGTAAAGTCCCGGGTTCGATCCCCGGTCGGAGCAAATATTTGTTTCATAGCTTTTATTTGTAATATTTAATACTATTAAAATTTGTTAATATTTTAATAATAATAAATAAGCAAATATTTGTTTCATAGCTTTTATTTGCAATATTTAATAGTATTAAATATTGCAAATATTTGTTAATAAAAAAAAAGAGATGGATATTTGCTTCGGGTCTGGTTATCTAAGAGTGGTAGGCAGTGGTACCCAGTCTGCCGATCCGGGGTAGTACCACCACCTCTTACAAGTATACAGACCGTGAAATGATTTGGTCACGTTTCGGGATCAGCTTGTAAGTTGCCGGTTCCATCTAGGTCGGCATAGTGGATGTGATTGCTACTCACAGTTATTGAATTGTAGTAGCAGTGACATTCATTCATGGACCACACTTTGGCTTAAGATCAAGCGGGGTGCAGTCATATGTCGAGTCACAATAAAAATAAAAATCTAGGTCATCGTTGCAAACATTACATATGCAATACATTTTGATTCATTAAAGACGTTTTAAAGGCTTTATAGCCATAACGGTCGCGACAGACTGACGTGTCGAACGACTCATTTTTGTAAAAGTTGTAAGTTGGAATGCGGTTCATGTATGGAGGCGAACGCTAGTACAATATTTAAATGATTGCAAGTAGCAGTCGCTATTCACGGTGCAACTTTAAAGCTGACCCGAAACCAGTCTGAGTCCTTCGCGGTCTATGCACTGGGCAAATTATCAACGACAGTCGGGCTGACGATTAAAATAAATCTGACCACGACTTACCTGATGGTTATGAAGAGAAAGCTCAAGAGCGTCGATGACTACAAAAACCGATTCATTTTGACATGATAGTAATCGACAAACATATTAAAGAAAACCAATTTCCAGGTTGCAGAGTAGTATGTTCGTGGGATTGGACGCGGCTCCACTCTGAATCGGGTACTGCGTTACACCGCGTGTGGAGAGATGCTAAGAAGGAGCAGACCAGATCGAGGGCGTTGCGGGCTTTATTATTGACTGATGACGCCGCCAGGACTGGATATACGTGAGTTTGGTTCTATATATTTTTTATTATTTTACAGTGTCTTTACACATGACAGCATCCCGCTTGATGTTAAACTGGACGACAGGCGTTGCGTATTAGTTAGTGGGCACTAGTTCGTTACGCGTAAAGTCTCTGGTTTGATTCCCGGTCGAAGCAAATATTTGTTTTAACGCTTTTATTTGTAAAATTTATTAATTGTATTGAATATCACAAATATTTGTTAATATAAAAGGGGCGGACATTTGCTCCGGATCTGGTTGTTAAAGAGTGGTAAGCAGTGGTACTCAGTCTACCGATCCGCGGTAGTACCACCACTTCTACGATTTTCTAGTTGTCAGTTTATGAATCTTGGCCGTTGCCATTGCCATTTGAGGCGGTCAAATATGGCGCCACTTTTTAATTTCCTAAAACTAATATTTTCAGTGTTGTTACATCAGTATTGGATGGGTTAAGAAGCAATGACTTGACTGATGGATTGCGTAAACTGGCATTATGGAGGGAAACGACAACGTCTAATAGAAAATACCATTCTTTTTATAGGTAATGTAACATTATCAAATATAAAAAATATGCCTATAGAGCTTAATCGAGTAGGTTCCTACGGTTATTTGGCCTGGCAACTAAGGCACCCGTCTAGGTTTTTCAGTCGCCGGCACTCCTTAATCTCCTCTTGCTTACTATCAGGCAGGTCGAGGTCAGATGTTAAGTCACAATAAGGAGCTGCAGTAACCGCCTTATTTTAACGCAAGTATAGTTATAAATATAATAACTACTAAACGAAGCGTGAAAAAGCAGAGCCGGCATAGTGTCGGCGCTCTTGGGCCTCCATTTGTCCTCTCATTTTTTGTCAAACTATCTTTGATTTTTAATAACGTAGAACTATAAACGCAATAATAATTTAATAAAATATTGTTCTAGAAAAATTAATGTCCAACTATAACTATTAAATATAAACAGTTTAGTAAATTACTATCTCCAAGGCTATTGTTACCTTAGATGCAAAGCAAAATAGCAAAGACATGATTTCACTAAACTATCCTCTTCGCATCCACAGTAATAAGAATTGTTAATTTAAATACCAAATTCTCTCTCTACAGGGACATTCTATTCCTGGCTCTTACGGCATTTGGCGAGTCAAGAGTTGACCTGCCAGCCTTACAACGGGAGTATACGAGAGCTTATGAAGTACTAAGCAGGGGAGGTGATCTCAGACCACAAGACAGTCCCCCGTCAGCCACGGCACTGTGCTGTCGGCACTACTTCAAAAGATTACGACTTATCGATGACTGACATTTGTAATGTCTTTATACTTGTATTAAGAGTGACTGGAAATCATATTTAAAATATTTAGTTTTTGTGAATGTCAAACCCACGTACCTAACTTAAAACTCGACGGATCTAAGATTACGGAAACACCTAATTCGTCTGTTCATGTACGAAGTCGAAAGGTATATAAATTACTAATTATTTGTACAGGATGTTTATACTAAATATATTGTTATTTTGTTACCTAAATTATTTAAAAAATCAAATATGTAGGCTGCAAATATTAATAATTAATATTATAAATATTAAATAACCCATATTATAATCTGGCTAATAAGGATTTGCTAGAAATGCGTTCTTTGGCCTCTTAAAAGCAGCGTTTATGAACTGTTTTCACCTTTTTTGTTGTCATTATTGACGAGAATCCTGCATATAATAGTTCTTTTTGCAATATTCATTGCATGGCAAAACTTTCTAATGATTAAATATTTTAAATATGACTATCGTTTGACCATATTTTTACTTTAAATTAAGTAATACAACTGTGTATTATAATTCGCTTATTAAATAAGAATCCGTTCGATTGGATAATTCATATACATAAGTAAATGTATTTCAAATTCCTAGATTTATATTATATATGCTGGATGATAGATTTGTTTTATGTATGTTGTCCTGCTAATTTTTGGCACTCGCATATCCTAGTACTTTGGATTCAGAATGCAGAATGATTACGGCTATTATTACTAACGTCAAACACACTCACTTCTAGCGGGACTGTTGCGGTCTCTGTCACACTTACGAGCCTTACAGGAACCATTGTAATGCAATATTATCGTATCGATGTTAATATTTCGTAAAGTAAGTGACTCTTCGCATGCGTCTTTCCCTAAGGTACGGAGATTTATGTCACCGCGGGCAGTGTTTGGACATTAGTATAGAATTAGATACATTGAAATTAGTATTTTATTAGATTTTGCGCGAACATTGATTAATGATTTAAACAAATTTTATGCGGCTTACTATCGCGTTTATTTTGGTTTGGATTTGGTTAATAAACCGGAAACAGAAAAAGAAAATCAAAACATCAAACAGGGTACTTTTGGAAACAATAACAGCATCAATCAATAGCACGACCAACACCTCAGTCTCTCCGTGACCACGATGGCCGCATAGCTCTCGAAACGTCGGAATAATAAAATAAAATTGTAAAATCAAAACCAAAATAAACGCGATAGTAAGCCGCATAAAATTTGTTTTCATTACATTGAAATATACTTTAGCTGGCGAGAGAATGATAAACATCATGACATTTCTTGACCTGATTGATGTTTATAGTCACTGTAACATAACGATAAGAATGTGGCCGGCTACCCTATTCTTCATATAAGAATTATTAAAAGCAATTTTGTTTCATGTATCTAAAATAATTTTACAGCTAATCTAATTCTAAAGAAAACAATTCGATACGTATTTAGTAAGAACGTAAAGACAATATATTTGTTTCGCTTCAGCTTTCTTTTTAGTTTAAAATAAGACTAATTTTACTCTATGCTTGACTTTATATGCTATAGAAATTAAATCATTAAACAAATTCTGAACGTATAGAGAGAGTCTAAAAATTGTATTTTGAGGCTCCTTGATATAAAGTATGTTTTTATTAAATTTTGCCCGTACTTATTATGACCGCAATACGACTGATGTCAATCCGAAATGTGAGCAGGAACTTATCAAGTACGAAACACATCTTCATAGTTTTTTTACATTGTAAGGTGGTGGTAATCAAACCGTTTGCTTACCAATCTTACAGTCCAGCTATATTAAAATATTCCTTATTTTTTCACCCTTTTAAGTTGACCTATCAGAGTGACAGTGTTCGTTCAGCTAGATATTCACCATTATTGTTTTGAAATTTTGTTAAATGTATAGAAAACTAATAGTCCGTCCAAAACGGTTTTATATTTCAAAATTGTTACATTCCTTTTGTTATCAATTCAAATATGTATATATAATAAATATATATATATATATATATTTATTTGCATATCGGTCATGTTAATCATTTTGGATGACTTGCACAAAAATCGCCTAAACTTAAAATACTTCACGGCTACCTAACATGAGAGCACTCCGCCTGCTGTTAAGCTTAAGTGTCGTCCATGAGTGAAAACGACTGCTGCCTTGTTCAAGTGATTAATTTGCCCTCATTCTGGACGATGGATCACTCTATGACACAACTTTCTCGCTTCCTTCACATCCACAATTCTCTACATACAAACTATTTTTATAACTCTTGCTAAATCTGAATAATCTTTTAGTATTTATGACGAGTCTATCTATATCTGATTTTATTGTGTAATATTTTTTTTAAGCTTCAATGGACGCGTAACGTCGCGTTATGAGTGCAATAACCCTGAGCACAATTCCAGGCCGCTGCGTAAAGCCGTATAAACCGCATAGCTTGTTTTTGATCTTTAATTTTGTTCAATGTGTTTTTAATAAATAAAGGTACTATTGTGTTGTGTGGTTTAAATATAATGAGTATTATGTAGCTAAAAAGATCTTGTACCGCATTAGCGTCCGAAGAGTGGTAGGCAAGTGGTGCCCAGTCTGCCCATCCGGGGTAGTACCACCACTTACAAGTATACAGATTTAGTCGCGTTTCGCGATCAGCCGGTTCCATCCGGCATTGAATTGTGGTAGCAGTGACATCCATTCATGGATCACATTAGCTTATCATCAAGCAGGGTGCTGTCATATGTCGAGTCACAATAAAAAAAATCGTAACGTACAAGTCTAAATCATGGGATTGCTATAAAGCAAAGCGTGCAAAAAGCATCTTTTTCACGAGAATACTTGGGCAACAGTAATCTAGATTGGTTTTCGGCGAACAGTCGTAGGCGCTCTCGAACTTTCTCTTGCTTCTTCTGTAGCTCTTTACTTCTTCTCTTGCATACCATCAGACAAGTTAAGGACAGATGTGGCGCTCAATATATTTGTTTGCATTAAAGGCAATTTAGACGACAGGCGTGGACGAACGGTTTAGCAACTGGTTTGTTGCGCGTAAAGTCCCGGGTTCGATCCCCGGTCGGAGCAAATATTTGTTTCATAGCTTTTATTTGTAATATTTAATAATATTAAATATTGCAAATATTGGTACCCAGTCTGCCGATCCGGGGTAGTACCACCACTTATACAGTGAGTACACTTATACAGTATACAGTAAGTATACAGACCGTGAAGTGATTTGGTCACGTTTCGGGATCAGCTTGTAAGTTGCCGGTTCCATCTAGGCCGGCATAGTGGATGTAATTGCTACTCACAGTTATTGAATTGTATTAGCAGTGACATTCATTCGTGGACCACACTTTGGCTTAACATCAAGCGGGGTGCTGTCATATGTCGTGTCACAATAAAAAAAAACAATAATAATAAATTAGTAAGAACAATTGGAGTTATAATTAGTTGGAAACAATAACAGCATCAACCAATAGGACGACCAACACCTCAGTCTCTCCGTGACCACGATGGCTGCAAAGCTCTCGAAACGTCGGATAATAAAAAAATGTAAAATCTAAACCAAAATAAACGCGATAGTAAGCCGCATAAAATTTGTTTAATTCATTAAGAAATAGAATAAAAAGGTAATTTATAAATGTGCAAGTTATCCATATAAAAACGCAATATTATTTTTACCTTTTGCATATCGATGTAGTGTTTGGGTGCTATTGTGTATTAGGCGACCCTTTTTTAAATTGTAAATATAGTTTTTAAGGTTCAATATTATGTAAAAAGCAATATTTTTATATGTATTATAAAACAATATATATTAACTATTTAAATAACAAACCTTAACGGTCGTATATATTCGTACTATAATGTTTGTTGAATTCGAACCATAATGGTCGTCGACTATGTAAACGACTCAGAACCAGACTGGTACCGCCTGGTCTGGACTGGACTGAGATTAATGGCCACAAAAATAAGAGTGAGTTTCTGTAAAAATGTCGATTGTTTTTTAGGACTTCATGTAGTAGAGTTTAGAAAATGTGTGTAGAAAAATTACACATGAATTTGTGTTCTTAAAAGTCACATTATAATTTAAGTATAACTTAAACACGGATTAAATGCATAATGGACATTCATAGGAGAAAATATAAGCGTTAATAAACATATAAAGTACATCATTAATTTTCTATGGGGGCTTTGGGCTTAATTGTATTAACAGTTCCATTATGCATTTAAAAATAGTTTGATGTACGAAGATTACAATGTAATTAGAATATATCCTTTATTATGCATAGTTTAAATGTGCAAAATGATCAAACTATAATTATGACAGTTTAAATCTATGGCTTGTACGGAGACAAACGACACAAAATCCATATCTTATTTTCCAAATAACTCAATTGCACAGCAATTAAAAGTAAAATTGTTATTAGTTTTATCAATACAAGTATCAAAGTAACCATTTATATATTTTTTTTAATGAAAAAATATATAAATTTCAGCATTCGAGCTGAAATGCAAAATTTTGCATTCTATCGGCAGAATTCACGGGTCGATTGTTCTACAAAGTGGAATGCTTTAGAAGCCCATACGTTCTTTCCATCCTATGCCTTTGGCCGGCATAGTGGTGTCGACTGAGGCAACCGTAAAATGAAACAGTATATTCAGTCGTCAGCGCTCTTGGACTTCCCCTTGATAATCATCAAGTACAGGCCAAATGTCGCTTATAAATAATTAAATAGTAAGCAGTAGATAATTAATATATGTTTATTTCTAAAGCAATATTAAATTAAATGTCTAATTTGTAATGTGACAGCCAAAAATTAAAAGTATTCGTTAGTGGGTGTGTTTATAAAAGTCGTGAAACAATAATAAAATTGGAATTGTTTTATTGTCTCACGGCCAATTTCAGGGTCGCGATACATGCAAAACCAAGTGTCTTGAGTGTTAAAAAAAAAAATATCGCCTACAGATCATGTGAGTCTATAAATGTCTATTATAAAAGTTGTATAAGGAAGTTATAAATTGAATTTCAAATTTGATTTCAAGTCAACTTTCTTAACATACAGCTACAATGTTAAACTTAAAATACAAGATGTATTAAAGTCAAGTACTAATTAGGTTCAAATTTTGGTCCTTAAAAGATTTGGGTAGGGTAAAAATTAACCTATAAAACGGAAATTATGTGATAAATCAAAATTATAAAACTATTCCTGAATGTAATTTAATATTTATATTATGAATATTTGCTTAGAAAGCTTGTTAACCCTTTCAACACGACGCTCAACAACGCAGATTATACCCGCGTACGGCCCGCTATTATCGCTGGCACGCGTATTGGCGTGCGCCGATCGTAGGTAAAGATTTTATTTACGCCATAGATGGTAAACATTTTGTCAATTTACCATCTATGGTAAATTATATTTAAATAATTTTAGTTATAAATATAAGTTGTTTAATTTTTAATTTAATAATATTTTAGTTTTTTTAAACAATTTCTGTAATTTAATACGTCATTACGGAATAATTCATTTTATGTGGGCGCAAAGTATTCCGACCACGAAAATAGCAAAAACTTCAATTTTATCTTTACATATATATCCCCTGGCGAGTCGTTTGAATTCAAAATGTAATGCCGCCAACTCGCCTAGTGAGTCCATTGTGAAATGTTTGCGGCACCCGAGGTAACTTCATGAAAATCGTAGTGGCATTGAACTTAATGTCGAGATGATTTAAGTCACTACCACAGGAAACCCCCAAAGGATATAATACCGCAACGGTATACTAATCCTTACTTATATTATAATCGCGAAAGTTTGTGAGTATAGATGGATGGGTGGATGGATGTTTGTTACTCTTTCACACAAAAACTACTAAATGGATTTGCATGAAATATTACATTAACACGTTCTTTAATTTGATAAGAGCCCAGCTAAGCCTTATAGTAAAAAACAACTTTAGTCATAGCACCACCATACTCGTAGTTATATCTCTTAAATATCCCTTGCGTCCTGATCATCATCCAGTACTCTAGGTCCTCAATTTGATAACGGCACAGCTAAAAGCTCATAGTAAGTAAACGTTTTAGTTAAAGCACAATAGTTCTATTTCTTGTTGATTTACTCATCTTTTACCTTCGAGCTTTATCATCAGAGTAGCTCAGTGGTACCAGTTAAAACACACATAATATATTTATATACATGGGTGTGTCAAACGTGAGGTCACAGATATGTTGAAAAGTAAATACCGATTATGCGTCTCTCCGCAGCTAACAAAACGAACTGATGACATTCAAACCCCTGATCAGATCCTCATCAATTTTAGCTAAGAACCATCTCGATCACGTCAGCTTTCAAACAAACAAAACCGCAATGTAATCGGTCCATTCGTTTAGGAGCTATGATGCCACAGACAGACACACAGATACACATACGCGCTAAACTTATAACACCCCTCTTTTGGGTCGGGGTTTAAAAAGAAGCGGCAATGACGTTCACAGTCACAAGTTCAAGCCAAGACCTTTAGAGAAGTTACGTTAATAAAAAGTAAGCTCAAAATCTTAAAGCCGAGTACTGGAAAATCACGCTCTAAAACAAAAATCAAGAAAATATTCTCATCTGATATTGTTATGTGCAAACTATTCGATATTTATTGTGTAATAAATAAACAACTTACATTTTTTTCGGGGTTATAATTTTGTGGTAAAACATTTGCAGATCCGCTTAAAAAAATCATTTGTTAAGATTTTAACCTACCGCCTTTAATATGTAGAGGTTCCATCTTATGTCATTGTGTTACACACGTAAATATAATTTGAACAAGTGTATTATAGTTTATAATGAAATACGTATTTCAAGTAGTTTTGGATAAAAATTATGTTTGAATCATTCCCAATTATCGGGTGCTTCGCCGTATTCGGGTAAAAAGAAGCGGTGCTTTATTTGTTGTCTTTTTTCATTTTTATAACCAAGCAGTAATAAAAAAAGTAATTGTTTTCACCAAACAACCAAGTTTATCTAAAGAAAGCGTTTCTATAATTTCATTAGTAAATTTATTGAGAAATGGCGCAAGTAACAAAAAGAATTCATATTCAAAAGAGTTGCCTCTGTTACACTATCAGAGTCACCGACAAAAAAAACCTGTAGCAATAAATTATTTAACAAAACAACTATTAACATTTTTTATAATATATTATGTTATTATAAACATAACAATGAAATTCTTAGAGGAATTATAATTAGTTATTTAAGGTATCAGCCTGAATTAATAAATTTTACAACATTAAATTACTTGTTTTAATACTGTGACGAAGCTATTCATGTCCGTTTGATAATAACTATTTGACCACGAAAATAGCAAAAACTTAAATTTATCTTTTCTTAATGCTTAGCGAGTCCTTTGATTTCAAACTGTAATGCCGCTAACTCGCCTAGCGAGTCCATTGTGAAATGTTTGCGGTACCCGAGGTAACTTCATGCAAATCGTAGTGGCATTGAACTTGATGTCGGTATGATGTAAGGCACTACCACAGGAATCCTCCAAAGTATATAATACCGTGACGGTATACTAATATACATTAAAATGCATAAATACAAAGTCATTATTATTCAATAATAACGACTTTGTATAAGATCCCTGGCAAAAAAATATATCATCTCCAAACAAATTCGGACATGTTATGATTTATCTGCCATTATATTTATCCATCAATAAATGCGACCGATATTTATGAGGAACATAAATATGTTTTTTTTTATCTATATTATTTCATTATCATGTTCAGACAAAATGTTGTCAATTTCTGATTTACGTTTGCCGTATGTGGATAAAAAAGATCATATTTTTAAATATCGTGATTTACAAAACGAAGGCTAGTATATTATTAAGAACATTGTATATAAGCTTGTATAAAAAGGACATTATCAACAAAACTTGTTTCGCGAAGATATCATCATTTTAGTTCGCACGCCAATTGGCGTGCGCCGTACGGTAAATAGGAAAAAATTTACGCCAATTGGCGTGCGCCGTACGGAAAGGGTTAAATAGACAATAGAGAAATATCCAAGAAAACAAATAATATTTAGTTAATGATAATTTAACTCGCGGTTTGTGTTTTTCAACTAAACTTAAATTGTCACGCTTTTTTCCCATGAGGATAGGCAGAGACAATGGAGCGCCACTGGCCACGATCCTGACACAACTCCCTCGCTTCCTTCACATCCACAATTCTCTTCATACAAGCTCTAAGGTTTGTGTTTTTCATTTATTTAATATGGATAAGCCTCTCTAACAGCGATAACAAAAGCTCTTTGTATATCTGAAACATTTAATTGTTGAAAGCGCGTCAAGATCGTGTTTTTTTACGCTAAGAAAGTTTACTACTGCAATAATAATATAAACAATTACAGTAACTGAAGGTGTGTAACGCTTATATAAAAAAAATGTTTTATAATTTTTTTGTGTGTCTCAATATATGACATCCATTCCAGTAAAGCTCATCTCCATAAATTTATGGAGATGACTGCTACTTACAGGCAGGTAAATTACTGTAAGTAGTAATCACATCAACTATACCGGCTTAGACATAATTGTCATTTACGTGATTGTCCAATCTTGTTTTAGTGATTTCCGCCACAAAAGCCTGTAATCTACCGGTTCGACGTTCCAGGTTATCAGAGTTAGTGATTATAGAGTTAGTACAATAAGTACTAAAAGAAAAGGTTTATCCATGTTAAATAATGAATTTAGTAAAAAAATCGGGCATATCTTTTTAGAGGTTGTTTTAATATAAATAATACTCATATTCACAATGTAATAATTCATCCGTCATTTTAATCCTATTTATTTTTCATACTTATAAATATTAATAATAATACATTCGTAATTAACTTCTTGTATCCATAGTATTAATTTTACTCATAAATAATTACTAATTTTAATAATTATATTTTTGTAGTATCAAGTGTAATCGAGCCATATGTTTTGTTTCATACATTTTGTACAATTTTTAGCTGGTCAGTTTAATATATTTTTTTAAGAAATTTTATTTGTGAATCAGTGGAGGATTGAGGTTTATTTTTTCCGTAGACATTTATACAATATTTATAAATAATGAATACTTTTGAAATGTATAGTGTTGCCATTAAATAAATGTACTAATATATTATATTTTTGAATCTCGTATGATTATTTCAGTTAATATTTTATAAATATAAAAAATATTCATCATTATTACTGTCACGGCAATCAGCCACAGAATAAACATACATGGAAACGTCACATTTCACGATACTGACTAGGAAACATTGCTGACTTTTAATTTAGATCTAGAATTAAACTAGGTCTTCTATATTAATTTCTAGATAAATTCTACATAAAAAGTGAACCTCAATCTTTTAATTTGATAATATTTAGCTGTTATTTTAAAATAATATTATGCGTATTTCAATTTAAAATTGAATTAAATTCTGTCTTATTATATAAGGATTTGAGTTGGTAAAATGCAATATAAGGAAGGCATATAATTTTTTATATAAAAATCAATATAAGCTTCGAATATTATTACTTTTGTTTTATTTACTTTGCCTGTCGATATGAATCCCTGACTTAGCCCAGTCTGCCGACCTGGTATGCGCCATAATGGACAGGTTGTGAAGTGGCCGGCATAGCGACTGCGACTCAGGGAACCATGAACTGAGTCGTTTTTTTTCAGTTCTCTCGGTCCTACAAAATCAGCTGATGTGGGTGTTTACTCTTAATATGGTACTGAGTATAGTGTGAATATGGGTGTGAGATCCTTTTAAAATCCGAAGAGGCTCCTCAATCCATATGGACACCAGCTTAACATCAAGCGAGATGTAAGAATGTTGAGTGACAACAAAAGAAAAATCTGAAGAAACAATACCTTGTAAAAAGACAAATAAATAAAACACTTAAATTGGTTAATAACAATTTATCTATGGTTTTACTTAAATAACTTATAAAACATACATCTAAAGAATTTGTAACATCCTACATTATCCTATTTAATTCTGCACACCCAAAACTCTATACAAAAACCTCCCATCATCATCATAATAGCAATCATCAACTCTATATGTGCAGCCTTTTTTCCAAGCTTTTTTAGGTATTCTAATCCTCTGCGGATAATATTTAACAACAACACCTTCAGTCATTTTATTATTAAACTCAGCTACACCTGTCTTACCCTCATATACTTCTATCTGATCTAAAGTAGTTCCAAGAGTAATATTATCAAATTTGTCACTATTGCTCACAATCATTTGATCGGGAATATCTACTTCACTTCCACTTTCCATTCTCTTCTTAATTCTACTAGAAAGCTCATCTAATGTTAATCGTTTATCATCTCCAACTTTTGGTTTATGTTTTGTGTCATAATTTGTATTTTCAGCAACAATCTTATTTATAGTTTCTTTAGGATCAATATTATTTAAGGTTTCTTTAGGATCAATATTTGTAGGTTCTTCCCTGTTGTTTTTTGCACATCTATCTATTATTGCTTGAAATTCTCCTATATCTTGGGAAGGGGTAATGTCAACTTTAATTGATTTCTTACTTAGCGGTGGTATAGTTCTGTCAGAGAATTTGAGGAAGTGTTCCCGTAACTCTGGTGGTATGTCTAGTGAGCCTTCTTTTAGTTCCCTCCAGTTTCTCATTGCTGATGCGTCGTGTCGCTCTATGCGTTCCATTGTTGCTGGCTTCCATGGGAATTTTATTAGTTTCTGTAAGATAAAAATTATTTTATTATACCTACAACAAAATAGTTTAAAATCCAAAATAAAATAAAAAAATAGTTTATTGTCTTGATTGCTGTGAAATATCTTCTACAACAATTTAGAACCTATTATTATACAAAACCATTTGCAACTCGTATTATACAAATTATGTAGATTTTTACATAAAATACTACTATGTAATTTAATTAATTGATATTGAGTTTTTGGTAGATATATTACCATGATTTAGAGAAGTAATTAGATATAATTCCTACAATTAAATAAATAAATTCAGTATTTTATTAGTTTTTGCGCGAACATTGATTAATGAATTAAACAAATTTTATGCAGCTTACTATTGCATTTATTTTGGTTTAGATTTGACAATTTTTTATTATTCCGACATTTCGAGAGCTTTGCAGCCATGGTATCCGTGTCCACGACAACAACTATATTACAAACTGTAATTGTTACTATTAGTTTTAGTTAAATAATGGAATGATCATTATAAACTATTATTTCTATTAAAAACCCGAGGATGTTCCTCAAAAACTATCCAGAACAGTTCAAAAAGCAGGACATGTCCTGGGAAAACAGGATGGTTGTCAACCTTATTATAAATACACTAAGTTATAAAAATACATAAGTACATTAAAAAAACTTAAGTGAACCTTTAAAAAAAGTCCAAAGCTTGTTTATGGATTATTATAAGTGTAAATGCATAGTTCAATAAATTACCTTAACAATTTGTGGTGTAACAGGAAAGCTTTCAGCTATCGTTTCCGGGGTCCATTCATCAGGTTCCTCGGCACATAAATATCTAATTTGTTCTTTCTCACTCCATGTTAATAAGTTAGGTAAATTCTCTTTAAAATACTTTTGCTGCACGATACGGTGACGTAGTGTCTCCTTCTCCTTTGCCGATTCTTTTACGAATTTTTTGTGCATTTTTCCAACCTAAAAATTTATTGATTATTTAATAAAAATGCAAAACTAAGTCATGGATTTATATTATTTACAATTATATCTCAGTAAAAATTAAATGTAATAAAGTTAGGTGTTTAAAACATAAATTATACCTCAAAAAAGTTTGGCTCTGAATTGTCTGCTATATCCTCAGCCCCCTCTTC
The DNA here is from genome assembly GCA_905220615.1 of Tinea trinotella. Lineage (NCBI taxonomy): Eukaryota > Metazoa > Arthropoda > Insecta > Lepidoptera > Tineidae > Tinea > Tinea trinotella. The sequence goes on along the minus strand of HG992321.1, from coordinate 7,065,127 downwards.
AAGATCTAGTGATTCTTTCCCTAATACATCAGTTCTTCTATCTACACCTGGATTGGGACCTAACCTCCTTCCTCTTACAGTACGAATTATCATACTGTTGCATATTAAATTTACTCGCTTTAAGGTAATGGAAAACATTATGGAACTAAGCAAAAATATAACAAAGTTTATTTATAAAATGCGCGCTGCAAAACTATTTCAACTCTCGGCCTGATAGATGATAAACACGCGATTGATAATTGACACAACAGCAAATGACTGACAATTATAGTCTTCGATTATGGAAGCAAAGGCTTATAACTTTTAGACCCAGTCGATGCAGATGGTTTATTTATTTTAATTTCTATATATACATCCTAATTTATTATAATTTATTTAGATAGACTGAGCAGAAAACCGCTGAAAACCAACTGCCTCCAGCCACTGTCATTATTATTGGGGGAGGCAGTGGACGTCTTTTGATGATGACGACTCATGAATTTACCTATTTAATTTACCAAAACAATGCGAACTGAATAGATTACAACCAACCAAGTACTTATCTCCTAACGCCGTGGTGTAGTGGCAGTGTTGTAAAGGTTCAATATCCCATGGCGGTCTGCCGCAGGTGCTTTTTCACGTTCCGTTTAATATAACTTATTTTAAGCTTCTGTACTACGCGTATGTACGTGCATGTGTCCGTGGACATTTTATTCCTTCATCATTATCATCAGCTAGAAGGCGTCCACTGCTGAACATAGGCCTCTCCCTTATTTTATTCCCTACAATTCCACTTTAGGTAGTAGGTGAATTAAGGTGTCACAGATCTTGGCGTGAGAAGTTTGCCATAAAAGTTCGACCAAGACATTGACTTAAAATTCAAAAGTTATGCAAAATTAATAGAATAATAATTTTGAATAGAAGTATATGTTAGCCGTAATCGCATAAAGGGATTTTATCCGGACTATTTATTGCAATATTAATACCATACCAATATTGATTTTAAAAAAGTTTTTATTTATATTTATTTTAACACTTTTCTCCTATTTATTTATATTTATTTAAAAAAAGAGAAAGAAGAAGAAGAAAAAGAAAAAGAATATATTTATGTACGTATGTAGGTTCCAATAAATATATATTTTCTTATATTTATATAATTACTACATACAATCCAACACTAAATAGATACTTTCTAGATTAATAGAAAACCATATTTCAGATCAAAATTAGTATGCATACAAATCATTTTATAATTAGATAGAAAAAAATCATATGTACAAACAATATTTATGTAGAATGTAAAAAGTCCCTGAGTTTCATGAAATACAGTAGTGGTAGAGAACTGTCGCCACCAAGCCAAGTAGGTTTCGAATCGACAGTCTGCGACTGCATTTGAGCGGGAAACACGACCGCGTTTATAAACGTCGAGATAACATTGAAAAATAACATAGTGAACATTGTTATTTAGTTTTGTGAATTCTTTTATTACGGTAAGTTACATTATATATAAATGTATATTTTTAATTTAACTATTATCAATATTTTTATCAATACAAAACTAAATTTTATTGAAGAAATAAAACAATAAATTCTTAATAATTGATATTTATGTTTAATAAAATATTTTAATAATTAAAGGAGATAATTATTAGTTTAGTTGGATATATATGTATTTACACACATAGTAAGCATATGTTATGTATTATCCATGTATTTACCTAATTTATATAAATAGGATATTTTAATTCCTGAATTTAAATTGTGTGAGAGTGCGAGGGAGTTGTGTCAGAATTTTAGCAAGTGGAGCTCTATTGTCTCTGCCTATCCCTGTGTATAAAGGGTGTGATAATTTAATTAATTGATTGTTACTATTACCAGAGAAGTAAAAGCAAAAATAATTTGGATACTAAATTATATTTAGTTATTGATTTTTTTTTGCGGCGTTTATTCAGTCCACAATGACCACGATTTGCTGCAAAGCTCTTGGAACATCGGAATATTAAAAAAAAATGTAAAATCAAAACCAAAATACACGCGATAGTAAGCCGCATAAAATTTGTTTAATTCATTAATCAATGTTCGCGCAAAATCTAAGAAAATACTATAATATTTAGTTATTCTGTTTACTACGGGTGATATCGGCCTTCCCCAGCTATCTTCATATTAGACAGCTGCATCTGCAACAGTTTTATGCTGCCTAAATGTTAACAGTCCTTTTTGTGTATAGACATCCTATACTGTTTACATCTAAATAAAAGTTTACAGTAAAATAAAAGTAATAGTAGTTTTCCTTTTTTCATTTTGGTCATTGCCTTGTTTGCTTAATAACTTAGCTACATCTAATTGTTCCGTTAAGTACACATCTTAAGCAAAACGCTTGTAAAAAATAAATGGGACGTTAGACTGATAATTAAATTAGATAGCCATGTCGTTTTGCGATGTCAGATGAAATGAAATATCTTTAAATTAGAAAGTTCGGCTTTCTTAATAAAATCTACGTTCCGGCATAGTGGAGACGACTGTTAATTAAGGTTATTTAATTGTATTTGAAGCCGCCTCTAACTCATCATCAGGCGGGGTGTTGACATTGTATCGAGCCACAATAATAATAAAAAAGTGAAAGAATAAAACTGAAACAGAAGAATTTTTAATTAACGCTGAAAAGCAAAAGCTATGCTGCTCGAATCGCAAAACTTGTATGGGCAGAATTCTTAACGCCTCGATTGTAGGATCCAAGATTATAGGATTGGGAGAACATGTGAGCTGGCGTCGCCATGTGTTCAAGGTCACAGCCACGTGAACATAATTAAAATTATTCATATTTATTTTTAAATCAGAGGTGAGTGTAATAATAAAACGGGGTTGAGCTAGAAAAATGTTTCTTAAGTATGAAGCAAGAGGTGATGGAAGCAAGATTTGCTTTAGGCTTGTGAAAAATGGCGCTCCATTGCCTTTGCCTACCCCTGTCAAAAAAGAGGCGTGACAGTAGTTTGAAATTCAGTGTGAAAACGAACCATGTGATAATGTTACAACCGTATTATTTTACTGTGGTTATTACTGTACTGTACATCAGAATTGATCCAAATGAAAATTCAAGATTTATAATTATGGGGCGTTCTCACGGGGCAATTTTAGTTGATCAACTGCGAAATCGTTCGTGATTTGAACCGTCTGAACAGACTTTCAATCAAGTTGAAGCAATAAATATGTATTCAACAAAAGTTAAAGACCTTTCGACTTTTGTTGATTCATTTGATAGCTGACAGCGAATCGACTCTCCTGAACTTGTTCGGTCAAATTGCATTGAATAATCAGTCCAATCAGTCAGCCAATCAGCGCGATTGAGTAACTATGTACTTATGTACTGTATATTGCATTCCTCTATCACCAGTATTATGTTTGTTTGTAAAATAAAATGTGAATTGTGGCGTCCACATCCACGAGAAAAATGCTAAAATGGACAGATAGTGTAATAACACGTGTAATATTGAGTCGATTATTATTGAATCGTGAGAACGCTACCGTCAATATATGCTTTCGAATTTTTGTTTAACGATAAATATTGATCAACTAAAATCGCCCGGTGAGAACGCCCCATTAATAAAATCAGATTTGTCAATATATTGGTATTTGTTAGTAAAATATACATTATTACCAGGTTATTAATGAACTTTATTACCAATTATTAAGGTAATTTTTTCTTGCGTTCGTTTCTTTGTAGAACAATCGACAAGTGGAAAGCTTTGCCAGCCTATGTGTTTTCTCCGTCCTGTAACTGTGTTTTGGGTCCTTCAAGCGAGGCGTAAAGAAGCACCTTTGGCCGGCATAGTGACGGCGACTGGGACAACCGTTGTGACTCGGTTTTTGCAGTTGTCGGCAAAATCTTGGATCTCCTCTTGCTTACCAACAAGCGGGTCGAGATCAGATGTCGAGTTACAATAAAAAAAAACAATGGGAAGTAAATAATACTTCGGAATAAAAGGTGGATTTGGTCGCTTCTCATGCCTTTGTTTTCCAATATTTTATTAAAATAATATTATAATCCATATTATGATCTATATTTTATCAATTTCATCTAATGTCAAATCATTAAGAGTATATTAAATAAATAAAACAGAAATATAACATATTGATAAAAAAAAAAAATTAACTAAAATACATTATTAAAAGGAGTCCCTTTAGGCAAGGTTCCGAAGATACTGGCAGCGTTCCCCCTTTGAATAGCTAGACTAATTCTTTGTCCGAGGTAGCTGCCAACTCTTCGGTCTCCTGTGATGTCGACTAACCTTTTTGATATTTCCTTAAAAAGCCTTAAAGCGCTAGGACCCCACGGACCAAGGGTCTCGACACCGAATGGGACAAAATCATACTCGGAGCCTAGACCCCTGTATTTGCAAGCTTTAGCTTTTTCAGCCGCTTCACAAGCCGCACCAGCTCTGCTGTTGGTTCCATGTAGATGGGAAGGTGCCAGCGTGTCTGAACAGGTTGCATCCCATACCAGCACCCGGCCCATCTTCCATGGAATCAAACTCATACCATCCGGTCTCTTACCATCATCTCTTGCAATACCAGTCGGCTCAAGTAGACTTGGCACGTTGACGGAGGCAAGAGACCGGCGTATGATATCGTTAAGTGCGGCATGTCTCGAGAACCGGCCTGCACTTTTTTGGCATGACAGTCCGTGATGTCCTAGCTTGTCGACATCACTGCCACAGGGACATTTATGAGGAGCGCAGACCGGAACCCCAAGCCGTAAACAGGTTGCGATTCGGAGCGTGTCAGGCTCAAGAAATGTTCCTGTATTTGACGAAGGGTACGCATGAAGCCAGTAGCCGGCCTCATGCGCACCCACGGCCAAAAGCCTAGCACGCGCCGAACCTGTACTACTGCTCAATAGATTGTCATAAGTCAATTTACAGTTTATGTCGTCCCAGCTCCTCTGTGAATTTGGAGAAATTGAAAAATTTTGACCTGGGCATGCAATTAAGAAAGCGTTTCTAGCTTCTTCCAAGGCAGCAATCTCAAAGTTTGAAGGGGTTGCCCTTAAAATTTTACCTATGAGATTTGCTGAACTATGGACAGAAGATAGAAAGGCAGGTAAAGCTACACTGGAAATTTTGCGAATCCCTAAACCACCATAACGGATGGGTAGGGATGCTTGGGTCCAAGATTGCTCGTTCAGCTGCATATTAAGAATTGATTCTAAACTATTTTTTATTAAGTTGTCTACATGTTTTAAAAGATCTGGGTAATTCCAAAAAGAGCAGCAACGGAGCACATACGTGAATTTTGGGACGAAAAGACAGAATTTTAAGATGCAAAGTGCATAATGTGGACTAATTTCAAGGAGACGATCAGCAGAATTTTGAAATTTAGTAATTGAATTTTTAATATATTCAGAAATAGATTCATCAAAAATTGGAGAACCTAAAAGGTAAAGTGAATTACTGTTAACTATTTTAATATTTGGAGCCAAAATATTAAATTTTTGTTTTACGTCGTTTAAATTTAAGGCGCAGTTATTTATAAAAAGTTCGCATTTGCTAAAATTTAGCTCCAAACCAATGGCTTCAAATTTACTTTTGATTAAAAAAAGGTCCGAAAACACAGTATTCACATCACCTCCTAGGGTCCCGTCGTCCAAATACCAAACGTTGAAATTAGAATTTAAATTTTTGATTATAGGATTTATAGCCAAACTAAAAATTGCAGGCCCAAGGGGATCACCCTGTTGACAACCTACTTCCGAGGACAGTTCATTAGAACGATATAACAATTTTGTTGGGTCAGCATAACTGAGAAGAAGATAATTGTATATTTCCGGTATATGTTGTTTTATTTCCGTCAGCAGGGTATCCCTATTTACCGAATTGAAAGCATTTTTGACATCAATTTTGAGCAACACGTCAGGCTGTCCGTAAGTTAGGAAAGAGCGTAGGGCATGGACGGCTGCCTCACACCCTCCTTTTACACCGAAGCCTAACTGTACGGGTTCAAATTCCGAATTTAATTTTGGTAAAATATGTCGAACAGCAATTTTGGAGGCCAGACGTCGTAGTGTTGATCCAACAGCAATTGGTCTCACCCCTCCGTCCTTTTTGGTGAGAGCAATGAGGTTCGCGCCGAAAAGAATAGGAACAATTTCTGGATTGACATTACCGGAATACATAAAGTTGATTAATTTTGTGATAGAATTTACAAGTTGCTCGCCTGCATCACCCACAGAATGCGACGTTAAGTCTTTCAAATGTTGGGGTGAGATTCCATCCAAACCTGCAGCCGAACCTGGTTTAAAAGATAAAATAGCATCCGTAACATCTTTGTTTTGAATTTGAAGGCATGCTTGCCCTGCTGTTGGTGGGTCGAGAAAATATGGGTTTAATGGAGCTGGAGGATGTTTTGTCCGTAAGGCCTGAAGAGTGTCAGGGGTATCTGGTGATAGCACATCGTTGGAGAACAAAAGGCGAGCGGCACCTTTGAGATCTCCGTCACTGATTTTGTTTTCTATGAGTTTGTTGCGATTACGAGGGGCATCATGTTTGATGCTCCTCGTAATCGCAAGAGGTGCGGGAGAAGGCAAGGAGCTCACAGCACAGTTATTCTTAATCTTTTGTGTTAGTGATAAATTTGGTTCATTCGTTTTTATTATGTGTAGTGTGTTGTATGAAAATAAAAATAGGTTCTGCCAGTCTTGAGTGCAATTGCTTATGTAACATTTCTGTATTAATTTTGACAAATGTGTAGCAACGGTTATTCGTGCTCCTCGAGGGATTCTTTTTACTACAGGTATACTATTTTATCTATATTTATACAGGTATTATATCTCATGCAGACCCAGGAGGGTGTCTGCCGACCAAATCGGAGACATCCTCAAGAAAGCTAAGTTGCCAAAATCATAGAGCTTGTATGAAGAGAATTGTGAATGTGAAGGAAGCAAGAGAGTTGTGTCAGGATTGTGGCGAGTAGCGCTCCATTGTCTCTGCCTATCCCTGTGGGAAAAAGGCGTGACAATTTGATTGATTGATTGATTTTATCTGTCTTATAGTTGTATAGACCTGTTGCATATGAGTCAATAGTCATAATTTATTCTATTGTTAAATGTACTACAATAAGAAGTTGCAAGACGATCACGTTTATGCAACGAGCAATTAAATTAAGTAGATGCGATTTGTGCAAACTCTTACGAGTATTACAAAAGTTAGAGGAAATTAATTGAATAATTAATTGTTCAACGACTTGTGTCTTTGTCACTTTGTACATGTACGATCAATGATTTTGTGCTTTAAGCCTTAGAGCCAAATAATAGGTCCTGGTTTTTCGTTAGGGTATGGAAGATCCTATAAAATAATAAAATCATTGCAGGCAACGAAAGGATATATTCATAGATAAGACAGCGATTAAGATATATTGATATTATATATTGGGAGTTGTGTCAGGATCGTGGCTAGTGGCGCTCCATTGTCTCTGCCTTCCCCGTGGGAAAAAGACGTGACAATTTGATTTATAATATTATGTAAAAATAAGTTTGTGTGAGTTTCTTTTAATTTTGTTAAACTAAAAATAGCTGATTCCGAAATCCCGAAACTAAGTCACTTCACGGTCTTATACTTGTAAGTGGTAAAACTACCACGGATCGTCAGACTGGGCACCTACCACCTAAGAGCTATTGGGAATAACGTATTTCTAGGAACCACACGTATTCCTAATATCTATTCACACTAATTGCCACTAATATTTGGCTCTAGTTGTGTACTTATGCAATAAATAACTTATATCATAATATGGTATAAATTAATATAATGGTTTATTTCACTTACTTAGACACCGAATTTATAAGACGCGTATATTTTGTGCTTTACGTAGACCACTTAAAGTTTAAAATACTTTCAAAATAAATACTGGAACAAAAAATCGGTATGCAAGTGGAACAAACTTATACTTTTTTACTGTTATTATTTACGGTTAAGACATACTATGTTACAGGCACAACTTTAGCCTCAAATATCATCTACCTAATAGAATTTGATTAAAGCATAGTAATTGCGACTTTTTTTATTATGACTCGAAATATGACAGCATCCCGCTTGATGTTAAGCTGGAGTGTGGTCACTGCTGTCACTGCTACTACAATTAATTAAGTGTAAGCAGCAATCACATCTACTATGCCGGCCTATTTGGAACTGGCAACTTATAAGCTGATCCCGAAATGCGACCAAATTACTTCACAGCCTGTATACTTGTAAGTGGAGGTACTACCCCGGATCAGCATGAACTGGGTACCACTGCCTACCACTCTTTGATAACCAGACCCGAAACAAATATTCGCCTCTTTTTTTATTAACAAATATTCACAAGTCGCAGATGTCGAATCACAATAGAAAATAAAGTGGGGTAACTTCGGGGCAAATACGACCAACTAAAAATAAAACAACAACAGTAAGCCGAATGTTTCTCCAAGTCTATACTAATGTCTAATAATACAATAATCTTACCACTAATTATTGAATTCACAAATAAATTCTTTAAAACAAAGACAACCGTGATTTAGTGAAATAATCTCACAAACCAAGAAAACCCACTTGTCGAGTACTTTGCTATTTTGATACAAACACGTTGGATGCCCAGGTAATCGATCTCAACGGGAAATCGAACCCAGGACTTTACGCGAAGCAGACTGGTTTGTTACCAATGACATTATATATATTTAATTAAAGCCTACTAATCTTATTTTCCTTGTAATCGTAATTTCACGCATGATATAGAAACATTCAACACATTAATATTCTATAAATGTTTAAATTCACTTATAAGTATTTTGTTTATCCTTATTAGTTGAGGATACTTGCGTATACTTTGAGGTCAAGGGTTTCTGATTTGATCTTCGACCAGCTGACCTCATAGGCCTCTTTTGGATACAAATTTTAATATAAGACGTTTATTAATTTAATACAAAAAAAAACAATTTATGACAAAGAACAGAATGGATAATAAGGTAGCTTATATTCTTCCAGTTTTAACTAGGCCGAAGTGTGGTCCATGAATGAATGTCACTGCTACTACAATTCAATAACTGTGAGTAGAAATCACATCCACTATGCCGGCCTAGATGGAACCGGCAACTTACAAGCTGATCCCGAAACGTGACCAAATCGCTTCACGGTCTGTATACTTGTAAGTGGTGGTACTACCCCGGATCGGCAGACTGAGTATTATTGCCTACCACTCTTTGATAACCAGACCCGAAGCAAAAACCCACCTCGTTTTTTATTAACAAATATTTGCAATATTTTAATATAATTATTAAATATTATAAATATAAGACATGAAACAAATATTTGCTCCGACCGGAAATCAAACCCGGGACTTTACGCGCAACAAACCAATCGCTAAACCGTTCGTCCACGCCTGTCGTAAACTGTAGTAGCAGTCACCTCAATTTATGGGACTCACTCCAACTTCAGCGGGGTGCTGTCATAATTATGTCGACTCACAATAAAAAAATAAAAACGTATATTAATTGACGAGATAACACATTGAATAATAATGGTACATGTTTTACCTGGTTATCTTTTATGTCTTCTGTTTGAATCTTTCATCATAGCTCTTACATTGTATTAGGCAATTACTGTATTGATAGAAAAGGCATAGAGTCAATGGCGTTGCGTTAGTTTCGCAGTATTGATTAAAGTTGCAGTATACATAAAAAGTTATTTTATTATAATGGTAAGTAGCTTAGAAATATTATAAATATTGCATTGTCAAATTGTGTCTTGGATCACAACCCAGCTTAACATTAGACGGGGTGCTGTTATATATCAATAATAAAAATCTTTAGGATGATTTTATCCATTCGTTTGGATAGGATGTTCTGGTTATGTTTTTATTTATAATATTTATTTAACCCAGATTTTGCTTATAATACAATAATCAATCAATCAAATTGTCCAACGCCGTTTTCCCACAGGGATAGGCAGAGACAATAAAACGTCACTTGCCATGATCCTGACACATCTCCCTCGCTACCTTCACATTCACAACGTTCCATTCACATGAGAATTATAAATTATTTTCGTCAATCTACTTTCACTCATCCTTTCCATGTGCCCAAACCATCGAAGCATTCCTTTGTCAATCCTTGTCACTACATCCTCAAACAACATCTATAGCGCACTGCAATAATACAAAAAGGGTCATATAATCGTAAATACAATATATGATCGAATGAGTTATTAGAGATTTGTGGATGTAAAGGAAGGAGATAGATGTGTCTGTCGCAATGAATCAATCAAATCAAATAGACTTGAATTGATTGATTAATAAATAATAGATATCGTAACTCGGCAATAAAATTCTATAGTTGCCTACGAGTATGTAAAAAAAATTAAAAACAAAATTTTCGATTGTTATTGTAATAAGTAATAAAATAACAATATACTCGTAGGTGTGGCTTTTATTAGGCAATAACAAATTGTTGTATTATTTTTTGAATAACGCAACTTCTCGTTAACACATTTTGTACTATGTAACTGCTTTTAGAAAATAGTATCTACCATTTATTTGCTTACCTATTTGAGGCTCACTTTTTATTGTGACTCGACATAATATGACAGCACCCTGCCTGATGTTAGGCTGGACTGGAGCACACTAGACCAGAACAATATTATTGTAGTCCCATAGAATTTGTGTTGCAAAATGAACTTGAAACGTGAGCTCAATAATAAATTATGTATTTCTAATTTGTATTTTCCTGGTTAAAAACCATAAAAGGCTGTAGGGGTTAGGCCGTGAAGTAATCTAGTCGCGTTTCGGGATCAGCTTGTAAGTTGCCGGTTACAACTAGGCCGGCGTAGTAGATGTGACTGCTACTTACAGTTATTGAATTGAAGTAGCAGTGACATCTATTCATGGACCGCACTCCAGCTTAATATCAAGCGAGGTGCTGTCATATGTCGAGTCACAATAAAAAAAGTTTTTTTATTGTGACACGACATCTGACCTCAACCCGCCTGATGATAAGCAAAAGGAGGTCCAAGAGTGACGACGACTGAGAAAACCGAGTAAGAACTTCACAGCTGCCTCAGTCGCCGTCACTATGCCGGCAGGCTTAAAGGATCCAAGGTCATAGGATGGAGAGAACACATGGGCAGGCAAAGCATTCCACTTGTCGATTGTTCTACAAAGAAAAGACGCACCAAACTTTTTAGTTCGACTGCCGATTCGGTCGATAGAATGCGGATGCTTTTCCTGACCTGTGCGGGTATTAGTTTGAATAAAGACTGTTGTGTATGAGTGAAACGAGAGAGTTATGATAAGATCATGGATAAAGACATTTCACTGTCACTGCCGTGGGAATATAGGCATGACAATTTGATTGGATCTTAGTACTAATTATCTACAATTAACTGTACATCGAGGAAAATACATAAATGGTCTTAAAGTATTATCTCGTCTGCTCTAATGAAAGTATTATCTTCTCAGCTTACGACAGCCGCATAATGACCTAAAACCCTATAATATATAATACAATATATAAATATAATATAAAATATGTTACATACTACTTAATTATTAAATATATTACTATTTTACCTAATTTGAATAATGGCGAACCTTAAATTAAATCCTTTTTTTAGTCGTCTGGCGCTCTTGGACTTACTTCCCTTTGCTTCTCAGGCGAGTCGAGATCAGATGTCGCTTCTTAACAAAAATGAAAACGTATAAACTGGGATTTATATAAAAATACATCATCCTACTATTATTATAAATGTGAATGTTAGTTTGTTTGTTACGTTTTCACGCAACAACTACTTAACCGATCATCATGATATTTTGTACACATATTTTTGGAGTTACTAGAAGTAACATAGGTTACTTTTTATTAAAAAAAGTTTCCAATTGATTATAGCTAAAGCTGTTTGAAATTTTTCTATATATATTTTTATTTTCGTCTGTCATTTTTATATGAGTTATCGAGTTACAAATACAAAAAAAAGATATACAGTGGAATTGGGAACCTCCTCCTTTTTTAAACCTAATTTTACGCTATTGAAACTGCGGGCACAGCGAGTTATTATATAAATCCCAAAAGAGTAAATTAGAATCTCCGAATCATCAATAAATAAACAATACAAGTTTAGAAGAATCTTTATCAATAATTTTTATTTTAACTTTAACAACAAAAACATATCTTAATATAGATGCGGAAATTGTCTAACTAAATATAATAATTATTATAATTAGACGACTATTCATTATTATATTCGTTATATTGTATATATTGTTATTATGTATTAGTTTTAATTATGAGAATTATTATCTAAATAAACATAAAATGTAACAATTACAATGAACTGAAAGTTGTGTACAACCATGACGATCGTATTAAATCATAAATACAAATATAGTATAGGTAATTTGATAGTAAAATAAGACCTTATTGCAATATTTATGTGCAAGATTATACAGGAGACTAGGTTATTTACCTTTTATTGTGTTTTGACATCTGACCTAGACTGGCATGGTAAGCAACGGGAGGTTGTAGAGTGTAAACAACAGACAAAACCGAGTCGGTTTACGTTTTTTTTGTGACACATTTGACCTCAACTCGCCTGATGATAAGCAAGAGGAGGTTCAAAAGTGACGACGACTGAAAAAAAAAACGACTTAGTTCACGGCTGCCTCTGTCGCCGTCACTATGCCGGCCAAAGGTGAATTTACGAATTTAAATATTATTTGCGTGTCGGTTATTATTATTTGAGTTAATATAATATTTTATTTTCAGTAACAATGCCGGACCAAGAACTGGAAAATAACATAGATTTAGTAGCCATACGTGATTGGTTAACCAAACAACCACATTTACCCAATGATGTTTGTAAGTATTTCTTTATCATATATAGTGGATATGAAAACGAAACCAATTGTTGCGGCAAAAGAACGCTAGCAATCAAACTGCACGCAGCAACTAACTCGTTTTGTTACCTACTTACTATTTGAATACATTTATTAAATGACCAATTATGTGGACGAGTTAACAGATGCGTAAACTTGTTCCCAACATACTCTTATAGCGCTTTTTTATTCTTTCGATAGTTATACTGCGCAGTTTAAAAGTCTGAGCTCTTTTTATCTGCCACTTGTTATAATATAAATTTTTAAACCGGATGTTTATTTTTCAAAGACATTCTGTTACACAAAAACAAAGATATTCGACCTTTAGTGTACGCAGCCCATTACCGCCTGAGTTCTTGTGTCAGTTCGGGCATTTATGATACCATGTCTTTGTAAACTCCAAAGATATCTTTCCGTGTTCCCACGTCGCACGAAGAACCGACAACCGATAGGGAAGAAAGGTAGTCTAGAGTGAAGACCACACACCTAAAGACGCAGCGTAGGTAGACCTCCCACTAGGTGGACTGACAACATAGTGAAAGTCACAAATAACAGGTGGATGCAACTGGCATCTTGTCGTTCGGAATGGTGTTCTAAGGGGTAAACCTATGTTTAGCAGTGGACGCCTTCTGGCTGATGATGATGATGTGTTACAGTTTTCTAAAAATAGTAATAATTAAAAGTTTTGAAGATTCATACAAAAATAGTTAAAAAGTATTTAACACATACGAAGTGGTATTGAAATGATCTCACAAAATGAGTACAAATCAAAATCATTTGTCGTTGCCAATGTTCCTATAATTTTGTGACGCGATACCTCGATACTCGCCTAATGATAAGTATGGAGCCCTAGGTCTAAGGTAAAAACGCCGAAGACTGATAATATAGAGTCAAAATACCAAGGTTGTCTCAGGATGGGTCCAATACATAAACAAATTACATTAGTATTTTGTTTATGTATTTTGTTATGTAAATTACCTAAGTATAGTTGTGTTGAAAATAATAAAAGGTAAAAGAAAAATGTAGGCATACATTTTTTTTATTGTGACACGATGATAAGCAAGAGGAGATCCAAGAGTGACGACGACTGAAACATCCGAGTTAGTTCGCGGCTGCCTCAGTCGCCGTCACTATGCCGGCCAAAGGTGCTTCTTCACGCATCGCTTGAACGATCCAAGGTTATAGGAGGGAGAAAACACGTGGGCTGGCAAAGCATTCCACTTGTCGATTGTTGTACAAAAAAAAGACGCACCGAACTTTTTAGTTCGACTGCCAATTCGGTCATATCTTGATACTTTTATTTTTTCTCATTGTATACAATCACGTTATTTTACCGTTCCAAAACTTTCATTTTTAATATTTGATGAACGGTAAATGATTATTTTGTCGGATTTAAGGCGCGCTTGTTTTATCTCTGGCCTGCATAGTGCGACCGTAAACTGAGTCAGTTAAATTCAGTCGTAAACTGTCTTGGACCTCTTGACCTTAGTTAATTTTATTGTGACTCAACATCTGACCTCGACCTACCTGATGGTCAGCACGATGAAAGACCAAGAGTGCATACGACTGAAAAAACTGAGTCAGTTCACGGCTGCCGCAGTCGCCGTCACTAAGCTGGTCACAATCGTGAATTCACATGTACTTTAAAATATTTGCAGGCGATCTCCTATTACGAAGGTTTCTAACAAGCTGTGACTATAGTTTGGAAAAAACAAAAAGGACTCTTGATCTATTCTTTACAATTCGTTCTACAACGCCAGAAGTGTTCCTCAACAGAGACCCTTGGTCGTTTGAGATCAAAAGGATATTCGAGATCACGTATGTATAATATTTAATAAACATCTGTCAAGGCCGGCATCAACACAACTCCCTCGCTTCCTTCACATTCTAATTCTCTTCATACAAGCTAGCTTCTTGAGGATGTCTCCGATTTGGTCGGCGAACACCCTCCTGGGCCTGCCTTGTTTAACGTATCCATTCACATGAGATTTATAACTATAACCGCTTTTCATGATCATATCAATTAAGTACTTACTTCAAAACGAAGTGAAATTATAAAACGAATGTCATTATTTTAATCATCAATATTGATAAGTGTAAGGATTTGTTTTAAAAGACTAGGTCATGGTTAACAGGACTCATAAAAGAAACTTGTTGTCATTTAAAACACAAAATATGTATAATTTTACATAAAACGCAATTTTTATTTTAATTGGGAGCTCAAAATTTTAAAGGACATGATTCATTTTGTAAGGGGACTTGGGCTTAATTGTATTAACAGTTGCATATACAATTTAAAATAGTTTGGTGTACGAAGATTACAATGTTATTGGAATTTGTCCTTTTGCATAGTTTAGGTGTGCAAAATAATCAAACTTTAATTATGATAGTTCAAAACAGAACTGTTAATAATAGCGTGTATTTGTGATTGACACGCGATACAAAATCCATTTCTTATTTTCCAAATAACTCAATTGCACAGCAATTAAAAGCAAAATTGTTATTAGTATAATTAATACAAGTATCGAAACTACCATTTCTATATTTTTTTATCGTTGGACATTACAAAAGTAGTACATAAAAGTCCAAAATGAATGATGTCCTTTATAAAATCGATTATTATGCCTCTTTCCTGGTCCATAAAAAGTTTGCTCCAGGTTAAAGTTTTTAGTAGTGGTAAGTTGTTGGTAATAGGTACCATTTCTTTTAAGTGTGCAGACCGTGAATGGATAGAATCACGTTGAAAGTTTACAGTTAAATTAAAACCTGCATGGTGGATGCGACTACTACTTGCAGTTATTAAATTGTACTAGCAGACGCCTGCTTCATTGACCGCACTCCAGTTTAATAAAATACCCCAGACTTTTACGATGCAAGTGTCATTTCTTGATAACATTTGCATTTTGTATTCAAATTATAGATTTAGTACTTATTAAGAACACTGTATTAGTAAACAAATACAGATATAATAGAAATAAGGAGACTGTGGTGTATTGGCAATGCAAGCCGAGAGCACGGGTTCGAAACCACTCACCGGTACCAATGTATCTTTGATATATGTACTTTGGTTGTCCTGTTTCTATGATAGTATGTTATGTATATGTGTATGTTTTTAGCACTTTCTGTAGCTTAGTATAGGAATTTATAATAAAAAAATAAAAATAAAAATGGTTAGCACACCAGCCTGAGACGCGTAAACATGGAACATAATTACCCTAGCTGGTAAAATCCGTAAAATCGGTCCGTAAAGCGCTTAAAGTCCCGGGTTCGAATCCCGGTCAAAGCAAATATTTATTTTAATTGTAATATTTAATAATTAGATGTAATAATGTGGTAATAATATATAAAAATAATTACTTTATAGTTCGTAATAAAATTAAACAGATTCTATTTATACCTAATTGAATTACTAAATAAGATTTCTACACACACTAGATAATAATATATTAAAAATAATGATGACCTTGCTAGATTCATAACAGACACCTTTAATGTTACACTGACGAACTACACGACTAGCAAAACAAGTTTAAGTAATCGAGAAACCTCATTTAGAAAGGTTGTTGACTCTACTATAACCTTTACTTGGCTATAATAGTAACGGCGACTGAGGCAACCGTAAATTGAGTCAGTTTTTTCAGTCGTTGGTAGTCTTAAACCTCCCTTTTATTATCTTACCATCAGGCAAGATGGTGAAGAAGCACCTTAGGCCGGCATAATGACGGCGACTGAGGTAGCCGGGAACTAACTCGGTTTTTTAAGTCGTCGTCACTCTTTGACCTCCTCTTGCTTATCATCAGGCGGGTCGAGGTCAAATGTCGTGTCACAATAATAAAAAAAGGCACCAGGCACAACAAAAATTACTTATATTTCTTTTTTTCTAGAGATATGATACCTCTTCCACGAAAAACCAAGGAAAACTACAAAGTATTTATCTACCGGTTAAACAACCCGAATTTGGATCTATTTAACTTTGTCGATGCTATAAAAACCTTCTTCATGTTGGCCGACACGAGATTGACAGAAGACGACGACATCACCTCAGGAGAAATTCCAATTTTTGATTCAGCGAATGTTTCATTGAAGTTTATTGGAAAAATGAACTTGGCTATTCTGCGCAAATATATGCTGTATACACAGGTATGTTGTGATGACAATAATTACTGTTTTTTTTTTAAACGGCGACAAGAGTGGTAGGCAGTGTTACACAGTGTTCGCCTGCCCATGTGTTCTCTCCATCCTATGACCTTGGATCCTTCAAGCGATGCGTGAAGAAGCACCTTTGGCCGGCACAGTGACGGCGGCTGAGGCAGCCGAAAACAAACTTGGTTTTCTCAATCGTCGTCACTCTTGGACCTCCTCTTGCTTATCATGAGTAGTGCCGATCTGGGGTAGTACCACCACTTACAAGTATACAGAATTTTGAAGTGATTTCGTCACGTTTCGGGATCAGCTTGTAAGTTACCGGTTTCAACTAGGCCGGCATAGTGGATGTGATTGCTACCTCCAGTTATTGAATTTTAGTATCAGTGACGCCCATTCATGGACCGCACTCCAGTTAACAGCAGGCGGGGTCTGGTGTTAACGTTACGGTTAGCTTTTTCTGCAATAAAACGACGAAAACTTCAGAATATAAAGTACATATGCGTATTGCGTATTAATTATTAAAATAAAATATTATTGATTTTATTGTGACATATAATTTATATATCTATTTTTTTACATTTCTATCTTAAGCTACTAATATGCTTGTATCATAGAAACAGGACAACCAAAGTACATACATTTACATGTATCAAAGATAAATTGGTACCGGCAAGTGGTTTGCTTAACCATTGCACTACCACTACACCACGGTAGCATATTATTAGACATAAAATATTAAAATTTAAATATTGTATCATTGCGATTGTTCTACAATACTAATATTACTAGCGTACGTTAGTATTATTAGTTCAATGCATTTTAAACATATTTTCCGTAACAATTGCCAATCAATATTGCCTAACAACACCTATTAGAAACTTTCGCCATTACTTTGTTGTCGAAACTGTTAGTTTTACTTTTAGTTCGTACTGAATATCATTACAATATATTATATCTAATTAGGTATGTATTTAAATTTAATGTTTTTCTGTAAAGTTGCGGTGTTATAAATGATCTAAGTAAGTAGTTTTATATTTCATAGATAGTTATCTTAACGTTGTATAATTATACTAATAACCTTAATAAATGTTATTATGACACGTATAAATTTGTAAAAATAGAAATAGAAAAAATTAACCGGCATACATGTTCTCTGCGACTGGTTATAATACGACTTATTTCTACAGAAATTGCTTTATAAGTTCAAAAGATAAATATTTAAAAAGCGTTATTTAAATATCAGAAGTCTAAAAATATATCTTTCAAATATCACAATTAAAAAAACATTATTTTTTTTAATAATTTGAACATTATAATCTGAATAACATGCTTGTGTGTGATTTTTTATGTTTGTTATGTAACATCATATCTTGACTTGCCTGATGGTAAGCAAGAGAAAGCAAGTTTGTGATCGTGTCAGTCACCTTCACTTTACCAGGATGGAAACTAAAAACTAAATGGTTCAACATTGACTAAGTTACAGTAACTAAGTTCGCAACCGCAACCACACCTTTGTGCCAAGACTGGCGTCGTACACGTAGATGTACGTGCATTGGGGTCGAGACGATGAGCCCTTCAGCTAAGCGCCTGGCCAAGGAGTTGTCCGAGCGGCTGACGGAGAAGTCTGGAGACAGGAAGGCTGGCAATTATTTCTGCCAGCGTATTAGCCTTGCAATACAAAGGGGAAATCTTAGATAATTTAACAGTTAAATTATATCTAAGGGGGAAATGTTGTCAGTATCTTTGGGACTATTTCTGATGCGACGTCATTAGATGATATTTTGTATTTATATTTTAATTATAGTTAAAATACTTTTAACTTTATCTGTTTCTCAATAAAGTTTAATAATTAATGTACGCGTACAGTATCGCTGAAACAGTAGAGCCATTATGATCAGCCCGTATTTCAGCCATCAAATCAGATCGTATTTTTTATTGTGGTTCGACATGTAACACAGCTTTATGTTAAGCTGAAGTGCGACAAGTATCAGTAGCATTCACTATGCTGCCCTAGTTGGAACCAGCAACTTGGAATTTCATCGCGAATCGCAACTAATTCACGGTCTGAACTTTGTAGATGGTGGTATTACTCCGGTTTAGCAGACTGGGCAAATTACAACCAACTGCTACCTACTATTGCTGTTATTGTGTCGAGATCGAATGAATGATCGTTACATAAACAGCCGGTTGTACTAAAAAATATAATTTACTTTATTCTTTTAATTTATAAGTAAAAGAATAAAGGAAAAATGGGATGCACCCAGTGGCGTAGCGTGGGAGTCAAAAAAAATTGCCGCCCCCTTATTTGGAAATTTCAATCATAGGTACAACAGAAATATGAATTTCAGGTTCAAATTTCAACGATTTATTTTAGTTTTTTTTTTAATTTTGCCACCCCCTAAATGCGCCGCCCGGGGCAGACCGCCCCCTCCGCCCCCGCCACGCTACGCCACTGGTTGCACCACTCTTCAACTTCACATTTTACATTTACGTTTAACGGATATTTTATACAGAGCTAAAGGACATCATTCATTTTGGGCTTCCATGTACTACTTTTGTAATTTCTAATGATAAAAACATATATAAATGGTAGTTTCGATATAAAATTATTAACAACCCAATTCACGATTTCGTAATAGTCAACGTAATAGAATAAGTATAAAGTAAAACTAAATTCGTAAATTTAAACTTTTTTGGTGCAACCGGCTGAAACTGTGAAAAATGCGTAAATGAAAGTATTAAAAAGTTAATTTACTTTTTACTATTTAAATACTGACTCAATTATTAACTTATTGGCGTGAAATTAAATTCAAGTGAGTATCGATTATGATAAAGTTGGATGGAACTAATTGTAGATAATAATGAACAAAATTGCTAACAGAATTGTTTTTAGACCTGCGTTAGGCAATATTTATTTATTTTATTGGAAAGTCACAGCTTCTCATAAACTTTATACAAAAACAATAATGCTTACCAAAAGCCAAAACAACTATCACATAGGTATAAGACCAATGACATCACAAGTGAAATTTAAAAAGAGAAATAAAAAAAAGGAAAAAATCAACTTAAAGCTAAAAGACAGGAATAGGCAGAAACAATATATCTCCACTTGCCACGATCCTAACACAACTCCCTAGCTTCCCTTACATCCACAATTCTTTTCGTACCAGCTATGATCATACAAGGTAATAGGCACTAGGCAACCCAGCTTTCTTGAGAATGTCTCTGATTTGGTCAGAAAACACCCTCCTAGGTCTGCCTAGTTTAACGAATTCATCCACATTATTCACATCAGATATAAATTCCTTTTGTGTTATACGTAAAGATAAAAATAGGTATATTGCATACTAATGCTGACTTGAGGCAATTACCATACGGAAAAACCAAAGTAGATGTGCGTGCAAAGAAAATTAATACTATAAGAATATTATTATAATAATCCAACTAAAAATAGAATATCCGTATATTAACATGGCATTATTATTTACCGTTTTATAATCTTGTTTAGTTACAGATAAATATGGCTCGGAGTATGCTCACTCTAGAGCTTTTAACTTCGTCTGTTCACTGAGCCTCGATGTATAAATACAAAACCACCGCTTATTATACATTTATTTTTAATAATTAAGTAGTAACAACTGAAAAAACCGACTTAGTTTACGGTTGCCTCAGTCGCTGTCACTCACTATGCCGGCCAGTTTTCACGTTGAAGGAAATGTTAGGAATTCCCAATGATAAATTGTCTATGTGAAATTGTCACATCAAAGAATTCAAAGAATTAGGTCTAAGTACTGATTAACATACATATTTGTTTATCTTCTACCTAGAGAAAACTTGATTTCAAAGTACCTACGTTGCTAGATTTCTAGTATTTTTGAATGTACTCAGACCATAGCTTGACCTCGTCTTGTGTGGTTTGACAAGTTTTTCCTTTGAATGGGTATATTAACACTAAGGGCCGGTATTACTTCAGTAAAACTCTTACTAAAACTAAACTTTCATTTACTTCAATGTAAGTTAGTTTTATAATATTCTACACCATAATCCGTCGACCAAATTGGCTTTAGAACTAAAAGTTGGAAAAAGTGGAATGCTTATGCTTTTTCAAGTTAGCATTTCTGCTCGGCATAGTGACTATGACTGAAGCAACCATAAACTGAATCTGTATTGGTAAATATCCGAGTATTTAGGTTTCTCCTTGCTTACCATCAGGAAAGTTGAGGTCAGATATCTTTACAATTGGATTGCTCATAAAATTGCAATTTTAAAGTCCAATAGAGATATTCACAAACTATATGACATAGTATGCGAGAAGTATAGGTACTTCGCGAAGTAGTATAGAATCAATATGACATACTACGCAAAAAGTATAAGTACTTTGCGAAGTAGTATAGAATCAATATGACATAGTATACGAGAAGTATAAGTACTTCGCGGAGTAGTATAGAATCGATATGACATAGTATACGAGAAGTATAAGTACTTCGCGGAGTAGTATGGAATCGATATGACATAGTATACAAGAAGTAAATATGCGAGTATATCCGTGCGCATACAAGTAGGATAAAGCTCTATCTTAGCCCTAACGGTAGTGCGTCTTCTGTGTATTTAAGTTCACTAACATTTAATTGGTATTTAGCGCCCTATACCTTTCAATACAGGTTGCTATGTTGTAGCCATAAAAACAAATATTTACCATATACAAAAAGAAAACCTACACAAATATTTCACAACTATTGATTAATCAAATTAACCATATGGATAATTAAATCATTAGTTTTAAAAACATGTTTGTTTGTGCAATCAAAATATGTGGATTATTTTTAAGTTAAGAGAATGTTTGGCATTTTTTCGGTAACATTTCCACATATATTAAAACATAGTGATATAGATTGCCCTTGAATAAAATGTTATAATGTAAAATGAAAAATTTATGAGAACAAAATTTATATTTTATTCGTATAGTTGCATAGTTCTCTGTTGTAATTCGTAATTAATTTACATAAAGTAGGATGCAATAATATAATTATTTAAAACTTATAAACTGGCTATTCATTATTGAGTTTTATGATGCTAAATATATTATATTAACAATAATTATACTTTAACTATAATAAATGCGCGAAAGGCTTAGTATATATTTTTTTAATTTACCTAGTAATACTCGTAAGAAAAGTTTTATAAATTACTAGGTTATAAGTTTTTTGTTGTTTAATAGAAAAATCTTTACGTAAAATGTTTTGTATTATTAATAGTATTTTGTAATAGACTAACCGTGTTACCACAAAAAACGCTTTAGACGCTCTTTAGACATGCATTAAACACGTTTTAAGTCAATTTAATACCACAAAATGAGGTGAGACTGTATAAAAATATTTAAAAACTTAAATATTAATTGTAGTAATACCGTGTAAGTTCGAACTTCCACAGTTATCTTTAAATAACAAAATCTAGCAAAGTTTTAGAAAAATTTTGACAAGTTTTTGTTATAGTTAATTAGGGCTCTTAGTACATACTTTACAACTTTTTTAAAAATGTTATTTTTAATTAAATATTACGTTTAAATTAAAATACCTAAAATTATTGTTCATTATCTTTCTTATGTTGAATTAACGCGTAAAGCATGGTCAATGTTAGTAATTATAAAACCTTTTTATGTCTTTTTACGAAATTGGATAACAGGTTCTGATGTAATTTCACATTTTGATACAATTCATGGTCAAGTAAAGAGATAATGAAACATGCAGACACGATATGCCACAATAATTTGGAAATAATATTAAGACATATAACGTACTTACTTATAAGTAGATACGTATAATCCTATTTTAGTTATTTATATGTACTTTGATATATGTATATTGATTTTAACCAAACATTTTATCAATACTAGTTTTCAGCGTTGTTTTTTTTATATTTATTGTTTAAATAAAAACTAAAGTTTGGATCTTTTAACTCATTTCTCGAAAGCAATTTGTCTTACTCTTATACTTTGCACATTATATTTGTTTATTCAGAATTACCAACATTTATCAAGATGCAACAATGTTTCTCTAATAACAGGTAGGTAATTACAACATGCAGTAAGTAGGTGGAATACAATTTTTACACTTGGTATAATAATATATTACACTAATTTTAGAATAAGAAATAAGACAAGTACACAAAAAGCTTCAAAATTCAACATATAAATTACACATAAAAAACTGACAAACTAATAATACAATATAATCGCATTATATTTTTCTTATTATATGTTATCTATACATCTATACATACATATAAATAAAGTTGGAGTGTCTGTTTGTAGTATTGAAATAACCGTTTTTTACTACATGTATATGAATACGGTACATACACCAAAATGACATTTTTTATTATTTTTGTCTGTCTGCCTGTCTGTCTGTTTGTTCTGGCTGATCTCTGAAATGGCTGGACCGATTTTGACGGGACTTTTATTGGCAGGTAGCTGATGTAATAAGGAGTAACTTAGGCTACGTTTATTTTAGAAAAAATCTTTTATTACAAATAAAAGTTATGAAACAAATATTTGCTTTGACCGAGAATCGAACTCGGGACTTAACGCGCAACAAACCAATCGCTAACCGTTTGTCCATCTGGGTTGATATGACATTAAAAACCAGGAGTACCTGATGATGGACCATGAGGACCCCTTTCCTGTCATGTACTCACATTGCGATTACAGTTTATAAACGCGCGTAAAACCGCGGGGAACAGCTAGTTTAAAATATGTCAGGAAAATACTGCTATTTGGTATTCACAAGTCGATCGTAAATCTGACTGAAGTACAAAACAACTTAGTATTTTATTGAATGTAATTATTTTGAACTAAGTAACATGTTTTAAGTTTCAACATGTTACTTTCAATCATGTTTTGTAATATGTTTGAGATTTATTGAAATTAAGGCCGTCCGCTTACAATTTTTTTATTAAGTATAATTTCAAAAAGAAACGACAATAAGTTTTAAAGACGAAACCAATTTGGTCGGCATAGTGGATGTGAGTCCTACTTCAATTTATCAATTAAATTCTCAGTTGATTAACCAGTCACCTCCATTCATTAATCATTCAATCAATCAAATTGTCACGCCTTTCTCCCACGGGGATAGGCAGAGACAATCGAGCGCCACTTGCCACGATCCTGATTCAACTCCCTCGCTTCCTTCACATCCACAATTCTCCTCATACAAGCTCTAAGGTTATGGGCACTAGGCAACCTAGCTTTCTTGAGGATGCCTCCGATTTGGTCGGAAAACACCCTTCTGGGCCTGCCTTTGTTTAACGCATCCGTTCACATCAAATTTATAAATTGCTTTCGTCCCAACGAAAAGCCCAAACGAAGCATCGAAGCATCCCTTTGTCAATCCTTGTCACTACATCTTATTTCAAACCACATCTATCCATTCATGGACCATCTTATTATCAGGCAAGATGATGTCACATGTCGAGCTAAAATAATAATAAAAAAAACGAATGTCTGTTAACTTGTATCTAGATAAGATATAATTTGTACGTGAATAATTCATGTCCTAAATACCGGTGTATTAATTTATTCTTATGTACAAACCTCACAGAGGCTGGTCAAATTAAAGGCTGATAATGCGATGACTACAGCCAAAATGGTAGTTAATTGCTCTCTAATTATTTTATTACTCTATTAGTGCTATAATTGGAAAGTAAGCGTCTGTGAGGTCTACCTTGTATTTACATATCAATAAGTTAGGCAAGTTCTTTTTTATTTGTAACATAACGTGTTTTATTTAATCTGATAGTAAAAGCTGGTTTGTGTGTCATTGAAATCAGTAGAGGCCAATGCCGAAGATTTCTAATAAATCGAGTATACTCTAAAAGTCGGAGATTACACTTCCCATATTTTAAGAGATGCTATTATTGGCGTTATTACCACCCTACATACATAGATGCAAACGCCCAAATTTGACCAAATAGACCAACTCTTTTCTCTCTCTTTTTAATTCATCAAAAAGCTTAAGTATTTCGCTATTGACAGGTCCTAGTTGTCGCCTAATATTTAACTAAGGCTCTTTAATTTAGCCAGTATCAAGTAGCACTTTTGAAAATATGGTTGGAATCCCTTCAGAGTGCAGACATCTATTTTCACTTAAAGTACTTTGCTGGTCTTTCCACTGGCTCTACTGTCTGTATGTAATATACGTAATTGAAGCGTTATATGTAACTGTCAAAGTATTTCGACAGAGATTTGAAGGCACCAGGAAAATAAATTGAAACAGTAACCACCGTTCTCCGAATGTCCAGAACTCAGTACCTATTTTAATGTTTTGTCGTGATAAAAAAATAAATTAAATAAATTAAAGCGATCGTGGTGAAGTAGACAGGCATGTCGAGGTCAGATCTCGCATCTCAATAATAGAAAAATGAATTTTTTATATAAAATATGTTATTTGATCGCCTAGCTTTTATGATACAAGCACTATTAGTAGCTTACAATTAATATAAAAATGTAAAAAATCGAATTATTGTTTAACTAAATATAATAATTGATAATTTCAGGAAGCCATCCCAATAAGACTAAAACAAGTGCACGTAATAAACGCACCATCGTACATTGGCAAAATACACGCTGTACTTAAACCGTTTCTGAAGTCTGACGTCGCTAAAGTGGTGAGTACCAAAGCATCACACATAAAAAGTGGATAGCAAAAAGCAGAGTTACGAAATTCACAATAAGGAGAACAAAGCACACACATTTTTTAAGCTAAAATAAAGCTAGAATACGCAATTTCAACGCTACATTTTTGTATTATTTACACCTCCTGTCCTGGAGGTCCTGAAGTCCTGGGTTCGTTTCCCGGTCGGAGCAAATATTTGTTTCATATCTTTTATATGTAATATTTAATTATAAGATTGGATATTACAAATATATTGTTAATAAAAGAGGCAGATATTTGCTCCGGGTCTGGTTATTTGGAAGCGGTGGTTCACTCCAGCTTAACATTAGGCGAGGTGCCTATGGTGATATGTCGAGACAAAATAAAAAAGTAAATAGAGTAAAGAACAAAAGAAGACGGCAAGCTGCTGGTATCTAAACATTTGATCTGTATAAACTAGACAAAAACATCGCAATTTTTATTGTGACGTAACGCTTTGTCTTGTCCTTACATCAGAAAAAAACGACCCGGTCACTATCTATAGTGGCCAGTTTTCAATACAATATTATTGTATTTAATTTACAATAAATGCGTTAATCGAGGCAGGCCCAGGAGGGTGTTTTCCGACCAAATCGAAGACATCCTTATAAAAACTGGGTTGCATAGTGCCAAAAACCGTAAAGTGAAGAGAATTAATTAAAGAGAATCGTGGATTTTATTGAATCAAAGGCAATTTGATTAATTATTATTATTATTATTTTTTTATTGTGACTCGACATTATGACAGCACCCCGCTTGATGTTAAGCCAAAGTGTGGTCCATGAATGAATGTCACTGCTACTACAATTCAATAACTGTGAATAGCAATCACATCCACTATGCCGGCCTAGATGGAACCGGCAACTTACAAGCTGATCCCGAAACGTGACCAAATCACTTCACGGTCTGTATACTTGTAAGTGGTGGTACTACCCCGGATCGGCAGACTGGGTACCACTGCCTACCACTCTTTGTAAACCAGACCCGAAGCAAATATCCATCTCTTTTTTTTTATTAACAAATATTTGCAATATTTAATACTATTAAATATTACAAATAAAAGCTATGAAACAAATATTTGCTCCGACCGGGGATCGAACCCGGGACTTTACGCGCAACAAACCAGTCGCTAAACCGTTCGTCCACGCCTGTCGTCATTTATTAACATTATTTGATTAACATTTAGTAAAGATACAGATGTAACTTATAATTTTTTTATTTGATGTCGTCATGCATTCAAGTTTTTGTCAGAGGAAGCAATAATTGACAGACACTTGGATAAACCAGGTTTTTTACAATACATGACGTCAACAACATTGACATTGAATGGAAGCCTTGCATATTAACGGTTTGATACATTTACTGTGTATGCTTAAATCCGGGGGCAAACGACTTTCTTTGGCCGGCCGGCATAGTGATGGCGACTGAGGCAGCCGGAACTAACTCGTTTTTTCAGTCGTTACTCTTGGACCTCCTCTTGCTTATCATCAGGCGGTAGTCATAAACTAAGTCGGCCTTTCAGTCGTCAGTGCTCTTATACCCACCATCGGCCAATAATTCGCATTAGTAGTAGGCGGTGGTTCCCAGTCTGCCGATCCGGGATAGTACCACCACTTACAGGTATACAGACCGTGAAGTGACTTTAGTCGCTTTTCGAGATAAGCTTTTTAGTGGCCTGTTTCAACTAGGCCGGCATAGTGGATGTAACTGCTACTTACAGTTAATTGACTGTAGTAGCAGTCAATTAACTGTAATAGACAGCATCTTTATCTATAGACTGTTCTTCAGCTTAACATTAGGCCTGCCTAACAAAATCCTGCCTATTTAGATGGAAAATCTGTTGCTCGCTTTTTTTATTTATCTATGAATCCTACATATCAGATTTCTTTAACATTTATTTCATTTGTTATTTTATTTATTAAGAAGTTGTGTCTGTCTATTCCTGTGGGAAAATCAATCAATCAAATTGTCACGCCTTTTTCTCACAGGGATAGGCAGAGACAATGTAGCGCCACTTACCACGATCCTTACACAACTCCCTTGCTTCCTTCACATCCACAGTTCTCTTTATACAGGCTCTGTAGTTATGGATACTAGGGCACTATAAATTCCTTTCGTCAATCTACTTTCACTCATCCTTTCCATGTGCCCAAAACATCGAATCATCCCTTTGTCAATCCTTGTCACTACATCTTCTTTCAAACCACATCTATCACGCAATGTGCTATTCCTTATTCTATCCGCTATCGTCACTCCATATACACTCCTTAACGACCGCATTTCTACTGCGTTAATTCTACTCTCACACTTCTTCTGCCATACCCAACATTCACTTCCATACATTAATGTAGGAACAAGCACCGCATTATGAACAGCCATCCGTGACTTTTGGGAAAAATGCGTGACAATTTAATTGGTTGATTAATTATTTAATTTGGTACTTTTTCCTTTTCAGATAAAATTTCATGAGCCTAACTCTACATCACTATACGATTATATACCTCAGGAGATACTCCCGGAGGAATATGGTGGAAAATGTGGAACAGTTGAGGAGATTAAGAGGCATTGGGTTAAACGAATTGAAGCAAAACGGTAAGTTTTTTTCATTAAGCTACTGCTAATATCATAGAAATAGGGCGACCAAAGTACATATATCAAAGAAACATTTGCACGGTAAGTGGTTTTAAATCGAGAGCTCTCTGTTTGTGTGACCTTTGCACTGCCGCTACAACACGGTGGCCTTTTACGGGTTATTATTTCAGGTTTACCTAGTAATTATTTCAATTCAAGTTACTATTTATTTTTATTACAATATTACTTTTCTTAGATTTTGCGCGAACATTGATTAATGAATTAAACAAATTTTATGCGGCTTACTATCGCGTTTATTTTGGTTTTGATTTTACAATTTTTTTTATTATTCCGACGTTTCGAGAGCTTTGCAGCCATCGTGGTCACGGAGAGACTAATGAGACGTCTGAAAAGACGAGAAAAGTCGGAATAATAAAAAAATTGTAAAATCAAAACCAAAATAAACGCGATAGTAAGCCGCATAAAATTTGTTTAATTCATTAATATAACTTTTTTTTTATTGAGATGTGGCAATTGACCTAGATGTTATGATGGTAAGCAAAGGGGAGGTTTAAGAGGGTCCTCTTGAATTGAAGAAAGCGTTTCAGTTTACGGTTGCCTTAGTCACCGATTCTATGCCAGCTACTCTACTGGTGAATAAGAAATTAAATTTATACTAAATATTTCAAGCTTATTTAAAGTGTCTAGTTTTAAACTTACTCTTTTTTAAAATAACTTTATCAAATATATTTTAATAGCCTAATAAATATTTATATCAAGCGTTGCCGCACTTTCAGAAAAAAATAAAAGTATTGAAATAAATTAATTGAAGCACTTTCAAATGAAAGTAACTTTTTAGATTTTTTTAAGATTTTGCGCAAACATTGCATAATTAATTAAACAAATTTTATGCAGCTTACTATCGCGTTTATTTTTGGTCATTGATTTTACATAACCTAGTGTCAGGATCGTGGCAAGTGGAGCTCCAC
Organism: Tinea trinotella; assembly: GCA_905220615.1. Lineage (NCBI taxonomy): Eukaryota > Metazoa > Arthropoda > Insecta > Lepidoptera > Tineidae > Tinea > Tinea trinotella. The sequence continues at coordinate 7,035,864 of HG992321.1, read as the reverse complement.
TGCCTATCCCTGTGAAAAAAAGGTGTGACGATTTGATTGATTGATTGAAATACAAATTATCCATCATATCAGCCATAAGTCATCCTCTCCTAAACATAGGCCTCCCTCAGCGATCTCCACAGTGACCTGTTGGAAGCGACCTGCATCTAGCTTTATTTTTAAAATTTGTTTTCTGTATGTTTCAGCGATTGGTTCTTGGATGACGAGCGCTGGGCGTTGAACGAGAGTAGAAGACCATCCACGAATGATGATCGCATCAAACAAGTTATAGATATGCCTGGATCGTTTCGAAAACTTGATTTAGATTAGATTATATCATCAGCGCTAATGGACATCCAGCACAGCTTACCGATAAATCAGTCGATGTCACTTTAAACAATAATTTTTAAAAATAAAGAGAGAGAATTTGCGGTTAAGGAGTGTATGCGGAGTGACGATAGCGGATAAAATAAGGAATAGCACAGTGCGCGATAGATGTGGTTTGAAAGAAGATGTAGTGACAAGGATTGACAAAGTCGATGGTTTGGGCACATGGAAAGGATGAGTGAAAGTAGATTGACGAAAGGAATTTATAAATCTGATGTGGATGGATGCGTTAAACAAGGCAGGCCCAGGAGAGTGTTTTGTGACCAAATCGGAGACATCCTTAAGAAAGCTAGGTTGCCTAGTGCCCATAACCATAGAGCTTGTATGAAGAGAATTGTGAATGTGAAGGAAGCGAGGGAGTTGCGTCATCGTGGCAAGTGACGATTTATTGTCTCTGCTTATCCCTGTGGGAAAAAGGCGTGACATTTTGATTGATTGATTGAAGATGCCGTGCAGGTCACAGGCCCAAAGCGTGGCACGCAGAATATTGGAAGCAGCGTTTCGGACTTGTGACAAAAATGTAGGACTTCGCGTAATGTCAACACTTACCTTAACTGCCTTTACTTTCCCATCTACCCAACGAAATATTGGGAAGCCAAGGTTTTTATTATTGTGACTCGACATATGACAGCACCCCGCTTTATGTTATGCCGAAGTGTGGTCTATGAATGAATGTCACTGCTACTACAATTCAATAACTGTGAGTAGCAATCACATCCACTATGCCGGCCTAGTTGGAACCGGCAACTTACAAGCTAATCCCGACCAAATCACTTCACGGTCTGTATACTTGTAAGTGGTGGTACTACCCCGGATCAGCAGACTGTGTACCACTGCCTACCACTCTTAAAACTGTTTTTACTGTTATTCCTCTTGTACCAACTTCCACTAGGTAGCGCTGGATTCTGTTTCTTGTCCACTCATTATAAATATTACTATATTTCCCAATACATGTTTACTTAGCAAATCATCTTTTAGAATTAAACAAATTTTATGCGGCTTAATATCGTTTTAATTTGGTTTTTGTTTTTACATTTTTTTTTATAATTGTTCTGACGTTTCGAGAGCTATGCAGCCATCGTGGACACGGAGTAAAATTAACGCTATAGTAAGCCGTATAAAATTTGTTTAATTCACTTTTAATGTTTGCGCAAAATCTAAGAAAATATCATGTTTTAGAATTAGGAATTTAGTGTTTTGCTAAGCTGGTACATAGTTTTTTGTTTGCCAAGACAAAACCAGGATCGCCTTCATCAGGCGACGCTTGATTAAGTCACATCAATATAAAAACTAATATACTATACTGCTTGTATCATAGAAACAGGATGTCCAAAGTATATAATATCAAAGATACATTGGTATCTTTGGTATTATCTTTTATGAAGGCACAGTCCTCAATGATGTAAGTTGCAGTCGCATCCACTATGCCGGCCTAAGAGTTGACTCTCCATGATACATTATTTTGTAAATATGTATAACTATTTTTTAATATAGCGGGTAGGTTATTTTAAGTTGATTTAAATAGTATATATTTTTAAGTAGTATAAATATTTATAGTATATTTTTATTATTTTTGACCAGTATCTAATCATACAAAAAAATGAAGAGCCATGTACACTCATATGTACACTCGCACTTTTATTAAGCAAAATATGTTTAAGATATACGAGTACACGATAATGTATATGCAGTTGCACTGTAGTAGTACTAGTACAAAGTAGTACTTGCGTAAGGGGCCCGATTCTCTTAATCCATGTCAGTGAAATGACGTAGAAACGCTTTTTCATCGTGACTTTCACGTAATTGTCATGGCGCCATAATCGCATTGTAATTTCACCGAAGGTTAAACAAATTTCATATGTTTTGGCAATGCAGTGGCTCGCCATTAAAAGATATTTCGTTAATTTTTATTATTTTGAGAGATACTTTATCAGAGACATTCTTAAGAAGCTAGGTTGCCTAGTGCCCATATGCACAGAGCCTGTATGAAGAGAATGTGAGGGAGGCAAGGGAGTTGTGTAAGGATCGTGGTAGGTCGCGCTCCATTGTCTGCCTCTGCCTATCCCTGTGGGAAAAAGAGTGACTTGATTGATTGATTGAAATTTTATTTTGATAATATTTACAATGCTTTTTTGACGCAATAAATATTACGTAAAATTTACGCCGAAAGTTCGTCGATAATCTATTTCGCTGTCATGTAATTAAGGGAATTGGGCCCCAGATTGTTGTCAGACTACTCTAGTATTGTCGAGCAGCAACTATGTATTTCGAGTTTTAATTCCGTGGACTGTTTCATATCTGCATCTATCTTATGTGTTATGTAAGTCAAAATGGGATACAAACAAGAATTATCTGTCACTTTGGTCCATTTAATTGAAAATCATACTATGATAAATACTCACTACTGTCTGAAATATCGTTCGGACCTCAACTACGTATAGTAAACAAGTAATTGAATAAAACAATACATTTTATTTTTATAGCCTATGCACCAGTGAACACTGACTGACAGTGTAACAACATGCACAATAAAAATCAAATTAAAATTTTAAAGGAACCCCCGAAACGCCTGGAACCACTTTGGTCATATCATCAGCTTTATAGTAATAAACAACATTAGTCATGGCTCCATAGTTATATCCCTTTAATATCCCTTGGATCCTTATGGTGCATCATCAGATAACTACTCTAGGTCTTCAATTTGATAATGGCCCAGCTAATGGCTCATAGAGAGTAACAATTTGAGTTAAAGCACTATGATATTATCTGTTATTGATTTGCTGATCTGAGAGGATTCATGATCAGATACTCCCGATCTTCAATTTGATAACGGCCCAGCTAAAGGCTTAGTTAAAGCACTACAGTTCTATCTCTTTTTTTTGCTGATCAATTGATATCAATTTGCTGATCTGAGAGGATTCATAATGGTGCATCATCAGATTGCCCGGTCTTCAATTTGATGACGGTCCAGCTAAATGCTCTTAGTGAGTAACAATTTTAGTTAAAGCACTATAGTTCTATCTCTTGTTGATTTGCTGATCTGAGAGGATTCATGATGGTGCCTCATCAGATACTCTCGGTCTTTAATTTGATAACGGTCCAGCTAATGGCTCATAGTGAGTAACAATTTTAGTTAAAGCACTATAGGTCCATTTCTTGTTGATTTGCTGATCTGAGAGGATCCATGATCAGATTTTTTAGATCCGGAATGTTTTATTTTATCGCACTAACTTTTCTACACTTAGTTTCCTACCTTCAAGACAAATCTAATAAGTCCAAACTTAGTATACCAAAAAAAGTTTGAACACATCCAGGATTTCGTCTCCTACCTTCGAGTTCCATCATCAGAGTAGCTCAGTGGTACCAGTTAAAACACACATGTATTTGTATACGTTTTTATTTCAAATGTTAAGTCACAGATTTGTTTAAAAGTAAAGTAAATACCTATAAGGCTGGGAATACAAGTCCGATTTTCCTCTCCGATAGTCCGATCCGATTGTCTGATCAGACAATCGGAAAGCACTCGTGCCATACATTTGTTTGAATACTTAATATACGTCAGATCCGATAGTCGGATCGGATGTCAGAATCGGAATCAACGCCAAGGCGCTTACGATTTTATGGCCGATCCGATTGTCTGAACGTGCAGTTTTCATACAGAATACAGAAACAAAATAGACGTCCGATTCCTACTTCCGATTTGTAAATAATTTGCTCAGCAATATCGGACGTGTATTCCCAGCCTTATGCGTGTTTAGAACGGGCAACCCTTGTACGTCGCTATGCGACGAAGATTGTTATTTTATGTCAAATAAATATGCCATTGTTAAAACACGTAAAAAATGTTATAATTTTTCCCCTAAAATATTCAATCAAGGTAATCGATCTAAACTGCAAACCAACCTCGCCATATGAATATTTTAAGGGAAAAATTATAACATTTTTTACGTGTTTTAACAATGGCATATTTATTTGACATAAAATAACAATCTTCGTCGCATAGCGACGTACAAGGGTTGTCGTTCTAAACAGCGCGTCTAAGATCGCTACCGCAGCTAACAAATCGAGCTGATGACCTTCAAACCCCTGATCAGATCTTCATCAATTGTAGCTAAGAACCATCTCGATCACGTCAGCTTTCAAATGAAACAAACCGCATCGTAATCGGTCCATTCGTTTAGGAGCTACGATGCCACAGACAGACACACAGATACACAGAGCCACAGATACACAGATACACAGATACACAGACAAGTCAAACTTATAACACCCCTCTTTTTGGGTCGGGGGTTAATAAAATAGAATGATATTACAAACTAATTTGTTTTTTATTTAGACACGTTAAGTTACTAAATTCTTGCCTAATATGTATTTGCCAGTCTGAACCACAGACTAATGGATACTAACGTATAGTCTGAACATGTATTTAAGGCGCTACTAGACGGATCACTCGGATAAACTCGAGTGAATAGTTAATTTTTTCTTTCATTCCATGTTCACACGATCTACTCTGTTTTTCAATATGTCGTCGAGTAAAATTATGCTTATTACTTGAATTTGCGATCAAGGCGAATTGGTTAACACACCAGTTTGTTAAAGTTAAAATTTAATTAAAGCGTAAAGTTTCAGGTTCGATTCCCGGCCAGAGAAAATATAGGTTTCACAGCTTTTAATTATAATAAGTATTGCAAATAATTGGAAAAAAGAGGCGGGTATTTTTAGATTTATATCTATATATTTTTTATCGTTCCACTTGTACACCATAATATTGGACGTGACGTCTGTCTACTACAGGCATTGAGACAAAATGCAGAATGCGAGTGAACGTTCATTTTAGGTTCAGACGACTTATTTTTCGTATCAAAGAAAAAAATTAATCTGTCCAACACTGTTGGATCGATTTATTAATGAATTCATTCGGCTTTACTTTCATTTTATTTTCAGACGTTTTATTTCGAGTAAAAGGTATCGAACGAAAGGCGAAAATGAACGAAAAATGAACCGTCTGTTAGGGCTAAAGGCCCTTTAGCTTTGATTTTACCGAGCGCTCTTCCTCTTTCTTTTTTTGTAAGTCTAAGTTTTTTTGTTATCATAAAAAACAGTGTATAAAAAACTAAAGGTCAACAAATACCTTATAAATTATAATGTGAGGTAATTGAAATACATAACATAGTGTTACATAACTTTTAGTTTGTAAATTAACTCGTTCACCTTAAACTAATCAAATTAGGCGATACTAGATTATAAGTCCATGAATAAATTGTGAACCTAATATTTATAATAAATAAAGTAATTTTGGTACCTTTATTAACCAATTTCTTTAGAAACTTGAATTGTTAAAATATTACAACAAAAAAACTTGAAGTTAACACAAAAATGCAATAGTAACAACGCGTTTAATATTTTATTATTACCAAATGTATAGATTTTTGGAAAATTATAAATCATCTACTTTTTTACATGGTTTTTATTTTTTGTCCTTAAGTGACAGGTTTCACATATGAACCATTGAGATTTTCGCAAACAATAAACAATGCTTTTCAAAGAAATCAATATGTAATAGCCATGAAAATTGGATAAAAAAATATTGCTGCGACCGGAAAGAAGGCGGGTGTCAGGTGTCTGTGGCTTAACGCTAAAAGAAGACCATGGATTTAAATCGTTTTAAATATTTGGCGAAGACATACATCATGATTTCCGTCGAAATCATTATATCCAATCTATTTTTCACAACTTTACAGCTTGCGAAAACAAATTATTTTTCTTTCCAAATTTCATTACTGATTTATACTGTAATTATGTAATATGCTTTGATGCTACGTGGTCAAGAACGTGATAAATGAAACGCACAAGTTGATATCGAAAAGAGGACTTCGTTTTATTTTTGACATAAATAGAATAAAAACAAAACAGTGTATGTGATTGAAAAGGACAATGGTTTTTTAATGAAAATGAATTATAACAATTATAGTGCGAACTTGAAAAAGGTCGGCACAATGAAAAAAAAACAACTTATATAATATTAAAATTTAATACAATATAATCACAAACCTCAATAAAATATAATAAAAATTATGATGACTAATTATTCTATTAACAACCAAAAATATATTATCATGGAAAGTATTAACGATTATTTTTTAATCAATTTCCAATGTTCTAAATGATCCATTCATAACTGCGTTCGGATCTTTGGGCCTCTTTTTCAGATCTGCACCCCACAGGTTATCTGTTTCGTAGTATTTCCTATAACATAAATTAATAATTATTCTATAACCAGCTGCAAGCGGCGCGGCAGGGTTCAACAACTTAACACAGTTATGTTATGTATTGAGATTATCATGACTCATCATCAGTGCCATCTTTAATTTGTTAACAAGCTAGTCAACATCTTTTCATAAACCTAACTTGACCTAGTAGTATGTGGAGTGACGATAGCGAATAGAATAAGGAATAGCACACTGCGTGATAGATGTGGTTTGAAAGAAGATGTAGTGACAAGTATTGACAAAGGAATACTTCGATGGTTTGGGCACATGGAAAGGATGAGTGAAAGTAGATTGACGAAAGGAATTTATAAATCTGATGTAGATGGATGCGTTAAATAAGGCAGGCCCAGGAGAGTGTTTTCCGACCAAATCGGGGACATCCTCAAAAAAGCTAGGTTGCCTAGTGCCCATCACCACAGAGTCTGTATGAAGAGAATTGTGGATGTGAAGGAAGCAAGGGAGTTGTGTAAGGATCGTAGTAAGTGGCGCTCCATTGTCTCTGCCTATTCCCGTGGGAATGAGGCGTGACAATTTGATTTGATAACTTAACCTATAACCTAAAAGAGAAAGAAATAACTTGTCCACGAACGGAGAGACAGCGCCAGTTATTTTGTAAAATCACACTTGTAATACGAGTCAGTCTCTTAACAGTCGTGAGCTTAGTCTGTTCAGCTATAACCAAACTCTATGGCGTCTCCGAAGTGAGCTGCGAATGCGACATAGCGCAGGTACAGTCACAACTACAAGCTCTCTTACCTACTGACAGCCTCGCTATACGGTATATTATGTATTCCGCATCGACTTGCGCCTAACTAATAACTGCGAGATATTAACTAACAAAGCTAATATCTCAGATGCGTTTAGAAGTAAGCTTGAAAGTTGCCAGTTATTGTTGCATACATTTACCTGTTGCATTTCTGCTTATTCCTGGATTCCAGCTTAACATCAGGCGGTAAGCGGTCATATGTACAAATAAAGTTAGTTACCTTCTCCTCTCAACCCTATCCTTCCAATATTGGTTTGATTCCGCAAGACTCCTAGCTTCACCACCAAAGTCGACCGGTAAAGATTTCCTGTCCATGTGTTTGTATAAACCATCAGTGCTTGTATGGAAATTGATCTGTCAAACAACACCATTATTATTATTCTATTTCACAATAAAATACTCGTACAGTAGCCCTCGGTGTGTCTCGACATCTGATGGTAAGCAGGAAAGGTCCAAGAGTGTCAACAACTGAAAAAAACCGACTCAGTTCACGGTTGCCTCAGTCGTCATCAATATGCCGACAAAGATGGTAAACACACACATACAACGCACGCGCGTAACCTCACGGCCATTTATCAGCCCTGTTTGTGAGTTGAATGGCCGCAAACGCTACGCGAGGTTGTTGCGCCCGCCCAGCCCTTCGATTGCAAAGTATTTTTTTCATATAATAGCAACCACATAACATTAGATACCATAACGTTATGTGGTTGATATCAGACCAACAAATTTGATTTTGGGCCATAGTGCATCAACATTCAAGGACCGCACTTTTTTAATTATCGAAGATTTAAAAATATTTGTATAGGTAGATTGAACAAACAATTAAAAAGGTTTCTTTGATTATTCATGATTATGGGACTTGAAAATATTTGTTTAGGTAGACTAATAAGCAAATAATTATTTGTAGGTAAGTTTTATTTTATTTTACTTACCAGATTACATATCTCAGCGGGCAAAATTGGTTTGACAACAGCAAATAGCTTGTCTATTATTGGTGGACAATTCACCAAATGTAGCTGTTTTAGCCTCACAGGAACTGCTTCCTGAAAACGAAAATATTTATATATGTTTACTCTGATTCGATATATAGACACTGTTATTTACCTAATTTGTGAAAATATTAGGGAAAAAAAACATGAGAACAAGAACTATTCGGAGAAAATAAGTTCTGCTGGGCACTACGCATTCTAGTGCTGAGAGAGCTATGAAAGTTTTGGAAGCCTTGGTTAGCACCAATCAGTTTCGCTCAAAGTTCGATTTACAGTCGGATCAAACATTTGTTTTATAGCGTTTATTTGTTTGTAATATTAAGTATTAAATATTACAAACATTTGTTAATAAAATTAAAAAAAGAGGCAGATATTTGCTTCGGGTCTGGTTGTCCAAGAGCGGTAGGCAGTGGTTCCCAGCCACTGCCATGTGGCTGTGGAACTGCCAGGTAGGTTGATCAGGTGTAGTACCGCCACTTACAAGTGTACAGATCGTGAAGTGATTTATTTGCTTTACGAGATCAGCTTGTAAGTTGCCGTTTCAAACTAGGCTGGAATAGTGGATGCGATTGCTACTTGCAGTAATTTAACTCATCGACTGCACTCTAGCTTAACATCAGGCGAGGTGCTGTCACAATTTCGAGCCACAATAAAGTTAAAGAAGCGATAAAATAGTTCATGGGGCGTTCTCATGGGGCGATTTTAGTTGATCAACTGCGAAATTGTTCGTGATTTGAACCGTCTGAACAGACTTTTAATCAAGTTGAAGCAATTCATATCTATTCATCAAAAGTTAAAGACCTTTCGACTTTTGTTGATTCATTCGATATTAGTTATTACGAATATATCGACTTTCAATTGTAAAATTAAAATTCATCATATCAATCAAATCAAACTCTTATATATTTTTATCGGTATGGTCCAATAATCCCCATTATTAAATCCCCATTGATGAGGAATAATAGACAAGTGATACTTTTTGTCTAATTTTACCCATTGAAGTGTCTAATAGGAAAATTAGACATTTTTGGCGTTTTCGCGGTTTTGATTCCAGAAATCCCCATTGAATACTGTGGCGACCGCAATGGTTACACAAACAGAGAACACAAGTTCGAAACCACCCACCTAATGTACATATACTTTGGTCTTGTTTTTATGATACAAACACTTTAGTAGCTAAGTATAGAAATGTAAAGAAAACTACGATCTACGAATATACATTATTAAATAAAGATGTTATTTTTTCCTTCATTCGTCAGCGCTCACCATCAAGCGGTCTAATATCGCATCACATTTACAAAAAAAAAACCTAATGTTATTACGACGACGACAGGCGTGGACGAACAGTTTAGCGATTGGTTTGTTGCGCGTAAAGTCCCGAGTTCGATTCCCAGTCGGAGCAAATAGTTGTTACGTAGCTTTTATTTTTCAATATTTAATAATTATATTAAATATTGTAAATATTTGTTAATAAAAAAAATGGATATTTGCTTCGGGTCTTGTTATCAGTGGTACCCAGTCTGCCGATCCGGGGTAGTACGTCCACCACTTACAAGTATATAAGTGAGTGAGTGATTTGGTCCAGCTTGTAAGTTGCCGGTTCCAACTAGGCCGGCATAGTGTATGTGATTGCTACTCACAGTTATTGAATGGTAGTAGCAGTGACATTTATTCATGGACCACACTTCCGCTTAACAGTAAAAAAAATTAGGCACGTAACTACACGTAGGTAGAGTTTTAGTACTACAATTTGCAGAGTTAACTTCAAACTTAGCTAATGTTTCTTTATAATCTCAGCCTTAGGAAATACCTGTTTGGTTAGAATTAAGATAATCATCAATGTCGAAGATGCTAATTAGAAAACAAATTCGTGAATAAATTGAGGAAGGATTTACGTGTTAATTTGAAAATTATATTTTATTATGAATGTCTATTGTTATTGTTGGCGGATGAGTATGATTTCTAAATCATTATGAGACACGCAAACTAAAAGCACGTTTATTTAAATCTGTTAATTAGCAACTCCATAAAACTTCATTACTCGTAATATAATAGAAGCATTAGTTTAAACATTTTAGCATAGTGGGTGTTACTGATACCTAGATATTTAACTGTAGTAGCTGTCACAGGGGCGTAGCCGTATCAAATATACGGGGCCCGTGGCCCGGGGGCCCCCAACGTGCGTAAGCAAAAATGAATAAAAAACTTTTTTCTTTTGTAAGAAATTTACCCTTCCTAAGGGCTCCCAAACATTTTGAGCAGTCACCTATACTAATTTCCACTCCAGCCTAACTTCAGGCTATCATGCTATAATACTTGTATGTCGAGTCACAATAGAAAAAAAATGTAGTGAAAACAATATTATTTTATATAATATGTTCTTGAAACAGTGAATTACTAAATATCTAGCTAGTATCATAGACTTAACGCGACTTGATTGAGAATATATAGCTTGGTATGGCATGGCAGATCAATTGCTGGTGCAAGAACCTAGGTATTCGGATTCCGTATTTGTTACCAAACCACACGCCTCCGCCAAAGAAACGCTTGTAAAATAACGCACAGGCAACCGCAGCGTGTACTATGTAGGTTTATTTAATTTCCAGAGGACCGACTTCTAGCTAAATGTAGTAAGTAAACCGCTAATTGCAGGCTTCTTTTAGCGGGTCTTTGTTAAGATCGCTGGAGGAGGGAGGAGACTGCATGTCCACAGTTGCAGTAATATGGATGAAATTTATGGTGATGATAATAGACCGCGCCCGTCTCATATTTTTAGTTAATCAAGTAATATTTTTGTACAGTCACTAGTTTTAAGATCATTATTTGTTACGTCTCAAAACCCACAGGCCCACAGGGAGGTAGAAATAACGGAGAATCACTTTCCTCTATCATGATAAAACTCTCTCGCTTTCTTCGTACACATAATCTTCTTCATACATATTTTATGGTTGTGTCATAAGCAAGTACTTTTGTTTTGGGTATAATTTATATAAAATCTTACCAATAAATAAGCGAAAAATTCCTTCAAAAACAAAAGATTAACTTTCGGAATTATTTTCAAAGAGTAATCTTTTATATCCAAAATAACGATATGTTCTTCTGCAAGAAAATCATGTTCATTTAACCAGCAATCACCGATTAATGAGAATGCCTTCACCAAGTCGTACAATACGAAGTTTTCAAGGCCAGGATCGTTGATTTGGTGCACCAATATCTCCTGATTTGTTGATGTTATGAACGTCGCCACATTTCTGAAATAATAATAACAGTAATGATTACCCAATAGCAATAAGCTTCAAATAAAAAAACAAACAAAATATACAATTAGTAACATTTTTGGCCGGCATAGTGACGGCTACTGAGCTGTGAAATAACTCAGTTTTTTCAGTTGTCATCACTCTTGGACCTCCTCTTGCTTATCATTAGGCGGGTCGAGGTCAGTTGTCGTGTCACAATAAAAAATAAAAAATACATTCTTATAATTGTACATCTTTATTATTATTATTATTCATGTGATTTTACTTAAATAAGTTCATGACTTTTGTAAGATGATTGCATGTTTGCTGTACTTTATCACTTAGCACAAAGTTGAAGGTCAACACGTTAAGTATTGCGACGGATGCGTAACTACATCTAGAAGACATTTTGAAACACTCTGTTAAGTTTTGTAACTATTATTATGAGATTTGACGGTCACGCTTTTTAGAGATCTGTTGGTTAACATTAACAAAAACCCCCGCTACAATGTCACCATTAGAACGATGGTTAGAAGAAAATAGCACACAGGGAATTGAACCTAGAATTAATGCACCACAGTTATGACAGAGCCGATGTACTCGTATCTGCGCAGACGCTTTGCGAGTTTTTGAATGGCGCCCAACTAACTCAAACAATCACATGTACGCGCAATGTTCGTCCGCTAATGGCTGTTGCCATGTTAGGAGTCCGTGTCTAAGCAGTCGACAGTGCAGCGGCAGTTGGTTGTGTTAATTCAAGTCCAGTATTAGTAGAGGTAAGTTTTCACTTCTCTACGCAACCTTACTATTTATAAAACGTCGTACTATACTCCCTTCAAAATTATTTTATTCTATCTTTTCCAGCAATTCCCTCAACTGCTGAGTCTAGCTGATGAGAGCCTACTATTGCAATATGCCAAAAGCTGATAATAAGTTTCGAATTATACATATTATTATTTTGTTTCCTTTCATTAATAAATAAGTAGTTATTACACAGAACACACAAAAATGTAAGGTCAAACTTTAAAGGACTATGGTTAAAACCACAACTTCAAGTATTTAAAATTTAAAACTTCGCCTTGAGTTCAGAGATATCGAAAGTGCATGGTCACCTTGTGTTCATTCGCTTTGTCTTATATTTGGTTGGTCAAATTTTCGGAGACGTTTATATTGTATTAATTTATAACGTTAATAAATAAATTTATTTTTATTAAGTTTACCATCATCGCAAAATGATTTTATTTCATGTTTTGTTTGCTCAAAACCTGAGGAAATACAAATTATTTTTGCTTAGTATAATAAGTAGGTCGCTACTACCGTATACAATACTGAAAATAGTAAAGATACAGAAAGTTAGAAAATTAAAATGGTAACCGTGCAAAATAGTTTTCAGTTGTTTCCTGAGGCCACCTATGAAAATCGTCGCTAGTGGATATGGAGCGCGTGCAACAATGGAGATGGCTAGCAGGAAAGGGGAAGACCTTCTGCAAGAGGGGCTAATTATACCTAAGCTATTGCCAGATCATTCTGGAGCAAACCAACAACAGAGGAAATTGTACAAAGATATGTTTAATGGGTTAATGGTGAGAATGAAAATGTAAATAATATTTTTTTAAATTTTGCGCGAACATTGATTGTTGAATAAAACAAATTTTATTCGGCTTACTATCGCGTTTATTTTGGTTATTGATTTAACAATTTTTTATTATTCCGACGTTTCGAGAGCTTTGCAGCCATCGTGGTCACGGAGAGACTGAGGTGTTGGTCGTCCTATTGGTTGATGCTGATGAGGTGATGCCAAAATAAACGCGATAGTAAGCCGCATAAAATTTGTTTAATTCAATGTAAATAATATTATATTTTTCGTAATTGTAAATGCTTTTATATTGTTAAGTTGGAAGACAAATAATTGTCAAATTATTAAGCGCTGTTTTTCTCATTGCGTTCAAAGAGCAAAAAAATACATTTGCATTCTTTTCTTATAATTTATTTTGGGACTAGATAATGAGTTTACGTCAAAAACACTTTTTTCTTAAAAACCCTAATTGACTTCTTGTTTAATTCATTAATTTTATTTGAGCTGAAATGCTTTGAACAATAATGTAAATACTTAACTAAACATTCGCATACTTTCAAAAATATGAATTTATTTAAACGTTAATTTAGGTTTTAATTTTACAATTTTATTTTATTATTACATTCCGACGTTTCGAGAGCTTTCCGGCCATCGTTCATTGGACATTCATCAATCAATGTTCGCGCAAAATCTAAGAAAATATTATGAATTTATTTATTAATCCCAATGACTTATTATTATAATTTAATGATTTAAATAACGTAATTATCCTTGCTTTCAATATTAATATGGTATATAACTATTATATTCAACTAAGCGTAATTAAACTATTATACATTGAATTACAGAATACATTGTAACAAACACGCTTCTAATGCCTAAGGTTAATGTTAACTAAGGTTACATTGAATATATTTAAAATACGTAATTATATTTTCTCATTAGTACCTACTTTTAAAAAAATAAAGACAATTGTTCCGGGTCCGGGGATACTTTACATTATAAATTATCTTTAAGGCGACCGTGGTGTAGTGGTAGAGCAATGATTACGCAAACCGAGAGCACGAGTTCAAAACCACTTGCCGGTACGAATGTATGTTTGATACTTTGGTTGTTCTGTTTTCATGATACACAAGCACTTTAGTAGCTTAGTATAGAACAGTAAATAAATAAAAAAATATAAAAATAAAACGCTCAAATTGAAATCGTAAAGAAGAGTGATTTATTTGAGATAAAATAGAATAAAAAAAACAAAAGAATAAATGTGTTGAAATGACAATGGTTTTTTAATGAAAATGTTTTTTTTAATAAATTTTAGTGCGAACTTAAAAAAGGTCGGCACAGATCTAATATACATAAACATACTTACGTAATAGAAAATGCAGTCACAATATTGGGCGCCTGTATGTCTCTGTTTGTATATATTTCGGTCATTCTAGTACGTGTTGCACAAAACTTATCAATACATTCTTTGGTACGCTCCAGACTGTAGTAGCAGCTATGTATGAATTTGCTCATCAGTTGATCATCTGAAACAAGTATTTTCCGTTAATACTGTAATTGTAATTCTTTAACTGCTTATGTGTTGTCCCCCTATAACCTTAGATCCTTCAAGCGAAGCGTGATAAGGCACCTTAGGTCGGATTTTTCAGTCGTTGGCGCTCTTGTGCTTTCACCTGCCCACTATCAGGCAAGTCGAGATCAAATGTCGAGTGTTAATAAAAATATCGTGGCAAGAGTAAACGACCTTCACAGAGAAGTTGGCATCCAGAGGCATCTCCTGGTTGTGTAAGTTTAAAAGTCAAGAGGAATGGCTAGGGAATAGAGGTCTCTGTCCAACAGTGAAAGACTAAGTACTGATGGTGACGTAGGGACTTTAGCAAAGACGCAACTAGGTGACGCTACAATACTGCAATGCTAATAGTCTCTCAGCCTATTGAAAATCCTAGCATACATTTCGCAAGAGCTTTCATTCATTGTAATCAACATTACAAGTTTCAACGTAAGAGAGTTAGTAACGTAAAAGGTGGACACCGCCACGACTTCAATCAATCAATCAAATTGTCACGCCTTTTTCCCACAGGGATAGGCAGAGACAATGGAGCGCAACTTGCCATGATCCTGACACAACTCCCTCGCTTACTTCACATTCACAATTCTCTTCATACAAGCTCTATAGGTTTGGGCACTAGGCAACTTAGCTTTCTTGAGGATGTCTCCGATGTCTGCCTTGTTTAACGAATCCATTCACATGAGATTTATAAATTCTTTTTGTCAATCTACTTTATGTAATATAAATATTTATTTAAATTAATACATATATAAAGAAATATAACACATTGATAAGAAAAAAAAAAAAAAAGAAAATTAACTAAAATACATTATTAAAAGGAGTCCCTTTAGGCAAGGTTCCGAAGATACTGGCAGCGTTCCCCCTTTGAATAGCTAGACTAATTCTTTGTCCGAGGTAGCTGCCAACTCTTCGGTCTCCTGTGATGTCGACTAACCTTTTTGATATTTCCTTAAAAAGCCTTAAAGCGCTAGGACCCCACGGACCAAGGGTCTCGACACCGAATGGGACAAAATCATACTCGGAGCCTAGACCCCTGTATTTGCACGCTTTAGCTTTTTCAGCCGCTTCACAAGCCGCACCAGCTCTGCTGTTGGTTCCATGTAGATGGGAAGGTGCCAGCGTGTCTGAACAGGTTGCATCCCATACCAGCACCCGGCCCATCTTCCATGGAATCAAACTCATACCATCCGGTCTCTTACCATCATCTCTTGCAATACCAGTCGGCTCAAGTAGACTTGGCACGTTGACGGAGGCAAGAGACCGGCGTATGATATCGTTAAGTGCGGCATGTCTCGAGAAGCGGCCTGCACTTTTTTGGCATGACAGTCCGTGATGTCCTAGCTTGTCGACATCACTGCCACAGGGACATTTATGAGGAGCGCAGACCGGAACCCCAAGCCGTAGACAGGTTGCGATTCGGAGCGTGTCAGGCTCAAGAAATGTTCCTGTATTTGACGAAGGGTACGCGTGAAGCCAGTAGCCGGCCTCATGCGTACCCACGGCCAAAAGCCTAGCACGCGCCGAACCTGTACTACTGCTCAATAGATTGTCATAAGTCAATTTACAGTTTATGTCGTCCCAGCTCCTCTGTGAATTTGGAGAAATTGAAAAATTTTGACCTGGGCATGCAATTAAGAAAGCGTTTCTAGCTTCTTCCAAGGCAGCAATCTCAAAGTTTGAAGAGGTTGCCCTTAAAATTTTACCTATGAGATTTGCTGAACTATGGACAGAAGATAGAAAGGCAGGTAAAGCTACACTGGAAATTTTGCGAATCCCTAAACCACCATAACGGATGGGTAGGGATGCTTGGGTCCAAGATTGCTCGTTCAGCTGCATATTAAGAATTGATTCTAAACTATTTTTTATTAAGTTGTCTACATGTTTTAAAAGATCTGGGTAATTCCAAAAAGAGCAGCAACGGAGCACATACGTGAATTTTGGGACGAAAAGACAGAATTTTAAGATGCAAAGTGCATAATGTGGACTAATTTCAAGGAGACGATCAGCAGAATTTTGAAATTTATTAATTGAATTTTTAATATATTCAGAAATAGATTCATCAAAAATTGGAGAACCTAAAAGGTAAAGTGAATTACTGTTAACTATTTTAATATTTGGAGCCAAAATATTAAATTTTTGTTTTACGTCGTTTAAATTTAAGGCGCAGTTATTTATAAAAAGTTCGCATTTGCTAAAATTAAGCTCCAAACCAATGGCTTCAAATTTACTTTTGATTAAAAAAAGGTCCGAAAACACAGTAATCTACTTTTATTCATCCTTTTCATGTGCCCAAACCATCGAAGCATTCCTTTATCAATCCTTGTCACTACATCCTCTTTCAAACCACATCTATCGCGCACTGTACTATTCCTTATTCTATCAGCTATCGTCACTTTACATACACTCCTTAATGACCGCATTTCTACAGCGTCAATTCTACTCTCATGCTTTTTCTGCTACGACTTCTGCTCTTTAATAATAAAAAAGAGGTAGAAAAAAGTTTGAAGGAGTTGTTGGCATTTCATCTTCTGGTCCGAAGTAGAACCACTTACAAGTCAAGTGACCCAGTCGCGTTTCGGAATCAGCTTGATATTCAGCCGAGCCCAAGCAGACGACATAAAGGATGCAACAGCTGTCGTGTGCGGTCATTGTCGTGCCATGTGACCGCGAAATAAAATAAAAAGATAGAACGTGTCTCAGTCTTTAGAAACTAATCTAGTAGTGCACACTGTAACGGTTAAAGTCAATAAAAATACCGGTTTCGGCTTTCAAGGTTAACTATTAAATGTTGGTTTGTACTTTGTATGCATAATTATGATTTACAATGTAATTTTTTTATGAGTAATTTACCAGAGTAATGAGTTTCCGTAAAATCAATGTTTTACGGTGATAGGCAGAGATTAAGGAGCGCCACGATCCCGATTTTTTTATATTGTGGTTCGAAATATGACAGCACCGTCCCGATGTTAAGCTGGAGTGCCATGAATGGAGACGACTGCTACTACAATTAAATAACTGTAAGTAGCAGTCACCACCACTACGCCGGCCTAGTTGGAATTGGAACCAGTAACTTACAAGCTGATTTCAAAACGCAATTAAGTAAGTCCAAGAAATTTCCCGATTCTCTTAATACACGACAGCGAAATGTTTAAATTATTAATTTATTTGACAACCCGCGTTTTGACGCATAAGTTAACACACCTGTTCCGGGTTCGATTACCGGTAGGACGGAGCTTTAATAGCATTTATTTGTAACAGGTATTAAATTGGATATTAACTATAAATGTTTTTTTAGTAAAAAATAAGGCAAATAATGTCTCCGGGTCTGGGCATGAGTAGGCAGACCGTGGTCATGTGGTCTGTCTGCCGATCCGAGGTAGTACCACCACTTTCAAGTGTACAGATCGCGAAGTCTCTTTTTTAATTTTTTTTTATTGTGACACGACATTTGATCTCGACCCGCCTGATGATAAGCAAGAGGAGGCCCAAGAGTGTCGAAGACTAAAAAAAACGAGTTAGTCCCCGGCTGCCTCAGTCGCCGTCATTATGCCGGCCTAAGGTGCTTTGTCACGCATCGCTTGAAGGATATAAGGTCATAGTAGCATTTTAGTATTAAATTGAATGTTGTCGGTTACAACTAGTTCGGCATAGCAACTGCAACTTGTAACTGTAGGTAACCGATGCCACCATTCATAACCGCACTGCTGGAGTTTATATCAAGCAGATGATGTCTTACTCGTATATCGAGACACAATTATCACTTTGATTTTCTTAATGTTACGAGAAAATGGTGGAACGCTCGAAGAACCGACAACCGATGGAGAAGAAAGGTCCCAAGACGCAGTCACGGGTAACCGGTGAATGCAACTGGCATCTTGTCGTTCGGAATGGCGTTCTAAGAGGGAAGCGTATGTTCAGCAGTGGACGACTTCTGGCTGATGATGATGAAAGCATCAGCCATTTTATATACTCTGTATGTACATTTAAAGAAAAAAACCGGGGATCTCACCGGGTGTCAGTTGCTGTTCTGTCCTCTAATAGAAAAACAAAAATTAATTTAAAATACTAACT
This sequence comes from Tinea trinotella, assembly GCA_905220615.1. Taxonomy (NCBI): domain Eukaryota; kingdom Metazoa; phylum Arthropoda; class Insecta; order Lepidoptera; family Tineidae; genus Tinea; species Tinea trinotella. The sequence goes on along the minus strand of HG992321.1, from coordinate 7,017,018 downwards.
TACCTATAGTTTTAGGTAGATATTCTTCTTTGGCTATCCATTTTTTCATTGCAACGAGATCTTGTTTGCGTTTCGACGAGTCTGGCTTCATCTGCAATAAAATGCAAAAAATAACCTTTAATTTATTTGAATGTTTTTTATAAAATATTAAATCGCATAATACAAAATTAACTTTTTTTGTTGAATGTTTATGCGGATATTGTAGCGTAAATAAGAGGTGGATCTATCAGAAAATAAGAATTGATTCTAAAATCGAGTGAAGGCCGCCTTTCGAGATAATACATGTAAGGAATGCTGAGGAATATATTATATTATGCTGAGGGAGGACGATCCTCTTCCTGCAGATCTTTTTATGAGAGGAAATCTTAAAGTCAGTCAGGTTTGCAAGTATTTTAAAAATTTGAAATTTAAAAAAATCATTTTAAAACTATTAAAAGTAAGTAAAACATATAATGTTAATCACATGTGACGAAGCAATTTCTTAATTGATCCCTAATAACCCCACGGATCATCACATCATTATTTCAAATATGGTATTTCTTAGGCAAATTCCAATGCTTGCTTCAGTGAATTAAATTATCACACTCCAACCACTATGCCAGTCTACTCGGAACCGGAAACTCACAAGCTAAACCCGTAACGCGACTAAGTCACTTCATCACTGTATATATAAGTAGGTGAGAGAGCTAATTATTGTGCCTCATGCTCGACATATGACAGGACCCTCCTGGTATTAACAGTCACATCACATTCTCTATACTAGCCTGTTTTAAATCGGCCACTTTTAGGCTGATACCGAAACCCGACTAAGTCACATCTGTACACAGTGGTGGTACTACTCCGGCCAGATCGGCGCAATTGAAAACCAACTGACTACTCACCCCTCTTTTGGTTTACGGCATTGAATTTGCCTCAAACTAAAGAGATTCAAAAATGATATAATATTTAAAACATCCTTAAGGAAAGGTCAAAGTTTATTTAAAGAATGAAATTTTTGTCTTGAAGGAGGTTTTCCTTGATTGGAAAGGACGAAAAATCCATATAAAAATCGTATAAGGCCAAGAAACAATAAAATTAATATTGTAGGTAGTTGAGTAGGTATGCAAATTTTATTCGATATGATATAATAGATAACATCTAGATCTATTATGTCATATGTGATTTTAAGAATGTAAATCCAAAGTTTTTTACGGCTACATAGTTTTGTATGATTGTTGTTTGACTTGTTACTACACCCTGCTTGTTGCTAAGCTGGAGTGCAATCCATGAATGGAGGCTACTTCTGCTACATGACAGTCGCTTCACTATGCGGGCATAATGATTATCATTTATATTTTAGTTTATTTTATTATTTAAGTTTTACAATAGGTAATAATATTGTAATATTTTTGGTAAAATGAAAAACATCCTTAAATTTAAGCAAACGTAATCTACAGATGAGTCTACAGACCATAAATTTATTTAGTCGCGCTTTGGGTTCAGTTTGCGAATTGCCGGATTTCACTCGACCGGCATAGTGGATGCGACTGCTGCTTGCAGTTATTTAGTTCTCTAGTCATGAACCGCATAATACCAATAATTTGAATAATTATAAATTTAAATTAATTTATTTAAAAGTAAATTAATAAATTTTGACATATTATTACTGAATTAATTAGTAATGAAATATTAATACAAAAATTCACATATACATATCGGTCAACTACGACCGGGCATCGAACCGCGCAGTTTAGCGATGTACACGTGTGAATATCAATAATTTACAAATGCATTCAAAACTCATTAAATATAGATTAAGAAATAAATCAACCAATCGAAATTCTAGAACACGTCGGAATTTTCTGTAGGCCTGCCTTATTTATTGATAAGCATTGAACTAACCAAAATCGAAGACGTCCTCAAGAAAACTGGGTTGCCTAGTGCCCATAACCAAAGAGCTTTTATGAAGGGAATTGTGGATGTGGAAACGAGGGAGTTGTGTCAGGGTCGTGGTATTTTTTCTGTCTTTCCCTGTAGGAAATAGGCGTGACAATGTGATTTGATAATTATATTAGCGTATTATAAAAGTACTTATGTAGCGTACAATTAGCTGGTTTTATTAGTTCAGTATTAGGCACAGGTATAGGCAGAGACAATGGAGCGCCACTTGCACGATCCTGACACAACTCACTCGCTTCCTTCACATTCACAATTCTCTTCATACAAGCTATCTATGGTTATGGGCAATAGGCATCCTAGCTTTCTTGACGATGTCTCCGATTTGGTCGGCAAACACCCTCTTGGGCCGGACTCGTTTAACGCATTCATTCACATGAGATTTATAAATTCCTTTCGTCAATCTACTTTCACTCATCCTTTCCATGTGCCCAAACCATCGAAGCATTCCTTTGTCAATCCTTTTCACTACATCCTCTTTAAAACCACATCTATCAATCAGTGTTATTAAGTATTATTATTTATCAAATAGTTTTCTCAATCTTATTTCATCACCTGTATGAGATTATGTTTGGAACATTACAACATTTCCGACATATTTATATGTTGAAATAAAAGATTGTATGGCTTACTACAGCGTCTATTTTGATACTATTGGATTTTTTTACATTTATTATTTATTACATTGCAATATTCCTGTAATACCTAAGAAAATGCTACGTTATATCAAATCGCATCTAACAATACTACATAATGTAAGAGTAAATCAACTTAATAAGTGGAAAAATGGCGTGAAAATTTGATTGATAAATTAATATTTAGGATAAAAATGATAACTTACATTTATATTTTAAAATTCAAGTTTAAATAGTAAATTCACTGAGAAACGCCTGTTCAGAAGCAGTGGCCAACAAACACTACTACAATATAAACAATACAGTACGCTACTAGGGTTACATAAAAATCTTCAAACATTACAAACAAGTTTGGTTTTGGAACACAGACAATATCTCACTAGACACCACACGAAAAGTAACACAACAGACGTAATGTAAAATCGCGAGAGATTGTAGACAGATAATAATTACACATTATTACTATATAAATATTTATCAACATAATTTTACCAGTAATATTCAATAGTTAAAAATACTGTTGTCCAGGGATAAATATGAGATAAACGGACCCATAATAAACAGAGTGCCTTGCTAGACGCAAACCTATACATGTATAATTGGAAACAATTGCTAATAGAATAAGGAAAAGCACAGTGCGCAATAGATGTGGATTAAAATATGATGTATTGACAAAGATTGACAAAAGAATGCTTCGATGGTTTGAGCACATTGAAAGGATGAAAAAGAGTAGAATGACGAAAGGAATTTATAAATCTAATGTGGAACCATGCGTTAAATGAGACAGACGATATAGTGATGGCGACTGAGGCAGCCGTGAACTCACTCGGTTTTGCAGTTGTCGTTACTCTTGGACCTCCTCTTGCTTAATATCAGGCGGGTCGAGGTCAAATGTCGTGTCATAATAAAAAAAAAGAGCCATCGGAAAAATTCTGTGCCATCCACCTGCCATTATCCTGATACAGTTTTGATGTTTCCTCGCTTCCCTTACTTTCAGAATCAAAAAATGACTACTCTATTAAAAAGGATTTAAATCGAAATTAGGTCTTGAAGTTTTAAATTTAATTCTATTCCAAATGGATGCGCATTTTGTACTTTTATTTATCGCGTTTTACTTCTTGTTTGTTGTGTCTATTTTTTACACTTATATGTCGAAGTCTAGTTGTATATAAACTGCAAACTGAAGCCTTGAGAGTTGAGAGATACAGCAATTCTTTCAATGTTAAAAGATACTGCCATTCTTACACGCATCACTGGGTTCCGTATAAGTGGATAATTAAATATAATTGTTGGTTATTAATTAGCTATATACCTACTTTATTTTATTTTTCAGTTATTCGGTATTTGCTTAAAATATTTACCACGAAATCGTGGTAAATAAATGTGACACTATTGAACTTTGACGTTCTATTACTTTTGAACTAATCTGATTCTTAGATTTTCTTAGATTTTGCGCGAACGTTGATTGAATAATGAATTAAACAAATTTTATGCGGCTTACTATCGCGTTCTTTTTTAAATTACATTTTTTATTTATTTTTTATCCTGATGTTTTGAGAGCTTTGCAGCCATCGTGGTCACGCATAAAATTTGTTTAATTCACTAATCTGATTATTTAAAGATATCAAAATGTCTGACTGATTTCGTCGAAAGTCTTTTATCATCCCATGCATTTTTATGGAGGCGCGACTTCTGATCAGGCAATCATCATCATCGGGCAAGAAACAGTCGGGGTATTACGGTAGTAAAAAGACGAGGTAGGAACAAGGTTAAAAAGCTCCGCGAAACATTCTCGGTAATATATGCGATCAAGGACACTTAGAGCTGTAATGTTTCTGCATGTCTCTAGAGTTTTCACACTCCAATAGAACTGCCCTGGACCAAGATTCTCTTAATACATTATGGCGTCTAAAAAGCAGTGAAGTTGCATCGCGGTCGCAAGTGACCAATCAACGTAGTTTACCTATTGATTTGTTATTCGATGATTGGTTACGAAGATGTCAAATATCAGCCCAAGTTATTTCGCTTTCATGTATTATGAGAATCGGAGCTCAGGTCGGCGCTGCAATGAAAGTAGTACTCTTGCCCAAGAGCAAATTTAAGCCTTGTATTGTATTTACCTTGCCAACACTAGAAGTTAGCGAAATAAACTGCTTACAAACTGCTGCGTGTCATGTTTTTTTTTTCATATTACTGTGTAGAAGTATAATAAGTCCGCTTACAACTTCAGTCTTATAAGGAATAGTGTACGGCCATCTTAAGCTCGAGTTCACATACAGTAAAAGGTTAAATTGAATAAGGAGTATTATTATTAAGCTACCTTCGTTTGTCCATTAAGTTTCTTTAGTTATTTACTTCCGTGGGATTAAACAAGGTGGATTTTAATGCAGCATGTGTCTAAAATAAAAACACAGAACATTTAAAAAAGTTAAAGGATGTTTTTTAATTTTATTGTGACTCGACATATGACAGCACCCTGCTTGATGTTAAGCTAGAGAGTGGTCCATGAATGAATGTCTCTGCTACTACAATTCAATAACTGTGAGTAGCAATCTCATCCACTATGCCGGCCTAGTTGGAACCGGCAACTTATCGGCAGCTGATCCCGAAACGCAACCAAATCACTTCACGGTCTGTATACTTGTAAGTGGTGGTACTACCCCGTATCGGCAGACTGGGTACCACAGCCTACGACTCTTGAAAATGTTAAAAAGTTTTGTTATTAATAAGAAGCGACATCAAATATGACCTTGACTTGCCTAATGGTAAGCAAGGTGAGGTCCAAGAGCGCCGACCGATAGAAAAAAACAGATAAAGGTTAAATAAATCCGGTTTCATATAAAGTAAATACTACTTATTATTATACAATTTTTAGCTAATCGTATTGAAAAACTGTTTTAGCTTACAAAAGACTACGAAAACCGTAAAAATTGACATCTTAAAATGAACTGTACCTACTGGGTTTTACTTTATTGAGGCTCGACATAATGACTGCATCCCCCTTAAGTTAAGCTGCATTGCGGTCCATGAATGCAGGCGACTGCTACTACAGTTAAATAACTGCAAATTACAGTCGCTCTCATTATAATAGCCTGGATAGAATCGGCAACTTTCGAGCATATCCCGAAACGCGACTACAGGGTTCATATAAGTTATGGTAGTACCCTGTATTGGCAGACTGGGCATCACTGCCTACCACTCTTTACTTTCTGTACTAAGCTACTAAAAGTCCCTTTTTCATTAGAACAGGGAAATTATGTCAACAAAAACCAGTTAAATTTCGCCGCGCTCACTCGCAAGTGGCTAATCAACATATTAAATTTCACCTATTAATTTGTTATTCGCTGATTGGTTACGAAGATGTCAAATATCGGTGCAAGTTCGTATTTTTATCGTGACTCGACATATGACAGCACCCCGCTTTATGTTAAGCCGGAGTGTAGTCCATGAATGGATGTCACTGCTACTACAATTCAATAACTGTGAGTAGCAACCACATCCACTATGCTGGCCTGGTTGGTACCCGGCAACTTACAGGCTGATCGGAAAGGTGACCAAAATCACTTCACGGTCTGTATACTTGTAAGTGGTGGTACTACCCCGGATCGGCAGACTGGGTACAACTGCCTACCACTCTGATAACCAGACCCGAATCAAATATCCACCTCTTTTTTTGTTAACAAATAAAAGCTATGAGCCTGTATGAAGAGGATTGTGAATGTAAAGAAAGCAAGGGAGTTGTGTGGTGCTCCATTGTCTCTGCCTATCCCTGTGGAAAAAATACTTGACAATTTGATTGATTGATTGATAAAAGCTATGAAACAAATATTTGCTCCGAACGGGAATCCCCCCCCCCCCCCCGGGACGCGAAACAAACCAATCGCTAACCGTTCGTTTACGCCTGTCGTCATAAAGAATAAGGCCCTGGACGACCAAAGTACATATATCAAAGATACAATTGGTATTAAACCGAAGACTCAGTGTGCGTGACTTTAGCGGTGATTTTAGGAGCGAAGAATATAATACCTTAATAAACAATTGATAGTTATTTATTTATGCTCTATTCATATGTTACAATGTAACATCTAAAATAATATTTTAATAGACTATTGTTGCTTTATTTTATTTAATATGGTCACTATGTGTCATAATTGATATCGTGGTGTAGTATTGAGTTTTGGCGGGCAACTGTAAGTGACATGACGCGCAATTTTGAATTATTTTTAAAGCTTGTGTTTTCATAAATATTAATGTGTAATAATGGTGAAATAATCATAAAACTTTAAAACAGTTAAAAACTAAAAATTAATAAATAAAATTACGACTATTCGATGGGCGTAGTGTGCCGAGGACACTCGCTGCGTTCCCCCGTTGAACAGCGAGGCTGACCCTTTGAACGAGATATTCTCTACTCAAAGGGTCACCCGTCGCCAAGTAGAGTTTCTCGCCAAGCTCGCGGGAGAACACAAGAGCCTCCTCGGACCACGGGCCCATCGTTTCAACTGCAAATGGAAGGAAATGGTAATTGATGATGATCTCGGCGTACTTGTTGCGCTTAAATTGAAATTGTTATCCAGTAATAATTTTTAAGTTGATCTAGTATAAAAGTAATTTAAAGCTGTGAAAGTGTTTATTTGTTTTCCCTCCAAGACTCCTTTCGAAGTTTTAGTAAAGGCTTTCCGCCGCTTTACTAAAACGATGATCATCAACCTCGCTATCATCGTCATCTTGTGATGAGTCACTCGCGTGGTTCATCTTCATCTTTACTTGACTCCATATATTTTTACTTTGACACTGGCAAGTTAAATACTAAAGCCATAAACAAGAAGAAAGAAAGATCGTGGTGTAGGCGACCGTGATGTAAGGGTTGTGGAATGGCTTTGCAAACCATAAGCCCCCGATTCACAAACAATATACATTAACATTATATGTGATAAATTGTAGTTTGCTCGACCTGTTTCTATAATACAAGTACGTTTAATAGCTAAGTATACAATCATCATCATAAGCCAGAAGGCGTACACTGCTGAACATAGGGCCCTAAGAACGCCATTTCGAACGACAAGATGCCAGTTGTATCCACTATTCGTGATATCGTGGTTATTCGTGACTCACTATGTTGTCAATCCACCTACAAGAGAGGCCTACCTACGCTGCGTCTGCTGGTTCGTGGTCTTCACTAGAACCTTTCTTCCCCATCGGCTTAGTAAATAAATGGCTATTAAAATATCTGCAAAGACCATCCTGACATCAATTTGAGCCGGTTTTCCACTTTAGGACCCCTCCTAAAGTTTTTGCACTGATGAATGGAATGCGACTGCCTCTTATAGGTAAATAACTGTAACAAACAGTTATCCACTATGCCAGATTAGTTGGAACTTGTAACTTACAAGCCAATCCTGAAACACGACTACGTCACTTCACGGTCTGTATGCTTGTAAGTAGAACTACCCCAGATCAGCAGACTGGGCACAACTGCTTACTACTCTTTGACAACAAGACTCGAAGCAAATATCCGTCTCATTAAAAGATGTAGCCCGTGTCTAAAATTAACCACATATTATTACAAAATACCTCAATAAACGAAGCTTGATAAAACTCTCAGCGCTCTTGGACCTTTCCTTGCTTACGATAAAGCAATTCGAGGTTGAATGACGTCACTATAAAATTAAATGAACGCTTGAAATGGGGTTAAATAAAAAACAGCATTTATTTCTAATAATATATTGTTCAAAGATCATCTAAATTACATCATTTTACATTTCTAGGAAATAAGGACATTTTGAAATGGCAAGGTTCTATAAACGTATAATAATAACTAAGGTATATTAATACTATGAAAGTTTTGATCACAAATTATTATCGTCTGGCAAGAGAGTCGTTCGTAATATTCTTCACATGGCAACACTAATATTGTTCAAACGAAGTTTATAACGAAATACAACAGATTCTGATAGATTGATTAATTGATTATGTGTAATTTTGATACACAAAAATATCCAAAAAAGCTAATAATTTTAACCACATGGTTTTAAACTTAAGTGCCATGAATGGAGGCGACAAAACTTGCAGTATTTGTTGCTTCCACCATGCCAGTCTAGTCGGACAATTTACAAGATGATTCCGAAACCCGACAACAGACTCCCATAACCACCATTTAAATATTTAAACAAAAGCAGAAAATCTTTAGAAAGAATATAATATAAAAAAAAACAATTATTTTATTATTGCTATATTATCACCAGCTTAATATTATAGGTATAGAGCATAGGTATGTCTAGATAACTAAAATATAGCGAACAATATATAAAATACTGATTTAAATTTTAGAAAATCAGCTGATTCAAATAAAATTACGCTGTTTTTTAATCAGCATTTTTAGTAGTAAGTAGTAAACCTTTTAATATAGCTCAATCTTCACATTTTAAACAGAAAAGAAAACGTATTCTAAAATGGGTATTATTTAAAACTATAATAATTAAAAAACATTTGGAATGTTTATAATCACAGATATTGATTAATTGATTCAACATACCTGACACTGAAATAGGTTGGGTATGTTAAATCATAAGAACTGAGCTGATAAAGGGTTCAAAAGTAAGGACCCCAAGTCAAAAAAATAATAAAATTCCGCAAGATTTTTCTTTTTATGAGCGATTTTCTGTCAGTTTTAAAAATAAATTATAAGCTTGATAATGTTAAGATAGAATAGCTTTTACTCAGATCTTGATTTAATTCTTATGCCATTTATATATTGATATAAATAAATTGATACAATAGTTTAAATAAATAAATTTTAATAAAACAATAAAACCTATAAAAATATAACATTGTGCAATTACCATCCCTGTTAGTGTTAACTACCCTGCTTTAATAATTGCAACTACGAAAACAAAATGGCGTACTTCCCCGCCAAAGGATTTATTTTTTATTCAGAGCATAGACAACCCTGTCCTCTCATCCAGTGAGAGATTATTGGCACCAAGTTTTAAATTACTCTTTTTTTATTTAGGAAAAAATGTATATACTGAGATTTTCGTTTTATTCTCAATCATCTTATTATGATCGTGGAAGTGGCGTTCCGTTCTAGAGGACTGTCCCGTATACTGTAAATGTAAAGGAATGTCAAGGGCGCTTACAACTGCTAACATCCCCTGCATCCTAGAACCATCGGGGATAGTTAGAAATGATGGTAGGCGTCCGGACGGGATGTCATTAATTCCATATACTAGAGGCCGCGCACTGGTTTGGGATGCCACATGTGTTGACACACTCTGCCAGTCACATGTGACATCCAGCCATAAGAAACCTGGGGCCGCTGCAGAATCAGCCGCACGCCTTAAGCGCAACAAGTACGCGGAGATCATCATCAATCACCATTTTATTCCATTTGCAGTTGAAACGATGGGCCCGTGGTCCGAGGATGCTCTTGTGTTCTCCCGCGAGCTTGGCGAGAAACTCTACTTGGCGACGGGCGACCCTTTGAGTAGAGAATATCTCGTTCAAAGGGTCAGCCTCGCTGTTCAACGGGGGAACGCAGCGAGTGTCCTCGGCACACTACGCCCATCGAATAGTCGTAATTTTATTTATTAATTTTTAGTTTTTAATTAGTTTTTTTGTGATTTGTTAATTCTGTCAAATAAAGTTAATATCTAATATAAGGAATGTATAATTATTTAATTACGCACACACTTCCACGATCCTGGCATAACGTAATAACAATAATAATGCCTTTTGTTCTGTCTGCTAAGATTTTTTGTTCTTTACACCAATTAAATTGTTCAAGTCTTTTTAGCACTACTGAGCAGTCACATCCGCTTTGCTGACTAAGCTAAACTTGCAGCTTTATCACGAAATCTACATTGATAGCTTGTCTAACTATAAATGACACGCCCCTCCACTTTATTAGTTTATTTAAATGTGTGAATGCAAATATTGCTATACTATTATCAGCGTGCTCCTTCTTTCGTGTCCAACCAGCAACTGAATCACCAATTACAATTGCATTTTCGGTGTGTTGCATCCATATTTTATGTTTTCTCGTGTGCGCAAAATGGAAGGGCGCATCATTTCGGCTTATACAGACTATACATTGGTTTAAATAGCTAGTTGGTAACTACTATCTACACAGCGAATGCTACCAAAAAACTAAGTCTAATTCATAAAAAACTTACTTCAAATGAAAATGTTTTTTGTACATAGGTTTTTTTTTTATTGACAAAAAAGAGACAAAACACATTTTATCTAGAATACTGTACAAGAATGTTTTATTGAATACGGGCCTAATTTTCAAATTCAAACCAACAAATAAGAAAGACATAGCGCTTGTACTTTGACAGTAAAAAGGCTATGAACTCACTGAGCGATTTAGTGTTGAGCCCGCTGCGGTTTACTGGCTGTATTTTCAAATACTCTCGTAAAATTTAAATGACACGATTTCGGTCTTCGGTGTCGGGAATTGTTAGCAATTGTCGCTGTCGTGGCGACCAACTAGTAAAATCATGCGACTCACGAATATCGCACGCTTGTCGCCGCGGCGTTGTTCGTTGATATAAAACACATAAAAATGATTTTGATAAGTTGAAATAAATAATAAAATGAACAATAAAAAAATATTTCATAAACAATATAATAAAATACAATTGTATATATAAATATACAAATTTATAAAAAATTGATTATATACATATTATATGTAAATTTGATCGATTTTGCCACGAGTAACCTGCGATCATATCTCACGGCCGTCCAGTCGCACACCCGCAGTTGCTACGGGCACGATTTAGTGTCGCTCCGTAAGTTCCTAGCCATAGTGGACGACACTCGATAATTAGATAAACAAAATAGCGTTCCATCCATATTTTTTATTGGTCTACAATTTTTTCAGTTTCAAGTTTAGTTATAAGTTCAAAAGAGCAAAATATTTTTTTTATTGAGACTCGAGATGTATGTGACCTTGACTTGCCTTAAGGTAAGCAAGGGGAAATCCAAGAGCGGCGACGACTGAAAAAGCCACTTGCCTCAGTCGCCATCACTATGCCAGCCAAAGACCATTTGGCTTATAATTCTAAAACCCAGCACCAAATCACGTTTTAAGCTGAGATTTGCTAATCTATAGCTAACGTTCTAAAGTTAGGTGCCTTTATGGTATCATTCTTATTTTTACTGCTTTTTATCCTTTTGCTTTCGTCCGCAATCCATGTTTTGTCATTCAGGAAGAAATCTCTGTAAAGAAAAAGTAATGGCTTAGATTTTTTAAATATTAAAAAGGATTGATAAAGGAATGCTTCGTTGGTATGGGCAAATGGAAAGAATGAGTGAAAGTAGATTGACGAAAAGAATTTATAAATCTCATGTGAATGGATGCGTTAAACGAGGCAGGCCCAGGAGGGTGTTTGCCGATCAAATCCTCGAGAAAGTTGGGTTGCCTAGTGCCCATAACCATAGAGCGTATATAAAGAGAATTGTGAATGAGAAGAAAGCGAGGGAGTTGTTTCAGGATCGTGGCAACTGGCACTTCATTGTTTCTGCCTATCCCTGTGGGTAAAAGGCGTGACAATTTGATTGATTGATTAAAAAAAATATCGCATGTGTAGTGGTGGTGCAATAGTCACGTGAACCGAGAGCTGCCGGGTCAAAACCACTTGCCGGTAACAATGTATCTTTGATATATGTTACTTTGGTCTTTCTTTTTTTATACCAGACTGCCGACAATTAATACAGGCAGTCCCAACGGCCAACGGAGGACCTTGACTTATTAAAACAATGTGCCCGTTCTAGACAATATATTAACAATTAAATTTCATTAAAATTAATAATTACCTATAATTAAACTATAAATAAAAAATATCTTCTAATGACGTCGCATCAGAGATAGTCCCAAGGAGACTGGCAACATTTCCCCTTTTCTAGACTAAAACAGATTTATGTAGTGCACGGATAAAGTATACGGAATCAAATAGGTTAAACTTTTAAAATAATACCTTTGAGACATAATTTCTTCTAAAGTCTTCTTCATGAAGTCAGCCATTTTCCCCGCAGTACCACCGAAGTCATCAGGCAACTCTTCTTTATTTATATACTTGAATATTGAGTCTGAGTTTGGCCTATGAAAATGTACCTGTAATAGTAACATTTAGACCTTTTTTTATTATCACTGTCATATATAATCTTTATTTTCATAAATGTGATGATGTGTGGTAGGCACTGGTACCTAGTCTGCCGATCCGGGGTAGTATACAGACCGTGAAGTGATTTAGTCCCGTTTCGGAATCAGCTTGTAAGTTGCCGGTTCCAACTAGGCCGGAATAGTGGATGTGACTGCTACTTACAGTTATTGAAATGTAGTACCAGTGACATTAATACATGGACCAAACTCCAGCTTAACATCAAGCGGGGTGCTGTCATATGTCGAGTCTCAATAATAAAAAAAAGTAATACCACACTATAGTTTAATAGAATCAGCCGAAAAACAATCAGATTTCAGAGAAATTTCTTTTTGCGCAAAAGATATTATTTACTAGGTTTTCTATTTCCGCGAAAACGGTTGGACTGATTTTGATCTAACGTTTTTTACGTCTTAAAATTGCGCATTTTTCTGCGGTTCATGAATGAAGGCAACTCTTTCCATAGAATGTATCCTGCATGAGGCTGATGAGGCTCACATGGATTTCAGGATATAAAGAAGTTGAATATACGAATTGAAAGTTGTGTGAATAATAAAAACTAATACCACGTAGCCTAAAGTACGTTAACCTCGGTACTGGTTACGAATTTGCGCCGAAGGAATTGAGGACCTTCCGCTAAGCGCCTGGCCAAGCGGCTGACGGAGAAGTCTGGAGACAGAAAGGCTGGCAATTATTTCTGCCAACGTATTAGCCTTGCTATACAAAGGGGAAATGTTGCCAGTCTCCTTGGGACTATCTCTGATGCGACGTCATTAGATGATATTATTTATTTAGAATAAATTATTAAAAAAAATAAAGGTGGTTGCAAGACGTCAACTTGTCTGCCGACAGCCCTTAATTCAATTATCATCCCAACCCGAAATAATCCGTCAATTTTTTTTTTATTGCGAGGTCCAATACGCACCATATCGTTTATTTCTTGTTTGAGGAATGGCTTCATAAGTCCATACACTTTGTCTATGAATGTTGGTGCATTTATCACGTGAATTTGCTTCAGTCTGATTGGCATACCTTCCTGCAATCATAAATATAAAATAAAAGTTTACTTGAGCCGACTGGTATTGCAAGAGACGATGGCAAGAGACCGGACGGTATGAGTTTGATTTCATGGAAGATGGGGCGGGTGCTGGTATGTGATGCCAGACACGCTGGCCCCTTCTCATCTACATGGAACCAACAACAGAGCTGGTGCAGCTTGTGAAGCGGCTGAAAAAGCTAAAGCATGCAAATACAGGGGGCTAGGCTCCAAATATGATTTTGTCCCATTCGGTGTCGAGACCCTTGGTCCGTGGGGTCCTAGCGCTATAAGGCTTTTTAAGGAAATAGCAAAAAGGTAAGTCGACATCACAGGAGATCGAAGAGTTGGCAGCTACCTCGGACAAAGAATTAGTCTAGCTGTTCAAAGGGGGAACGCTGCCAGTATATTAGGAACCTTGCCTAAAAGGACTCCTTTTAATAATATTTTTTAGTTATTATATTTTATAAGGTTTTTAGTTTTAGGTAGCAGTGGTAGGCAGTGGTACCCAGTTTGCCGATCCGGGGTAGTACCACCACTTACAAGTGATTTGGTCACGTTTCGGGATCAGCTTGTAAGTTGCCGGTCCCATCTAGGTCGGCATAGTGGATATAATTGCTACTCACAGTTATTGAATTGTAGTAGCAGTAACATTCATTCATGGACCACACTTCGGCTTAACATCAAGCGGGGTGCTGTCATATGTCGAGTCACAATAAATTAAAATAAATTAAAAAAGGTTCATTGTTCTTTTAATTTTATCTGTTTCTCAATAAAGATTACACACACATATATTAAAAGGGAGTATAGTGTAAATCTATGGTAAGTAGCATATTAATGCGACCGTGGTGTAGTGGTTGTGAAAGTCCCACATGATACAAGCATTTTAGTAGCTTAGTAGAGAAATGTAAAAAAATACAACTCTCTTCATACAGACTCTTCTGTTAATAGCTCTGCGGATCCCTGCTTTTTTAGAAATATTGTCGATCAACGAACAATCGGCTGGTTCGTCCCCATTTATACTTTCAACTCGTCTCCGATTTATTACTCGAGTATTATTCTTCAATATACTTTCATCAATGGTTTCAATGTGCCCAAACCATCCCAAAATACCATTCTCAATCTTTTTCTTTAATACATTTTTTTTTATTGTGACTCGACATCTGACCTCAACCTGCCTAATGGTAAGCATAATAGAGGTCCAAGAGTGCCGACGACTAAAAAAATCGAGTCACTTCACGGGTGCCACAGTCGCTACCACTTCACTATGCCGACAACAGTCGCCGGTTATATATGTATAATATATAATATAGATAAACACTTACTTCCTGATATTTGCCCATTTTCTTAGCAACCGACATATTAAATTTAGTTATGAATTTCAAACTAATATCCTTTACATCCAAAATCACTATATCTGATTCTTCTAAATGGTCATCGATTAACATCCATACATCTCCGGAGAGGAAGAATACTTTGGCATCAGTCACGTAGTCGTAAGATTCAAGACCTGGGTCGTTCAACTGCCAACACCAGAGATTCCTATTGCCTGATATTTTAAGGCATGCTAGATTACTGAAAGTGATAAAAATTAATACTATTAGATCATGAAGGTTTATTAAAGGTAATTTTGGCCGGCGTTGTGATGGCGACTGAGGATACCGTGAACTGAATCGCCTTTTTTAATCGTCTGCGCTCTTGGACTTTTCCTTGCTTATTTTCAGGCAAGTCGAGGTCTGATGTCGAGTCTCAACAAAAATGTACAAACCGGATGTAAAAAAACCTCGTGACCAAGTCCTGGGTTCGATTTCCGGTAGTGGCAAACAAAATATTTCCTAGCATTTAATTGTAATATTTAATATTTCAATGGACATATTTGCTAATAAAATAACCTAAAGTTTTCTCCAGATTTAAGTTTTTAAGTAAAGTTGTCAGTGGTAGGCAGATAGCTTGTGGTTAAGTGCCCAGTCTGCCGTTCTTGATTATTGCCACCAACTAAAAGTATACCGACCGTGAAGTGACTCAGTCGCGTTTGATCTTTCGTAGGATCATCTTGTAAATTGCCGGCTTAGGCCTGCATAGTGCTCGTAAATACGACTGCTAATTACAGTTACTTACATTTTATGGACCACACTCCAGCTTAACATCAGGCGGGGTATTGTCATATGTCGAGTCACAATAAAAAGTGCTGCCTGAAGGTATGCAAGGTGAAGTCCAAGAGCGTCGACGACTGAAAAAAACTATTGAACTTATGTTTCCTTAGTCGCCATAACTATGCCGGCCAATATAAAATAGCAGCATAAAACATTGTACTGATACTTACACAATCTTCAAGAACTTTTGTATTTCAGCCGATTTCGGATCTCTTTTCGTAAGAATTTCTGGTGAATTTGCACGCAATGTGAAAAATAGCTCCACACATTTCTGCGTATTCTCTAAATTGTAATAACAGCTGTGTAGAAATCTTAATAGGATTCTGTCCTCTGAAATATGATTGACGTAGAAATAAATTTGTGCGGTAAATTTGTAATATTTACCGCACAACACCGTCTTAAATGGTGTTGTGCGCTGCGACTGCTGTCCACGTGTAGTTAGCTAGCAGAATGCACACTGTCCACGCGTAATCAGCTAACAGAATGCACGCTGTTCATTTGTAGTTTCCTAGCAGAATGCACGCTGTTCATTTGTAGTTTCCTAGCAGAATGCACGCTGTCCACGTGTAGTCAGCCAGCAGAATGCACGCTGTCCACGTGTAGTCAGCTAGTAGAATGCAAGCTGTCCACGTGTACTCAGCTAACAGCATGAACGCTGTCCACGTGTAGTTAGCTAGCAGAATGCAAGCTGTCCACGTGTAGTCAGCTAGCAGAATGGACGCTGTTTACGTATAGTCAGATAGCGAGTGAGCTACGACCTTAGTTTTAAAACAAATAACCAAAGAGAAACTATATATTGTTACAAGTTTTATTGTCTTCGTGAATCCATGTGGAACTAAATGTATAATATTAATAAATAAATATAACTACATTTTATAAATGTCGGGTCAACTCGTATAACTTTCAGGAAGTGATAAAAAAAATCGAATAATTCTGACTAGGTCGGCATGGTGGATGCGACTGCAAATTGTAATTATTTAACTAAAGTAGAAATCGCCAATTCATAGAGAGCGCTTTAGCTTAATTTTAGGCGGAATGCTGTCATGTCTGGCCACAATAAAAAAATAAGTTGTGTATTATTTTGTGTGGATTATTTTTTTATTTATTTATTACGATTCGTTTTCTATCTACGTTTCATTTTTACAACCTTTATTTTTCCCAAAGGTCGTCTGATAAAAATATCTAACGACATTAGATTCACCTTTTGTTAGTGCAAAAATGTTTTTAAACAAAAATGGCAATGACTACATGTATAGCAATTTTGTTCGAACACCTGGCTAATAAACAGTGACGCACCTACATTTTTGTTTATTTATAAAATAAATAAAACCGTTAAAAAATACAATACAACAATATTTGTAATTAATGATTTAAAGAAAACTGGGTGGCCTAGTGCCCATAATCGTAGGGCTTGTATGAAAAGAATTGTGGATGACAGGGAAGTGAAGGAGTTGTGTCAGGATCGTGATAAGTGACGCTCCTATGTCTCTGCCTATCCCTGTGTGAAAAAGACGTGACAGTTTGATTAGATTTGATAATTTAAAAGCAATTTCTAAATGATTAGTTTTTTTTTTGTTTTTTATTGCTTATCTGTACCTAGTTTTTTTTTTATTGAGACGCGAGATCTTTGACTGTCCTAATGGCAAGTAAAGCAAAGGAAATACGCCAACGACTGAAAAACCATTTCTAGTTTACGAATGCCTTAGTCGCCGTCACCAAGTGTGCTTGGTAGGTTAGAAGAACTCATTCATGGAAATCATTCTACAAAGAAACGACGCACCGAGATTTTTAGTTCGACTAGAAAAAGATAGATGCTCTGTCAAACTGATGCCCTGTCTGCCGATCTGGGGTACATACCGTAACTAGGCCGGCATAGTTCTTGCCGGCTTGTTATCGTCATTTAACTGTAGTAGCAGTCACCTCTATTAATGGACCGGGGTGCTGTCATAATATGTCGAGCCACAATATATTAAAAAAAAGTTAATGGGGAAAAAACTGCGCAAGGAAGTTATTTATAACTTTATACACATTATATTATGCAAATTATTTAAGATAACATAAATATAATAAATAATTAGCATACAAATATTATGTCCATTGTTTATTTTAGATTTGTTTAATTTTGTTATTAGGATTATTATTTTAATATTTAACCAATTAATTGTCAAGAAATAATTAATCCAAATATTTGGACATTAGTCGGATTATTACACCGTGGTGTAGTGGTAGTGCAATAGGCAAAACCGAGAGCACGGGTTCAAAACCATTATACTATATGTACCTACTTTGGTTGTCCTATTTCTATGATAGCTTTAATAGCTTAATTCAAAAATGTTAATTTAAAAAATATATTTTTTTTTATATTGGCTCCGAACTCTTCGCGCTCTTAAAAACGGTTAGGCGTAAAAATATGTAAAAGACAAAATTTTAGAGAGTTTTATACCCTACAACTTTCATAATTATAAAAAAAAAACAATTATCGTGACCTTTGACCTTGAATATCCAGGGAAGTGACCTTATAAGACTTCTGAGACAACTTAATGACAAAATAAATGTTTATTTAAGTTTTTAGCTTATTTCGTTTGATTCCGAACGAGGAGACCCCTAATGTGACTGGACTAAAAAGACGTTTCATGTAAATAAAAACATTTAAGAATTCGTGTAAGAATTCGCATCAGCCTTTCAGCCTCCCTAGAACGGCAATCCAAGAAGCAAGACTTGCAAAGAATATAATTCCAACTCATTTTAAATAACTTACTAGAACAATGTATGAAAAAAGTTATTAACGTTCTGTAAAAAAATTACACAAAACAACGTTGAAAACTTAAATATTTTTTAAACATTTCAATGTGCCGACCTAATACGTTACATAAAATGAGTTACAATAATATTCCTTGCAGTTCTTTATCTTGCTTCTTGGATTGCCGTGCTAGGGGGGCTGATTTCAATAAATAGGTCTTTCCCCAGTATCACCAATATTAATTCATGCTATCGGTCACGGCTAAGTTATACTGCCCTGTGATATTGATATTTAGTATATTATCAATTATAATTTATTTATTTACTTATAAATGAATACTAATATTTGCAAAATGATAAATTGATACAGACATAGATTTCATCAATATCTTCGTCTAAAAATAATTTTTAATTATTACTTTTTTTCGTCACGTAAATAGATTATGTTATGTATATATTATATAATATACTGACGTCAGGCGTGGACGAACGGTTTAGCGATTGGTTTGTTGCGCTTAAAGTCCCGGGTTCGATCCCCGGTCGGAGCAAATATTTGTTTCATAGCTTTTGTTTGTAATATTAAAATATTGCAAATATTTGTTAATAAAAAAAGAGATGGATATTTGCTTCGGGTCTGGTTATCAAAGAGTGGTAGGCAGTGGTACCCAGTCTGCCGATCCGGGGTAGTACCACCACTTACAAGTATACAGACCGTGAAGTGATTTGGTCACGTTTCGGGATCAGCTTGTAAGTTGCCGGTTCCATCTAGGCCGGCATAGTGGATGTGTTTGCTACTCACAGTTATTGAATTGTAGTAGCAGTGACATCCATTCATCGACCACACTCCAGCTTAACATCAAGCGGGGTGCTGTCATATGATGTCACAATTTAAAAAAATCTAGTTATTTAAAAAACCCTAAATACAAATTAGACATAAGTACTCGTATTATATAAGTATAAGTAATATCTAGAAAAAAAAGTTCGGTGCGTCTTTTCTTTGTAGAAAAATTGAACAAATTGACATGTTCTCCTTATCCTATGACCTTGGATCCTTCAAGCGATGTGTGAAGATGCATCCTTAGGCCGGAATAGTTGCGGCGGCTGGGGCAGCCGGGAACTGACTCGGTTTTTGCAGTCGTCGTCACTCTTGGACTTCCTCTTGCTTATCATAAGTAAGTGTTATTTCTTACTAATACGCGTGACTCATCAAACAGTCAAAGCTGTCTGACTGTTTTATATTACGAAATTGGATGGTTAAATTGTAATAATATGTACATAAGAGATAAAAAGCATGCACACTATTGTTTTTTTTTATTTTATTGTGACTCGACATATGACAGCACCCCACTTGATGTTAAGCCGAAGTGTGGTCTATGAATGAATGTTACTGCTACTACAATTCAATAACTGTGAGTAGCAATCACATCCACTATGCCGGCCTAGATGGAACTGGCAACTTACAAGCTGATCCCGTAACGTGACAAATCACTTCACGGTCTGTATACTTGTAAATGTCAATCAATCATATTATCACGCCTTTTTCCCGTGATAGGCAGAGATAATGGAGCGCCACTTGCCACGATCCTGAAACAACCTCATCGCTTCTCTCATATCCACAATTGTTTTCATACAAGCTCAACGGTTATAGGCACTAGGCAACCCAGCTTTCTTGAGGATGTCTCCAATTTAGTCGGAAAACGCCCACCTGGGTCTGCCTCGATAACGCATCCAACCACATCAGAATTATAAATTCGTTTCGTCCATTTACTTTCACTCATCTCCTTGTACCCAAACCATCGAAGCATTCTTTTGTCAAGCCTCGTCACTAGATCTTCTTTTAAAGCACAATAAAATAATTTTATTACGTCATGTACTTACCCAAATTCTGTGGTATATGAGGTTGTGTAGATATCCAGTCTCTTAAGGCTTTGATATTCTTTTGATTATCCACGTCTGCCATTTTTTTCTGAAAACATACCAATATACATATTAAGATGAAAGTTTTATAAAGATAATACTCATAATATTAGATTGAAAGTGATGTAAGAAGTCATTCTAACAGGGGTCGTTCAAAAATCGAATTAATTTAACACATACCTATTCGAAAATTTCTTAAATTTATTGTAAAATAAAAACAATTTTTGTATGTGTATATTATTAACAAATGCAAAGACATTTCACTAACTTTGCAGCCATCGTGTCTTACACAGCTATTGCGGTTGTTTAGCAACCACGATACCTAACGGAATACCAAAACACATAAAAGCTCCATAGCATCCATAGCTGAAGTTCCTATTAATGAATAATAATTAATTTTTTTTATAGCACAAATTAACTACAAATTAGTTTACAACGGACTTAATGCCTATAGGCATTTTCTGCTAGTTAGGAAAACAGTTGTACAAAATTATTCATCATACACAGAAATAAATTTAATATACGTACATACACTAATATAAATTCGCATAAAAACAAAATATAAAAATAATTGCAAAATTTACTTATGTTGAGGCTTTCACGGCTAGTCAACCTTTGGGTTGTGCAGAGAGCAAAACCCATAGACCGTATAAGTAGTGCAATTATTACCTCAATGGCAAAACCACTATAGTTAAAAGATGGAGATGAAGAACAGCGTATATATAGCACGGAACATATGCATAAAACTTATATTTATATATTTATTTAATATTTAACTTATAATTATATTTATGAAAAATATTTATGAGTTTTTGTGAGTGACATGAAAGATAAATTATATATGTAAAACATTCTAATTTCCATTGACCTGTTTTAAGATCCATCTAATAATACGTATACAACTATACATATTATTTTTATATTAGATAATCCTTAGTGTAAAAAAACGATTGCCACTATTTAATTAATAAATCTATGAAACCTAAAGACATTTGCACCAAAAATAGATATTTAACGAAGAAACTGTTTGAGAAGTACAATGCTAATCACTTGAATAAATAAAAGATCACGATTAATCTTTAAAGTTTGGAGTCGCCATTGACAAGCGAAGTACATAGATCAAAATCTATAAAAATATTCCAATAAATATTTTTCTCTTAGTAAAATCTGCGAATGCTTCGGAGATGACTACGTAGGGCCTCTCCGTGACCATCCAACGCCTTGTCGCATTGCTGAATGTGGACTGGACTGCAGGTAACTCACACTTCAAATGCAAAATGAGTATAATTTAAGCTAATTTTACCAATAACAATCAACAGCTTAATTTAATTAGTTGTACATAGGTATATCACATAGCTATTGAAATAAGCTAAATACCTAATTATAGGTCCTTAACACCGCGAATATCCAAGAGGTAACAGTCAATTGTTTTGACCCTATTCAAGCATAATGCAATTGGGCAATAACATGATACT
Source organism: Tinea trinotella (assembly GCA_905220615.1). Lineage (NCBI taxonomy): Eukaryota > Metazoa > Arthropoda > Insecta > Lepidoptera > Tineidae > Tinea > Tinea trinotella. Next base: position 6,994,962 of record HG992321.1, on the reverse strand, counting down.
AAACAAATCAAGGTGCTAATAATAAACATCTTCATGGGCACATTAAATTATCATAGGTAACTGTATGAGGCATATGAATAAGATAGTAGATACATACGAAGTATAATAAAATAGTTAAGGGCTAAGTCAGTGTTACCCAACGTGGGCCCCACAGGAGGGCAATTTGATAGTTAAGGGGGGCAATTTAAAAATGGACTCGACACGACCCTAACCCTTTGGCTTTGGGTTATTACTCGTAAAATGAAATGCTAGATATCGGTGACAAATTTAACACTCAAGGCAAATTCCTAAAAAATGCTGTAATCGTTTATATTTCTTAGGGGAACAAAACAACTTTTAAAGGGTAAAAATTATGTATCGGGAGCATAATCATTTTAGAAATGTTAAGTTGGGACATGGCCTAAAAAAAGTTGGAAACCACAGAATTAGTTTGAAAGAAAGCTTTGTTACGTACTCGTATTTATTTTATTTTTAACTTTATGCACTATGTACAAAGGCGAACTTAATGTTGCTAGACATTACCTGCCAGTTAACTACTATGCCGGTCTAGTTAGAACCGGCAACTTACAAGCTGATCCCGAAAAACGACTAACGGTCTGTATACTTGTAAATGGTGGTACTAGCCCGATCGGCACACTGAACACCGACTTAGACTTGCCTGATGGTAAGCAAGGGGAGGTCCAAGAGTGCCAACGACTAAAAAAACCGACTCAGTTTACGATTGCCTCAGTTGCCGTCACTATGCCGGCCCTATAAATAACTATAATAAAAAATCTAAACATTTATCGTCTCGGTGCTAACGTAAAATGCTTACAATTAACACTAATACCATAACGAGTTCATGTCTAGATCTAGATATATGGTTTATAAATAGGAGATAATGTGTTTTTAATTAGACAGATCATGAACCTCACCTAATAGACGGTTTTAGAATATTTTTAGAATGATAAAGACGCAGCGTGTGTTGCCAGTGATGACATATGGCACTGAGACGTAGACGTAGTCAAATTTGATCAGCGGGCAATGGAGAGAGCTATGCTTGGAGTATCTTTGCGCAATAGAATCCAAAACAAGGATATTCGCCGAAGAACCAGTTACCGACATAGCTCGTAGGATTTGCAAGCTGAACGTTTTTTTTGAACGTTGAAAATTTGAACGTATATAATATATAATAGACACTATACTCCTTTATTATAAAACTTATATTAAAGGCACAAGTTATTTTTTTCATTGTACATGCGCGACTAAGGGGGACAAAAAAGTCCCTAGTGACTAGATGTTGACCTGGAGTTCGCGTGATGAATGGAGGCGACAGTAACTACATATTCGAGGAATAGCCCGGCAGATAAAAAGAGCGCCGGAATTCAATCTGCTCAGGAACTTTTACCTATTTACTTTTCGTTTTTCGTATGTGTATATATTTTATAATGTTATCAATTATGTTCACAACTGTACAGATGCACTGACTTGCTCCCACAACAGTCGTCCAGCGCTTTTCTTATATGCCGAGCAGCTCAAAAGTCAGCGCTCTTTTTAACTACCGATAGTTATACCTAAATAACTGCAATTAGCAGACGCATCTACTATGCTGGCCTAGTTAGAACCAGCAACTTTAAAAATGTTCCCAAAACGCGATTAACACTCGAAAGTCAATCAATCAATCAATTAAATTGTCACGCCTTTTCCCACAGGGATAGACAGAGACAATGGAGCGCCACTTGTCACGATCCTGACACAACTTCCTCGCTTCCTTCATATTCACAATTCTCTTCATACAAGCTCTATGGTTATGGGCACTAGGCAACCTGGCTTTCTTGAGGATGTATCCGACAGCTGCTGCCACAATTCACTCCTGTTCACTCGATCATATGCCTTCTCAAGGTCAACAAAAGCACATTTCAAAGCACTCGAAAGTGGCGGCAAAAAAACACAAACAGTCAAAAAAACAAAAACTTTACCTACGAGTGGTAGAGTGGTAGTACCATAGTAAACTCTAAAGTATCGGCAGTGTCTAATATACGAGTAGTTAGTTTCTAAATGCAGTTTAATATTTAGTAAAAAATAATGTTAATATTATTTGCCTCTATGCCATGGTTAGTTATTCACAGAAAAAAATTGATACTAAAACCAAGGTTACCAGTGTAGATGTTAAACAAGGAAAATGTAACAACGCGTCTATTTATAATATTGTATTTAAAAAGATTATGTTTGTCTTAGATCTACAGAAAGGTAAAGGATAAAAATTAACGGAAAAATTTAATTGGGATTTTACCTACGAATTTTACCTTTATCTTTATTATAGTTATATTTTTAGTCATGTGTCATATTTATGATTAATAATAAAATTGTTTTAGGCGTTCGGAGACGAATCTGTTCACAAATGCTGATGAATAACAAATGAAACTCAAGTCAAATCTCACACGAAATTAATAACTTTGATGTTTGAGGTTTTTTAACGTTATTTACTTGCTGGTATCTTGATTTATTCATTTACTGTGGTCGTCCAGTTTCTATGATACAGTTTAGAATTTATTATAGAAATGCAAAAAATAACGTCATCGTTTAGTATTAACTACACCACGTAAAAACCGGCATTGCTAGACCAACCTCATCTTATCAACACCTCACCATAGTGAAGTGTCTATTAATCAATAGTTTGTTTATTTTGATCATGACCTCGCCTCGTTTGTTATCTTAAAAAGGTATCAATACAAAACATGATAATGCACAATTATGCATTAACGAGTTTTAATAACACATGATTGCTTTAATCATGATAAGTTACACAGTTCGTCCACAATATTCATTATTTTTACATTTCTATTCTAAACCACTAGTTTTTATACTAAACCAAGAGTTCTGATGCGTAGGGCACACTAAAAGATCTGCGCTCCTAGCCGCTTATAATGTTTGAATTTTTGGCCGCGGTGCTGGTTTCGATATTAATGTTTGAAGGTGAATACTTGGTATGGCAGAAGAGGCATAAAAGTAGGATTAATGCTTCATGTAGAAACACAGTCATTAAGAAATGCATGAAGGGTGAAGATTGCGGTTAGAGTGAGGTGATATAAGAGTCATTGTCTTAAATGTAATTAAGACAAGGACTACATTTTGTTTAAACTACAGGTTTAGAAGACAGTTTAGAATGGAGGATTGAGGATTGACGAAAGAGATTTATAAATGTGAATAGAAGTGAAGTGGGTGGCATCAAATCGGGGAATGCTGTTGAAGGAAGCAACCGAATTGTGTTAGAATTGTGGCAAGTAGCGCTTAGATGTCTTGATGAAATGAAAATAAAATTGATGATGATAATAGACTATTTAAAATGTTACTTTTTTTTTTTATTGTGACTCGACATCTGACATCGACCTGCCTGATGATAAGCAAGAGGAGATCCAAAAGTGCAGACGATTGAAACAACCGAGTCAGTACACGGCTGTCTCAGCCGCCGGCACTATGCCGGCCAAAGGTGCTTCTTCACGCATCGCTTGAAGGATCCAAGGTTATAGGAGGGAGAAAACACATGGGCTGGCAAAGCATTCCACTTGTCGATTGTTCTACAAAGAAAAGATGCACCGAACTTTTTAGTTCGACTACCGATTCTGTCGACAAAATGTGAATGCTTCCCCCGACCGGGTGTTACGGGTGTGAAAAGACGAGATAGGAACAAGGTTAAAGAGCTCCTCGGAACATTCTCCGTTGTATAGTCGATAGAGGACGCATAGAGCCGCCATGTCTCTGCGTAATTGCAGAGGCTCCAGAGTTCGCGTAACCTCTAAATCTCCTATGATTCGGACAGCTCGGCGCTGCAATGAATCCAGGGCATTGAGAAGATACTTGGCAGAGCCGTCCCAAAGATGCGAACAGTACTCCGCGCAAGAGCGAATTTGAGCCTTGTATAAAAGTGTCTTTGTATAAAGTGTAAATACTGTGTCTTTATTAGATTAGGCTATCTCATAATTACCCTTTGCCCAAATCGTTATATCGTGGACGAATTGGTCGCCTTGTGAACGAACAGCTTTAAGAATCATAATCTCAGGTGATTAAATTATAATTGATTCAGTGAATCTCATAATCGCATGTTAAAACTTAATGAGTGTTAACCAAGTACAGATCACACACTATTATTTATAAGACGTATAAACCTATAGACTGTTCTCCTACAAAGTTTTAACGGAAATACAAATTGCAATATTACGCATACACATTTTTTTTTTGATGATTCCGTGAGATTTCCTGCAATAGAAACGCTACCCTTACGCTTATGTGCCGCATCAGACTCGCTTTTTTTGTGAGTAGAAATGCTGTATTTCAATTGGACATTTTAGCGCGAATAAGTGGTGGACCCCGTGAAATGGGTGATCCATGAGAAATAGAATTGACTCTAAAGTAAGGTGAAGCCCGACTTTAGAGTCAATGAATGTGAGGTATGATGGGGGCAACTAGTTGGCTAAGGGAGGGAGAGGGACATCTGGTGGGAGAGGCCTCTTCCCTCGAGTCGAATGGCCCTTGGTGGTTTTGGCGGAGTGTCATGTGACCGAGTGCAGGATGCGGCAATCAGTATGTTAGTGTGAATATTAGATTTGCGTTTGAAGCGATTCAGTTATAATAGTTGTACGTCTTTAAACTCAGTTACGTGATGGATCCTAACGAAGAAACATTGCTCCCATTGGTGTCTAATAAGAAAAATAGACAGACGTTACTAAATGTGACCCCAAATTTTCCGTAAAACAAATGAAGTGATAAGTTGAGGATTCGATCAAACTTTTTATTTATTGTAGCTCGACATATGACCCCGCCTGGTGTTAAGCTGGAGTGCGGTCCATTAATGGAGGTGACTGCTACTACAGTTAAATAACTGCTAGTATTCACTATACCAGTATTTTATTAACAAATATTTGTAAAATATTAAATCTAAATATTACAAATAAAAGCTATGAAACAAATATTTGCTTCGACCGGGAATCGAACCCATGACTTTAACAATCGTCATGTCGTCTTTTTAGAACAGAGAATATTTCTCTGTTCTGAGGTCGCCTTAATAATATAATAGGAAGTTTTATTTTTAGGAACGTTACGCTTTCTGGTTTTGTGTGGGCATGAACTAAGTAGGTATGTGGCGATTGTAATATTTGAACAGACTATGTCTGTATGTGTGTTAACGTAGGTACTTCGGTTATTGTTCCCTACTTTACAATACTGTTACAAGTTGTAAAACAATTGATAACACAAAGAACCTGAGTCACTTCTTGGAAAGTAATACAAACAATATCACTTTTAAAGAAAACAGTGTTTTCGTAGAAGTAGAAGAAGTTGCTGCAGAAATAAAAAATAGAAAACCATCACACATTGTTTTTTTTTTTAAATATACGAGTAGATATTAATGGATATATTATAAAGATATTAAGGAAGGAGACGATCAGCACCATGTCGGCGACTGAGGCAACCGTGAACTGAACCGGTTTTTTTATTCGTCGGCAATCTTAGACCTCCCCCTGCTTACTATCAGGCAAGTTAGGATCACCACTTTTAAGAGTGGTAGGCAGTGGTACCCAGTCTGCCGATCGGGGGTAGTACCACCACTTACAAGTATACAGACCGTGAAGTGTTTTGGTCACGTTTCGGGATCATCTTGTAAGTTGCCGGTTCCATCTAGGCCGGCATAGTGGATGTGATTGCTACTCACAATTATTGAATTGTAGTAGCAGTGACATTCATTCATGGACCACACTCCGGCTTAACATCAAGCGGGGTGCTGTCATATGCCGAGTCACAATATATATAAAAAATATGTCGACCACAATAATACAAAGAAGGATAAATGACATAAATTATAATTATTATTGTAAATGAAAAAATAAAGTTTCCTTCTTGAAAAGTAATTCCCAAAAGTTACAACAAAGAGGAGACAGAAAAAAAAAAAGTATAATAAAAACGAGAAAGTTTTTCTCATGTCTTTAGCAACGGAGCAACAATTCGATGACCCTGTGTAATTTAAATCAAACATTTCAAAGTATTGTTATCAATGAATGATAGCCACAAGAAAAATCCTAATATAAAAATATATAAACACGGAACTACTCATATCTAGTATTTACTTACAATATTTATCAACAATTGAAAACGTTCAGAATACTACACAAACTGCTTCTTAAATGAACGAACACGTCCGCTGAGTTGCGCGTGCGCTTATTTACTGCCGGTGGTAATATGGCCAATCATAACATAACAAATTTATGCGATATGGCAATGGCAATATGAGACCTGTATACAGCATCATTCCCCCAGTTAATGGTATAACCCTAACACGAAGAAAAGATAACACCTAAAGTCCACTATAAGCTAGTTGTTCAATCCTTCCTATATGGCATACTAAACTTCGGGTCGGGTCGGTCGGGTCACAATAAAAAAAAACACACACACACCACACCACACTAATTGACATAAATAAATAAAATTCATAATTAGTCGACAACTATAATGAATTTGGTAAAATTGACTGTAAATACACTGAAAGTCTATTGAGAACACGCTGACATTAAGAAACCCTTCTCATAGAACTAAGCCCCTTATGTATGTTTTTTGTATAAAAAAAAACAATCAATCTAATTGTCACGCCATTTTCCCACAGGGATAGGCAGAGACAACGGAACGCCACTTGCCACGATCCTGACACAACTCCCTCGCTTCCTTCACGTTAATAAAACAATTAATTTTCAAAAACTACTCTCCCACTTAGCACGATACTAAGCGGTCATATTACCGGCCCTTGGAACCTACATCTTATATTTGGTAGTGTTATAATCAGTGACGTAGCCGATCAACCGGAATATTGACCATCCACAGTTCGTTGCAAAGCTGTTTAGCCTTGATGATAGTTAAACTTGGTTTTTAATTGTACCGGTTTACACTTCGCCGGCAAATGTAATAATAGTCCTGAATACCCGGATATCTTCAATTTAACTGTCTTTTAAACAAAACCTATAAAAATGTACTACCATATAAACCATACTGAACACAATAAGTCGTAAAATATAAAATTGATAAGCTATCCGTTATATTATTACCTACAATGCAAGTCAACATAATAACTCCGCCTGATGATAGGCCGAAGAGCGGTCCTTGAATGGAGGCGACTGCTACTACAGTGAAATAACTTCCATATGCCCTATGCAGAGCTTGTAAAGTCTGAACTGGCAACTTACAAGCTGATCCCAAAACGCGACTAAGTCACTTCACGGTCTGTACACTTGTATGTAATAGGTGGTGGTACTATCCCAGATCGGCAGACTGAGAAATTGGCCACCAACTGTCTGCCTACCTCGCCTAAGACACAGGACGCCGGTCGGCAAATTGACGGCGACTAAGGTAACCGGGAACTAACTCCTTTTATTTCAGTGGTCGTCACTCTTGGCCCTCCCTTGCTTATCAACAGGCGGGTCGAGGTCGCCTGAAATGTCGTGTCACAATAAAAAAAGCACTTGAAGTTTTTTGTTTTTGGTAGGTAGACTCGTATGCAAAAATAATTGATGTTGACCAAAATTAATGTAATAACAAAATTATATTTTATTTCGGAGTATAAATATTAATTATCGACCGCTTTAACGTCTCAGCCTAAAATATTTTTATATTATATAATTCCTTTGACCTAACTCATGTACAGATGTACATGAGTTAGATATATTATTTGCGGATTTACCAACATCGTCACGCCTTTCTTTTCATAAATATAGGCAGACATAAGAGAATGCATATTACCCTAGCTTATACTTTAAAAAATATAACGTCTAAGCGAAGACAATGTCATAATGCCAAAAACGCTCAATTAAAATGGCGAATAAATAAATAAATTTCAAGTTTTCAGCTGTCGCGACCACAAATATTAAGGCGCGGCATAACAAAAATACCGAAAATAACTTATTAAGTGGAACAGAAACTATAATAGCAATGTTAAACCTGTTAAAATAATAGAAAGGTAGTAAGAAAGATCCCAACAGAAAAAATCCACAAAGAAAATAAGTAAAATAGCGAAATAGTCGAAAAAAACGTAATATGTGAATACTTTGAATGAAATGGAAGTCTGTCATGAAAATTGTCTCGCAGATAACAGTTCAACAACTTGGTGTTCAAAGGTAAGTGTTGTTTATCTTTTCTTCTTATAAATCCTCGGGCGATTGGTGGTGAAATTTGTGCAGCTCTAAGCTACTTGTTCATATATGTCCCCGGCAGATAAAAAAAGCGAAGCCATTGCAGTGACTAGTTGTGTTACCTACTTACTTTTAGTTTATCGAATTTGTATGAATTTTAAAATATTATCAATAATATGCAATTATATGACAAGGGTCTTCAACCAGTATGTGTTGCCAGTGATGACATATGGCACTGAGACGTGGCCCCTAAATGTTGGGGGCTCAGGGTCACTTAGCGGGCAATGGAGAGAGCTATGCTTGGTGTGTCTCTGCGCGATAGAATCCGGAACGAGGATATACGCCAAAGAACCGGAGTTATCGACATAGCTCGAAGGATTTGCAAGCTGAAGTGGCAATGGGCTGGCCACATCGCTCGAAGAACTGACAACCGATGGGGAAGAAAGGTTCTAGAGTGGAGACCACGTACCGGAAGACGCAGCGTAGGTAGGCCTCCCACTAGGTGGACTGACGACATAGTGAAAGTCACGAATAACCGGTGGATGCAGCTGGCATCTTGTCGTTCGAAATGGTGTTCTAAAAGGGGGGCCTATGTTCAGCAGTGGACGCATTCTGGCTGATAATGATGATGATATGCACGACTGTACAGATGCGCAAACTTGCTTTCACCGTAATCGTTAAGCGCTCTTCTAATCTGCTGATGCTTGTACTGTGCATCTCAATTTATCTGCCGGGATCATTACTAAATGCTATAATCGGCAATAATGCCACCAATCGGCTTATCACAGGAGTGCGAAGACCTAAAAAATTGTAAACTTTAAAAATTACAACTTCGGTCCGTTTGTAGTCGTTATTTTCGCCGCCTTCGTTAAATTGTTTAAAAATATTTTTTTCAAAACATTGCACAATTGTACAAAGACGGACTTAATGTTAAAGGCATTCCCTACCATCCCAACATTCAGGATGTTTATGCGACGATGTAAAAGAGAGGTAGGATTAGCTTAGCCTAATCAGTTATATAGTGAACAGTACAAAATCTATCAGGGTGTCGCTTGATGAATTCTCCGTGTGGGATAAACATCATTAGTTTATGGCTGCTTTCACACGGGCGTCTGTGCTCAGTTTGCGTTTAAGTAACGCGCACACGCAACGTAATCACAACCGAACGTACACTTTGCGTTTCTAAAACGATTCAATAAGCGCAACAAAAACGTTGCAGCGACTAGGCTAGTGTAGGCTAGTATCGCTGCCCTCTCCGCGTGCTTACAAAAAGCTAAATGAGCTAACGAGTTACACCAGGGTCAGATTTGGGGGAGAGAAGGCGGGTCACGGAGCTTCGACTAGAAAGGGGCCCCCTAATAGATTTTTAAAATATCTAAGACTCGACGGGTCAACTACTATTGCGTTTTCTTTTTTTGTTTTTTTTTTTAAACAATATTTTTTGCCGTTTTACCATTGGGATGTATTGTCGTAGTTAGGTTAGTGTATGATGTTTTACGACAATACTTGCACAAACATAATAATAGTAAGTATTCATCAATCAATAACTATTCGTCCAAAAAGCTCACAAAGATCCATTTGTTAACGCAGTAAGTTAGTTTTTAATAAATTATATTTCACTAATTAATACTACATTCTTTGTTTACTTCATTACTACATTCATTCTTTGTTATTATATAATTTTATTCGTTTGCAATCAATGTTTAAAAGACTTGAAGGAAAAAATAGTATGTTCTTTTTATCCGGATATAATTAGGGGCCTCCACTCCTACCAGGGCTTCGACATCTCTAGTCCGGCCCTGACTGTTCATGGTGCGTAAAATGCAGAGTTCATTCGAGTGAAAAAAGCGTAAACAGAGAGTTCTCTCTTTAGAGAGAACATTTAAAACCAAGCAATTTTAATTCGCTACGAACAGCGTTCCGTTGACGTAACGTTTTTGTTGCGTATGCGTTACTTAAACGTCAACGGAGCACAGACGTTCGTGTGAAAGCAGCTGAAAAAGCGGTGATCGGTGATCGTTACCTAAATCACGACACGAATATTATGAGATCTAGTCGGCGAAGATAGTCGAGTATTTTTTTTTCAGTTAAACAAGCACTTTATTTGTTAACTTGATTGCATTTTAGAACTAATAAAATAAATATAATAAAAATACTATATAGAGATATTGTATAGAAATTAGGTGATAGGTCATTCCCTGCACGTTTATATACTAGGATACGGGGTTATTATTATTAAAATCAGTATTAGATATACCTAATTATAAATTATGCTTATGGGTAGATTATTTATTTTAATAAAAATCATACCCACCTCAATTACGTACACAAGAATTTTCTGAATCAGCTGATCAGGATGACACATTCAGTTTATTTTGCGGAGCAGCCAGTTTGTAACTTTTTTATATTATTTAGTTCTTTAAACATTAGTTTTAAATTACCTAAGCACATTATTGGCAAAACAGGAAATAAAATATTTTTACGCAAATTAAACTAGGTTATGGAGGGTGGCGCGAACTCAGCGGATGTAAGAGAGGGGAATCGGGGGCAATAGGGGTAGATGGGGTAAAGGGAGGATGAACACCATTGATCAATGAAATTACGTGGCGGACTTTCATTCTAAAAATAACTTTTATTTTTGTTAATATTTTTCACAACATAAAATTGCATAATAATTTTTATTTTATATTTAATTGTGGCGTTAAATTAATGTACTTTAACATTATGATTTGATACGAATAATATCTTTAATTTGTAATATAATAAAGTATGTAAAGATAAATATTTTTATTAACTAAGTATATTAATTTTAAGCAAATAGGTAAGCAAAACGTATTTAAGGTAAATTGCTAGAAATTCATAGACAATTTTCTAAAAATGAACGTATTTATTAGCTATTATATTTTATCTGTGGCAACACTAAAAGTGCAAGTTTGCGCATGCGCCGAATGGCGATTAGAAGTGACTATTCTTTGATTTTTAATATTTTTAACTAAGAAATTTTCACGTTATTCGGTATTTAGTGTTATAAAATTGTGAATTTTATTTGTATTTTGTGCCAATTGTTATAAGTTAACATCCACCCAAATAAAACATATAAAGACTATTAAAGTGTAACATTGGTGGCCATTACAAAACCTAAACTTTTATCAGGACAAATGTCCACTTGATGTTTCGGCGACGTTGTGACTAATCTTGTGAAGAGCTAACTAAAAATTATTATTTGTCAATTACCTAAGAATTAAATCGGTTAATTTTTATTCAGTGATTTCACAACATTTAATACTTAAACGGATTCGAAAAGAATAATTCATGCCGAATGACAATTCTTTTGACTGTTGTCTTCCCACTAAACAGGAATTGTTAATGCTAGGAAATTCCACCTACATTGTTCTCTATTAATTATATGTGCACTTTTACTTATATTTGTGCTAAATATTATTAACGCCTTGTGTCAGTGTGATCACACAACGGAACATCGCTTTGACGTTTGAACAGTTGAAGACGTTCAACACCCACCTTTCGTTACTCTTCAATGATCATAACATTAGTGCTAAATTTTGTTATTTTTTACTAATAACTAGCATTGTTTAATATATCGTGCATTGTTAGAGTTCAGCATTAGTCATAGCGTTGCCGAAACTAAATTTTCGCTTGGCAGATTGTAGTGGTGGCACAAACATGATTTTGAGGTAAATTGTTAAAAGTGCAGTGTATAGTGTAAAGAGACATACATAAAAATAGAAGAATATATAATTTGTAAAATATCAGTGTAATGGAGTGTGTGGAGTATTGTGTTTTGTGGTAACATGGGTTCCAGCCCAAGTTGACACTGGGCTCTGAGCGAGGACTTGGTGCACGAGCCCCATCCGCCAGCACCCAACATCTAATATTATGAATAAGCGAGAGGGAAATAAGGACAAAGAGCGTCAGAGTGACGAAAAGAAAAACTCTACGTAAGTATAAAAATGAAACAGCATTACATTTAACATTATTTAAAAAAAAATTACTTGAGAAATCTGCACAATCTACATTCTACATTAACAATATTTTTTATGAGGCTAGTTATGATCTCATTATGATTTGAATCAGGAGGATTTAATACACCATTAATAATGGTATGTAAGGAATAAACTCAAACATCTACTCATACCTTAGAGCTTGTATGAGGAGAATTGTGGATGTGAAGGAAGCGAGGGAGTTGTGTCAGGATTGTGGCAAGTGGCGATCCATTGTCTCTGCCTATCCCTGTGGGAAAAAGGCGTGACGATTGATTGATTGATTGATCTACTAATGTCAGATATTTTTGGTGTGTAACACTTTATTTACCCATTTTACATTATAATGTTGATCCTTGCTTTTCTTCTACTAAATATTTGCTTGTGGTTTTATTTTATGAGTTGTTTAAATTATTTATGATAAATTATATATTTTGGAGTATGTCTTGTTACTGTGTTTATATATTGTGTCTAGTCATAATTTGAAAAAAACCTTTGCTATTATTGGATTACATTTCTTATTTTAAGAAATAATCTTTCAGTAAATGGTAGGTTTTCCATTCAAGCTTTGTCAAATGATAACACCACTGAGCAGTTATTGAAAAATCAATCTTAGAGTATCACAGTAAATCTAAATATTATAAAGTATTTTAAAATATACATATCCACATTTAATAGAGTGTTATTATTGTGGCTTGATAACAGCACCCAACCCAATGTTTATCTGGAGTGTTGTCCCTATAATGGAGGTGAATACAATTATTACAGTTTACACAAACAGAAGAGTGTGAGTTCGAAACCACTCACCGGTACCAATGATGTATCTTTGATATAAGTACTTTGGTTGTCCAGTTTCTATGATACAAGCACTTTAGCAGCTTGATATAGAAATGTATATATAAAAAATAAATAAAAAAACAGATAACTGTTGCATTGGCCAGATATACTGGCCTAAATGGAACTGGCAACTTTTAGGCTGAAACTGAAATGTTACTAAGTCACTTTACGACTCACTGTCTGCCTAACACTCTTATTAACAATTGCAATAGCTTTCTTTTAACAATGCTCTTAATGAAAATATTACAATACATCATTATAATACAAGGATACAATCACCTATTTACTTTATCAGCATTATAATCTTAGGTAGTATACCTTATGAAATAGTTTGTGTATTATTCATCATTGTAAATTGTCTTGTGAAAACACTGTTGTAAGCACTTCCTTTTTGATTTCATTTATACTGTATTCTTACCTTATAAATAATGTAACATATAAAATGGTATTGGTCAGCATAGTGTCGGTTATTTGTTGTATTTTTTATTTACATTTCTATACTAAGCTCCTACAGTGCTTGTATCATAGAAACAGTACAAATATAGTACATAATATATCAAAGATTCATTGGTACCGGTGGGTGGTCTCGAACTCGTTCTCTGGTTTGTGTAACCATTGCACTGCCACTACACCATGGTCGCGTGGCCAATATAGATTTCAACAGATAAAAGAAGTGCTGTCATTAAAGTTTCGCAGTAACTTGTTTTGTTACCTACTTACTTTTCGATTTATGAATGTGTATAAAGGACATCATTCAGTTTGGGCTTCTTTGTACTTCTTTTGTAATATTCAACGATGGAAAAATATATAAATGGTAGTTTTGATACTTGTATTGATAAAACTAATAATAGTTTTGCTTTTAATTTCTGTGCAATTTAGTTATTCGGAAAATAATATATATTATGGGATGTCTGTCAATTACGGAGACACAGCTTTGAACTGTCATAATTATAGTTTGATTATTTTGCACTCCTAAATTCGAATTATATTTTAATCTTCGTACATTAAACTATTTTAAACTGTATATGCAACTGTTAACACAATTAAGCCTAAGTCCCTAGACAAAATGAATGATGTCCTTTAAAATATTATATATGCTCTCAACTGTATAGATAGGTCGACTTGCTTCCACCTAAGTTGTCCAGAGCTCTTCTAATTTGCCGATCCTTAAAAGTCAAAAGCCAGCGCTCTTAATCTGCTGGTGTCTATACCAATACTACTGAAGCAAACATAAACTAAATTTGTTTATTCAGTTCAGTTGTCTGTGCTCTTGGACTTCCCCTTGCTTACAATAACGAAAGTTGACGTCTGGTTGTTAAAGAGTGGTAGGTAGCATGGTGTTGCCACATACAGACTGTGCAGTAACTCAGTTGCGTCAGTTGCGTTGCCCACATAGTGGATGCACCTGTGCAACTGTTACACTTATTTAACTATAGTAGCAGCCGCCTCAATTTATGGAAGACACTTCAGCCTAACATCAGGCGGGGCGCTGTCATATTTAAAACTAGAATTCAAGTGAATGGAACTGTTGGTAGATGCAAGCAGAGATCGCACCCTTGTCCCAGGCTATCTGAATCAAACTATTAAGAGGTAGCCAGAGTTCAATTAAGCCAGACTGATCCTGACATGCGATCCTGATCCTGATTTATTTTTTACACCTAAATGGTACGTTGCCTTTTTAAAATTATTGCAAAATCTGACCTCGGCTACATGATTATAGGCCGTCTTTTTTATTTATTTACATTTCTATACCAAGCTATTAAAGTGCTTGTATCATAAAAACAGGCGACCAGAGTACAGCATATCACAGATACATTGGTACTAGCAAGTGGTTTGTGGTCTCAGTTTGCATGATAATTGCATTAGTGGTAGTGGTATTATTATGCCAGATTGTTTGAGCATACTAAACCTCATCATAATTAAAAATGATTCACTCTCTAGTCTTGAATTAGTCCACTTGGTCTTCAAATTGATTTTCTTTGTACACAAAATTATAAATTGTATACAGATACAAATATATCATACCAACAATGTCTGATTTAGCAGATTTTAAACAGGCTTAAATTTACATATTTTAAATGTTTTATTAATCACTATTTAAATGATTGTGGCTATTTTTTTAATATTCATTACTTTACTGTTAGTTTAATGTGTTGTTTTTATTTAGCAAGCATTTGAAACTTGTTAGAAAAACCTATAAATAAAATAGACTTATCATACTGTTACTAACACTAGATTATTCTGTATTGTGTTTCTACATGTAATCTCAACCTGCCTGATAGTAAGCATGATTGAGGTCCAAGAGTGCCGACCACTGAAAATACAGAGTTGGTTAACAGCTGCCTTAGTCGCAATCACTATGCCAGCCAAAACAATATTTTTATCTATTGATTGCTGTAGTTATATCGAAAATAAAACTATTATTCTTATCACATAAAAGTTGATAAGCAAAAGAACTAATTATCTATTAATAGATACATTTATATGTGATTTGATAAATATGTTTTAACTAAATTTGTGGAGATTAACCCTGAAAAACAGATGAATTTATTTTGACTATATTCTCAAATCATAGACATAAGTGTACTCACATTTATAATTATAATATTGTAGAGCTTATATAAAGAGAATTGTGGATATAAGGGAAGCTAGGGAGTTGAGTCAGGATCATGGCAAGTGGCGCTCCATTGTTTCTGCCTATCTCTGTGGGAAAAAGACGCGACAATTTGATTTAATTTGGTATCAAAGGATAATGGATCCTTGGCTATATAACTGTTTTTTTTTGTCACTGCTTTCAACGCCAAATGTATTAAGAGAATCGAGGCCTAATAAATATTGAGTTACTAATATATTCTGAGTAGGAAATTCATAATTTTAATCCCTAAATTACTTTGAAAGACATTTTACTATATCATAGTATTTTTTATGAAACAAAGCAAATATTGCACATATCTAGTATGCTTGAATGTCATAATCTGACAAATTTATAAAGAATTGTTATCACGTAGCTTTAATTTTGAATATCTTATATCATGTACCACAAACATCATGTAGGAATTAATCAAGATGAATAGAAAATAGTAAGTATTAATTAATAATACTTTTACGTTCATTGTTATCCACATTTTATCTAACTGGTGCCTTTTTTTAAATGGAAGTTTCGTCTCATTATTTGTATCCTATTCATCATCAACCAAAAGACGTCCTCCACTGCTGGGCATAGGCCTCCCCCCGTTCGTTCGCCATTTCGAATGAAAAGTTGCATCCACCGTTTATTCTACTCTATGTCGTCAGTGCACCTAGTAGGAGGCCTACCTAAGCTGCGTCTTCCAGTTCGTTGTCTCCACGCAATAACCTTTCTCCCTTATAGGTTATCGGTTCTTTGAGCGATTTGTATCATATACAGACTGCAATGCTTTGCTGGCCTAGTTGAACCGGCAACTTACAAGCTGATCCCGAAACGCGACTAAATCACTTCACGGTCTGTGTTATAAGTGGTGGTACTACCCCGGTTCGGCAGACCACTGCCTACCACTCTATGATAACCAGACCCGAAGCAAATATTAGCGTCTTTTTTTATTAATAAATATTTGCTCCGACCGGGAATCGAACCATTACGCGCAACAAACCAATCGCTGGACAATTGGCCACGCCTGTTGTCAAAACCTTATAATAATTTTATATTTCTGTGTATAATTTTATTGTAAACACATTTACGATGTAGTACATTATGGTATGGTACTCGTACATTGTGTACTACACCTTATATTATCTTAGTTTCTGTGATATGTCGGTTGTTTTCACCAAAAAAAGAAAGCTAGGTTGCCTAGTGCCCATAACCATAAAGCTTGTATGAAGAGAATTGTGAATGTGAAGGAAGCGAGGGAGTTGTGTCAGGATGGTAGCAAGTGGCGCTCCGTTGTCTCTGCCTATCTCTGTGGGAAAAAGGCGTGACAATTTGATTGATTGATTTCACCCAAATTTGCCTGGAAGAGATTGCTGTTTAGTGATAAGGTTGCCTTATGTGCATGCTTATAAGTTTCATTTTAGTTCATTATGTTGTAAACGTTCTTAAAATGCTAAATAATATTAGAAATTTTATTGTGATGAAAGTAGATAATAAAATATTGAAATTTTCTCATCTTGTTTAAATACACATTGATATGCATTTGTAGTTGCATAGTATATTATATTTCGTTGTTTTCGGCACTTGGTTCTCGGCACTTTCACTTTTTAACTCAATGCCAATAACGGTACTTATGATTCACGGCACTCGATGCGCGAACACGCGGTCTAAGTGGAGTATTAATAAATCATTTAGGATGTATTCGTTGTACTTTATCTTCCGCTGGTTGTTACCCCCAGTATTGGTTGTGTTCTGAATTCATATCAATCAATCAAATTATCACGCCTTTTTCCCACAGACATAGACAATGGAGCGTCACTTGCCACGATCCTGACATAACTTCCTCGCTTCCCTCGCATCCACATTTCTCTTCATACAAGCTCTACGATTATGGGCGCTAGCCAACCTATAGAAGTTCATAGATTATAGTTTATTAAGTACTTAGGCTTCAAAGAAGCACTTTTATACGTCAGTACTGATAACTACTTACAGCGGTAAATTCCCAATATACAAAAATATCTTAGTAATTTCCTTTTGCTGAGCAACAAATATTTCAACAAATATATATTATAAGAAAAATATTTCTAAGTTCTTGAACCTCAGATTATACACTCGTGACTCATCTGAATGTAATAAAAACTACATGTAAAGGCTTGGGAATTATTGCTTTTTGAATGTCCGAGTAACGTTGTACAATGTATGAAGCTCAATATAACTGTGATATTTATGTGTCTATAGACGCTAAGCAACCTTAATACCATAATATATACATTTTATTTAAAAATGTATATTGTGGCTCTGAATATGACAGCACCCCGCGTAATTAGTAGCTGGAGTGCGATAAATGGAGGTGCCATCCACTATGTCGATTTAGTTGAAACTGGCAACTTTCATGCTAGGATAAACCATAGAATTAGCCTGATAGTAATAAATAAATATGAAACCAAATTCACAATTATTTAAATTCTTCTGTTTTGTTTATAGTCTTTGCAAATCAGTCCTAAATATTTTTATTGTTATCCATGAAATTGCTACGAAAAGGGAATCAATTTAATTAATTGTTTGTTTTAATTACACCATTATTTTGGTAATTATTATTTTATGATATAACTGTACCTGTTATAAAGTTTTTATTGGCCATTACCTTCTTACAGTGTATAAATTACGTGCCCTGTTGATGGGTCATACATTATACATATTTATTGTGGCTCGACGTAATATGACATCATCGCTGGAGTCCAGTCCATAAATATAGGTGACTGCTACTACATTAGCAGTCTACACGTGGCAGTCGCATCCACTACGCCGGTCTAGTTGAAACCGTTAACTTACAAGCTGTTCCCAAAACGCGACTAAGTCACTTGATGGTCTGATGTATGCCGATGGACACTACCCCGGGTCGGCAGACTGGGTGACCCGAAGCAAATCCGCCTCTATTTATCTAATACCAACTATATGTTATATTCAATCTAATTAATAAATTTTACAAATAAAAGCTTTAAAACAAATCTTTGCTCCGACCCGGAATCGAACTCGGGACTTTACGCTTAACGGACTGGTGTGCTAACCAATGCGCCACGCGTGTCGTCTTAAATTATACATATTGTATTACTAACGTCACGTTTTCCTCGGCTACCCTTATAGAGACATGTGACCTTCACTCACCTGCACCCTACCCCTATCACGTATCTGCAATGATAATTGTAATGTGCTTTGGATTTATTTTATTAGTTTGTTAGTTATTAGTATATTATTTTTATTAGTTTTATTGTTTTATTAGTCGTCGGCGCTCTTGACCCTCCCCTTGCTTACCTTCAGGCAACGTGACTAAGTCATTCACGGTCTGTACACTTAAATGGCAGATTGGGCAAATGACCACTGCTATGTGCCTCTTTTTCATAATAAACAAATATTGTTTTAGTGTGTATAATATAACATATTTATATAATAAGTGTATTTCCGTGCGTCTTAAGATATCTGTGTTTGTGCTGCGGTCCTGCCACTTTATGCGCAAAATGGAGACCGCAAGTATTATACTTATAACGCTAATAGATAACTCTTTTGTGTACCCTGCAACCGTACATTTAAAACTTAAATTGGTTTTGCGAGTCACATTAGAGCGCATCATAGAATTGACTAAGGAGTCGCTGTTGCCGGTCATGGCAAGGAGATCGTCCATGAATTAGTAAATAGATAATGTGCCCTGCTAACAGTTGTATACTTTTATATAATGAATTAAACAAATTTTATGGGATTTTACATTTTCTTATTATTCCGACGTTTCGAGAGCTTTGCAGCCATCGTGGTCACAGAGAGATTGAGGTGTTGGTCGTCCTATCGGTTGAAGCTGTTATTGTTTCAAAAATTACCCCGTTTTTACTGATTGTTCTTCTGTTCCCAGCTTATTTTAAATTTTTGCAACAATAACTTACGGTGTCATCTGGTTTGGCAGTTTGCTGGTCTTGGGACTTGAGTTTATGTATTATGGGGTCCCAGGTGTTAGATAACGCGATAGTAAGCCGCATAAAATTTGTTTAATTCATTAATCGATGTTCGCGCAAAATCTATGAAAGTACTACTTTTATATACTTTTCTTGTAATGGTTATTACTAACGTCACGTCTTTTTACGCTACCCTTGGGCTTTATAACGACGTATGTGTGACCTTTACACCCCCGTTCCTATCACGTATCTGTATTGTAGGATTTATTTGTTGTGTTACTTGAGAACCATTGAAGAACCTCATTGGTTCGAATTGTGTAGCGTTATAAAATCAACCAATCAAATGCATTTGTTTTCTAAATGCGTCGATGTTAACCTTAAACTGCATAAGATGTGTAAGCTAAGGCGCCAATTAAAACGGTTTTTACAGTCAGTTTAGCTACAGTTACTGTGATCGACAGATGTCTAATGTCTTATGGGATGACTGATGTATGTATGATTCATTGATTGATGAATATTATTGATGATTGATGTTATTGACTGATGCTTAGTAAACGCTTTAAATGCATTTTTATTTATTTATTTACATTTCTATACTAAGCTACTGAATTGCTTGTATCATAGAAACAGGAAAACCAAAGTACTTATATCAAAGATACATTGGCACCAGCAAGTGGTTTTTGAACATGTGCTCTCGGTTTGCGTACCCATTGCACTGCCACTACACCATGATCGCATTATAATATACATTATGTTTCCTTTTAATGGAAATACACCAAATGTGTGGGAAACTAATGGGTTAGTTCTACACGGCCCGCGATACGCGGGGCTAAATTAAATAAACTAAATTACTCACCTGGATTGACCTGATGGTTTTTCGTGAGGCGCCCCTTTAAGTATCCAGCTAGGTTCAATCACGGAGCACTAACACGGTCGGTTACGACTAAGTTCCAATGAATAAAAACGGCCGTATAATGCCTTCAATTAGATTTTAGAATACTAAACGACTGCTCCTACCGGCGTTACAAATTTCTGGGTTTCCAAAACTATGGGTGAAATGAAGAAATGTTTTAATCGTTTTAAAAGCCGCACTCATAACAAAACAAAACGTGCCACATTTTTAATACATTTATCTTTTTCGTGGCATTGTGTGATTAAACGAAGATAACGAGGTACTTTCTACTTTATTACTTTTGGTGTTTATTACAATGGTTTATTACAATGGTGTTGCCAAATTTTTATATATTTAATTATTGCATTCATATGTGAATCAGTCATTATTAATGTAATATTGAATATGTTGAATAAACTTCATGAATTATAGTTTAGTTATTAAAACAGACTGCCGTTGAAACATAGTGGTGTATAGGCGACCGTGGTGTAGTGGCAGTGCAATGGTTACGCAAACCGAGAGCACGAGTTCAAGACCACCCGGTACCAATTTCACAACAGATACATCGAGAATATACTTTAAAAAATAAAAAAAGTGGGGTCCACAGTGCCTATAACTATAGAGCTTGTATGAATCTCATGTGAATGGATGCGTTAAACCCAGGCCCAGGAGGGTGTTAGCAGACCAAATCGGAGACATCCTCAAGAAAGCTAAGTTGCCTAGTACACATAACCATAGAACTTGTATGAAGAGAATTGTAAATGTGAAGAAAGCGAGGGAGTTGTGTCAGGATCGTGGCAAGTGGCAATGTCTCTGCCTCCATTGGGAAAAAGGCGTTTTTTTTTATTATGACTCGACATATGACAGCACCCCGTTTGATGTTAAGCCGAAGTGTGGTCCATGAATGAATGTCACTGCTACTACAATTCAATAACTGTGGGTAGCAATCACATCCACTATGCCGGCCTAGATGGAACCGGCAACTTACAAGCTGATCCCGAAACGTGACCAAATCACTTCACGGTCTGTATACTTGTAAGTGACAATTTGTTGATTGATTAATGAAGAGAATTATGTAAGAAATATACAAAAAATCTACCTTATCATCGAAAATTGCAGTCCATCGGTTTATATGACATAATCCACTTATGCTTAATTTAATACTCAAAAGGAATTATTTTGGGAAATATATAGGTTATAACTCGTGGGTGGAAGATTGCAAACATATATTTGTGGATGTTTGCTTATTCCCAATCTCTCCGTCCTTCCCAAGTATTCCTAAAACATGTTGAATACCCCATTTCGCCCACATGTTCTCCCTGGCATTTTGCGTGGGTAGATAGGGGTATCCCATATGAAAGTTTTCTGCCCAACTAAATATTGACTAATGACAAATAACTACTCGTATTTCCCGAGGGAGCAACAAAAATATTATCTTTTTACCTAAGCTAAGAAACTAAGTTATTTTACTAAACCTATATGATTAGAGGATTTTTTAAAAACTTAGCAACTAAAATACGTACATCATGATTAATTGTCACGCCCTAACTCCCACAGGCATAGATAAAGACAATGCTACGTCACTTCCTGCGATCCTGACACAACTCTCTCGTTTCCTTTACATCAACAGTTTTCTTCTTACAGATTCTATAGTTATGATCATTGCGGAACCCTTGTTTTTTTTTATTGTCACTGATTTCATCATCAGACAGACAATCTTGTGTGTCATCCCCGTTTTATATTTCTACTCGCCTCCAATTTATAAATCTCTTTCGTCAATCTCCTTTCAATCATTCTTTCAATAACTATTCAGCTTTTTCGACAAAAACAAAGGGCACTTATTTCATACTTTGGGCCTCGATTCTCTTAATACATTATAATATGGCGTCGAATAAGCAATGGGTACTACGTTGATTGGTCATTTGCGACCGCGACGCAATTTCACTACTTTTTGTCGCCATAATGACCCTGAACATCTAACTCCTATCGTTATATACGCAACCTAACAATCCTAACCTAATTGCTACCGTATTTTTGTATTTATAAAACGTATTACATATTATATTACCTTTAAATTAACCCTGGGGAAGAAAGGTTCTAGAGTGGAGACCACGAACCGCGGGCTTATTATGTATCTTGCAGAAGCAACGCGACAGGCGTGAATTGCACAATAGTTGCTGTCAAACATCATTTTCGTATTTTATATCAGCAATAGCAACACGACTGGCGACAATCGATTGTGATCCATCTGCTGTGCGATCAGGGAACTAAAAGTGCATCAAAGCTCTTGTTATACGTCAAAATTGGTATTATGTATGAGTTGCGACAGCGACGGTAGCCTAGGTAGGCCTCCCACTAGATGGACTGACGACATAGTGTAAGTCACGAATACCGAGTGGATGCCACTGGCATCTTGTTGTTCAAAATGGCGTTCTAAGGGGGGAGGAGGGTCTATGTTTAGCAGTGGACGCCTTCGGGCTG
This sequence comes from Tinea trinotella, assembly GCA_905220615.1. Classification (NCBI taxonomy): domain Eukaryota; kingdom Metazoa; phylum Arthropoda; class Insecta; order Lepidoptera; family Tineidae; genus Tinea; species Tinea trinotella. The sequence continues at coordinate 6,972,040 of HG992321.1, read as the reverse complement.
ATGGTGAAATGATAAAATTACCCTTACCATATTATACAAAAAAATATGTGCATCCTAAATTAATTGTAGTTAGATAGATAAATTCTTTATTGCACAGTAAATAAAACACATTTAACATGTATTTAGGCGATTATAATGTCTGGTGACATTTTCTACCAGCTAACCTTTGGGATATTGAGTATGAATTGTAAAATCCATTTTTGCAAATAATCATTTTTGCCATATTTGCAGTTAAAATGAACAATTATTTTTGTAATAAAAAGTATTCTATATTTTATCAAGAAAGGAAAAAATCCGGTAATAATATTACATGGTTGCATGAGTTAACTTTCAACATTGACTTAATACGAACCGGATATTACTGTCTATTCCATTAAGGACTCGACTAGGACTTTTTCTCCTAACAATGTTTACTTGTTTGAGAAATTATATTAACTCGCTTCCCTACGAATACTTGAATACAAGTGGTCAGTGGTCAGAAATTACGCTGTAAACACGTGAGTTTATTCAGTGAATCGAGTGTTTGATTTCTTTGGCAAAATCTGTACAAAATCGCAAACATTCCTACAAGCCTGAACGAATAATTGATAAGTTAGATTAATTAAATAGTAGCGCTTAGTGACGGCGACTGAGGCAACTGTGAACTGACACGGTTTTTTCAGTTGTCGGCACTCATGGACCTCCTTCTGCTTCCCATCAGGTCGTAATCAGTTGTCGAGTCATAGTAAAAAAATCATCATCATGCGGTATCATGCCTCGATTTTCATGATTCTGAAACAACTTTCACGCTTCCTTCGCATTCATTAATTACTTTATAGAAACTCTATGGTTAAAGGTACTGCAGGGGTCTGCAGTATCAGGGATGTTTTACTGAATTTGAGGGTTTATAATAAGGGTAGTATATGCATATTATTAAATCAAATTTTCACCCCTTCTTCAATGGAGCGCCACTTGCCACCATCCTGACACTCCCTCGCTTCCCTCACATCCCTTCGTCTAAACTTAATGTATTGTCTTATGATAAAGTTCAAATCGTTCGAGTTCCTTCTATTATGCTTGTATAGTTGTTTGCGAAGTTTTAACTAGTTTTGTATTAGTTGCAGTCTAGAATCAATATTTATTTTCAGACTACTGACCTTCTTTCGTATAATCAAGCGTGGAAGCACCTTGAAGTCGTAAACACCCTTTGTTACATTCAATTTTATGCCTAAATGTGTTTTATTATTAAGTTGTAGCTTTATTTTCCACGAGGGAGCTGTTCTGCGAGTAGGTATAGCTATACAATGTAGGTGGAGCTATACAAGGACTGTATTATGTGCTGTCCCACTTCGATGTTATGACACCATCGACATTTCCCACTGGACTCGATCTTTATCGTGTAGTATTGAAGTTCTGTAGCTGATAGGAGTTTAATGTCACGTGTTATTGTTTCTTTTAGCTCTATTATGAAAACACAAAACAAATTACATCTTTGACAGTGCTTTATGTGTAAAAATATTTATCTTTTTTTTCTTGCACTGAAGAAAACACCGGATACATTTTTCGAAGGTGAACTGGCCTTAAAGCATTAAGTCCAGTTCAAATTATTATACTGATTAGGATGAAATTATTGTAATGGGCGTATACTTATATGTTATTTTATATTTCTATTCTATTCTAGCCGCTAAAATGCTTGTATCATAGAAACAGGACAACCAAGTACACATATATCATTGGTACTTATCATTTATCAGCTAATAATATCTGTATGTAAAAAGTGGGCTACTTACTTCTTTGTCCATCAAAAATCATAAAATCAAATCGTCACTCCTTTTTACCACAGGAATAGCAGATACAATGAAGCGCTATTTGCCACGATCCTAACAACTCTCTCCTTTCCCTCACATTCACAATTATTTTTGTACAAGCTCCAAGTTTATGAGTACTGGGCATGCATATGTGCTCATTAAATAATATTGATAATTGATTCCAATGGCAACCGCAGACTGCGACTGCAGACCCCACTACTGGTTTGTATGAAATTGATTCTGTGCAAGGCGACACTGCAGTCTGCAGTTTAGATACAGATTCATACAAACCTGTAGTGCAGTCTGCACAGTCTGCGGTCGTTATCGGAATCACACCTTTAACCTCATTTGTTTTAATGTTAAATTAAATTATTCAATCAAATTGTCACGCCTTTTTCCCACAGGGATGGGCAGAGAGAATGCCACGATCCTGACACAACTCCGTCGCTTCCTTCGTCCTAGGCAACCTAGCTTTCTTAAAAGTGTCTCCGAGGATGCAATTAGATGCAAGGATTAGTAGATAACATGTGGATTTTTGTTTACAGCGTGGGCGGAGGGCCGGGTGCGGTGGGCGGGCGTGGCGTGGCTAGCAGCGCGATGCACACCTCACGCCATTCCGTCACCTCGTCCTCGGGAGTGCTCATGGTGGGGCCCAACTTCCGCGTCGGCAAGAAGATTGGATGCGGTAACTTCGGTGAACTTCGGCTGGGTAAGGATGCACTCTCATGATTAATGATCACACAACACTGGAAACTGGGTTACTGCTAATTGCTCTCGTTGCTGTAACTTTGTAGCTCCTATTACACTCTAATTGAGGTCCTAACTAGTCAAATACCACTCCGCGGTGTACCTATTTTTTTTATAAAGGCACGACAAATGTTAAACTGGACTGTGTTCGATAAATGGAGGCGGTACAGTTAAATAGCTGCAAGTAGCAGTCACGATCCCGAAATGTGACTAAGTCACTTCACCATCTAAAAGTGGGGATACTACCTGGATAGGCAACCTGGTCAAATGACCACCAACTGTCTGCCTACCACTCCTATCCTATTTTTTTAAAACTATTATTGGTGTTTGACATATGACAGTACCCCGCCTTACAAGCAGATCCTGAAATGCGACTAAATCACTTCATGGTCTGTATACCATGAATACCAAGCTCGAGGCATACAGTTTACCTGACCGTCTGCGTGGCTGGATAGCCGACTTCCTGCGTGGCCGCTCCATACGCGTTGTTGTGGATGGCAGCGCGTCACGTAGGGTGTCGGTGAATGCTGGCGTTCCTCAGGGCTCTGTGCTGTCGCCGACCTTGTTCCTACTGCATATCAATGACATGCTGGACCTTGGATCCAGCATTCATTGCTATGCAGACGACAGCACGGTGCATGGACGCTACACTGCCCGCCCCGCAGCCGGGAAACAGGAGATAGCCGATATGAGAGAGTCTGTTGTAGCGGAGCTGAACCGGGTTCTTGATTGTATTACCCATTGGGGCGACGAGAACCTGGTTCAGTTCAATGCAGACAAGACTCAGGTATGCGCGTTCTCGACGAAAAAATCCCCGTTTATCCCCCTTCCTTCTCTTCGTAACATTCCCCTTGGTACTTCGGACAGACTGGATATCTTAGGGATGTCCCTTCGCAGCGACCTGAATCACAGGGATCACGTTGAGCGGGCTATTAAGACCACCTCCCGCAAACTTGGCATCCTGAACAGGGTGCGGCGGTTCTTCGCGCCAGAGCTTCGCCTGCTTTTATACAAGGCTCAAATTCGCTCTTGCGCGGAGTACTGTTCGCATCTTTGGGACGGCTCTGCCAAGTATCTTCTCAATGCCCTGGATTCATTGCAGCGCCGAGCTGTCCGAATCATAGGAGATGTAGAGGTTACGCGAACTCTGGAGCCTCTACAATTACGCAGAGACATGGCGGCTCTGTGCGTCCTCTATCGCCTATACCACGGGGAATGTTCCGAGGAGCTCTTTAACCTTGTTCCTATCTCGTCTTTTCACACCCGTAACACCCGCACTGGTCGGGGGAAGCATTCACATTTTGTCGACAGAATCGGTAGTCGAACTAAAAAGTTCGGTGCATCTTTTCTTTGTAGAACAATCGACAAGTGGAATGCTTTGCCAGCCCATGTGTTCTCTCCCTCCTATAGCCTTGGATCCTTCAAGCGATGCGTGAAGAAGCACCTTTGGCCGACATAGTGACGGCGGCTGAGACAGCCGTGAACAAACTCGGTTGTCTCAATCGTCTGCACTTTTGGATCTCCTCTTGCTTATCATCAGGCGGGTCGATGTCAAATGTCGAGTCACAATAAAAAAAAAAAAAAAAAAAATACTTGGTGGTACTACCCCGGATCGGCAGACTAGGTACCACTATCATTATTTGATACCCAGACCCGAGGCCTAAATATCCGCGTTTTTTTTAACAAATATTCGCAATAATTATTAAATATTACAAATAAAAGCTATGAAACAAATATTTGCTCCGGCCGGAAATCAAACCCGGGACTTTACGTGTAACAAACTGGTGTGCTAACCAATCGGCCACGCCTGTCATTTTCTTTACCTAAATACTCGGTGTAATAAACCTTTACATCTATCAAATTGTCACGCCTTTTCCCCACAGGGATAGGCAGAGACAATGCAACGTCACTTGCCACGATCCTGACACAACTCCCTCGCTTCCCTTACATTCACAATTCTCTTAATACAAGCTCTATGGTTTTGGACACTAGGCAACTTAGCTTTCTTGAGGATGTCTCCGATTTGGTCGGCAAACACCCTCCTGGGCCTGCCTCGTTTAACGCATCCATTCACAAGAGACATTTTCATTGACAAAGATATTAAGGTTTTGTACAACTACAATGCTCCCTTATGGTGCAATTGTTTAAGTATTCCCACGAAGTTTCTGTATGTTTGCTTGGCAGGATTTCTTAATGACGTGTGACGTCAATCTATAAAACATTGTCTACATTGTTGATGGCAACCGTGGTGTAGTGGCAGTGCAGTGGTTACGCAAACCGAGAGCACGGGTTCAAATCCACTTGCCGGTACTAATGTATCTTTGATATATGTGTACTTTGATACAATGATACAATAACTTTTAAAAGAACACAATGTAAACTGAATAAATAATAACTGGATAAATGTTATTTATTATTGGGTTATTATTTTTTTAAATTGTGCATGGACATATACAGAACCACGCTGCCTGATATTAAGCTGGAGTGCGGTCCATGGACTGCTACTACAATTCAATAACTGTAAGTAGTAGTCCCATCCACTATGCCGGCCTCGTTGGAACCGACAACTTACAAGCTGATCCCGAATCGCGATTAAGTCAGATCACAGTCTGCATCTATTCTTAAATACCTCTATTGTCTCGTTAGATACAACCTATAGTGGTCACATTTTAAGAGCCGATTCGGAATCCTTCTGTACAGATTGTGGACTTAGTCGCGTTTCGGAATCAACTTAAAAGTTGCCGCTTCCAGGCCTTGTGGACGCGACAGCTACTTGCAGTTATTAAACTGTAGTGGTAGTCGCCTCCATTTATGGACTGCACTTCAGTAGGGTGCTGTCGAGCCACAATACATTAAAAAAAAAACTAAAAAAAGCCATCAGTCGGTTATCAAAAAAAGAAAACGTCACTTTTAAATAGAATTTGCTATCTATCTAGATAATATAGAGATAGCGATTAATTTGTGGTTCCTAAACAAAATGTACAACCGGTTGTTATTTATCATTAGCGGCCGCGGCTGCAAACAATCATTTGAGCGTTTTCATATGATTATAACTATTTCCTTAATTTGAACAGCTGGTTATTGTGTATGTTAAATTGTGTGGTTAATGCATCATGGCGTGGCCTACTTTCTACGCATAAAAAAAAAGATTGCTATACTTTTTTTTGTTGTGGCTGATGTTAAAAGTGACTCGACAGCACCCTTCTTGATGTTAAGCTGGGTTGTGGTCCATGAATAGATAGTCACTGCTACTACAATTCAATAACTGTAAGTAGCAATCACATCCATTATGCCGGCCTAGTTGGAACCGGCTAATTACCGCGGCGCTTAAAAGCTAATTCCGAAACGCAACCAAATCACTTCACGGTCTGTATACTTGTTAATCAACAGCGAAAAGCTGAATCCTAAACGTGGCTTCTTTTATTGTTATTCGATATATCAAAACACTACGCCTAATGTTTAGCTAGCGTGCGTTCCATTAATGTAAATCAACTGCGAGTAGCCGTCGCATCCACTGTGCCGGCCTAGTTGGAATCCGCAACTTACAACCTGAAACCAAAACGTGGTTTAGTCACTTTACGGCCGGGCTACTACTTTTTTTATTATATTGTGGTGCTCAGTTCTTTCTGCCTATCCCTGCGGTAATTGACTAACAAAATGTTACGATTTATAACTTGAGTTGATTATCACAATGAAAACCTATAATTATTGTACGTGATGTTACTTGTTAATATAATGAGTCAGCCCTATGAGTCTTTGTGGTACACAGACAACTTTCTAGAAGCCGCATACGAGTATAGAATGAACTCGAGCGAACGAACTTGACCGCGCGTCCTTGAGTTAAGACGGCTACACACCTTCAGCTTTAACAGTCTGACTGTTAAGTTTATTCTTAAGTGTGTATATGATATGTATCTGTACTTTTTGCTCCTGTATCTATCAGTTGTGTAGTCTTAGTACATTGTATCTTTAGTATATTTGTTTAAGGTAAAATATTTATTTTCTATGCATCTACGCTTTTATTTGCAACCCCTTTTCCTTGGGTTAACTAAGAATTAACTAACTGTAAGGACTAACTGCATTAAGTTCATATTTTGTTAGTGGCAATAAAAATATATGTCTTGGCATCTATAGTTAGGGAACGAGTTAAATGAATTCGGGGGCTGAGGTGCGGTGGGGCGTAAAACAAACACCCGTATCTTAGTGGCCGCTTTTAGTGACGCTCATAGCTCGGCGATGTCATTTATTATCGATAAAAACGTGTCCATATTTTCTATGTTGGATTATTGAAAATTTAGTGTTACTTAATTGAATAAAAGAGAGTCGTCGTCCGTAGTCAGGCTAGAATCATTATTAGAAACGTGATTAAAATGTGTGAAAAAGAAAAAAAAACATGCAGTCACTATTCTCAAAATTAAATTTATATATAATTCATTAAAAATTGTTGCTGTCTAATGTTTATACTTCAATTTAATACACATTAATAATTTTTAATAACTAAATTAATATATAATTATAAAATTATTAAAATTAAAATTAATATTATATAAATTATAAAATTAAATTATAAAATAATAAACTAAATTTGCATTTTAAGGAAAGTGTGTGTTTATTGTTATCGACATTTTGCATTTTGTTCACTATTCATAATAGACACGTGTGCATGACGTTACAACTGCATTCCTATCGCGTTTATTTAGCTTGTTCCCTTACTATATGTACCGAATAATCTATCATTAGATAAAGATTTAATATTAAAGCAGATGTTGCAAAAAACTGCACAGATAATTCTTTATTTAGTCATTGCTAAATTTAGTGGATGCCAACAAGTTTTTTATCCATTCAATAATTATTATTATAATTCCGAGTAAACAGCTTAGGTTTTTTTTTCAAACAAAATGATGAGTATAATTTTTACATTATAATTATGTTGAAGTTATGATTCCTTGTATACGTGATTCTAAACGAAAATAGATTAGAATTGACGCATTTCACGATATCGCGTTTAGACACTGCGGAAGACAGCTTTTACTGACCAATCAGACTATTTTTTAAAACTAAAGGTCTAGTTAGTTTGTAGCCTAAGCCAATATATTCAATTGTACAGTATCGTAGAAATAAAAATCAGTCTAATGCGAAGAATTAGGCGCAGTATGTTAGTTTGTGGTCTGTGTTTTAGTATCTCTTAAAGTTCTTTAACATTGACTCACTGTGCTTGTTTTAAAAAACTACACGCACTCCTTACCTGTATATAATCTATAAGTCTTTAATGTTCTTTTAATAAACGCTGTGGTAATGGAGAATTTATATATGTTACACTATTTTTTATCTGTTTAGAATTGCATCGCGTCCACAATTCGTTAGCTGGCAGTTGCGTTTGCGTCGGCATTTCGATTGTTGCGGATACAATAAATGTATTGCCTACAAACGGATCCGTTCGAAGCATGCGACTCGGAATTGTGGACGTCTGCGCTTTTGCTATTTTGATGCTATTTTCATTGTGTAGTTTTTATTTTATTTTTATTATTTACATTTCTATGCTAAGCTACTAAAGTGCTTGTGTCATAGAAACAGGACAACCAAAGTACATATATCAAAAATACATTGGTACCGGTGGGTGGTCTCGAACGCGTGCTTTTCGGTTTGCGTAACCATTGCACTGCCACCACCCCACGGTCGCCTTCAGTTATAAAGATAATGTACCTATATAATTAACTTTGATCTACTGTGAAAAATAATAAAATAAAACTTATCAAAGTGATCGTACGTATACATCATCATTTATTGTTTATTACCTACTAATTATTGCAACTGACTACCTACTGTTGTCATCGAGTATTGAACTCGTGAACTTAGAAACGCTGGTCCATGCCCCGACCACCCAACCATTTAGTTTAAAATTCTATTTATACAAACTTTTGTTTCTGAATCACGTTTGTTTATTACTTGTTTATTTATAAATTTTGGTACGAGTACATTAATATTCTTGTCATTTTCCTCCAAGAAGTGTATTCGATCGATCGCCAATGCCACATTTTATTCATAGGAATTGGCCATATGACAGCAACCAGCCTGATGTTAAGCTGGAATGCGGTCCATTAAAGGAGGCGACTGAATAGGATAACTGAATATGACCCTACTGATCGGAAAATATTGAAGCAATTGTAAAATTGTCTAAGTAGGTACTCGTAGCACTGTAATATCCCATACAACAGTGTAAAGCTTTGCAGCGTGTTGGCGGGGTCCAGGGAACATTAGATTTAACATGCTAATAGTACCTTCTTAATTATTTCCGGGTTGTATACATATTTACCATATAGCTTGTATGAAGAGAATTGTGAATGTGAAGGGAGCGAGGGAGTTGCGTCAGGATCGTGGCAAGTGGTGCTCCATTGTCTCTGCCTATCCCTGTGAGAAAAAGGCGTGACAATTTGATTGATTGATTACATATTTATGCAGTACAATCTAACTGTCTTCCGGTCTTGTTAGTTTGCCGGACTTGGAACCTGAGTTTGTGTATTACCCATGGTGTTCGAAGACCGCTAAGAAACTTTTCCCCATAGGAATAAAGTTTAAACGAAATTTCTACTGTCTCGTGCGGTCTACGGGAGATCTCCGATCTTCGCCTTCAGCTTCTACAAGCGGATGTAGTGTATGATTGTATTATATCGATGCTTGCAAAGTGAAGACTTTCCGCTGCACTGATTTTTGACGGCAGAAATATATTCCCGTATGCTTGTTATATTTTTCCAATATCCAGATAACATTGCATGTACATAAATACAGTTAACTTTGTAATTACCTCGATTAATTATATCTTCACCTATAAACAACTGTAATTACGTTGTACACTAATTATTATTTGCGGTGATTTTCATTTATTATTATTTTAAGAATAATATTATGGCTTTTAATTTATTTATTAGTCCATAGTCAATAGTCCAAGACAACCGACAACTGATGGGGATGAAAGTTCTAGAGTGGAGACGACGAACCGGCAAACGCTGCGTACGTAGGTCTCCCCCTAGGTGGACTGACGACATAGTGAAAGTCACAAATAACCAGTGGGTGCAATCTTGTTGTTTGAAGTTTGAATTAGTGTTCTAAGGTGGAGGCCTATGTTCAGCAGTGGACGCCTTCTGGCTGATGATGATAGTCCATTTACTGTGGCGACCGTGATGTACGAGTAGTTGGTAATGAAATGGTCACGCAAACCGAGAACCCCCGTCTCAAGAAGTTGCCCGTGCCAATGTATTTTGTTGTATATGAACTTTAGTTCGTCCTGTTTCTATAATACAAGCACTTTTATCAGCTTAGGACAGAAATGTTTATTGTGGATTAATTAATCATATAAATTACAATATCATAGACGCTATATTAATTAGAATATACCATCTCTTATATACAGTATATGTGTTTTGCTTCTATTCATTCAACATCTGTTTTACTTCATTGCAAAAATAAAAACTTTTGTCATTATTGCTGTAGAAATACGCAGAAATTCATTGTAAATAAACAAGTAGGGGATATTTTACTGCGCTACGTTTGTTCTATTTTGCCTTGTACGAATAATACTTTTATTACATGTTATTTTGTGCAAGGTTTTTACCTCTATTGTTTTGGGCGGCCGACGTATTTTCGTTACGATACTTTTTATGTTAAATAAAAGTAACTCATTCCAAAATGTTTTTTTCTTTGTAACATTATTATGCTACTTCGTGGTTCACTTGCATAATGGTAACTAAGTCGAGGTCGGACCGAAAGACCGTCGGCGGCTGGAAAATCTGATTCCTCTATTTACGACTGCCTCAGTCTCCGTCACACTTGGTAATAGGATGGAGAGAGTACATGGGTTAGGGGACTAAAAAGACGAGAAATAATTATTCTTCATTATTATAAAATTATTAAGAAAATACAAGATCATATTTTTAATCGATCAATCAAATTGTCACGCCTTTTCTCAGGATAGCTCTCTACAATGAAGGTGACGCTTCATAGAGAGACCCCGATCCTGACAATTCCCTCGCTTCCTTTATATCCACAATTATATTTTACAATTTAGTTTAGACCGAATCGTCAGTCGAACTAAACGGTTTGTTGCGACGTTTATTCGAACAATCGACACGTGAAATGCTTTGCCAGCCTATGTGTTTTCTGTATCCTTTAAGAGAGGGTCACGTTTTCTATAATAATCAATTTTCCCTTGCTTTGAAATACGCTACCTTGGAAATAACCTAGAGAGGGCGCTGTTAAGCCTTGTTGGCGAGTAAGGTTTCTTATTATGTTCACAAATTATCAGAGTTTATTATATGGCTGCAGATAAAACCTAGAACCACCAAAGCAAGCTTCTGTATGGAAATTTACTTAAGTATTGAAATTAATTAGGTCAGTGTATGACCTTTTATTATTCTACTTTATTTTACCTCGCATCGGTTACATGAAAGAGCACGAGGAATTTCTCCTGGACTTATCAATTTTAGGAAATCTTTTCCATAGTATGCAGTTATTTAACTGTACCAATGGTTGCCTCCATTAATTGATAGCTCTCCATCTTAAGATCAGGAGGAGTGTTGTCATATCTAGACATATGACAACATAGATGTCGCGTATTAATAAAATAAATCATCAATTTCACATCTCAATTTCCGCAGGGATCGTCACAGACAAAAACATTAAGATATATATTTTAAGATTCTCTTTAAAATATAACATATAAGACGGGGACAACCATGGTTATTTGCACTGTTACCGAGGTAGTTTCGTTGAAGCTAATATATGACGTTTAATAAAGTTTTACAAGGCATAAATAAAAGATAAGCAAGGAAGAGACGCGTTGCCAACACAGAATGTGTTCCAAGTTATTTATTGCACTATAGTGGCAATTATATGACCTCTATGTCACCTAAAAATAAAACTAAACAACCACATGAAAATGGTCATACAAAAACCAGGAGAAAGCCAGTTGTGAATCATTTCCTGATACCGACGTCCTGTTTCTATGAAATTAGAACAAGACTGCTTACTACTTTTGAATAACTGCTTCCTCTATGTCGGCCTAATTGGAAACATCACAGGTACGTGCACAGTTAAAAGTGAACATACTTCCTCGGATCGACAGTCAAAAAGCGTAGACTTTTTTCTTTCCAGTCGGTCCATCATCTTTGCGGATCGTGAGCCCGCTGCCGAATTTTATAACTATTCCTTTCCATACTTTGGTCTTTCGCCATACTCGCTCCTAGATCTAGTCCAACTATCCCCTGGATCTTCGCCCTTTAGGCCTTTTGCCTTTATTCGTTCTAGCGTTTCTTCTTGACGTGTGCGATTTATAGTTGACGCAGTAAATTCAGTTCCATAAATTCGGCCAGTTTTTTACAACCTCAAATGCTTTAAAAGTCTTTCCGGGTCTACTTTTAAATATTTTCATCATCAACAGCCAGAAGGCGTCCACTGCTAAACATTAGTCTTCCCCTTAGAACGCTATTTCGAACGACAAGATGCCAGTTGCATCCACTGGTTAGTCATGACTTTTACTATGTCGTCAGTCCACCTAGTAAGAGGCCCACTAAAATCTAAACCATCCGAATACCCTACGCGCAATTTTTCATTAAAAGGACAGAAGAAAATACATTAAAGGTAACATTTATTGGGCACTTAAAAATTGACGACAATAAACATTACAACGTCGTTATGTAATTGGGTTATTCCATTTCGGTAGCATTATCCATTGTCGAGTAATCTAATTATCACTGAATTTCCAATTCAAATATTACTAGCGCGTTTATATGTAAACTGTTCAGAGTACCGAAGTTATATCTTTTTCATATCCATAGCATCATCATGGTACATCATCAGGTACTCCAGGTATTTATTTAATTTGATAAATCTCAACTGATGGCGCATTGTTAGAAACAATGTTATTCAGAGTACCGAAGTTATATCTTTTTCATATCCATAACATCATCATGGTACATCATCAGGTACTCCAGGTCTTTCTTCAATTTGATAACAGCCCAACTAATAGCGGATAGTAAGAAACGATGTTAGTCAAAGTACCAAAGTTATATCTCTTTCGTATCCCTAGCATTCTCATGGTCCTTTATCAGGTACTCCAGCTCTTTAGTTTGATATCAGCACAGCCAAAGGCTCATGGTAAGGAACAATTTTAGTTAAAGCACCAAAGATTTACTAATCTGAGAGGATCTTTCATCAGTTTCTGCAGATCCAGAATGTTTTCATTCATAGACCACGGCTATCCTATTAACATCACTGTGAATATGTATTGAATACAATAAAATATTTTATGTGTAAGTTGTTTATTAAATAGACAATGAATATTAAATCCTTTGTAATAACAATTTCTAATTAAATATTTTTTTGTTTTATACTTTTAACCCCCGACTTAAAAAGAGGGGTGTTATAAGTTTGACGTGTCTGTGTATCTGTGTGTCTATGTATCTGAGTGTCTGTCTGTGGCATCGTAGCTCCTAAACGAATGGACCGATTACGATGCGGTTTAATTTGTTCGAAAGCTGACATGATCGAGATTGTTCTTAGCTACAATTGATCAAGATTTAATCAGGGGTTACAACGTCATCAGCTCGTTTTTTTAGCCGCGGTAGGGATCTTAGAGGCAAATAAAACGGATGTATTAATTTCTTTATTTTCAGTAGGTAAAATTCAATGATACAAGTGCAGCAATTTTATTACATTTGAAATGTATAATTTATAATAGTCCGTATTATGGTAAAGATCCAATCCTTGCGCGACTGAAGCGTGACAAATTGATTGATTAATTGATATAGTAAAATATGGCTCAACTATTTTTGTTGATATTCTCACAATGTTTTTACGTACGCTTTCAACGTGGTTGTAATCTTATCTTGATCGATCTTTATTAGCTATAGTAAATGATATTATGTGTTACACCCGTATACATTTTGTTGGTTTCAATAATTAGTTATTTTTTATCAATATGAAGGGAGTTAACTGCTACTACAGCTAAATAACTAAAAGTAGCAGTCACATCCACTATGCCGGCAACTTAACAAGCTGATCCCGAAACGCAACAAAGTCATTTCGCGGTGACGGATCGGCACACTGGGCTCTACTGCCTACCACTCTTTGATAACCAGACTCGGAGCAAATATCTTTTTTCTCTCTTTTTCTCTTTTTTTGTTAACAAATATTAAATATTACAAAAGAAATGTATTAATAAATATTTGTTCCGACCGGGAATCGAACCCGAACGTATAACAAACTTGTGTGCACTTGTGTGTGCACCACGCCTGTCGTCATATTTCATTGATGAGTGTATATGTCACATGGCAGGGACATTGCGGCTTATCTAATAGATTGCTTGTTGATAGGATAATTTTATTAAGTCATGATAGTGTATCGGAGGCCTATGTTTTTCAAGAGAGGTTGGGATTTTGTGGCCAGTCTGCCGATCCAGGATAGTACCACTACTTTTTAGACCGTGAAGTGACTCAGTCGCGTTTATTCGGTCGGCATAGTGGATACGACTGTTACTTGCAGTTATTTAATTATAGTAGCAGTCGCCTCCATTCGTTGACCGCACTCTATCTGTCAAGCTTAATCGCTGTCTATTGCAATAAAAAACGTATTGACAAGTTAAATTCTATATTATGAAAAAAGGTTGTTATATAAAATAACGTCACTTTGGAATTTTTAAAGAGTGGTAGGCAGTGGCACCGAGTCTGCCGATCCGGGGTAGTATCACCACTTACAAGTATACAGACCGTAAGGTGATTTGGTGACTTAAACTGGCCACGTAAGTCTTTATGGGCGGCATTTGGTCACTTTGGACTGTAGCTGCCGTAAAATTAAAATGCTATGTCAATCGTCGACGCTTTGGTCCTCTCTTTTCATACCATCAAAGCGAGGTACAAAATCAAGGTCAGACGTCGCGTTTCAATAAAAAAAAGAAGAATAAAGAATCATTATTATTTTGGAGATAACCTTGGAAATGTTGTATTCACCTATAGGTTTAATTAAGATTGCATTCGAGCTTAAATAATGAACAGATTATTGCATAAGTGCTGATAAGGAATCTTATAAATAAATAAGATTGTATCTGACAATAAATGACGTCAATAATTCGTCAAACATAATCAGAATTGGTTGTGCTAATTATAAATTACTATATGATGAAGAATGACCCGATTCTTAACCCTATTTCTGCCTCTTTGTTTTACTGATGATACCCACACAAGCTAAAGGAAGCATTCGCACAATCAATCAATCAATCAATCAAATTATCATGCCTTTTCCCCACAGGGATAGGCAGAGACAATAGAGCGCCACTTGCCACGATCCTGGCACAACTCCCTCGCTTCCTTCACATTCACAATCGAACAATCGACAAGTGGAATGCTTAACCAGCTCATGTGTTCTCTCCCTCCTATCAATGTCATTTTTTTTCATTGTGACACGACATATGACGACCCGCCTGATGATAAGCATAAGAAGGTCCAAGAGTGACGACCGAAAAAACCGAGTTCACGGCGTCAGTCGCCGTCACTATGCCGGCCAAAGGTGCTTCTTCACGCATAGCTTAAAGGATCCAAGGTCAAAGGATGGAGAGAACACATTGGCTGCCAGAGCATTTCACTTTTCGATTGTTCTACAAAGAAAAGACGCACTGAACTTTTTAGTTCGACTGCCTATTCAGGCGATAGAATGCGGATGCTTTCCCCGTATTACAACCGTAATACCCGCACAGGAACAAGGTTAAAGAGTTCTTCGGAACATTCTCCGTGGTATAGGCGATAGTTGACGCACAGAGCCGCCATGACTCTGCGCAGTTGCAGGGGCTCCAGAATTCGCGTGACCTCTGCATCACCTATAATTCGTACAGAACTGAAAATATTTATGGCGACGAAAAGTCAATGATATTGCGATGATTTGGCATTCTCGTAATATCTGGTATCACTGACTTTCTGTCGCCATAAAAATTACTTGGAGCAATACCCTTTTTTTATTGTTATTCGCTGTTGTGTATCGCCGTGAATCGGGGCCCAGACCGTGGGTCTTTGGTCGTGTTTCGGAATTGTCTTAACAGTGGCTAGTTCCAACTAGGCCAGCACTGTGGATGCTACTACTACTCGCAGATATTAAACTGTTTATCAGATGTGTATATTCATGGGCCGCACTCCAGCCTAACATCAGACAGGGTGATGTCATAATATGTCGAGTCACAATAAATAATGGAAGCTTATTTTCAAAGTTTTCCTAATATTAGTTGTTGATGATGCGAATGTATTTCGGGTAGTTTGTTGTGGAATCTTACACGCGTGTTTATTAATGAAAGTTATCGGAAGGTTATTTTTACCCACTCCTCACAGATTTATCCCGTTATTTTTATATTAATTATTATTTTATCGCCAGCCTTACCGTATGTATATAGTTTTATATGTACAGTTTCTTGTGGCCTTCTCGTCATGCGCATTTTCGAAGCCTATACAAGCAAGCCCATGCCTCTGTTAATAAATTATTTTCATTTCATTTAATTTTAATTACCTTTATTCATTACATCTATAGACATTGAACAAATATTCCAACTTAACTTATAAAAACAATTAATAAGGACTTGCGATCTAGAAGATCTGCTATCTTCATTGCGCTGTGTTTTATATTGTAGTGGTATGCAATGGTCACGCCAAACGGAGGATGGGTTCTTAACTACTTGCTGATGCCAATGTACCTTTAATATATATATATATATATATATATATATATATTAAAGGTACATTGGAATATATATATTTACAACTATACTAAGCTAATAAAGTGCTTGTATCATAGATACATTGGTACTGGCAAGTGGTTTTTAACCCGTGCTCTTGGTTTGCGTAACCATTGCACCGCCACTACACCATGACCGCCTCAACGGTTTATGTACTTTGGTTGTTTTTGATACCAAAAAAATGTAAATAAAATAAATAAAATATTTCAAATTTATATAATATGTGTAAACTACAATTAGCTTTAATTTTCCCGCCTTTTCCTATTAATTTAGACGCTTACTTTTATGACTAATGTGTTAATATTTTCTTATTACAGGAAAGAACCTTTACAACAATGAACATGTAGCGATAAAAATGGAGCCCATGAAGTCCAAGGCTCCACAACTACATCTAGAATATCGATTTTACAAGTTACTAGGGACGCACGGTATGAAGTTTGCATTTTTTATTAAATATTTTTTCTAATAAAGCAGAAAGAGCTTAATACTTTTATTAATATTTTTCTGTATTAGAAATCGTCTCGCTCATTAACCGAACTCTAGCCTAACACCAGGCAGAGTAAATCGGTTTTTTCATCTCGACGACGGCCAACATAATATTTAGCGTCTAAAGGGGTGATTTCTGTACTGGTAACTAATATCAGGTCTGGTGTCTGTTCATAAATAATCAGATTCCACTTTTAGGTTAGGTAAAGGATCGATAATATAAGCTTTGTTTTTCACCGCGCCTGATGTTAAGCTAGAGTGCGGTCCATGAATGAAGGCGACTGCAACTCCAGGTAAATAACTGCAGGTAGCAGTCGCATTCACTATGCCGGCCCGGTATATATACCGATCGACCATCGAATTTAGGTAACGTCTAATACCTGGACTTGCCGGAATTTTCTTTATTTACCACAAAGGGAGATTGAAAAGCGCCGACGACTGTAAAAACCGATGCTAACCACGGTTGTCTCAGTCGCCTTTACTATGCCGGCCTTGTTTTTGCACGCATATTAAGATTTACTTATACATATACAAACATTTTTAAAGATTTTTTTATACAATTGGTAGGCCTATAAAGTTATACAAATTAAAACTCGTGTTCATTTTTCCCTTAACCACCCAGCCACATTTTTTCCTCTTTTATTATTAGGTTTTAATGCTCGCCTTTCGTAGCGGGCTTTGGACGTGTCCTAATTGAGATCTATGGTTATTAATGGTGACTTTTAGTATCCTTTCTGCCTGATAATTGTATAAAAATATCTTTTGAGGCGTTTATTTTTAGCTTTTACGGTCCAAAATTAGGAATGCCCTACATAAATGCTATGTATAATCAATCGTTTATATTTACTTGTTTTATCTGGGGTTAAACGAGTAAATCATATATTTGACGACAGGCGTGGACGAACGGTTTAGCGACTGGTTTGTTGCGCGTAAAGTCCCGGGTTCGATCCCCGGTCGGAGCAAATGTTTGTTTCATAGCTTTTATTTGTAATATTTAATAATATTAAATATTGCAAATATTTGTTAATAAAAAAAAGAGATGGATATTTGCTTCGGGTCTGGTTATCTAAGAGTGGTAGGCAGTAGTACCTAGTCTGCCGATCCGGGGTAGTACCACCACTTACAAGTATACAGACCGTGAAGTGATTTGGTCACGTTTCGGGATCACCTTGTAAGTTGCCGGTTCCATCTAGCCCGGCATAGTGGATGTGATTGCTACTCACAGTTATTGAATTGTATTAGAAGTGACATTCATTCATGGACCACACTTTAGCTTAACATCAAGCGGGGTGCTGCCATATGTCGAGTCACAATTAATAAAATAAATAAAAATAAACGATATAGTACTATATCGTTTATATCTGGGAATGTTATGGATATGGAATTTCAGATATGGATACGGATATAGGAATAATATTATACCGGTTCTAGATACGGTTACGGATATGTAATTATTTCAAAACATCCGAAAGTTTCGGTTACGAATATTAGAATTTTAAAGAATTTTGGAAGTAAAGACCTTTCATAACATGTTTCATTAAGTCTCTGCCCCTATCCGAAATTATCCGAATCTTTTATTCGGTTACGGATAGGCTTTTATTTCGGATATCCGATAGTTTCGGTTACGGTTACGGAGCTCCACAACATCCCTAATGTCTACATAATTATATCGGAACTGTAATGACGACATGCGTGGACGAACGGTTTAGCGACTGGTTTGTTGCGCGTAAAGTCCCGGGTTCGATCCCCGGTCGGAGCAAATATTTGTTTCATAGCTTTTATTTGTAATATTTAATAGTATTTAAATATTGCAAATATTTGTTAATAAAAAAAAAAAAGAGATGGATATTTGCTTCGGGTCTGGTTATCAAAGAGTGGTAGGCAGTGGTACCCAGTCTGCCGATCCGGGGTAGTACCACCACTTACAAGTATACAGACCGTGAAGTGATTTGGTCACGTTTCGGGATCAGCTTGTAAGTTGCCGGTTCCATCTAGGCCGGCATAGTGGATGTGATTGCTCCTCACAGTTATTGAATTGTAGTAGCAGTGACATTCATTCATGGACCACACTTTGGCTTAACATCAAGCGGGGTGCTGTCATATGTCGAGTCACAATAAAAAAAAAAAAAAAAAAAAAAAAAAAAAAAAACTCAGATTACTTATCTGTTTAAGTTAATATGAAAAAGAGCAGATAATATTTGCTCCAGTCTGGTTGTCCAGGAGTGATAGGCAGACAGTGTCAGACAGACAGGGCAAATGACATTACGTGGCCATCTGCCGATCCGTGGTACACCGACCGTAAAGTAATTCGCGTTTCGGTATAAGCGGGTTCAACTAGGCCGGCATAATGGATTCGACTGCTACTCGTAGTTATTTAACTGTACTAGCATCTTAACATCAGGCGGGGTGTAAACACACACATAAATACATACATATCAATCAATCAATAAAATTGTCACGCCTTTTTCACGCTCTGCCAGGGATAGGCAAAGACAATGGAGCGCCACTTACCACGATCCTTACACAACTTCCCTGCTTCCTTCACACCCACAATTCTCCTCATACAGGCCCTATGGTTATAGGCACTAGGCAACCTAGCTACATACATACATATATCTACCTAAGATGTTATGACTTTAGTAATATAAAATAAAAGCATTACAAAGGTAATCGATATTCATAAAGGTAATGAGAACGTCCCCACATCCGATATAGAGTAATACGCTCTATACAATAAGTAAAATTTGTATTCATTCACCGTATTATATTAGCATTTTGTAATGGCAATGATTTCATACTTATAGATAGGGAGCTATTCGATTGAATTGTGTTTTGTTTCTTTTGTGGCCTGTTGAATGATATTTTTCATATCTTTCTTATGTAAATCGCGATACATTCAAATTATAAAACTTATTAAGTCATATCGTCGTGTCGATGTACTTTATAGGTGATCCAAAAATATTTTAATTAGAACTAAAACAAAAACGAACAAACAAAACTGTCACGCCTTTTTCCCACGGTGATAGACGATGGAGCGACACTTGCCACGATTCTGATACAACGCCCTCGCTTCCTTCACATCTACAATTTTAAAATATATCTTATTAAGATTTTTCCTCTAACATATCGTAAAGTTAGCACTTTAAATACTATAGGAACTACTCGTTTCCTATGATTTTAAAAAAATAGGAACAAAATATTTTTAAGATTTGCAATATCATACCTAAAGTACTGGAAAGGAATTGAAACAAAATATTATTTTACATGTTAGCTTTTCGTGCTAAAATTTTGACAGTTGACAGCCAATGATTACCCGAAAAGTAATAAGAAAGCTTACTCATTGGCTGTCAAATACCTCGAAATGTTAAAAACTCATTATTCAAACGCACGGAACGTTACATCGTCGCGTTGGGGTTAAAGTTTACTTCCGAGTTGTCAGTTACTGCAACGTCACAAATGTTTATATGCAAAATTATTGAACATAATATTGAATAGCGTGTCAGAAATGACTGTTATTAAAATCGGTTTACCAATGCAAAATCCTAGTGACAGTTTTTCATCAGACACTTTTTAATTAACTCCCATTATATTAGTTAAGTAATTATTATAACTCAGAGGGCATACCGAAAGTGATCTACTTGGGCACATGCGGAGGCCGTTACAACGCCATGGTCATGGAGTTATTAGGGCCCTCCTTGGAGGACTTGTTCGTACATTGCGGACGGAGGTTCAGACTGAAGACGGTCCTCTTAATCGCTATACAACTCGTGAGTCTTGATCTGTAAAAGATGTAGAATTTTATATTTAAAATATTTATATTGTCAACTCTCCTATAACGCGAAGCGCATGTTGAATGAAGGTTCTATACCTACAGGTGCGTTTTCAATCACGGCGACAAGAGAAGTACCGAATAAAGGCGTCACGTAGTTTAGTCTGCTTTTGAAACAAAACAAACGTTGTTAAATCTCATATAGAACTAAAAATAACATTATACATTTTCTATTAAAAAATCGACTTTCGGTGCATTCGCAAACTATGCGTTGCGACAGTGTTATAGAAGGGGTTGACTTATAACGGGTCTGTTTGCGAAATATTTGTTTTTAATTACCTCACATTATAGAGTCGTCTTTCTTACCGCGCAATTTGTAAATCGTGGAGGTAATGAAAAATAAGTTCAACGAGTAGGGACTCGTGTATAAATATTTTAAATAATAATGAAGTAGTTTCGTATGCTCAGTACACTGTATCTGATATTTTGTTAGCGACGCCATGGTCATGAGTGTTGTTCCGGTGCTGGCTTTTTTTTACTAATTTTTCACGGATTTTTTTACTTTTTTTATACAATACTCCGATATATATTGCGCTACTTATATGTTTACTCAGAAAGTATTTTTGTTAAATAAATCAAACTTATTTGATAGGGTTTTATTTATTTTTTATTTATACTTTCAATATAGAACTGTGCCGCTAACTAAAAATATCGGTTACAATGTCCCTAGTTTGTAAGTTCCAGTCGTTGTCGATCAAGCATTGTAAGTAATAATTTTTTGTTTGTTCTTCCTATTTTCCTTACACCTTGGCTCCATCCAGCTCCGTCCTCAGCTGAAGGTATTCCTGAGGTTTACTATTTCGGACCGTGCGGCAAATACAATGCCTTGGTTATGGAACTGCTCGGGCCGTCATTGGAAGATCTGTTCGACCTCTGCGGTAGACGGTTCTCATTAAAGACTGTGTTAATGATCGCTATGCAGCTGGTATGTAGTAGATTGTATAATTTATTTAATTAAGCAATGATCTTCTATGATATACAAAATTTTAAAAAATATATAAAGAAAAAGAGTCTTAGAAAGGTGTATTTTAGTGTAAGTCTAATAGTGTATCTATATTATAGAAAATCATTGGGTTTCACGCATGTAATGCGATAATATATAATAAGATTAAGTCGCAAAAGTAGATTTGTGTTCCAGAAATTAGTTTGCATTTATACCATTTCCATTTGTTTATTATTTACTTTTAACAGCTCAAGTATATTGGGTCAACTGATTTACCTATTTATGGTATTATTGGATAATTACCTATAATAAGTAAAGTCTACAACAATGCATTACCGTGCAAAAAATTCGTTAGATTTTAATAATATTTTAAAGCTATTCCTATTAGAATTTTCTTAGATAATTTTGCGAATATTGATTAATGAACTAAACAAATTTTATGCGGCTTACTATCTCGATTATTACTCGAAACGTCGGTTTAAAAAAAAGTAAAACCAATAACCTTTAATAAACGCGATAGTAAGCCGCAATAAATTTGTGCTATTCCTATTAATTAAATAATCCAATATATAGGTGAAATAGTTCACCAATAAGGTGAACTGATTTGATTTATTTAACAATAATTTAGGGCGACCGTGGTGTAGTGGTGTAGTGGCAGTGCAATGGTTACACAAACCGGAGAGCACGAGTTCGAGACCACCTACCGGTACCAATGTATCTTTGTTACATGTACTTTGGTTGTCCTGTTTCTATAATACAAGCACTTTAGTAGCTTAGTATAGAAATATAAATAAAATATAAAATACTTGAGCTGTCAAAAGTAAAATAAACAAATGGAAATGGTATACGTATATTTTATTTATTATTTACTACTAATAGAAATATTGTGTATTTTTAATATTATAATATAAGAAAGAAAGAGTAAGAAAAAGAATAGAGCATAAAATGTTTTTAAGTATTGAAAGTTTTTGGCAGTTTTAACCTGAGTTTAGCTGTAACTTCAACTGGGCGTTAATCCCGACATTAACTTTGCTTGACCTACATTTTCTCGTGAATATTTATGCTTTATACTTTTAATTTGTTTATATTTCACGCCAATTGAATTACTCAAGGATTTCTCTATTACTGAAAACTTGTATGTGGGATTTCCCTAGATGCGCTCGGCGCATGTCCGTCCTAGGGTGACATACCTTTGGCAACTTCTATTGGAATGGAACATATAATGCGATTAAAATAAGAATAGGAAGGAATCTCCAACCAACTTCACTTTAGTATGGTGTCTTTTTCTTTGCGGACCGTCAAGAAAAATACACCTTTGAATCAGTCAAGTGAAGTTAGTCAACAGCCTGTCCTATTCTTATTCTAATAGCATAGTACATCGTATTCTTATTATTCGTATCCAAGTATTAGCTTGTTATTAGGTAATTAACTTAAAGATGCGCCCTCTTTACCCTCCGTCGGACAAGGCTGATCGGTTTTAAGTCTCTACCACACAGGCGCGTTATCGGTCGGTAATACGGATGCGTTATTGCGATATCTGTTTTTAGTACAATATGTATTAGGAAGGCTACGAAGTTACTGCTGCGATAATAACGACTCAATATAAGTAGGACGCAGTCGTGTGCAAGGAATCAGGACGCATTATCGCAATAGCGCATCCGATATTATCGACTGATAATAACGCGTCTGTGTGGTAGATACATTTCTTAATAGCTTGTCTGACTAATAAAGCTAATAAAGCGCCCCTCCATTTTATTAGTTTATTTAAATGTGAGAATGCAAATATTACTAACTATACTATTATACTTTATCAGCGTGCTCCTCATTTTGTGTCCAACCAGCAAGTGAATGATCAATTACAATTGCATTTTTGGTGTGTTGCATTTATATTTTTTGTTTTATCGTGTGCGCAAATGCGGTGGAGGGGCGCGTCATTTCGGCTTAGACAGACTATACTAAGCTTTAATAAACATGCTTGCAATTAGTGATGGCCGCGTCCACCTCCCTAATTAATCGCTCTAGTAGTATAATATTACCTTTTTAAACGTGGTATATTTAAGTCAATTACCTATAGTACATGCAGCTTTTTTGCGATAAATGTGTGCTTATTCGTCATATAAATTTTTGTTTCAGCTACATCGTATTGAGTATGTGCATACGAGGCATCTAATATACCGTGATGTAAAACCAGAGAATTTTTTAATAGGTAGAACTGCAACTAAACGAGAGAAAATCATTCACATCATTGGTAAGCTTTATTTACTTATTATTTCTACCTATTGTCATTAGTCATTAGTCAGTGTAGTAGATCATCGATCGATGTCGAATAATCCATTCCACCATCGATCGATCGACTGATGTGGTTGCCCTATGAAAAGGGAGGTGCAACAGCGCTAATGACTGAAAAAAATAACTGATTCAGTCTACGGTTGCACCAGAGGTGCGCTTTAAGCTGTGCTCAATTTTTCCTACAAAGCAACAACACCGAACCTTTTTGTTTGACTGCCGATTCAGTCGACAGAGTCCCTCGAGGTAGGAACAAGTTTAAAGAGCTCCGCGGAACATTCTCCATGGTATAGGCGATAAAGGACGCATCCTCAAAACGAAAAGTATACAAAATTATTTTGAAAGTGTGTTAAATTAACGTCACTTGTAAGATAATCTAAAATAGTATTGAGGTCTGCGGTTTGAGGTTAACGAAACGTTTTATTATTGTTGAATTTAATTATTATGATTATAAATATGGGTGCGTCATTATTTTTTCTTTCCATAAGCTTGTTTTAGTGTGACGTGACCTCTGACCTTGACTTGCCTGATTGTAATCAAGGGGAAGTCCAAGAAATGTTTTATTTATTTATTTATACAAAGGACATCATTCATTTTGTATGGGGACTGGGGCTTAAATTTATTAAAAGTTTAATATGCATTTTAAAATATTATAGACTTGATGTACGATGATTACAATGTACGATGGTGTAGTTGTCCACGGTACTAAAGTATCTTTGATATATGAATTATATCAAAGAGACATTGGTATATTTGGGGCCTCCTATTTTGGTAGCTTAGTACTGAAGCCGCTGCAACTTCGTAGAGACATGGCGTCCTTGCGTCCTTTATCACGTTTGAATCTAAGTCGGCTATTTCACTCTTACAGAGGTCCTTTCTTACCATCAAAAATAGATGTTTAAAGTTCCATGGTATTAAAGTAATGTTAATGTTTTTTTTTTTCTGTTTACAGATTTTGGTTTGGCCAAAGAATACATAGATTTAGAAACAAACAAACATATACCTTACCGGGAGCACAAGTCACTGACCGGAACTGCAAGATACATGTCAATAAATACACATTTAGGAAAAGGTATGTCAGCCCTACTAGTGTGATAGAATTAAGCAATCGGCATATAGAAGTCGGATCCGCACAGAAAAAAATACTTTGGTAGATTGAGGTAGTTGAAATTGATTAATGTAAAATGTAACCTCGAAAAATTTTAGCTAACGACCCATAAAAAAAAGGTAAAAATAGCCATAAATCAAAAGCATTAATAGATAGAAAAAAAAATGCATTCAAAAAATATGCTCAATGAAAAGCCCGACAAAACTAGCCGCGGTGGTTCCAAATCGGTTCGTTATCATCTTGAAGAATCTCCCTTTGTATTGAAAACAATTAATACTTACTAATACAAGGCCAAAATATAAATTAATTTAAAAAATGATACCTTTTTCTTTGCGGACCGTACTGATTCAAGTGAAGTTAGTCAACAGCCCGTCCTATTCTTATTCTAATATCATAGTACTTGCGGTTATTTAACTGTAGTAGAAGTAGTCTCTTACATGCATGGGCTACGCTTTAGCCTAACATCAGATGGGTTGTTTGCATAGCCATATAGCGGAGCATTATTACGCATGTCAGAAAAGGAAAGGAGTACTTCCAGCTCACTAGCCGGGTGACGTCTCTTCGTTGGAGTGCATATATATTGATTACTTTGTTGGTAAATCGTTTGCGAGATATTGGACACATGCAACGCCATCTAGCGGTAGCATGTAGCGGTCGCTACAGCCACAATAAACAAATAATATGTTAAATGTTTCTCATTTCCAGAACAATCTAGACGCGATGACCTAGAAGCCCTGGGTCATATGTTTATGTATTTTTTACGTGGTTCCTTACCCTGGCAGGGTTTAAAAGCTGACACACTCAAAGAAAGATACCAAAAAATTGGCGACACGAAACGAGCGACACCTATCGAGGTATTATTTATTTATAATACATTAATTTTGAGATTAGTTGGCCCACTACTTCCTTCTCTTTCTTTCCATCCCATCCTGTCGTTGTAAGAGTAAAGATGTGATTTCGATGGTGACCTCAGACTGCGACGGCAAACCGCAATGCTGGTTTATATGAATGGCCTTGCACGAAATTAATCTCACAGACAGATTAATAAAAACCAGTAGTGCGGCCTGCAGTCGTGATTGGAATCGCACCTCAAACATCATCTTTGGCCGAACTGACCCAGTTTTTTAGTCGTCGGCACTCTTTGATATCTTCTTGTTACCATCAGGATGGTCGAGGCTAGATGTCGAGTCACACACAATAAGAAATGTTTTCCTCAATTTTAATCTGAATCTAGGCGACCGTGGTGTAGTGGCAGTGCAATGGGTACATAAACCAAAGATCACGAGTTCCAGACCACCCACCGGTACCAATGTATCTTTGATATATGTACTTTGGTACATGAAACGGGACTTCTATGATACAAGCACTTTAGTAGCTTACCACACTGCACTACCAAATATCAGAAGCCATTTTACCACACTGCACGCTCAACTCGTTATTATGTTCCTTCATTGGGTGCCACTATTTATGCCACTATAGTGCCAATATTAACCACAGTAATATGTATGACAATATGATTTTAGGTGTTATGTGAGGGTCACCCAGACGAGCTAGCTACTTACCTCCGCTACGTGAGACGGTTGGACTTTTTCGAGACACCCGATTATGATCAATTGAGACGTATGTTTAGAGATTTATTCGAAAGGCGCGGATACCTCGACGACGGCGAATTCGACTGGACCGGCAAAACTATGGTAAATTAATGTGTTGTATGGCAAGTGCACGGGCTTTTTCTATGTGCAATTTTGGGTGAATGAATTGAGGAATGTTGTGACCAAAATTAAAAAGCTTAAAGGAATAGAGAGAGATTGGGTAATTGGTGGCTGTTTTATGAGATCACCTAACCAAATTAAAACTACCTAATATAAAAAATGGTCTCGAATTACCCATAATTATCTAGTCTAAATCTATCTATAGTCTTCTCAGAACTGTTACTGTAACTATGAGTCTTATTATTACATATTATAAAATATATTTTTCGACATTTTTCTTATGTATTTAAGCTTATTTGATTTTGGTCCTACATTTTTGCTTTTCTTGTGTTTGTTTATTTTAACATAATGATTATATTTTTTAACAAGCACCACACCTCCCATGTTTTAATCTTCCCCTCTCGCTCTTCTATTATAGCGTATGAGCGAGAGGCCAATACCTTTAAGTATAGTCTTCATATTTTAATAGACATTTTAATTTACCTGGGTTATATTGTACTAAATTAATAACTCGGTCAATTTTAAATGTCGACACGGGGTCTATTCTTTTCTAATACTGGGTGGCGAATATGGTGTTTTAGTTCCTTAACGAATGAAAAGTCACTACCAATATCTCGCAACTAATGTGTAGGTGACCTCGACTTGCCTGATGGTAAGCAAGGGGAGGTTCAAGAGCGCCTAAAGAACCGTCTCATTTTACGGTTGCCTCAGTCGCCGTCACTATGCGGATTAAAGTATATTTGCTGATCAACATTGTTGAACACCCGCGCCTTTCCCACTTTTGACACCACGAATTACTGCCCTAGCCCAATGGGTACGTGCCCAGGGCGATCGTCGGTCAAGAGCCCCCTATTTCTTGCCAGATCATTAAAAATGATTGCAGAAATAGATTATCATATCATTAGTTTCATCTGTGAATGCTAAAAGAGTAACTTTTTTAATATATTATATTTTGATTTAATGTGACTATGAAGAAAAAATAATAAATCTATAACCTTGATTTCAAGCACTGCTGCTTGCTCAAGCAAGGGGCTTTTATTATTATCCTAATGTGCTCAGTGCCCCCAATAGGTTAAAGACGGCACTGGTGCTACCCAGATATTTCATCATCATCGTCGTCCAGAAATCAGCCAGAAGGCGTCCACTGCTGAACATAGGCCTCCCCCTTAGAACGCCATTCCGAACGACAAGATGCCAGTTGCATCCATCGGTTATTCGTGACTTTCACTATGTCGTCATTCCACCTAGTGAGAGGCCTACCTAGCTGCGTCTTCTGGTTCGTGGTCTCCACTCTAGAACCTTTCTTCCCCTTCGGTTGTCAGATTCGAGCCCAGATATTTATGTCTATTAAAATATAAGGAATATACACATTAAATACTCATTTACAAATATTGGGATGCAAGCAGCAATCACTGTTGCTCATGCATAGGCTATGCGTGTCAGAGTCGTCTCCAAAGGGTCCATTACAAGCTCATGCGAGCGCTAGTCAAAACCTTTAATTATGACCTGACTATTGGAATTATAAAAGTAATTCATTAAATAATGGCGTTAGTGGGTAATCCGTCAATCATGTCAGTGACTGGTAAAACTGAAAGGAATGTCTAATACAGAAAATACACTTAAAAAAATAGATACGTTACAGAAACTTCATTAATTAGATAAGGAGATTTGATTAAAAAAAACACTCCAGCTGCTACCAGATGTTGAACCTGACGCATAACGCGCTACCGACAGAATACAGTGCACGCGTATTTTTTTCCATCCAATTTTCTTTTCAATTTATAGTCATAAACTCATCAAAACTGTAGCTCAGTTTCAGATCAGCTGCATGTTTATAATATGCAGACATAGTGACAGCGACTGAGGCAACCGTTTAATGAGTCGTGTTTTTTAGTCCACTACGCTCTTGGACCTAGCCTTGCTTAGAATCAGGCAAGTCGTGGTCAGTTGTCGTCTCTCATTAAATATAATATTTTTATGCACTCGTAGTGTCATGCGTAGCCTCTGCATGCGCACTGGAATGACGGCTTTATGTATGTGAATTACAAATATAATAAGGTCCTGGATTTGTCTGTTTGTATTTAGCCCAGTCATCTTTAATATCATTACAATAGAAATGCTTTTCAACAAAAGTTTCGTTAGGATATGCCATACTCAGAGACTAATGACCGAATAATTGTTGACGTTTGACAGATTTTATATGAAACTCTCAACAATTTATTTACTGTCATTATTTTTTTGAGTACTGCCATTTTTTTGTAATTTTCATTTCACATAAAAGTATTGCCAGACTAAAATAATATAAATCACCTAATTGTTTTTTTTTTAATTTATATCTATTTTTATTGATAGCTATTGTAAATGAATAAGAGATAAATTGGCAACAGAATTTTTTATTAACATCATATTGTCTTAACATTTGCTTAAATATTATTATTCGTATAATATTGTTTCATTATAATATATAATTTTTTTGCTATGAATTATTGTAGTAATTTAATGTATAAATTATATTGAAAACTTTGGAAATTATTTATTAAATAAAATGTAACATAACAATTGTTTTTCTGTGTAGATTAGTCTTTGTGGTTTAATACGTTCATACATTCAATTCACAAAAAATGTTTTTTTTTTTTTGATAATAAAAAATATTTGTGCCATTATACAAGTAAAATAACGAAAGTTTTAGTAACAATTTATATAAAAAATAACAAATGGATAGATGCTATATAAAAGGCATTGTCAAAATATATTTATTTATTAAAAATAGAATCAGAGCTAAATTCGTAATATTTTACAAATAACAATAACATATCCACGAAATTATTTAATTTTAGGAAAGGTAACTAAATAACAGTGTGATTAACTTATAGGGGTTGCGTATATATATGTTTATGGCTTATGCACTAATAGTTTTTTATTAATATTTTTTTTATCATTCCGACGTTTCGAGAGCTATGCAGCCATCGTGGTCACGGAGAGACTGAGGTGTTGGTCGTCCTATTAGTTGATTTACAAGTTATTTTTACTTCTGAGAACTGTGATAAAATGTTTTGTCAGTAACATGTTTACTGACAAAACATAATTATACTAATTAGTTCTTGTCGTTTCCGCCATAACATTTGGTACGCTATTTTAAAGTCAACGCGTTTATTCGAATTTCAAATATCAAGATATAAAAAAAAAGTTTAAATTCCTTTAGATTTTTGTCGAACCTTTTTTTATGTGGCTACATATACCATTGTGTTTGGCTTAGGCTTGATTTAATAAAAAAACGTTTATTTTATATATTTTTTTAACTAATACCTTGTTTGCATGCCGCATGCTTTTGTTCTGCTTTTGTTTGTAACACTGGAAGCCTGCAAATATTCATGTCATGCGAATATTGAGGAATGCACCGCCGTCTAATGTTGTTAGAGCTAAGTCCGATAAGGTTAGTGTCCTTTCAAATTTTTATAAACAAATTGTTTTAAATACGGCTCCCCTAGCACGGCAATCCAAGAAGGAAGATAAAGCCCTGCAAAGAACATCATTGCAACTCATTTTAAATAACTAACCGGAACAGTGCAACAAAATGTCCAAAAGGTTCAGTAAAGCTACACAAAACAACGTATAAAACTTTAATTATATTTATTTGAACATTTTGTTGTACCTGCCTAAGTTATTTAAAATGAGTTACAATAATATTCTTTATCTTGCTTTTTGGATTGCCGTGCTAGGGGGCCAGGTTTATTCATTTTAATAATTATCTTTACCAGCAGCATGCTATGATGGCCGTTATGACGTTGGATCTGATAATAAAGTTTCGTATAAATATTAATTACGTCTAAAAAAACAATTGTTGTTCTTTATAGTGACAATAAAGAACAGCAATTTGTGTAATTATTAAATTATACTAAACTTCATGAGCGGGTCTGGAGAGTCATCGGCGCTTTTGGACCTCAAACGACAATCGACTGACAACCCTAATGACAAGAGCCGTCTCTAGACATTAGTTGTCTCAATGCATCAGGATAAAACCTTTTCACTTAGAATAATATTTTTTTATAGTGACTCGACATCTGACCTTCACCTGCCTGATAGTAAGCATCATCATCATCAGGCGGGACGAGGTCAGATGTCGTGTCACAATCGACTTGCCTTATAGTAAGCATTGGAACGTTCAAGAATGCCGACCACTAAAACTGTGACCGCAACTATCTTTAATGAATTAAACAAAACAATGCGGCTTATAACAAGTATGGCTGACGTGACCACGATGGCTGCAAAGCTCTCAGAACGTCGGAATAATAAAAGTAAAATCAAAACCAAAATAAACGCGATAGTAAGCCGCAATTTTTTATTTAATTCATTAAATAATGTTCGCGCAAAATCTAAGAAAATACCACAACTATATTTGTTTACGCATGGCTTCAGTCGTCTTCATATAAAATTCAGCCAGCCAAGAAATATAAGTCGACCGTGGTGTAGTGGCAGTGCAATGGTTACACAAACTGTAGTGCACGAGTTCGAACCACCTACTGGTACCATTGTATCTTTGATATATGTACTCTGGTTGTCCTGTTTCTATAAAACAAGCACTTTAGTAGCTTAGTATAGAAATGTAAATAAATAAATAAAAAGTTGTCTATATTTTTTTTTATTGGATTTTTTAAAGTTTAGTTTTATTATTGTTGTGGACACATCTGGTTTTATTTTATAAGAAAGGCCTACAATAATTATGAATTTCGAAATCTTTTTCAGTCGACTCCTGTTGGTTCAATTCAAACTGGACACGAGATTGTGGTATCACCAAATAGGGACAGACATCAAACGTTTCACAAGGTAATGTCACTTTTTGTATTCAAAAAACTGCGTACGCGCAATTTATTTTTTTCATTTAAAATCCTGTCCTTTTTGGCCAGCATAAAAACAGCGACTGGGGAAACCGTACAATGAAACGTTTTTTTCAGTCGTCGGCGCTCCTAGATCTCCTCTTGCTTAACATCTAACCTCGACATGCCTAATGATGAACAAGGAGAAGTCAAAAAGTGCCAATGACTGAAAAACGTCACTATGCTATGCAAATTATGTTTTTAGAGTTAAGGGCGGTAGGCAGTAGGTAGTCCATTTGCCCAGTCTGCTGATCCGGAGTAGTACAACCACTTTCAAGTGACAAATCGCGATTCGAGATCAGCTTGGAAGTCGCCGATTCTGACTTGGCATAGTTGATGTAACTGCCATTTGCAATAATTTAACTTTAGTCGCCTCCATTTATGGACCACACTCCAGCTTAAAATCAAATGGCGTGCTTACATATCTGTATAGATACTTTTTTAAGTTAAACTATGATCACAATAATTAGGCATCTATGTAATTGGTGGAGTGTAATTTCCTTTGGCCGACATAGTGACTGAAGCAATCGTATACGGATTTTTCAGTTGTATATCAGTTTTTCAGTCATCGGCACTTTTTGACTTCCTCTTGCTTACCATCAGTGAAGTCGAGCTTTTTTTAAAAAAAATTGTGATACGACATATGACAGCACCCCGCTTGATGTTAAACTGGGGTGTGGTCCATTAATGGATGTCACTGCTACTACAAATTAATAACTGTAAGTAGCAGTCACAGCCACTATGCCAGCAAGTTGCTGATCCGGAAACGCGACTAAATCACTTCACGGTCTGTAAAATACCACTTGTAAGTAGTGGTACTACCCTGGATCGGCGGACTCCGTACTCCCTACCAAAACGTTTTATTTTAACGACTGGACAGTCACAATAAAAAAAATCTTATATATATTTTTATAAGGGAATTAAAAGAAATAAACCTAAAATGTTAATATATTTCCTATCAATGCAGGATGTGTTGTGTGATTATATTGTTGGTTTGGTTGAGGACGATGAGGCTGCCCTTTTGTCCAAAGAGGTTTGCTTCCTTTTTGTTTTTTTTTATATTTATTTCGTTAGATTTTTATGTCGTTAGATCCATTATAAAGATTCATGTTATCAATGTCGTTTGTTGCTTGTGTTTCGATTCATTATTTCTGTCTTAGTACATTTTACGCGTTCCGGTTGCCAGGTAGTCGGTGCCGGGTAAGTGTACTCGGCGGCGAAGTGTACTGGCGTCGTTTCTTTCTAGAACAATCGACAATTGGAATGCTTTACCAGCCCATGTGTTTTCCTATAACCTTGGATCCTTCAAGCGATGCGTGAAGAAACACCTTTGGCCGGCATAGTGACGGCGACTGTGAAGATTCGGTTTTTACAGTCGTCGGCACTCTAAGACCTCTTCTTCCTTACCATCAGGCGGGTCGAGGTCAGATTTCGTCACAATAAAAGAAAAATTGGCCTGACATCTATTCGCCGGGTACAAACCGGATCTACCACTGTGCGAGCCTTTTCCTACGTCTCCGGACTCGTAGTGGTCGCAGCTTACTTACTCTCCGGCGCCGGTTGGTCGCCTAACGTAACCGAGAGTGGGCAGTTAAACTCTATTAAGCTTCAATGATCATTAATTGGATTGATCACTTCAATAAATGGGATTTGATAAATGCGAATAAATTTCATTCCTATTAAAGTTGCGCGGTCGGCTTCTTAGTACTTCACCGGCTACCCGGCAATCGGGACTTTAGACAATGAAACATCTAACCCAATTCGAGTTTTATTTTTAGAAAAACAAATTTTAAATTACATTTTATTTTAGTAGTAGAAGTATATCTAAATATTAATCGAATCAATTCATTTATGTTTGAAGTTGTTTGAATTTTGAATAAGTTTTTTGTTTGGTTTTCTTTTCTCACTTTTGTTAGAGCTATCCTCTTTTTTTAATACATCGATGCTGTATGGTGCCTTTTTACCTACTCTGGTAGGTGGCCTTTATACACTCTCACGTCCGCTTAGGTTGCGAAAAGAGTGGAATCAATCACTGGAAAAAGTTGACTACACTGCTACGTTTGATTCCCGGTCGGAGCAAATATTTGTTTCAAAGCTTTTATTCGTAATATTTAATAATTTAATTAAATTTACAAATATTTGTTAATAAAAAAAAGAGGCTCATATTTGGTCTGGGTCTGGTTGTTAAAGAGTGGTAGGCAGTGGTGCCCAGTCTGCCGATCCGGGTAGTACCACAACTAACAAGTGTACAGACCGTGAAGTGTCTTAGTCGCGTTTCGGAATCAGCTTGTATGTTGTCGGTTTCAACTAGGCCGGCGTAGTGGAAGTGACTGCTACATACAGTTATTCAACTACGGCATACGGTATTACATATATGTAATTAAGCTTTGAAACCTACATTTCGGTCACAAGTCCGGAACGCTGCCTTCATTCTCCCGCCTGCCACTCGATGGACCCGGCACTCGCACGGAGAATCCATGGATGCTAAGAAATTGTTTCATTTTATACAATATTTCAATTTCTAGGGAGCAATAAAAGACTCAGGGACGGGCGGCACCGCTAACACTGGTGGCAATTGGCCACATAGCGGTAAAGCAACTCCACTTACCGCTGGTCATCTTACTCCGGCTGATAGACATGGTTCAGTACAGGTAATTTATTATAGTTATATATAGTTTATAGATCCGTAATAACCATGCTAAGCTACAGACTAGCTTTTTTATCATGGTTTTTGTAAGGATGCAGAGAGAACGTAAGACTAGCGTTGTGCGTAGACGCAACGTTTTTGTTGTGCATTTAAACCGTTGTTGTAGAAACGCGTTTACGTTAGTTAGACGCAAATAGAGCGGCAGACGCTCGTGTGAAAGCAACCTTAAGGTGCGATTCCGTTGGTGACTGCAGACTACACTACTGTCGTCGACCGCAGAGCGTTGACACACTAAAACTGAGTATAATTTCATTTTTTATTTTATTTAAACGACAATATAATTCTTTATTAGTATTGAATAACTTCCTTCATGTAATCTGCATTTAAATATAGGATCGGCTGATTTTCTGTTCCATGTAGTGTGTAATAACATAAATAAATCTTCGTACTCCTCGTCCAGTAAAAGTAATAAATAAATAATAAATCTATAGTTAAAAAAAAATTCGCGCTTATATGACGATGTAAACTAAAAAGTAAATAAATGGTAAGCAAAAAGAGGGCCAAGAATGCCGACGACTGAAAAAACGGAGTCAGTTCACGGTTACCTCAGTCGCCGACCACTGTTCCAGCCAAAAAAAAACAATTAATTAAATTATTGTATTATCGGTTTATAAAATGTGTACAAATTTTTATATTATTTAGACCTTAAAAAGTGGGTGAAAATTAATTTGAAAGATTCTGTTACATACATACAGGTCAAGCTAATAGAAGCGTGTTAATTATGAGTGTCTGACATCCTTTATCACGCAAAGTTTTATAACGACTGCACAATTGTGTAGCTGTCCGCAGACTGCAGCTGCTGTCTGCAGTCGTCATCGGAATCGCACCTTTACTGTTCAACAAAGAATATTATTATTATAAAACATTTGAAGCTCTCTATCTCTTACTATGATTAAACATTTATATAGATGTAATTGTGAATGTATATTGGTATTTTTTATTCTCTTATAGCTTTTGAAGAATAGTCATTTTCGTTATGTGAAATTCCCGGGGTCTTTGTCAACGGTCAGTTTTAGATTTTTTTGCCGCGAATGTGTTTATCTTTATATGCATGCTAACTTTGATATTAACAAATTAAAAAAATTAATTTGATTGATTGATTGAAAAAAAAAACAACATTCATTAAGAATGGCACGCCAATGTCACACATCTTACATAATAAAAAAAAGCATATTTTCTGATTATTGAATCAGAAACAAGAAAATTTTTTATTAAGGCTCGACATATGACAGCCTGATGTTAAGCTAAAGCGCGGTCCATGAATCTACAGGTAAATAACTTAACGTGGCAGTCACATTCACTATGCCGGCCTAGTTGGAACCGGCAACCTACTGTTGCACAAGTCACGGTCTGTATACTTTTAAGTGGTGGTACTACCCCACTTAATTAAAGAAGTACTAAAGTGACTGACATAGCTTACTGGAAAGTGGAAACGAGCCCCTGCATAACAATAAGGCGATCGTGGCAGTGCAATGGTTACACAAACCGAGAGCACGAGTTCGAGACCACCCACCGGTACCAATGTATCTTTGATATATGTACTTTGGTTGTCCTGTTTCTATGATACAAGCACTTTAATAGCTTAGTATAGAAATGTAAATAAAATTAAAATAATAAAATAACGATTACCTAGTCGTCACTGTGTCCGCTTAATTCTACATCCTTTATGATTAAAAAAAATCCTTAGCATTTGATTTGATTTAAAGTAATATTTTCTATAATTAAAATGCACTGCCAATATTCGTTCATAATAACATACTTTTTCTAATAATTAAACATATATCAACTTACAATATATTTGTAAGAATGTACTAAATAATGCTTCGGCTTTGAATGTTTGAGCTAAATTACTTAATTACTATTTACTAAGAGATTTTTTTACCTTTAGAGAAAAACTAAACTTTCATTACATTAGTGTTATAGTATGGAAATAAAATAAAAAGAGCGCTGAGCTGCGCAATATAGGGATCGACAGTTTGGTAGAAATATGGACGACTGCGGTGGGAGCAAGTTCGCCTATTTATTTATCTATACAGTCGTGCGCATAATTGATAATATTTTAAATATTATTTTCTTAATTAATGAAATAATTAATATGCGGTTTACTATCGCGTTTATTTTGGTCGTTGATTTTACAATTTTTCGTGACAACGATGGCTGCAAAGCTCTTGAAACGTCGGATAATAATAAATGCAAAATCATTATCAAAAATAAGCGCGATAGTAAGCCGCATAAAATTTCTTTATTTTATTAATCAATGAAATCAAGAAAAATCAAAACATACTATGATATATTTGATTGGTTAGAATCTAGTTCTGGATAAGTTTTTTTTTTGATCTCACCTTGCCTGATATTAAGCAAAGGTATGTCTATCAACTGTAAATCCTTAAAAATTAATTATGGTTGTCTTTTGTCCAGGTGGTGAGCTCTACGAATGGTGAATTGGGTGCGGATGACCCAACAGCAGGTCATAGCAACACGCCAATAACGCAAGCGCATCACGAAATTGATGTTGTCGACGACACCAAGTCAGTGTTACAACTGTATGATTTGTTTCTTTGTTTTGTTTATTATTTTATAGATTTTTTTCTTTATAATTTCTCCCATTTTTATTTATTAACAACATAACCTTTTTATCGACTGATTTTTTTACTCTAAATTTATTTATATTTGATTTCTTATTTACTTTTAAATATCAATTATGCTACAAGATAACATATCAGATTTAAAAAATGAATATAAATGAACAATTTTTTTATAAACTTAAATATTTACCTACATTTCATATTATTTACTTTTACATTTATTGAATTTGATACTACAGAAGACAGGTGGTTACCCGAATACTTGATCAATATTTATCGTTGGTGAACAATGTACGCTGCTTCCAGTTGCTACCATAAAGAGAGAGGACTTTAGGAATAAATATATAAATTTATAATTTAGTTTTATACGCTTTTTTATTGTTAAAAAGGATGGACTTTAAAAAAAATATTATATAAGATTTTTTTCTTTCAAAATAGTTATAATATGCACTTAAATTGCAGGAAATGTATAATCTATTTTAACATCCATTAATTTTTTACAATATGCAAGTTAGGTTTAGATACCGGCAGATAAAAAAAGCTCTGGACAACTATCTTTTTTATTATTGAAAAGCTACATTAACCTTGCAAGTAGAAATTCAGTTCATGGTCAATTCAGTCGTCGTCATTATGCTGGCCAGAGGTGCTTGTATTGTACAAGCTTCGCGTGAATGATTCGAGGTGAAGATAACACATAACTACACAAAAGTAAGTAGGTAACAAAACCAAGCACTCTTTTTATCTGCCGGCATTTATAAATATACATTTTATATTTAATTTAGTTTTTAATTATAATTGTACTTCACGCTATTGTTAATGTACAGACTTTGTAAATCGTTCATGCAGACAATCTGTTTATTCCAGATGCTGTTGTTTTTTCAAGCGCAAAAAGAAGAAGTGTGCCGCCCGCGCCGGCAAGTGACCAGTGTACTTCTATGAATGCGCGCGGAGATAACGCACCCGCCTACACCGCACCTCACACACCCCGCCATCTAACCGCGACTTTACGATTATATCATCGGTCTTACTACAAAAAATATTTAAAACCGTGTTTAAATATTTTAATAAAACCAAACGTCATTTTGTGATACTAAATTGACACAAAACATGTTTAATGCGTGTTTAATTTTTTGTGCTAACACGGTTTGTGTCACTAGCGAATGGTTAAACCCGTCTATGCTTTAAGTAGGTACACATGCCAATAAAGCTTGCGTAGCAAAAAGGGAACTGTGTCAGGATCGTGGAAAGGTCCAAATATATTTGCTACTCGCTAGTGTTTTTAATTTCCATATGCATAATGACGTTTACAGGCAAAGCGCTTCGCTGAGTCAGTTCCTGGAATAGGAACCTACCCAGTTAAGCGCTAGCACTATAGTAATAAATATAAATCTACCCAGAGTGTTGTCATTGGTTTTAAAATAAGTATAAATTGTTATTTAATGTAAGTATTACAAAATTAATAGATTTATAAGGTGTGTATTGGAATTTTATGGCCTTTACTTAATCGTAAAATCGTGGTAAGCCTCAAGTGGGATTTCGCTAACGCCTATCTTCATGTTAAACTCGAACAGTTATGTAGGTAAAATATATATCGAAAAATATGTATATTATTATGCAGCCTTTATGAGTTTCGGTGATGAAACATGGATTGAATCTAGAATGACAAAAAAAGGATACAAAAAAATCCTGGACAGCGGCAGGAATTATTATCAACATTAAATAGCTCAGTCAGCTCAGATTAGCGGATTATGTCTTCGCTGAGACATGGCGGCTTTATGCACCCTTTATCGCCTATACAACGAAGACGTTCCTAGGTCCTCTTTAAAGTTGTTCCCACCTCGTCTTTTTACACATTTAGCATCTGCATTCTGTCAACCGAATCGGCAGCCGAACTAAAATGTTCGGTGCAATCGGATGATTCACCAGCCTTCCCATCCTATAATCTTGGATCATTTAAGCGATGCGTGAGGAAGCACCTTTGGTTGTCATACTGACAGCGACTGAGGCAGCTCTAAACTGAGTCGGTTTTTGCAGTTGTTGGAACCCTTGGACGTCCTCTTACTATTAGGCGAGATTAGATGTCAAGTCACAATAAATCTAGTAACTTGTTTACTTTTAAATGAAATTGTTTCTAAACGATAAATTTGAAAATAAAGGCTGTATATGATTTTGGTTAAAAGTCGAGTTTAATATAGTTGATTGCTAAAATGAAATGTTAGCTTCGGTAGTTGTATTAATTTAACTAATCTCAGTCTGATCCCCTAAAAAATACTTTTATAGAGAAGAAATACTGGAATTTAAATGTATTAAGTGATAGGAAAGAAACAAGTTTATGTAATAACGTTTTTGGTCTTTGTTTAATTTGATGAACTTTGAAAATTAAAATTATGTTGATATTTTCAAATGTTTAAATAATTTAGACCGGAATTTTAAAACAATTTTATCGACTGCTATCCGAGAAATAAGAATAATGAATATTGGTCGATTTGGATTAATCTTTCGTTAAAGCGAGTGTTAAATTTGATTAGGAACACATTACGTGGGGTTTTATCGATACTTAGTTATTCAGGTGTGCCTTTTGTTAAAGATTCGATGATAAGGACCAGATAGTATAATTGTGGGTTTTGAGTATTAACTAATAATGCTTTTAAAATATATGTAACGAAATAAAATAAGCACTACCCTGGCAGAAAATAACGGAACTAAATTATGAAACGCGGAACAGTTCCTATTAAAGCCAACTAACCTTGTGGCAGGTGACCGAATTGTCGTTAAGCGCCCTCTGTGCTCTTCCGGAGCAACTGCTACAGTCATGTGTACGTTAAGAACAACAAATCTCTCATTTGCATGACCTTAATGTTCTAAAGGTCCTAATAGGTAAAGAGCTAAAGAAAACCTATATTATGGAATTAAACAAATTTTATGCTGCTTACTATCGCGTTTATTTTGGTTTTGATTTTACAATTTTTATTATTCCGACGTTTCGAGAGCTTTGCAGCCATCGTGGTCACGGAGAGACTGAGGTGTTGGTCGTCCTATTGATTGATGCTGTTATTGTTTCCAAAACTACCCTTCTTGATGTTTTGATTTGTTTTTCTTTTTTCTGTTCCCGGCTTATTTCAAATTTTTGCAAAAATAACTGACGGTGTCATTTGGTTTGGCAGTTTGCTGGACTTGGGACTTGAGTTTGTGTATTATTGGGTCCCAGGTGTTGGATAATCGCCAACCACCGATCAATGTTCGCGCAAAATTTAAGAAATACAACCTATATTATGATTTACTGTCTAGTAAAGAAACCATCAGCTCTGCATGAAATATCATTCTTAATGTTGCTCTAAGTAGTCTGGATGTAGTTTTCGAATTTCCCCAGGTCAAGGTCCGGGGCGTTTATAAACCAGCGAGTTTGTGAGTGATATTTTGTTAGATATGATCCTGGACATACCTTCTGCCAAGTTTGACCCAACATTCAGATAAACCATAGTTTCGCCCATTGGTGTCAGAATGATATTTTATGCCCAGCAGACAGTTTCTTTACCAGACTGTTAATCATATAGACAACTCGCTAACTATAAATCTTTTAAGTAAACGTCCATAAATTAAATCTTGCTTTCGGACTCATGTAGATTACCCGAGTAGTTCTTAAGTATTGATAAGGAAAATGATTTTGTATAACTTGGCCTAATATCTATAGACAACATTTATTTGTTCAAACTGTGTGAATGCAAAGGAATTATTGGTGATAATGCGGTTACTTAATACATTAGTTCATAGGGGATTGGACTTGCTTCTAGTAATTTGTTCTATCATGGAAAATATTATCAAACTTTTGGCTATTTTCACCAAACAATCGCTAAACTATGACATACCCATACAACTGTCAAACCAGTTTTTTTATTAATAATGTATGCGCCTTTATTTAAAAAAAAAGTTACTATGTAGCTTACTATATTTATTTGATCCGAAAATTTAAGTGTAATGAATTAATTTTGTATGGGCTAGGTAATCATTAGTTTGACGAATTGTTTGGTTAATGCAGGCCTAAGAGTTGAGCTAAACTCTGTTATTAAAAATATTAATATATATAATGCGTATAATTTATCTATATTATCTTTTTGGCTGAACATTTGTGGTTTAATTAAGATCTAACCCATTATTTGGGAGAATTTTAAGTTTAAAAAATCACCAGTTACTTGTACGATGAAAATACCTCACTTTAAGAGTGGTAGGCACAAAGTTGATGGTCGTTTGTGTTCAAGTTTTCAGACCGTAAAGTGATTTAGTCAAGTTTTGGAATTAGTTTGAAAGTTGCCGATTCCAACTAGGCCGGCAGATGCGATATAGTTGCAGATATTTAACGCGCAATCATCGATTGACCGCACTCTACTTTGACATAAGACGCATGCTTAACTGTTGAGCTACAAAATATATGAAAAACAGTTTAACTACTATTGGACACGTAATTGGTGGAGACTAATCGACCTCTTATAGAAGGTCGATTCGGAATAGGTCTTTTTTTATTATTTTTAATCATCACTCAAGAAACAGGTGATTTTATTTCTATTATGAGCTTAAAATATTGTTTGGTAGAAGAACGGGTGATCTTCTTCAAGCTACATTATTTCAAATAAAAATAAATATAAACAAAGTTGTTTAATTTCATAAACATCTTGTTCAAATTCACGATATGATCTCTTTATTATCAATTATATACTCAGATTGGTGGTAACCAAAGACCGAGGTGGGTCAGGTGCGGGGATGGCATGAGAGAAAAATTTTGTGTTCCCGTCCGTAGAGATTTATTTTTAATATCATATATTATTATTTAATTAGTGGATTTCGCTACCCGATTGTCTTAAATACCTTAACCTGTGGTTAACTAAAATAAACTACTATATGTTGCTTATATTCTGTGTTAATCATCGGTTAGAGTAATTGGGAAAACGGGCCTTAATTTCAGCACCGAATTGACTTGGTTATTTAAAGAAAGGGATAGAAATATTGGCTGTTAATTTTACCTCTCGCTTACTGTATAGAAAAAAACGAGCGCTTTGTAATAAAAAGCCGAAATAATCAATACTCACAAAATAAAATTAATAATACTTACTCCCAACGCGCTTTAGATTTATGGCGACCGTGGTGTAGTGGCAGTGCAATTGTTACACAAACCGAGAGCACGAGTTCGAAACCACCCACCGGTACCAATGTATTTTTGATATATATACTTTGGTTGTCCTGTTTCTATGATATAAGCAATTTAGTAGCTTAGTATACAAATATATAAAAAAATTAGATACATCTAAAACAGCCTCTGTTACTACATGTAACACTTTAATAAGTTACACTCCTAACAATTATGTAAGTAATATAGTTAAAAAATCTGCACATTAAAAAAAATTATGCGGCTTACTATCGTGTTTATTTTTTGGATATTGATTTTACATTTTTTATTCCGACGTTTCAAGAGCGTTACAGCTATCTTCGCTCCGTGAACACATAAAATTTGCCGCATCAAATTTGTTTAATTCATTAATCAATGTTCGCGGATGAACCTGCACAGAAATATTAATTATTAATGACACGAAACTATCTCAGCCAAACATTGCGCATCATGTGTACCTACGCGCGATGCAAGTCTGCTCGCTATTGGTTGTTGCGTAGGCGCCATGTTTAGAGCCCATGTCTCGGCAGTCGGCAGTTGATTGTATTCATTCAGTTTTGGTCGGTGCAAATGAATATTTCCGATGCTACTTAAAATTATGGTCGCATCATTGGAGAAATGAATAAGAGACAGAGAGACAAAATTCTTTATTGTACAAAACACAATACATAGAAACGTAAATTCATTCAATCAAATTGTCGCCTTTTTCCTGCGGGGGTAGCAGGACAATGGACAATGGAGCGCCACTTGCCACGATCCTGACGCAACTACCTTGCTTCCCTCACATGCACAATTCTCTTCATACAAGCTCTACGATAAATTAAATTTATATAAATGCTTCCTCAGACCCTCTGACGCCATTATTAATCCCTTTCACGAATAATTGAGTTATAATTGATTTAGTTTAACAGGACATTTAGTTTTAAAATAGAATTGCTTAGGCACGTTTTTTACATTTTTTATGTGTTTGTAGTATTCGAGACGAATTTGCGCTCGATTATTTACATTTTGTAGAATTTTATATTGGTATTTTGATTATAGTCTTTCGTGTGAAATTACTATGCGCGATTCCGGTAAATAATATTTCTACACTGATTTTAATTTGAATTTCTCTCCCTCTCAGCCATTAGTCGTCCACTGCCGGACAAAAGCCTCCCCAAGCGATGTCCACAGTGGCCGGCATCCAGAGGTTTCCTGTCACCCTTAGCTGGTCGGCATTCTATCTGCTT
Organism: Tinea trinotella; assembly: GCA_905220615.1. Lineage (NCBI taxonomy): Eukaryota > Metazoa > Arthropoda > Insecta > Lepidoptera > Tineidae > Tinea > Tinea trinotella. The sequence goes on along the minus strand of HG992321.1, from coordinate 6,928,824 downwards.
TTCCTATACGTGGTCACCATTCAAGAACTTTTCAGCCCCCAACTTTTCGTAAGTGGGTGGTAAGTGTATCGTGAAGTTGTCCACGTACTTACGGACAAACGTGCACTATCCAAACTTTATCGGATTTCCAGTACGCTTCAAAGAACTTATTAAGGCGGAATTAGTTGACATAAAAAATAGATCCTTTGATAAAGTTGACATTAGCTTAAATTTCGCTCGAAGAACCCAGTTAAATATAACTCTCCTAGCTTCACCGTCAGGCAGGTCGAAGTCATTGTACTCAATATGGCATGGTGTTGGTCAGCCTGCTCCAGAATAGCCTGGCATAAGTTCTTCAGACACTTTCCTATTCGCAGTTCCTACTGTTGAACGCAGTTAGATACCGCTCAAGTCTCAAGGCTACTTCTGTTTAGGCACATGGCGAATATCTGGCTGGAGTAGCATTCAGTTTTTAATAGCTGTTTGTGTGGCCTTGTGTTGTAGGTTACACCGACTGTCGGGGTCCTTCTTTCACATGCATATGTCATTGCTGGTTGAACATACTGGTCTGAATTGACGGGTTAACCCTGAAGAGATTATTTTTATTCTGCATTAGACAGTCTGTAGTCTAGTATGTCGGTCGATCTAGGGTCGTACCACCACTTTGAAGTGTATCGGCCGTCGACTAAGCCGACTAGGAAGCGACTGCTACATGTAAATATTTAACTTAAGTAGCAGTTATTCATGGACTGCACTCCAGTAACATCAGACAGGGTGCTGTCATATTTCGACTCACATTAAAAAATATATATTGAACAAATATTCCTTCGTCTTAAAAGTTGTGAAGTAGTTAAGTTTCTCTTATTGATTTATATATTAAAAATATAATCGAGCGTTCATTTTGTTTCGTTTACTTTCTGTTTTAAGTATAAATTACCATAAAATAGTGAATAATGTGACTTTGTTAAGGTATGCAATTTAGGATTTTGCAGATACGTTTCCCTTAGTCCGAAATATCTGTTGCGTAAATCTTTGTGGTAAAAATATGTACAGCTAATTGACAAAGTTGCCTTTTTTGCTTAATCATCGGCTATTAAGTTTACCGCCCAATGTTACCTAAACAGATATTTTGAACAAAAGGAGGTATTTAATTGTAAGATGGTTGTGACATTAAAGTCCAATTTTTTAAATTATTATATAAAATTAATTTGTCATACTGTCTGCAAAATTCTTTTTGTATCTTAATTTTTAGTTAGTATTGTTTAGTCATTTGTAAAGTTTTTTCTTCTTTTATGATTAATTGGCTCTGTTCCTATAGTACACCACTTTTCCTAATTTTATTTAAGTCTGTAATTACATAGGATAATGTATGAACAGTGAAAAGTGACAAGTGTTTATTTTTACATAACATGATAGAATTTGTAATTTAAAGTTCTGCGCGACTGTAATTTTATTTATCATTATTTTAATCTGAAATGTCAGATTAAAATAATCAGATATAAAATTTATCGGCTTAGGTACTATTATGGTTTAAGTCTCATTTTGTTAAACCGTTGGATAATTTTAAGCTATTGGAAATTATTAAACCTTTAAATTGGTCAAAAGAAAACCAAATAGTGCCTATGACTGATTTATTTATGTAAATTCTAAAGTGCAATAAACATGTATAATAATATATTACAGTGCTTGTAGTAGTATGTTTCAATCGGCTCTAGATCTTCTGGTGTTTACTTATTTATACAAAGACTGATTGGAACATTTCACATTTGTACAAACTAGCTGGGGAGTGATGTCAATTTGTAATTTTGTTCTATAAATTTATTCTTATGACCAGAAGGATTATAATACATATAATTGGGCCGACAAAGTTATGGCGACTCTGTTATTGAAAGTCATGTTATTTTAAAGTTAAAGATTTTTTGCAAGCGCGCCTAGCATTTGTAGTCTATTGTTTTTTAACAAACGCGTAATGAGTGTCGGTCTCATGAATTTAATAGCGAGAAAAAGACACCTAAATGATGTTGATTGTAATTTTGTAATGATGTCAATCCGCTATAACACACACTTTCGACGGGTTCACTGACCAAGCTCGTGCGACAGGGATGTAATCGACAACTCAACGTTTATGTAATTATGTTTAATACGCTGACCAATAGCATTGTAGAGCAAATTCTCGGTACTGATTTATTAATAATAAAAAAATGGTCAGATTTGAACTTGGAATAAACTATCCGAAGTTATCCCTGTTTACAATCGAGTACAGCGCCCTCTAATAGGCTAGATTGGAAAATTTAAGGCCTGCAGTATTTGTATTATAATCCAAGATATCGTTAAAGTTGTTGGTTTGAGGAAGGTGTATGGTCTGTGGTCGTGTCGCACTCGAGGCTCTTGGATCAGTCATTCCGTTCCAAATGCTTGCTGTCTTTAGTTCTCTTATATCCCCGAGTACGAGTGCTGGCAACGACCAAGTGTAGTTGGGTGTAGCAAAGAAATATTATTTATTTGTAAGGGAGTTTAGATTTCGATTAGACTGAGCAAGTGTTTGCCCTCACGGAGTTACGAGCGGCTGTCACCCATTATTTTGAGACCCTAAACGCAATGTTTATGGGTACAATGTGGTCTGGTTCTGTAGCCATCTCTGTCTACAGCGGTCTGTTCGTGGTACATTGAGTTGAATCGATAATTGTCGATTAGTCTTTGACACTTGATTAACGATTAATCTACGTATCTGCAAAACCTACATATACGAACAGTCAGCTAACGGAATGCTTTACTCGCCCATTTGAGTAACCTCTTGGACGTTCCCTTGAAATATTATACTTAATCCTTAGAGACTATTCCTTTATTAACTTAGAAAAGGTGATGTTCGGCTGCTCGTGTTCTCAACAAAATGCTAGGGACTCATTTGTATGTTCCTAATTAGAATATATTAAAACTGGTCTTAACGTGCTAGTAAGCATATTTTATTTACCTCGACGTTTCGGTCCTGTTGCAAGAGCCGTGGTCACGATAAACGCACGCGTTTTTCTAACTACCCGCACTTGGTCTTCATTTTACGTGAATAAAGTGTCTGACGTATTCTTGGGTCGTTTGCGAACCCCCGCAGTCTTCTCCTAACCACGGCGACAGTCTTGCAACTGAGACGAAACGTTAATTTCATTTAAATATGCCTAATAATATGCTAATACATATTTCAATTTATTCTAATTACGAATTTCAATCGCGTAAGTTTAAAACAATCATTTGTGTATTGTTGCTCGGGTTAGGCGAGGTTGTTGGCTAATGTTTGAAGAGTATTACAACACTAATCCCTGTACAATCAGTACAATTGATTTTTTGAAATTGATTTACACTTATATATCTATCAAGTTATCTGTGAACCGGTAAAATTAGGAACTACGCCCGCATTATGGAAATGTCATACTATTTCGGCCGATGCAGATTAATGTTGCCATCTTTCATTACTTATATTACCTGTTATATTGATAATTCAGTATTAATTCAACTATTACGTATAATCAATATAATATCCACTGCCGTTTTTAGTCTCGCTCGTGTCAAATACAAATTTATTGAGTTAGAATAAGGGGGAAATATCTATAATTGATACCGCAGTATATAAATTCATTTAACATTAACAGTAATTTCGTTGAACCATAGGTGCCTTTTTTAAATCGGTTTTATAAATGTGAAAAATGCTTTTTTACTAATTACGTAACTTGCCGAACCTTGCCGATTTTTGTGCACACTAAAGTTAATTTGCAACACCGAAACGACTGGCGACACCCTTCAGTTCACAGATGAGTTGGTGTATGTATAAATTTGTTGTCTTGTGAACTTTTTAGTGTATTCAGTGTAAATAATTTGTTATTAGTGTAATGTGCAATTGAACTGATTGTACGGGCTCTAGTTTGATATATTGGTTTGTAAGATTATTGTAGTCATTACAAGTTGTAATTTGTTTGGGGTATGAGTATGTTTCGAGTTTGTGTGACATTGAAAAATGTCATATTTATAATTTTAGTAAATTATAGATAATTAAAATTTCAGTGATTGATAAATATTTTCAATTTAATAAAAAAAAGTAATTAACTAAACAGTTATGGTCCTTTGGGCTTATACGATAATATCTGAATGAGACTAAAATGAACTTAAAATTATGTATCTTGTATTTTGGTAGGTAGTTTCGTAAAAATGCTTATGAGTCGAGTTATAATTTTTAGGTATGGTTGACGTCGATGTTTTGTCGAGGAAGGATGTGTAAGCGATGTTATTCATAGTACGATGTGTATGCAAGCAGACGATTGTATAATGCGATTAAAATAAGAATAGGACGGTATCGGCGCCATTTTGTGACGTCTAACTCTCCAACCAACTTCACTTTAGTATGGTGTCTTTTTCTTTGCGGCCCGTCAAGAAAAAGACACCTTTGAATCAGTCAAGTGAAGTTAGTCAATAACCCGTCCTATTCTTATTCTAATAGGATTGTAACACGCGCAATTGCCAGCGCCGTTGTATCACACTTGTTTTCATTTTAGTCATAATTGCATATTTGTCCGACAGATGTCGCTTATCGGAGTTGGTATGATGGCTCGATGCTGGTATCGTGTTACTTTAGTTAAAATTATTTTAAATGATTCGCTTACTAAGTAAGTAAATGTACTATCAGTCGGCTTGTGGACGCAAGGGGAGAATATTTTGAGCTAGTTAGTAACTTTATGTATTATATAAAAGTTATGCTTTTGAAAACTGAATTGAATTCTTATTGTAAGTATAAATAATTAATATAATTAGTGACAGTTCTGTGTTTATTTTATTTTTTTCTGTAAGTTGTATTTTGGATATATTGCGTACGCATATTTGACTTGTATTCAGTTAAAGGTCACAACCTGTTCTAAAATACGAAAATATTTGTTAACAGTTAACTCATAATTAAAATAAAGCTTATATAAGATATTATAAATGCTGTTTTTATTTATCCTTAATGTTCATGGATCCTACATTCAATGTTATGTAAAGGACATCACAGTTCGCCGAGATAGACTGGATCGGATTCGTTACTGCCTCAAAACGTCATGCTGAATGTTTTCACGTCGGAGCATCCAAGCATCCTTGATGCCGAAGGTTATAAGGATGAATCCTTGTGAAGCATGACAATAAATGAGGCAACTATAAACAGAGTTGGATTTTTCAGCCGTCGGTGTTCTTGAGCAGCCCCTTTATATCTGGCAAGTCGAGCACGGCAATCCAAGAAGCAGGATAAAGAACTGCAAAGAATATTGTAACTCATTTTAAATAACGTATTAGGCCGGCACATCAAAATGTTTAAACAATATTTAAGTTTTCAACGTTGTTTTGTGTAAAGTTTTGCAGAACGTTTAAATATCTTTTTTGGATGCACTGTTCTAGAAAGTTATATAAAATGAGTTGGAATGATATTCTTTGCAAGTCTTTATCTTGTTTCTTGGATTGCCGTACTAGGGGGGCAGATGTGATAAGATTATAAAAGCCGATTAAAAACACGAAAAACTATTGTAAATGTCTTTTACAAATCATGGCCGGTACATTTTGACTTAATAACAGTTCCAATGTAACCAATGCTTTTGTTTATGATAATTACTCAACACTGGCGATTGTCTGATCAAATAATTGACCAGAACGAAATACTCATCTAAACGAGTCCTTTTCATAGACACCTATTTTTTTGTTGATTGAGTAGTGACTGGGGCAACCGTTATCAGACACGGCTTTTCAGTCGTCAGCACTCTTTTTTGAGGTAAGATTCAACCCCCGATACGAATTTATTATGTTACCCATTTTAACGATACAGCTGTATATATTCGCTTATAGACAGCAAGGTTCCACACACTAGAGTCATTGTCAAAATGATGCGCGTCTGCTCTTTTGTTCTAACAGAGAAGCCTAGATGCTTTAACCGGCAAAGAGGATGCAACTGCTACTTGCTGTTATTCTGTAGTAGTCGTCGCCTCCATTCACGAACCGCTCTCCTGCTAAAATCAGGCAGGTTATCATAGTTGAGGTTTTGTTGACAATATAACAAAACCTGAGTCTCTTCCTAGACCTGCACAAGTCGAGTGGTTAGGCATGCGTCACCTAGTTGAAAAATGAAACCCTTGTAATGTGTTGTATACTTTATTATGACTTTCGTACAATGCGAACTCATATCCTTATCTAATTAAAAACTAAAATAGACGTCTCCATAAATGGATAAATAAGAAAACATGCAAATTCGATGGAATATAAACAAACCTTACAAATACTCAAAACGTGTAATTAGAACACAATTGCACCAACTTCCAACCATTTGCTAAAAGCAATGAATAACTTATAAATTAACGAATATATTAAAAACCGATTTATAATATAATTTTATAATAAACTGTTTATATATAATTTTCTTAACAAATACGACAAAACTGCCGAACAATAAATTTTAAAACTAAGTAGGTACGTAATTAAATTTGACGGTAATTTTATTCAACTACCCTCAGCAAGGAATTACAGACACTATATTTCATACTCAGAGACATTACTGACCCATTAATTTCCTTTTCCTTTAAAAACTTAATGAATCATTAACGTATCTGAGTGCGGCGGTTACATATATATTAATTAATTAACACAATCTCACTATACTTAAAGGAATAGAAAAGAAGTAACAAAAAATAATTCATTAAATTAAACATTAATAATTAGTTAGTGTACCATTGGTAACAAAGTTCTTTATGTCCGTTGAATTTTTAACTTCATGATCATATATTTCTTCAGTAAGAATATCTTCACTTTTCACAGGAACAGGCGGGTATATGTCGAGCATCTCACCCAACTTTCGACCAGTCGACAAGAAATTATTTTTAAAATATCCATCCACCTTATCTATTATCAATTCCAAATTTTCTTTGTAATCAAATTTACTCTCCAATTTGTGTACATTTTCATATTTTTCTTGCTTTATTATTGGCAAAAAGTCCTTTCCGTTGTCAAAATCGAATTCCAGTTTCATGCGTTTTTTGAGGTTAGGTGGCCAGTCCTCGTCTATTGGTAAGTCGACGTAGCCTCCAGGTAAGATCTTCTGTGTCTCAATGTTCTTAACAATCTGGTAATCATGGTCAGAGTGCGCGCGGTTGAATGTGATCAGTTCATCCATGTTAAATTCTCCATCGTCGATCACCGTCTCGTCGAGAGCCACTTCTGTAAAAAGAAAGAAATAAAGTTAGGTAATGCAACTAGATATGGTGCTTATCTTGCAATTGCTTTTCAGACTTAGTATAAATTCCGACTTAAGACTTTTTGCGTCCAGTGCCCATATATGTAACATTCTCAATCTCCGACGCGAGGAGACAATCTTATATTTCGTCGTTTAAGTTCTAATACCGCGTATTTCAATAAATTGCTGTTATGAATTTCTTCGATTCTCTATCTAATTTGATAGAGAATCGAAAGCGCATCATTTGACAATAATTTGATCCAATAATGACCTGTCTAAACAAAATATAAATAAATATACTATTTAATAATCACTGCTACTACAATTCAATAACTGTGAGTAGCAATCACATCCACTATGCCGGCCTAGTTGAAACCGGCAACTTACAAGCTGATGCCGAAACGTGACCATATGACTTCACGGTCTGTTTACTTGTAAGTGGTGGTACTACCCCGGATCGACAGAGTGGGCAGCACTGCCTACCACTCTTAAATTTGATTTTAGTCCTTATTAGTGCAACAACGATATTCATAAATACATATTTGCAATACTCCTAAGGTTTGACGGCACTAAAAATGTCAAACGGTACTAAGCCCGCCGTTTGTATATAGAACAAGAAATAAATAATTTTTCGCAAACCAATCCAATTTAATTTTAATTCATAGCATAAACAACAAAACTTACTATGTGATGCAGACAGCAGAGCTCGACGTAGTGCAGGCGGTGTGGGCGTACCAGCTGGCTGTGTGGCCTCATCCCTCATTGACGGCAACGCCACCAGCGCCACGGACAATAGCAGAACTAACAAACATGTCGCCGGTTGGGCAGTCTTTGTGCCCTGGCTGTTATTAGAGCCGGTTACTATGTTCTGTAAATAAATACATTAAAAGTCAGTTTTTAGTATTGAGAGTGAACTGATCGTCATCCTGGGGGCTGACCGCGCAACTTCAATGGGAAGTTTCATTTTCATTTGTTAAAAAGTTACGAGGGCGCTGTTATTGTCAAAAAATGTTAATCAAAATGAATATCGATTCTTAGCATGTTTACATCACATGTATTCGTATTTCGCAAATGTAAAAAATATTATTTAATAATGATTTAAATAACATAGTTTATTTATTAGGCTAGATAGTGAGTAAACGAATTGTAGGCGTAATTACTGTTTATATTTATAAGTTATTTCGATAATACAGATCAAGGTTTGGGCTATAAATTATGCAAATGAACAACATTGTTTATTCGCATAATTATTCTCATTAGTTAATAATTTATTAACATTATCATTTTTATTAACAAAGGTAACTAAACATATTATCTATAATAAAAGTCACATTCAAACATTTGTAGTTAAGTGCATATCAATCAATCAAATTGGCGCGCCTTTTGCCACAGTGATAGGCGGCGACAATGGAGCGCCACTTGCCACGATCCTGACACAACTCCCTCGATTCCTTCACATCCACAATTCTCTTCGTACAAGCTCTATGGTTATGGACACTAGGCAACCTAGCTTTCTTGAGGATGTCTCCGATTTGGTCGGGCCTGCCTTGTTTAACGCATCCATCCACATCAGATTTAAATTAAGATTTAGGCATATTTATTATGCATATTTTATTATTCCTACAAAAGTACGTAGAATAAAACTGGGTGACCAAAAATATGCTTTTTTCAATTAAATCGGTGGCATTGTTAGGAAAGCAGAGAGCTGCAGTGCCCATAATCATAGACCGACGTGGTGTAGTGGCAGTGCAATGGTTACGCAAACCGAGAGCACGAGTTCGAGACCACTCACCGGTACCAATGTATCTTTGATATATGTACTTTGGTTGTCCTGTTTCTATCTAACCTCGCCTTGCCTTATGTGGTAAGCAAGGAGATGTTCCAAGAGTGACAGCTCCTGAAAAACCCGCCTCAGCTTACGGCTACCTCAGTCGCCATCACTATGTCAGCTAAAGGTGCTTCTTAAAAAGAGCTTGTGGGTCCCAGCTCTTTAGAAGTTACGTCACTAACTGTTGCGTTACTATTATATCGACACTAAATCTCCTTACGCTCTACTTAACCAGCATACATAAAGCTTACGTCTTTTAAAAATTATATAACTAAAATCAGGTTACGCAGTACAAACCCGAAATACAAGATAAGGGGTAATCATGTAACGCGGGAAAAGGTGAACCGGGTTCAAGTCACGCATCGATTCACTGATATAAGAAAGTCATTTACGATATAGTAATTATGTAATAAATATTTATAAAATTACATTAAAGTAACTTATGAAAAATCTACAAAAAATATGAAGTCGTGTTATTATCCAAAAAATCAGATGAAGATTTTGTTAATGAAATAAAATACTTTTTGAGACCTACTATCGCTTAACGTTGATCCGATGTTTGAACAGCTTGGTAAAGCAGACATTATTGTCGAGGGGGAGCCATTTAATACTTTTGTATAAGTCCACTTAACGCAAAGTTAGCCTTAACGCAGACTTTTATATTTCAATAACAAAAAGGCAGTTATAAAATTTGAAATTACATAGTCATTCTAATTATAATAATATAGATATTATTATAATTGGAATTAAAGTGTGGTAGGCAGTGGTACCCAATCTGCCGATCCGGGGTAGTACCACCACTTACAAGTATACAGACCGTGAAGTGAATCGGTCGCGTTTCGGGATCAGCTTGTAAGTCGCCGGTTCCAACTAGGCCGGCATAGTGGATGCGACTGCTACTCACAGTTATTGAATTGTAGTAGCAGTGACATCCATTCATGGACCACACTTCAGCTTAACATCAAGCGGGGTGCTGTCATATGTCGAGTCACAATTAAAAAAAAGCTCGGAATAGGATCCACAAATGGAATCGTTTCGTCATCAGTTTCAAACTGCTTGCAAACAATTGTCTTTCAAGCTGATCCCAAAACGCGATTAGGTCACATCACGATATTTACAATTACTAACCGCGGATTGGCAGTTTGAGCAAATTACTAATATCGGTCTACCCACCACTCTTTAAGACAAACTGTACCTTATCAAACTCTATGCTTTAAGAGGACTATGGAGATTTTCTTTAAAAAGCCCTTAATTTAAAAAACTATCTTTCTGATATTTATTCTCTTTCTAAATAGAACTTTACCTGTAATCTCTTCAATTGCGCGGACAATGATTGATTTTGCGTTTGCAGCAATTTTATCCTCCTAATTAATGTCTGATTTTCAACAGTGCATTGTTTTACTCTGAAAATAAATCAAAATATTTATATGTTCAAGACAAATAAAATGCCGGGAAGTTGTTTAGTTCAAGCAAAATCTAGATGAAGACATCAGAAAGGTCGGTTTCGGTTATTTTAAATTCGGTTCGCATATTTTACGCAGCGGAGATTCTTATATGCGACCTACATTGTAAGTAGAGATGTGCCGCCCAATTGACAAAAAAATATATTATCTGCTTAAATTTAATTTATCAGATAATTTGTATAATGTGAATTATGTGATAAAAGTACATCCAATGTTTATGATAGAAAACTATATAAAACACCGACCTATCTTCAAGCCCGTCAACATATTCCTTCTTGCGTTTACGGGAATCTTGAGCGGAGATCTTGTTGCGAATCTTACGGCGTATGCGTTTCAATTCCCTTTCCTCATGTTTGGTTAGGGGATAACTTGAGGGCAGGGAAATCCCTTCCTTGGCGAGTAATCTCCGTTCCTCAGCTGTTAGTACTAGACGAGGATAACCATTTCTGCGTTCCTTCTCGTCAATTTCCTCGTCCTCGCTGTGCTCCGTGCCAGAATCATCTAAAATTATATGATACATTATTAAGCGATGCGTGCAGAAACACCGTTGGCCGGAAAAGTGACGGCGACTGGGGCAACCGTGAAGACTCGGTCGTCGGCACTCTTGCTTACCATCAGGGTCAAGGTCAGATGTCGAGTCACAATAAAAAAACACCGCAGTGAAAATATTTCGCAAATTAAGAACTCCCATTTTCTATTATAGAAGTACGTTTAGTTAGTTTAGTATATGAATGTAACAAATGTCGTAAAGCAATTTAATTCGTATGTTATATTACAATTTAAAAGTAATAAAGTACAACCCATACCCAGTCTCCCCGTGACCACGATGGCTACAAAACTTTCAAGATGTCGGATTAAAAATAATCTAAATAAACGAGATAGATAGCTACAAAATCTTTAATTCCAAAACCTCTACTACAAAAAATACTATTAGTAGTAGCTAGCAAATCAAAACAATTATACGTTTTAATAAAAAAAAACTTAACTAATAAATAAAGGGCATTCACATCTATTCCAATCAACATACAAACAACTTTAAACTATCCTAAAGTGGTGTGTCATACATTTAATAGAAACGAAAGTGAAATGACGTGATTGCTGTATGATACTTTAATAAAAACCAAAATAGCTCATATCAATTGCATTCAATTAGATCAATTATAGCAATTTTATTGACGATACACGTGGTACATTGACACTACGCCTAAAGTCCCTGGTACGATTCCCGGTCGGAGCAATATACAAAAACTATATTCACAGTAAAAAACAAATACATATTAGGAGCTTCAAAATAGTATATAAATACTAGGCAGAGCGCCTGTCTTATAATAGGACGCAACAAAAGGATTTTCAAACATCCAAGGTTGACATGTATACATTTTTATTTTCAAAAATTTGGGAATCGCATGTGTAATTCATAAAAAAATTGTCACGCCTCTTTCCCACGGGGATAGGCAGAGACAATGAAGCGCCATTTGCCACGATCCTGACACAACTCCCTCGCTTCCTTCACATCCACAATTCTCCTCATACAAGCTCTACGGTTATGGGCACTAGGCAACCCAGATTGGGACATTACGCGTGTAAAGTCCCAGGTATGATCCCGGTCGGAAGATTTGTGTTATATTAATTTGTGATTTTCATAATTAGATTATTAATCAAATTATCACGCCTTTTTCCCACAGAGATAGGCAGAGACAATGAAGCGCCACTTGCCACGATCCTGACACAACTCTGTTGCTTCCCTTACAATCCACAATTCTCTACATACAAGCTCTATGGTTATGGGTACTAGACAAATGAAATTTATAAATACTTTTTGTCAATCTACGTTCACTCATCCTTTCCATGTGTCCAAACCATCGGAGCACTCCTTAATGACCACATTAATATTATATTAGATATTACAAATATTGTTTATTAAAAGAGAGGCTGGAAGCAAACATCCGGTCTGGTTGTTTTCAAGAGGTGTATAGACCGTAAAGTGACTTATTCGGCTTTCGGGATCAGCTTATCAGTTACCGGCATAGTGGATGCGACTGCCACGTGCAGTTTTGTAACTGTACTTACAGACGCCTCTATTCCTGAACAGCACTCCAACTTAAAATCAGGCAGGAGGCTGCCATATGCCGAGCCATAATAAAAAAAAACGATACTTACCACAATTATTGTCATTATAATCGCTAGTAGACTCAACTTTGAGATCTTGCAGCTTGGCTTGGGACAACAAATTAGCTGCAGCCAGTTTTATATTACTATGATTCTTCAAATCCGATGCGTTGATGATTTTGAACGATTTCAAATCCTTCATATCTTTAATAGTCACGGGCAGAAGTATGGAGCGAGGGTTGCCTGCCATAGGAGCAACTCTTATCACCTTTCTCTGCGTAGTATCTTTACCTTTAAATAGACAATTATTTACGTATAATAAACTAGTTGTGTGTCTTTACTTAGGAAGTAGGGGTTTTTTTAGAGACAACATTTGACTTTAAAGATGTGAATCCGACCGCAGACTGCACTACTGGTTTGTATGAATCTGTATGGCATAGCCGCAGACTGCAGTGTCGACTTGCACAAAATCAATCTCATACATATTTCAACATATATCATACATATATTCATATACATTTGCCTGATGTTAAGCAAGTTTACTTAAATATCAGATGTCGCGTTTGAATGAGAATCAAAAGACACCCAGTATAATTACCTAAAACCTTGGATTGTTGATTTATGAGTTGTATATTAGTGACTTTGATTGGTTTCTGTGGTTGGGCTTTGACGACCAGCTGGGGTTTAGCAATAGTTGGTCCAGAACTTGTAACTTTAATTGTAGGCTTTTGAACTTTCGGCTGAACGACAGCGTGAGGCGTCTGTGAGAGACGGCGTTTTCTGTTCGCAACTTTACCTGTGAACAAAAACAATTTAAAGTTTTATAATCTTCTAAATTCTTTTACAGCAAATTATTATTATTGTGACTCGACATATGACAGCACTCTGCCTGATGTTATGCTGGAGTGCGGTCCATAAATGCTACTACAGTTAGATACCTGCAGGTAGCAGTCACATCTATTATGTTAGCCTTGTTGAAACCGGCAGATTACAAGGCCTAGTTACAAGTTATTCCGAAACGCGACTAAGTTACTTTACAGTTTGTATACTGTATACTTATACAAACTGTAAAATAACTAAATATTTACCCTGAGCCCAGGGTAAATGTCCACCTCTTATTTTTATTAATAAATATTTATAATACTTAAATCAATTATGAAATATAACAAATAAAGCTATAAAACAAATATTTGCTAATACCGGGAATCGAAACCGGGATTTTACGCGTAACAAACAGGTGTGCTAACAAGTACGCCACGCCTGACGTCAAAAATAAAAAAGCTGTAGAAGCATAATGAGAATCCGTTATCAGGTCCTTCCAGATTGCAGGAAGTTTAGTCTTTAATCCCCTTCAATAAAATGGACTATAAGGAATAATGGTAGGAGCAGGCCCGCGCATATATAGAGCCGTGGACATATTTAACGATATTTTAAAACGAAAAGTATGTAGGTAACAAAACAAGTTACAGCGCAGCTTGAACGGCAGCGCTCTTTTTATCTGCCTAGTTCTATAACAATATTAAATAAGTAATTTTGTTTAATGTATAACAAATCCGTGCAAAATACATAATTATACATTAAAACCTTATCACCATTTAAAAGGTCATAACTTATGATGTAAGAGAATTACAGGATTATTTAGTTACGCTTAATTTTTTCTTTTCTTTTAAATAACAATTTGATAATATTATTTCAGTTAATCAATTAACCGTGGTCTAGTGGTAGTGCAATAGCCACGCAATTAAGGGTCCCCAGGTTAAAAACCACTTGCCGGTACCAATGTATCTTTGTTATATGTACTTTAGTCATCCTGTTTCTATGATACAAGCATGTTTAGTAGCATAGAATATAAATTTAATAAATAAAAACAAATAAACTGTTACGCTACAATTCCTACACGAAGAAGATAGCAGAGCACCACTTTATACGATCCTCACACAAGTCTGTTGTTTCTCTCACATATATCTTCATACAAAAGTGCCTATTAGACCTCCACTTGCTTATCATCAAACAAGCTAAGGTCATTTGTCATGTGACAATACAAAAATGCTCTAGTTTAATACCTAACACCAGGTAGTTATTCATCATCATTTGGTTTGAACATATTCTCCTTATTTTAATTATTATTATATTTCTATACTAAGCTACTTAGGAGCTTGTTTTTTTTTCTTTTCATTTTGACTCGACATATGACAGCACCTCGCTTGATGTAAAGCTGAAGTGTGGTCCATGAATGAATGTCACTGCTACTACAATTCAATAACTGTGAGCAGCAATCACATCCACTATGCCGGCCTAGATGGAACCGGCAACTTACAAGCTGATCCCGAAACGTGACCAAATCACTTCACGATCTGTATACTTGTAAGTGGTGATACTACCCCGGATCGGCAGACTGGGTACCACTGCCTACCACTCTTTTATAACCAGACCCGAAGCAAATATCCATCTCTTTTTTTTTATTAACAAATATTTGCAATATTTAATACTATTAAAATATTACAAATAAAAGCTATGAAACAAATATTTGCTCCGACCGGGGATCGAACCCGGGACTTTACGCGCAACAAACCAGTCTCTAAACCGTTCGTCCACGCCTGTCGTCAAAAAACAGGACCATAGAAACAGGACAATCAAAGTGCATATATCAAAGATACATTGTTACCGGCAAGTGGTTTCGAACTCGTGCTCTCGGATTGCGTAACCAATACACGGGATAACCAGACACAGTTTTTAATGGTTTATCAGACTATATCTGTATTATTCAACAGTATTTTGTAACTCTAATAACAGATATAATACAGAAAAGAGCAATTTAAAGGAAAGAACGACCAAGGGCAAATTAACAGACTTCATAAACAATAGATCGAGATGCCATGATAATGTTTGCACAGCGGTTTACTTGTAATCATTGAGTCATTATTAAGAATATTTTAAAGGTCGTTGTTGATTGCATTTGCCACTATAAAAATAAAACGAATTTCAAGCCTAAATTTCAACAGGTATGGGTAGATACAAAGGAGCGCCACTTTCAGTTGAATAACTGCAAGTAGCAATCGCATCCACTAATCCGGCCTAATTGGAATAGGCAACATTAAAGTTTATCCCGAAACGCAACTGAGTCACTTTACGGTCTGTAGACTTAAAGTGACCAACAACTGTGTTCATTTGTCCTACAACTAACCGTTGTATAGAGCTGCTGAGCAAAAATAACCATGCATACAAATACGGAGTAAATATAAATCAATTCACAATGGTTTTAGCAACGCTGCAACTATCCTTTTTCTACATTATAAGTGTGAACGAGAGGGCAATGATAAGTACACTCACCGGCGCTTTGGAATGTATAATTGTTGATAAAACCAGGTACGACATTTTGCTCGAAATCTAGCATGTTGAAGGGATCCTCCTCGGTGACGTCACAGGAACCCGTCGACATGTCACTATTGTCCTGAATTATGACATCCTGGAGCGAATGGCTGGATGGCTCCAACGTGGGTGGGCTGGTCAAATCTTCATCGCAGGAGTTTTGTATTAAAAAGGGGGATAATTGTTGTTCAAAATCACTGCAACAAAATAAATTAACAATTAGGATTTGGCAATAAAACCCTGAAATTCTACTACCATTAAATGTACTACAAAATTATGGTCATACAATTTGTTTTTAATTTTTTTGTGACGACATCTGACTTCAACCTGCCTGATGACAAGAGGAGGTCCAAGAGTGACGACGACTGAAATAAGCGAGTCAGTTCCCGGCTGCCCCAGCCGCCGCCACTATGCCGGCCAAAAATCCCAACAGTCTAAGCCGAAGCCAAAATAGTTTCAGGGCAAACGATGATACCAGTCGTGATTACTAGACTATTCAAGAGTCTTTCTTTTGCCGGCATAGTAACAGCTCTTGGAGGAGGTTCTTGCTTACCAACAAGCAAGTCGAAGTTATATGACGCATCACAACAAAAAAAATTTAACACCGAGATATTAATTATTCTAATGTTTACATTTCTATATCAAGCTACTAAAGTGCTTGTATCATAGAAAATTAAAAAAATTATATTAAAGATACATTGGTACCAGCAAGTGGTTTAGAACTCGTGCCTATTGCGTGACTATTGCACTACCATTGCACCACGGTCGCCTTATTCTATTTCGTTTCTACTATTTATTATTTTCAATATAAAATTCATATTTTAACGCTATATAGAAAACTTATAAAACAAATTCTATAAATATAAAATACATACAGTACTATACAAAAAGAGTACAGATATAAAATCTTTGATAAGAACACGTGTTTTATCGAAGAAACAGGTTCAAGCAAATAGAAATAAAATATTCTATGTAGGTCGAATGATACATTGATGTCGTTCTTGATAATATAATATGTGAACTCTACTGATAACGATATCATACATACATTGTGAGATCAATGTGATTGGAAAATAACAAGAAAATTAACTTTATGCGTACTTTAAGGTTTCATTCAGCGACTATCGTAAAAAACCGAATTCATGTCATACTGAATCTAAACTAGACCTGCGGCATGCGAAGCTAATTTATTGCATTCCAGTTTAACACCAGAGCTTAATACACGACAGCGAAATGACGAACTTGTACTGATATTTGACATCTTCGTAACCAATCAGCGAATAGCAATTAGGTATTACTAAGTTAATTGGTCACTTGAGGCTGCGGCGCATTTTCACTGCTTTTTCGTCGCCATGTTTTTTTTTATTGTGACACGACATCTGACCTTGACCCGCCTGATGATAAGCAAAAGGAGGTCCAAGAGTGACGACGACTGAGAAAACCGAGTTTGTTCACGGCTGCATCAGTGCCAAAGAGAATCGTGGCCCAGGTTGATGTCAAATATCAGTACAAATTAGTCATTTCGCTGTCATGTATTAAGCCCTGGTGTTAAACTGGAATGCAATTAATTAGCATCGCATGCCGCAGGTCTAGTTGAGATTCTGAATAACAACATAAATTCTGTTTTTTACGATAGTCGCTAAATGAAACCTCAAACTTATTTCTATTTTGTGCGTACTAAACGCAAAACAAACACCATCGAAAAAAGTAGATTTTAGGCGATTATTTTTTGTACCGGTTATTTTATCTTTATTGCGAAGCTCTACGTCAGAACGTTTTTTTTTTAATTTATTTAATGTGTTTTTTATGCATTACATTTGATAGCAACTTTTTTTGGTAAATAGCTGATAAGATAGGTACAATACTAAGTATATACTATAACAAGTTTATTTATAATGTATCTACATTATAGTAGATACATTAACAACAAACATTATTCTATAGGTCAATATTAAGCTACTAAAAATACTTGTATGATAAAAAGTGAACGACCGTTTATATATGTAGGTACATATATTAAAAATACATTGGTACCAGCAAGTTGATTGAACTGGGGACTCTCGGTTTGCGCGACTATTTCACTAATTTCACCATACCACGGTCGCGTTAAACTTGATCTTTATATCAATATATTTTAACATTGCTGTTCTCTATATTATAGAGTTAGAATATCCATAAACTTCGCAACCGGTCGGACGGGATCACTTTGCAAATTTAGCAGTTTGCAAACGTTACGTAAATTATTCAATATCAAATTATTCACGATCATGTTACTCTACTGTATAAATTAATAATGAAATTTGGATAGAAAAGAACACGTGCGCATCGATCCAACTACAACCAAAAACCGAGTCTGGTGCTTTTTTTATTAAGACACGATAACTGGCCCCGATTCTCTTAATGGCGATAAAAAGGCAGTGAAATTGCGCCGCGGTCTCAAGTGACCAATCAACGTAGTTTATCTATTAATTTGTTCGCTGATTGGTTACGAAAATGTCAAATTTCAGCCAGTGTTAGTTCGTCATTTCACTGTCGTGTATTAAGACAATCGGGGCCCTGGGCTACAGATTGTAAGCAAAAGTAAGTCAAAGAGCTCAGACGACAGAAAAAAAACTATCCCGCTTTACGGTGGCCTCTGTCGCCGTTATTATGCTGCTAAATGTGGGTTCCTAGTACTGACTACTAAGCTAAATATTCATATACATATTATTATTCAAGCGCCATTCACTGCGTCATATTTTATCTCGTTAACCGGAACTGGCGTTTCCGTCACTCATAATTGAAAGAACCTATACTTTCTTTAAGAAAAAAAAATGTACGACTACATAAAAATGTAATTAAACTGCTGTATTTGGAATGGCCATCGGCCTGACCTTTATCACAATTAACTCTATATGGCCTGCCTGCATTTTACACCAAGGCTATAGAAAAACACGCTGCGCAATAATTTCTTTAAACCGTATAATTTTGTTTTTGTGACGACAAAAACTGCACACTTCCTCATGTTAAGCTAAACATCATCATGAACAATAGATGCCGGCCTAGTGAATGCTTCTTCGCCGAATTCTAGCTTCGGAATTCTAGAACTTTCATGTTGATCCCGAAATGCGACAAGGTTTGCGGACTGGGCAAACGACGTAAGACTTATAGACTGCTTAGCTCTTTCCCTACTGTATTAAATAAACTTAATGAACTTAATAATTCATATATGGGGAGGATACCTAAGTATTAAGCCATTGTGACCAATCTTGGGCGTTTTACGTTGGTTTTATCGATGTTCTTCGATTTTGTCAGTATAACCTGGGTATTGTCATGTTTTCATTTTCCTTGTGAGCCCTTTAGAGAGCGTGGCCTATTCATCTCTACTTATTCGATCTGGTGATCCGTTTATTGGAGTTACATGGCAAAGAGATTTTATCTAGTTTGGCAAGTATGGTGAATGCCCAGTGGTTATTTAATAATTTAAAATAATGAAAACTTTATTGACCATAAATTATATTGTAGATCTTTAGGTACAAAGAAGCTTCACCCCTTGGGCTAGGGGCAGACTGTATTTTAGGGCATGTATTAAAAATGTGTATTTACGTAACCCATGAAATTTTGTTAAGAAATAAGGCCGGTGAGATATCATGTTTAATTTTTTTTTATTACACATTTCTATACTAAGCTACTAAAGTGCTTGTATCGTAGAAACAGGACAACCGAAGTTCATACATCAAAGATACATTGATACCAGTGAGTGGTTTCGAACCCAAGCACTTGGCTTGCGTAACCATTGCACTGCCACTACACATCGGTCGCTTTTTCGACGAGACTTTAACATAGTAATAGGATAAGTAAGCACAAACACGAAAGTCTTGTTGTGCTTCTCAGAACAAGACTAAAGTAAAGCAATATTATTTTATGAGAAATACACAAAAAATAATAACGATAAAAACTCAATCAATAATTCAATACAAAAGTGACCCAAATAACTTGTAATTATAGTCAAGTATTATGAAAATTTTTCATTCGTTCAAAACGTCCTTGTACTTTAACATTACAAAGACACACATGGCTATTAGAGAAATGTAGATAATAAACAAATTCACGCTTACTTCTAGTTCTTTATTAAATTATTATTTATACACCTTTGAACGTCATAGTGACGGCGACTGGGGCAACCGTTAAACCAAATCGGTTTTTTCAGTCGTCGGCACTCCTATACTTTACCTCAGAATTAGTATTAATCATTATTAGTACTTATTAGTGATTATAGTAAAAATCAGTTTTTTTTATATATTAGATAATGCAAGAATATTGTTCATAAAATAATTAAAAAATTGCAGCTTACTATGACGTTTATTTAATTAAAATCCGACAATTTCAAGGCGCGACCACGATGGCTGTAAGTAAAACCTTCGAAACGTCGGATTAAAATAATCAAATTAACATGATATTAGATAAGCCATAATTTTATTATTTGTGGCTTATCTAATATCGTTTTTTGTAGTGTTTATAGTCAAATATTTTATAATAAAGTATATTAGGGAAGTACCTACTAAGGACCAATTTTTAAGACGTTACGAACTTAAGATCTTTTAAAATTTTGGTTAAATAACATAGTGGTATAACATCTTAATAAATTCATAATGACGCCTAAGACACTGAAATATTTTAGATCCGGGGTAGTACCACCACTTTCAAGTGTACAGATCGTGAAGCGACCCAGTCGCGTTTCTGATAGTGGATGCGACTGCTACTTAAAGTAGTTAATTTTTTTTAAGTAGCAGTCGTAAGCAATCATATTTTATTATTTTTGATTGCATAATTTGTTTTCATAGTTATCTAATATATTCGATTCTTAATATTAAAAAAATTGAATACTTACAAATCTGCATGATCACTAGATAAGCCGCTGTCTGAACATGAGCTGCCAGAGACATCCGGTGCTTGAGGTATCGTGTCCCCGCCTAAATTGAAATCTGGCATGGTCTCCTCTAAGAAATTGAGGGATCCCTCTTCAAGGGAGAACAACCTCTCCAGCAGGTCATCCGTAGGCGCCTGCCAGGAGTTATCCTGTAAGACGAGATAAGTATTATAATTTATCGGCTCAGATATTGGAAGCTTGACGATAGGCGAGGCGAAATTAGAGAAAGATTTGAAACTCATATGTCTATTATTTTTTTATTATTATTATTGTGGATCGACATATGCTGCAACACCTCGCCTGGCCTGCGGTCTATGCCTCTATAGGTGATTGCTGCTACAGTTAAATAACTGCAATATGCCAGCTAGTTGGAACCGGCAACTTTTACATTTCTAAAATAAGCTACCAATTGTATAATTGTAATTGTATGGCTGACCAAAGAACATATATCAAAAATAAATTGGCACCTGCACGTGGTTTTGGACCAAACAAACTTGTATCATAGATACTGGGTCACCACAAAAAACATAATTATAAATACATCGACACCCGCACTTGTGGGGCTCTTTGTTTGCGTAAACATTTCACTACCACAAGACCACAGTTGCCTTTAATTTAATTTATAACATAAATAGAATGTAGGTATCACGAACTGCATACTTAATTTTAGTGTGTCATAAAGTAAAATGCAAGTGAAAGGAAAAAATGAAAACACATTTCTTCTAGATGAAACAAGCAACCTACTTTAGGCATTAAATATTGCACAAACATTCTCATTTTGTGAAATTACTTTTACTTATATAATTGTCACGCCTTTTACCCACAGAGATTGGCAGAGACCAATGAGCGCGCCAATGAACTTGCCACGATCCTCACACAAATCCCCGCACATCCACAATTCTCTTTAAACAAGCTCTACGGTTATGGGCACTAGGCAACACAGCTTTCTTAAGGGTGTCTCCGATTTGGTCGGAACACACCAGTCCGTTACGCGTAAAGCCCCAGTTTGATTCCCGGTCGGAGCAAAGATTTATTGCAAAGCTTTTATTGGTAATATGTATTTATTAATTAAATTGAATATCACAAATTCCAATTGTCACGATTTCAATTCCTGAAGGAATAGGTCGATCGCCACTTTTTATGATCCCGACAACTCCTACTTCCTATACATCCACAATTCTTTTTATACAGACTCTATGGTTCTGGGAATATCTATTAGGAATATCCTCAAAATATTTAAAGCAAAAGTTTAAAAAATATATTTAGTAGTAGTGATTCATATAGTAGTAGACATCAATAAATTGTATTAAGTGTAGTGGCAAAGGCGACCGTGGTGTAGTGAGTGGCAGGGCAATGGCTACGTAAGCCGAGTGGCACAGGTTCCAACCACCCACCAGTACCAATGTATCTTTGTACTTTGGTTGTCCTGTTTCTATGATACAAGCACTTTAGTAGCTTAGTATAGAAATGTATAATTTAAAAAATTATCATAGTTAAGGTGGAACTTCGTATCATGCACCATTTTGCATCATGTTTTGGCCGGCACGCAGTGCCCGACCCGTGAACTAAAGGAAAGTTTTCACTGGGCGGAACTCTTGGACCTCCATCATGCTCAACATGAGGCAGGTGGAAGTAAAATGTCGAGTCGCAATAAAAATATTGTTTCAACGTCAACATTAGTTAGAGCTGGGTTTTTCAGTCGTTGCCACTTTTGGACCTCCCCTTGCTTACGATCAGGCAAGTCGCGCTCAGACGTCAGTCGCGCGCCAATTTGTTAAAATAAGATAATTTAGAGTAAATAGGTACATAAAATATATCTGACGCTGTGATAATAAAGTAAAAGAATTATATTGTTTAATTTGGAATATTATTTTTACATTTTCGTACCAAGCTACTAAAAGTGCTTGTATTATAGAAACGAGACGACCATAGTATTATATCAAAGAAACATTGAATCAGCTGTTGTGACTAAGAGCAATGATTCATAAATTATTTACCTCATTATATTCTTCCTCTTAATGTCATTAAGCACCACTTAAGATACATTGTTCAAAATATTGACAAAAAAACATTAAATTGTTCATTAAAATGTCATTTACTTTAGCTAATCATTATTATTGTAATTAATAACCTCATAAACAATTTAATTTAAGTCTCTTTGAAAATAATTTACAATCTATTGGCTTTGTTTTATTGTAACTCGACATGAGACCTAGACTTGCTAGATGGAAAACAAGGGACGATTTAAAAGTGTTAAGGTTTAAAATACCGACTTAGTTCACGAACTAAGAACTAAGTCGGTATTTTAAACATTATGCCAGCCACAAATATACCTAGCCTGACAGAAAATTAAAAACCTAGAATACATGATGACCAATAATTATATTGTAACTGACACATTAAAAGGAGACATCCTCAAGAAAGTAAGTTGCCTAGTACCCAAACCATAGAGCTTGTATAAAGAGAATTGTAAGTGAAGGAAGCTAGAAAGTTTTGTCTGGATCGTGGCAAGTAGCGTGACAATTTGATTGATTGATTGACATTAAAAGCCATGGTTCAAAATGAGGATGATTGTAAAATGGCTTTTTACAAACATTAAATTATAGGAAAAATAAAATAATCTTTTCCAAATTGTATTATCTTAACATAATACAGATAGAGTATTGGCATTATAGTGCATAATAAGTGTACCATATTGCGTCACAATTAAATCAGCTTTCGGACAAAGGGAAATACGTCTTTGAAAGTTCACTGATGCTTGTAATTATTTTTATGATGCAACAATGTTGCAAAAGCCTTTTAGACTACGGTGGTAGACATGACTAGGTAATCTTAATTGCATGAAATCATTTTTTATTGTGGCTCAACATATGACAGCATCCCACTTGATCCTAAGCTGGCGTGCAGTCTATGAAGGCGACTGCTACTACAGTTAAGAAACTGCGAGTAGCAGTCTCATCCACTATGTCGGCCTAGTTAGAATCGGCGTTACTAGCTGATCCCAAAACTAAGTCACTTCACGGTCTGTATACCTGTAAGTGGTGGTACTTCTCCGGACTGGGCTGGCTGGGCATCACTGCCTCCCAGTTTAAAAAAATATACATAATATAGAGTAAAAAATACACATTACAGTTATAGTAAACATAGATAAAACAAAATGGATTACAATGTGACACACAGGCCCCACACTGGGCTGTGACTCACAATTCATGAGGACACTGAGATTTTACTTATTAAGAGCCAACATCTTATAGACTTGACTCAAGAGAGCCGATGAGTGGAAAAAAAGATTCAGTTTACAACTGCCTCAGTCGCATCATTATGCTGGCAAAAGATTTTTTTGTGACACGACATCTGACCTAGACCCACCTGGTGATAAGCAAGAGGAGGTCCAAGAGTTCCCGGCTGCCCCAGCCGCCGCCACTATGCCGGCCTAGGTGCTTTTAAAGACTCGATTAAAAAGGTCAAGGTTATAGGATGGGGAGAACACATGAACTGGTAAAGCATTCAAGTAACAAGCCAGATAGATAATTCTATTTACATTCAAGTAATTTGATACAACCACATTCCACTACTAACACAACTCTCTCTCCTACTTTACGTCCACTATTTTTTCATACAAGCCCTATTGTTTTGGATAACTGGAGCCCTGCCTCAATACAAATGTCTTTAATTTGAATGAGAAACAATCTTTTGGTGCATCTATGTTTTATCCTTTTACACTCTGCTTTATAAATATTGTCTGCTTATAGGCCACCGTGGTGTCCGTGCAATGGTTACGCAAGCAGAGTGCACAGGTTCAAAACCACTCACCGGTGCCAATGTATCTTTGATATATGTACTTTGGTTGTCCTGTTTCTATGATACAAGCACTTTAGTAGCTTAGTATAGAAATGTATAATAAAAATATATATATATATATTGAACTTTCAATTAAACTGTCCATTGTCTCTGCCTATCTCTATAGGAAAAAGGTGTGACATTTTATAGTAATTTTCTCTAAAACAATTCCATTGTTTTATTGACAAATGTAATTACAAAAATATACAAGCTTAAAATTTATCAAAAGTTTTATTATCATTATCTGCAACAAATAACTACCTGGTTAAATGATATCACATTATAATGAAGGACAATTGTAAGATAATAAAAATAACCCGGATAAATATAAATATATACCTCAAATAAAGACATCATGTCCATTTTTCTATTCATTTGTGTTTGCACTAATATCTCATTGGAATTAGTGTCATACAATACATATTAACATTTGAAACACAATAATACACAAATATAGTCAATAAATAATGTTAATAGTTTACTAAATTTATCACAAATAATGATATTTCTTCACTACACATTCACTAGAAATTTAACTATATAGATTCTGTTGATCTCAAAAGAGACTGCACTGATTAATATTTAGATAACATATGGCAGTGATATCAACCGCATGGTGCCTAGCTGGCAACTCGAGCTTGTTTACGCCGAAGCCGGGCGCCCCCGATCCGTAACACGCGCGCACTGCACAACACAACCCGCCTTCTCAGTTTCCTTGAACTAATTAAATAACAATTAGACTAATAATTGAGTACTAATGTGTAATTGCAATTAAAGATGGGAAAGAATGCGCGCGGCCACGTCCGTTCTCCAAACGAAATGAACGTAAAGGTAACGGTAAAAGTAGAAGCCGATGCCACGAAAGTTGTTCATCGAATTCGACAACCACTCACAATTGGTTGAAGAATTATTACTTAAGAGAATCCCATCAAGAACGCCCGCGTATCGGTTTTGTTATTTATATTTTTGTTTCATAAGTGAATGGAACGAATTATTATAACTTGATTATTGTTATCTTATCAGTGTCTAATAAATAAGCGATATAAGAAGTACTTACCAAACTGTCCGTAAAACTATCCATTTTGTTGTTTCTTACAATTAGTACACGTGCATCGTGATGAACATCTTTTAATTATTTAAAAAACGCATTCATGTCGTCACTTGTCCGTTATGATGCGGTTATGCACTACACTTTGTTTCACAACTATTTCTTATAGCACACTTTTTTGAAAGATTTTTTTATAACTATCATTTAAAATCTAAAAAATATTCATTGTATAAAAGGTTTGTATTCAAACAATATTTATTTTTCAAAATATAAATATTTCACAAATAGGAAAGCGAAAGTGACATCTCAGCCGAACTTCCAACGTGGAACTAATGACGTCACAGCTGCGGACACCAAACGGTTTGTGATTGGTCAATTCTCTTACTCATTCGATAAAACAGTACTTTTAAGGCGCCATCTAATGGAAATTCTATGACACAAGAATCAAAACGTTTTGTTTATTCAAGTTTGATTGATCTGAGTAAAATTTACTTCTATTAATTTTTTTTTTTAATATTACAAAAACACTGATTAAATGAGTAATATCAGTATGGTTTAATAAACAAATAAAATGGTTTAGGTAGATGCAAACAAATAGTAGCGCCTGAATTAAAAATATATAATCAAAGAACAAACAATTGTAAGTGGTTCGTACAAAGCTATAATTTTTAAGGATGCTGGGTATCAAAATAACATAAAAATTGTATTGCCCGAGGGAATTAAATATTCTTGCGAAGGCGTGAGGTTTATTTTGACCTTTATAATGCATTCAAAACACGTCTCTAAAGCCCTAAACTTTGTTTACTTCTCTGTGAAATATATTGCATACATTGAAGGATTGAAGTCGTTGAAATGTTAAGTCTTGGAGAAAAAAAGGTAATGTATAGTCAATTGTTACGTTTACAATAAGAAAAACTATGTAATTCACGATTTTGTTTTTTATTTGCACTTTTCTGTTACAGGAAACTTGCTTTTTATTTGTTTTGTTGTGCATGACTTGTGTTATTCAACTGTATACATATTTTTCAGGAACTTATCTTAAAATTATACACATTTTTTTTATTGTGACACGACATTTGAGCTCGACCCGTCTGATGACAAGCAAGAGGAGATCCAAGAATGACGACGTCTGAAACAATCGAGTCAGTTCACGGCTGCCTGAGTCGTCGTCACTATGCCGGCCAAAGGCGGCTTCTTCACGCATCAATTTTGCTAACCTATTATATTTTGTTTGATTTGTATCAATTTTTAAGTTTATAAGAATTAGACAGGCAGACAATTAGGTATACATAATTATTTCACAGATAAATTCTAAAAAATGCCTACATGAGAAGACAATAAATATAGGGTCTCATTCTTAGACCAGGAATCTATCTGGGTCGGCACTTCGCATGAACTTCGAATGAAAATAAAATTCATTTCCAATTGTCAAAAAGTACGCGGCCGCTGTTAGTGTCAAGAACAACTTTTATTCATTATTCGGACAATGAGTTTTTTTATTGTGACTCGACATATGACAGCACCCCGCTTGATGTAAAGCCGAAGTGTGGAGCATGAATGAATGTCACTGCTACAACAATTCAATAACTGTGAGTAGCAATCACATCCACTATGCCGGCCTAGATGGAACCGGCAACTTACAAGCTGATCCCGAAACGTGACCCAATCACTTCACGGTCTGTATACTTGTAAGTGGTGGTAACCCCGGATCGGCAGACTGGGTACCACTGCCTACCACTCTTTGATAACCAGACCCGAAGCAAATATCTATCTCTTTTTTTTTATTAACAAATATTTGCAATATTTAATATTATTAAATATTACAAATAAAAGCTATGAAACAAATATTTGCTCCGACCGGGGATCGAACCCGGGACTTTACGCGCAACAAACCAATCGCTAAACCGTTCGTCCACGCCTGTCGCCTGTTTCAATGAGCTTGAACTGTTAATGAAAATGAACATAGATTCTTAGTGTGTTGCGCGGTTGCAATTTTAATTTTCAAGTTCATTAATGGAGTCAAAGTGTCAAAACAAAGCCAATTCTCATTGTCATTGAGTTACGCGGTCGGCCCGCTGGGACATTACGCGTAACGAACTGGTGTGCTAACCAATAACCAATGCGCCACGCCTGCCGTCAAACTTTAAACGTAGATTAATATTATTGTGTTACTCAGGACCGTCTCAAGTATATTAAGCGCCGGGGTGCGAACGTCAAAGCTCCGCTCGCGTGGTCTCAGTGTAGTAGGTATCTATCGAAATTTATTGCGGTCGGCATGCGCCCCCTAGGACTCTGCGCCCGGGTGCACCGCACCCCTTGAACCCCCGGGTAAAGACGGCCCTGGTGTTACTATAGCAATGTAATTAAGGAACTTAGTATAAATGAAATACCGGGCTTAAGATAGTGGTAAAGCCACTTACTAAGTGGGATTAGAGATAATCCTGTAGGATTTTATAAAGCCTACATTTTGTGAACCACTTACTAGGTTTGGTCGCAAAACTTATTAAAGGTTACAACAGTTGTTTCGAATAAACGATTTAGCTATTTTGTTAGAAATGGGTCGACCGTGTCAACCTAAATTGGTTTAACTTAGAAGATTTTATCGATTATTTAAAGTATTTGTTTATTATTTTATTATTTTGACTCGACATATTGACAGCATCCCACCTGATGTTAAGCTGGAGTGCGGTCCATTAGTAGAGGTGACTGCTACTACGGTTAAATAACTGTAAGTACCAGTCACATATACTATGCAAGCCTAGTTGACACCGGCAACTTACAAGCTAATCCCGAAACGCGACTAAGTCACTTCTCGGTATTTTATTTTATTTTATTGTGACACGACATTTGACATCGACCTGCCTGATGATAAGCAAGAGGAGATCCAAAAGTGCCGAAGACTGAAACAACCGAGTTAGTACACGGCTGTCTCAGCCGCCGTCACTATGCCGGCCAAAGGTGCTTCTTCACGCATCGCTTGAAGGATCCAAGGTTATAGGAGGGAGAGAACACATGGGCTGGCAAAGCATTCAACTTGTCGATTGTTCTACAGAGAAAAGATGCACCAAACTTTTTGGTCCGACTACCTATTCTGTCGACAAAATGTGAATGCTTCCCCCGACCAGTGCGGGTGTTACGGGTGTGAAAAGACGAGATAGGAACAATATATTAGTCTGTATACTAATATGTGGTAATACTACCCTGGACCGGGCACCACTCTTTGTAAAGTGTGGTCTTACATCCTAGTCTTACCACCTCTATTTACTCTCGCTATACCCGCACAGAGGGCCGACCGCGCAGCTTCAAAGGTAGTGGTGACAAGGAAAATAATTTGTCAAAAAGTTACGCGGTCGCTGTTAGTGTTAAACACAACTTTTATTCATTCAGCCAATGAGTTTCAATAAGCTTGAACTGTTAATGAATAGAGCATCGATTCATAGTGTGCTGAGCGGTCGCAATTTTTATTTTAAAGCTCTCTGGAGGTCAACTGCAAAACGAATTCCATTGTCATTGAGTTTTGCAGTCGGCCAGCAGGTCAGATAAATCATTCGCATTTTATCGAACTAGACTTTGGCGCAGGCTTTCTTTCATTAAAGTCGATGTCTTCATCCCATATAATCTTGGATCATTCTAGTAAACCACGAAATCGGCATTGTGATTGTGTCTAAGGCAGCCATAACCTGAGTCGGTTATTTCGGACGTCCCCTTACATACCATCAGGAAAGTCGTGTTCAGATGTCAAGATATAAAGATATGAGTATTTAACCTATTGAAAATTTTACAATTGATATTTGAATATTTGAGAAACGTGAATGTAGAAATGGCTCAAGCTGCAAGGGTACCCAGTGTCAGCATCGCGATTAGTTATGCAAATAAAGGTGTCAATGGAACTTCTTTAACCAATCTTTAGAATGGACGTCTACCATTCTAAATATTAAAAGTTCCTCCTGTTTTCGTGGTCATCAATTGTAACGTTATTTAACGAAAAAAACGTTTTAAAGTAAAAAAAGAGTAGTAGAGTTTAAAATATGCTATTGTTTCACACGTATGTACTATATCAATCCTACAGAGAAAAACCTAAAATCTAATGATGGCGGATATACCTAATCCGAGTTTGCGCGTACGAAGCTGCGATTACAGCCAATATACGAGTAAAACTACAAACATACATACGAGTACTAATATTCGTGGTATAATCATCTAGAAAAAAAGGGACGTAGGTCAAAAAAGTGAATACTTCAATATAGAGTCATAGAGACATTCCAGTATAGGCTTAATTAAAGTAAAAAATATGATTTATGCCACAATAAAAAAATATTTGATATATATAATTGAATATTTAATTTCGAATACCTATGAATGAATAGATAACATCAAGGAAAATCAAATTGTCGCGCCTTTTTTCCACAGGGATAGGCAGAGACAATAATTTAGAGGAAACAGGCTAAATGATTGACGCTTTGTAATTAATAGTCGTACAATAAGAATCGTAAAAGTAGATGATTTCTCAATTTTTAAGATAAAATCAAATTTTGTTATTTGAGCAAAGAAATACGCATTATCTTACTCGTAGTTGCTCATAATCATATACAGGTAATAATAAAAACAGGACGTAGGCAAAAATATTTTGATTCGTGCGTCGTTATTTTTTTGTAAACAAACGAGTTTGCTAGTTTTCGCAGCTACCAATTTATCGCCAAACATTAAAGTATATTTTTTAAGCAATGTTTTACCTAGGGATTTCCTGACTTTGTAATTTTACTTTAACTATAATGCTGCATGTAATATTAATTTTCATATCCTTCTTTATCACTATAATGTCATATATCGAGCTATAATAAAAAAAAAAACATTTATCAATTTCTCACCAATGCATGTTTATCAAGTAGTATAGTAGTAGCTGTCACCTCTATTAATGGACCGCACTCCAGGTTACATCAGGCGGAATATCGTCATATGTTGAGGCATAATGAAAAAAAAAACTTTAAAGTAAGGATTAAGTTAGGAATTTCCTGGTACTTACATGAAATGTTAATGTGCTTATCCTTACACAAAGATCTGTTATAAGTTATAAAGTATCAAGTGACTAAGTTGCGTTTCTGGAGCAGCCTAAAAGTTGCCGGGTATAGTGGATGTGACTGCCACTTGTAATTATTTAACTGTAGTAGCAGTTGCTTTCATTCATGTGCCGCACTTAACATCAGGTGGAACTTGACATCAAATAAACTACGATTCTATAATGTTATAAGTACGAATTATGAAATAATAAATAAAATAATAACCATGTCCTATACAACATTAAGGCGACGGTGGTGTCATGACAGTGCAATGGTTACACAAACCGAGTGCACGAGTTCGAAACCGGTACCAATGTATCTTTGTTATATGTTCTTTGGTTATCCTGTTTCTATGATACAAGCACTTTTGTAGCTTAGTATAAAAATGTAAAAAATATTCCTACCTATTAAATTTCTTATGGTATATATAAGTTTATAAAGTGTCAAGTAATATGAACTAAATTCACATAACAGTATGAAGTGACAAATAATAACTGTAACTTTTTAGAGTATAAGTCATAAGTGGTACTAATGAGTAACTCGGACATTCACATTTTAATGGAAAATGCCATAAAGGCAACTAACTCAGTGCCAAAGTCAAATGCCATAAGGTGTAGTGGTAGTGCAATGGTCATGAAAACCCTGGTTTAAAACCATTTGCCGGTTACTATGATTTAAGCACGTTTAGTAGCTTAGTATAGAATTGTACAAAAATAATGGAAACGGATCTCATTCGGAAAAGTCCAGTCGTTAAACCTTCAATAAAGTTTCTGTATCTCTAATTAGCCTTAATTTACGAAGTAACTTATATTCATTTAATAAGTTAGTGAAATAGCAGATATTTGGGTAAAAATTTCGCCGAAGTGCGCAACCCGAGGCCAATCCGCGGTCCAATCACAACTAGCGGGCTGAGAGAAAACCAGTCGGGCCTCAGTCAGCATCACGTGCGCGAAGGCGGCGGGCGTGTCTGTTTTACTCGTCGCGCGATATTTACGCGTTCTCGATCATTGTGTTGTGTAGATATAATGTATAAAATCAAACGTGTTACATAGTGGATGTTTCCTTTAATCGTACGTGCCTTTATTATTATTAATTACACGTGGTTTGTAAAAAAGCAGTGGATCGGGATGAGAGGTGAATGCTCGTCACAGCGGCGCCCGACAACTCTCGCTCGCCGGTTTGCTATTGTTTAAGTACTTCGGAATCTTGGTCCTTCCCATCGGATTCCGTTAATATCCGCTTACGAAAATCTTAGAGTATCGAGCGAAAATTAATAAAAATCACGACTCAAAATGAGGGTCTTTATTTCTTATCAATTAAGTAAACAAGATTATATTTGTGACCAGTTTCTAAATATTTATGTAAATTACTAGCGGTGGCATGCGATTGCTTGATAATAATTGACACTTAACTGTAAAAAGACCCACTTTGTTGTAATTGTTGTGTGATCGTTTGGTGTGGTGTCCCCGATTTCGCTTTGAACTAGGTAACGTTTACAATACTATTAACAATGTTAAAATACAGTAAAATTATTATTTTTTATTATCGAGGTCAAACTTTAGCAGACGCATCAGAATTCAACCTATTTTAAAATTGGCATGCGGATCTATTTACAATTGTAATTAACAGTTTCGATCTATTATTCTTTTTTTATAAATAAATTCGTACCTATGTAGGTGGGTGTAAAAGTTCACATTACCGGAAAATGATTTGCATATTCCCAGGTCAAAAGTTGACACGTAACAATGGCGGGAAAAATGTATTGATGCTTATACAGCTGATTAATGATTACTTGTTAATAAAGTGGCATCACAGGAGCACTCTCTGTCTACTTCATTGTGGAGTGAACACTTAACATCGTCCTTGGTAGGCTTGACCCAGTTAGGCGTGTTGCCAACGGAAGGGACCCTGCGCCAAATATACCCGATTCACTGGTTAATTATTATAATGTATGTAAATACTAAATTGTATAATAGGCTAATAAATAACTAATTAAATACCGATTAAATTAAAAGTTAAATTAAGTTTTATTGTAAAGAGAATAAAGTACATTATTATAAAATAAAGTATTTATATTAGATATGTGTAAGATATAGATATAATAAATAGGCACGTACGATTAAAACTACATATTTCCGCAGTCCTAATTCTACTATTAAGTTAATAATAAGATAAAACATCCACTAGTACTTTTATAAAGTGAAATTTGCTAAATTTAAAGTAGTAGTGCAATGATAAGTACTAATAGGTGAGTGGTATAAGTGCGATGTCGGGCGGGCTCTGGGTTTCGATCCTGTTCTGCATTCTGGTGTTACTCGATATTGTACGAGCGCATTACACTCCTACGTGGGCTGTCCATGTTCCTGGGGGGAAAGATGCAGCGGATGCCGTTGCGAGAGATCATGGATTTATTAATCTTGGAGAGGTGAGATCTTTATTTTTTTTCAATATTTATTTAAATTGTGACTCGATATCTGACCTCGGCACTCTTGCTAGTGGTTAGCAAGAGTGCCGACGACTAAAAAAAACGATTCAGTTCACGGCTACCCCAGTCGCCGTCTTTATGCCGGCCAAAGGTGCTTCTTTAATTTTTCCTATATAAACGGTTTTCTGAATAGAATACAAGATAATATAAGATATTTAACTGTAGTAGCAGTCATATCCATTGATGGACTGCACTCCAGCTCAAATCACAATAATAAACATAAACCCCGCTAATAACAGGATAACTATAATAATAAAAACTAATAATTCAGTTATGGAAGTGAAATAAAAAACCATGAAAGGACTTAGGTTTAAATTAGACCGGCATAGTAGATACGACTGCTACTTGCAGTTATGTAACTGTAGTAGCAGTCACCTCCATTCATGGACCGCACTATAGCTTACCATTAGGCAGCCACAATAAAAAAACTAGGTAAAAAATATTTTCCGGTTTAACCCCAGGCCGTTGACCAATGTTGAGTAAATTCCATCTTATTTTTATTACTTATTTAATAATCTAGTATTGGAAAAGGTATGTCAAAATTTATGGAACGAGGCAGACCCAGGAGGGTTTTTTGTCGGAGACATCCTCAAGAAAGTTGGGTTGCCTAGTGCATATAACCATATCGCTTGTATGAAGATAATTGTGGATGTGAAGGAAGCAAGGAAATTGTGTAAGGATCGTGGCAAGTGGCGCTCCATTGTCTCTGCCTATCCCTCTGGGAAGAAGGCGTGACAGTTTGATTGATTGATTATTTTTATTAAAATCCTGACGAAGAGTTTATAATTTCCAATGTAGGTATTTTTATTCTTTTTTTATCAATCTGTTAGATGATAGCGATTTATTAATCAAGTGCACAGATAAGATTAAAAATATATTTTTTTTATCGATAAAGTAGGTTATTAAGTAAAATTTGTCACGAAGCACAGCGGAAATTTGACAGAATTTTAATGAAGGCAGACATGGGCTGGCAAATAATAATATAAATCATTCAATCATTAGCAGAAAATATTTTCGTATATTTTTTGTGCTGACAGATTGGTGTTAGCTGGAGTGGGGTCAACGAATGGAGGTGACTGCTACTACAGTTACATAACTGCAAGTATCAGTCGCATCTACTATGCCGGCCTAATTTTAATCGAGCTCATCCCGAAATGCGACTAAGTCATTTCACGGTCTTATTTCAGTTCCGTGACTGAAGTCTTACAGTCGGTTGTACCAAAAATTATAATTTACGAATTTGTAAAAAGTATCGTATAAGTAAGAGAAAAAAAGGGTTGCACCACTCTTTAATTTCACATTTTACATTTACGTTTAACGGATATTTTATACAGAGCTAAAGGACATCATTCATTTTGGGTTTCTATGTACTACTTTTGTTATTTCTAATGATAAAAACATATTATACATATAAAAGTTAGTTTCGATATAAAATTATTAACAACCCAATTCACGATTTCGTAATAGTAAACGTAATAGTTTTACTTAAGTTAAACTAAATTCGTAAATTGAAACTTTTTTGGTACAACCGGCTGTTAGTTTTTATTATTATAGTTATCGTATTATTAGCAGGGTGTGCTGTGATTTGACATATGACAACACGTCGCATGATGTTAAGCTGGAGTGCAGTCCATGAATAGTGATGACTACTATCTTTATGTAGCATTCACTCCACTTGCCCGCCTAATTGGAACTAGTAACTTACGAGCTGATGCCGAAACGCGACCAAAGCACTATACGGTCTGTATACTTGTAAGTAGTGGTACTAGGGCCTACCACTCTTTAAAATACAACGTTTCAAGGCATTGCAGCCATGCGGTCTTTTAATTTTAATTCATAACCTCGTCTGAATCCCAATTTAAAATCAGGTTTCGTTTTAATTATTAATTTGAATGGCCGGTAGTGTGGTTGAAAAGGAAATCTTTTACCGGCACCTTGACATCAGGAAGTTTCTAAGAATTATATTTCTTGTTTTTAACTTGTTTATTAAAAATACATTATCTGCAGTGATTTTATCTTTATATTATGAATAAACAATGTTTTGTTGTTTTAATAATATTAAAATTAGTAACTCATAACTTTCTTTGAGTTAACTATTGTGCTTGTTTTTAATTTTATTATCTATAATTATTAAATATTTGTTTACAATTCGTATTTTAAGTACTAGTCCATTCACATATAATTGTACAGTATTGTACACATATAATGAGTTCTGTATTCATTTACTCAAAGCCATTTTTTATTGTGAGACGACATCTGCCCTCGACCACTATGGTAAGCAAGAGGAGGTCCAAGAGTGCCGACGACTGAAAATATCGAGACAATTTACGGTTGCCTCAGTTGTCGTCACAATTCAGGCCAAATGTGTTTCTTAACGCATCGGTTGAATGATCCAAGGATTTTCTACTTCTACGTTGGTGGTCATTTGCTTAGTCCACCACTTTTAAGTGGTTAGGATACAAACCGTAAAGTGACTCAGTCGCATTTATGATTCAGCTACATAGACCGCACTCCAGCTTAACATTAATGTCTGGTCGATCCTGGTTCTTATAAATCTCTATGGCGCGGCCGCGGACTGCAGTGTCGTCCTGCACGAAATCAATTTCATACAGATATAAAACAGTAGTGCGATCTGCAGTCGCAACCGGAATCCGCACCTTAATAATAAAAAAGAAATAGTGCAATGAATTATTAAGTAATTATTGCATTTTAAAGGAACTCCTCCCGTTTACAATCCGTGTGTATATTTATTTTGGAAGCGAGCTTCTTGGCGACATGTCGCTTCATATCAAGTTCCCCTTTATACGAAAATAGATGTCCATAAGTAGATGAATTCTTTGTGGTAGTTTAAATAAAAATAAAGCGTACACGCCCACTTATATTTCCTGTTGATTCCTAACATCACTTTGTGAGAGCCTTTTGACAGGTGAAAAGTTAATGTACACTCCGATCGTAACTTTTTTATGGAGGCTCGACACATGACAGCACCCTTATGTTAAGCTGAAGTGCGGTCCATGAATGGAGGCGACTGCTACTATAGCTATATAACTGCAAGTAGCAGTCGCATGCAGTATGCCGGCCTAATTGGAATCGGCAAGTTCTAGATGAGCCTTTCAAAGAGTGGTAGGCAGTGGTACCCAGTCTGTCGATCCGGGTTAGTACAACCACTTACAAGTATACAGACCGTGAAGTGATTTGGTTACGTTTCGGGATCGGCTTGTAAGTCTCCGGTTCCATCTAGGCCGGAATAGTGGATGTGATTGCTACTCACAGTTATTGAATTGTAGTAGCAGTGACATTCATTCATGGACCACACTTCGGCTTAAAAGCGGGGTGCTGTCATATGTCGAGTCACAATAAAAAAAAGACGTAATTACTTTACGGTCTGTATACTTGTAAGTGATGGTATTATTCCGGATAGGCAGACTGGGCAACACTGCCTTCCTTACTTACACAACTCTTTTAATATTAAGATTAATATATATAAATATTACCTTTTCCTTATTTTCTTTCTGTTGGTCCCTAAGGTCGCTATTTATTCGAGAGAATGAAAAGCGAAATTAAATTCGCATTTAAATGACGTTTTAAAATAAATTAAATCGATGAGTCATTATCTATGTATAACAGTCTTCGATCATATATTTACGAGTATAACATTCAATATTCATCAATGATTATTAAATGAATGACAAATATAAACAAGCGTTTCGTAATGACCGCGTTCCATTATGCATCGTCTACTGAGTAAGCAAATAAATTCTAAAAAGCATCATCGATAACAATTGTCAGCATATGCAATATATTGCACCTTATGCTTTATTTTAATAGTAAACTGGCACAGAATGTCTAGCGGCATTAAACTCCCCATAGTGCATGATATTTTTAAATAAACAAAAAAAG
Source organism: Tinea trinotella (assembly GCA_905220615.1). Taxonomy (NCBI): domain Eukaryota; kingdom Metazoa; phylum Arthropoda; class Insecta; order Lepidoptera; family Tineidae; genus Tinea; species Tinea trinotella. The sequence continues at coordinate 6,891,609 of HG992321.1, read as the reverse complement.
ATTACGTCATATATCTATCAGTCATTAATGATTCTTTAATGAATGACATATAAATAAGCATTTCGTAATGACCGCATTCCATTATGCATCGTCTACTGAGTGAGCAAATAAATTATAAAAAGAATTGGAGCATCATCGAAAACAATTATATTGCACCTTATGCTTTATTTTGATCTTTCTGTTAGCCCCTAAAGGTAACTGGCACAGATATTCTAGTGGCATTAAGTTCGCCCTTCTACATAGTGCATAAAGTTTTTTATTTATATACATGTAGATAAGGCTAGTAATAAAAACATAAGAAACAACTCACACGAAAATAGAATTAAAAAAAAACCTAATAAACCCATTATGCTTTGGAGTTAGGGTCCCCAAAGCATCATGCCACATTGGACCTCTAAAGTTTTTAAATAAACAAAAAAAACGATACGTCATGTATCTATCAGTCATCAATGATTCTTGAATGAATGACAAATATAAATAAGCGTTTCGTAATGAACACATTCCATTATGCATCGACTACGTATGATTAATTGCTAAAAAGAATTGGAGCGTCATTGAAAACAATGAATTCGATTAAAAATCAATTGCAGCGGATTCCGTAAGAATGATAAGTTTGCAAAAAAAAAAACTTTGGTCTCTATCGCAGCGGAGCGGAGCGGAGGCCAGACAATGAGAATAGCCGGTAGCTTAGAGTAGTACATACAATAGAGCGAACATTTATCTCTGTGCTAATATGTGGCAATTATTTGGTTTTAAGAGTGGTAGCCAGACAGTTGGTAGTAATTGGTTCACTCTGCCGATTCCGGACAGGTACCACTACTTTTAAGTGTAATATACTGTCGCGTTTTGGGATAAGCTTGAAAGTTGCCGGTCTTAATTAGAACGGCATAGTGGATGCAATTGCTACTTGTAGTTAATTACCTGTTGTAGCAGCCACCTTCGTTCAAGGACTACACTCCAGCTTAACCGTGCTGACATAATGTCGATCCACTAATATTTTAAATAAACGTGGCATAAAAAATAATATTTAAAACAAGGGGTTAAATTAACTAAGTTAATTTAGAATTATTAGGAATAGTATACTTGTCATGGTAAATTGTCATTTTTGCAGATATGGTATTCTCCGTTGACATTTTGCTATTTCAATAGACACTAGCCAACCGACGCGATACCAAATTAGAATATTATTTATTATATGTGTTTGTAGTACATATTTGATCATGCACGCTCTATTTATTTACACTCAAAGTCCGGTTGTCTTTTGTGTGGGGCAATCGTCGCCGGCTTAAACGTCTCCCCTTTGAGGGTAAGAAGGGGGTAATAGAAAGAGGGGCAGCGGGGAAACGGAGCTTCTTTTGTATGTCGACAGTCTTAAGTTGGTATTCCACTGCTGAACACACAGAGGTTACCCACGAGAGAGTGTGGTCCATGAATGCAGGTAACTACTGCTATATTTAAACTATCAGTAATATCCCGACTTACTCAAAAACTTACAAGCTGATCCCGAAATGCGTCTAACTCACTTTACAGTCTGTATACCGTCGGCACCAGTGGGCAGGATCGGCAGACTGGGCATCACTGCCTACCATTCTTTGGCGCTATACCGGCCAAGGGTGCTTTTTACGCATCGCTTAATGAAAGGATCTAAGATTATAGGATAGGGAGAACATATAGGCTACTTACTAAAGTACTCCACTTGTCGATTGTTCTACAAAGAAACTATGCGGTTTTTACTTCGACTGCCGATTCGGTCAACATAATACGGAAGATCCCTTGACTTGTGCAGTAAATAGACGAGGAACAAGGTTAGAGAGCTTCTTATAATATCTTCATTTTAAGCGCACTAAATTTTTTTACTGTTATTTTTCCGTGCGTACTTTATGCAGTGAAACTACGGCTTTATTTCAGGCCAGCCACAAACACACTGCCAACCTCCAGTCGCCTTCGCTAAACTGATTACTTTGACTTAGAATCTAGCAAAAAAGACAAACTACAGTAACGGCACGCTACGATGCCGTTTTGACATTTTACAATAATGATGTGACTATTTTAAATTATTAGCTTGTGTTAAATTTTACGGCTCCACGTCACTATTGACAATAAAGTACAGCAAATATTACTTTAAAGGTAGTTGTAAATTTTCAACAGAACTTCATGAGCCGTCAAACGTCAAAGCGACCATCATACCTTGCTTGCTTGTACTATAGTCTCAGAGATTTAATTTAAAGTTTTGTATTTTCTTGGATTTCTGTCAATAAAATAGTTGATTGAAAGACGTTTACAGCGTAGCGTTTAAATGGATTTATCGAATTGAAAGGAGCTTTAAACGTGTTCAATTAAAGCATTCAATTTATAAGTTAATTTTGTTGTAAAATTGAACAATATAAATTCATTTAAGTACAATTTCTTTACTATAAAGAATAAATGAAATTCTTTAGAAAAAATAAATAAATATTCTAAATGAATATTATATGAAGGGCAAAAGGTCCAAACGGAGATGGCGAGATGACCCACTCCTACAATAGTTCGTGGCGAAAGACCGCAAAATGTCGGGAGTTCTGAAAGAAGGCCTTTGCCAAGCAAGGAGTGTTGACAATTAATAGTTGAATGAATAAACCGAGAGCACGGGTTCGAAACCACTTACCGGTACCAATGTATCGTTGATATATGTACTTTGGTTGTCCAGTTTCTTTGAAAACTATGATATTGTTTTGTAATAGTAAATAAAGATTTTTATTTTATAAACAAATACACTTTGCTTTTTGATCACAGTAACATGTATTGAATATACTCTCAAAACATTAAACCCAAACATCCGTTCGCGAGTATATTGCGCTCCTTATCACTCCCACGGAAGTGCTTACACAAAAGAAGAAACACGTTATGTATTAATAATATAAATATCCGAATATTCAGCTCATTGCCGTCCTAATTATTATAGAAATACAAGGAGCTGACTCTTGTTAAATTTAATGAGGAGTACAATATCATAATCCTATTGTCTTATATACATATATTGCCAAATATAGCTTAAAATCTTGAATCTACAAATTAGGATTACTTTAAATAAGGTATTAAATTTACTTTGCGAAAGGGGAATTTACTCTTAAATCTGCTGTGGGCGGAAATGGATTTTTTTAAGATCGTTTGCCCTTAATCATCATACAATATGACGCACTACTAGGTAAAGTACGAGTGTAGTCCGATTCGTGGCTATCTAGACAGGATTTGGCTACATTTTGATTGCAGGTTTGGATGCTACAATTTTAAGACATGCCGATACGTCTTATTGACTATCTATCTAGTATCTAGTAATAACGACGAAGACCTACAGTCATGACATCCGAAATACGAGTGGGCCAAGAATTTTTTGCCACAAACCTTATCCATCCAACTGCAGAGCGTGCCCTTTCATTGTTTCCTGTATATTTGGTATTAGCCGATTAAAAAATATTCCTATATATTCCTATAGCTTTGACGCCATAATGCCTGTTTAGAATATCTTAGTGAATCGATAATAAATATTTATATTATTCGTGAAACACTCGTAATCAATATAATGGATGGTCTTGCACAAGTATTTAAAACGTTTCTGCTAATGAAAATATCAATAAAACATTTTATAGCTGTGGTAAACAATGTCTTAAATGCTGTAAAATATTTCAATTCCTATAAAAGACGAATCCAATCGAATCGATTCCTTCAATTCAATTTTGTGTTTAATACTAAAGACTGATTGCCTTTTACATTGTAAATAAATTACATCGTAGCTTCGAATGAAGCAGGACAGGAGTTGACAACCGCAATACCTTTTTTGTTCCAACTTTGCCTTACACCTATTAATATAGTCGTCACGAAACTAAACCTAAGTATCCATATTTAAATTAATCCCTCATTCCATAATCATTTAGGTTTATTTTCGAATGTAGTAATAGTGTCGCATAAACTGTTGTGTATAGTAAGTACAGTGGTAAAGTGACTTGTAATCTTAATTTTAGTCAAATATCACTTTAGAAACTAAGTTGGTACCCACAAGGGTCTTAGTACAAAGCTATTAGTGAAAGGGTTCGCTCAAAACAAACCATTTGCAACGATTTTGCAAACACTATCAATCTTCTATTGTTTGGCATCCAAACTACATCTATTATTAAACTTTTATAGCTTAAACATCAAAGTGATTATAAATTTATTTAATATGCATTTTGTATCTATTTAGAATAAGATAAAGACATTCAAGTATTAGGTAAATCAATAAATAATTCATTGATTTGTCAGCTTGATATTGAAAGTTAGATTAAAGTACGCCGTTCAAATAACCAATAAGATAACAAAGTGAAGATTCACGCAATCATTCTGAGCCGTGTCAGTGTTTCCTTGTTCAGACGTTTTACGGCAGCCAATCTCTTCAATACTCAAAAGTTTACTTGCTTCTCTAGCGGAAACTTTTACCTACTGGAGGACAAATAAAATGCTGGCAAGGCAACCTCAAATTGGCAAGACTTCTTTGCATTTTATTGATCGTTCTTTGGAACTACTTTGGTTTGTGCGGAGGAGTTTGGAAAGTTTGAAAACGTTACGTAATCTCATCAACAATTTATGATTGAATTAATGTCTAGAGGGAATAGTGATATGTAAGTAAAATATAAAACATACTTGGGATAATCGTACAAAAATTACATGAATATTAAAAAAGGAAAATCTGAATCATGAAAGCAGGGCTTTTACGCAAAGATAGGAAACACAAGCAATAAAATATCAGATTTGCGAAGCCGATTACGTAATTATATTTTTCTCAATTTTGTGAAATTGTGAACGTATAATTTTTTGTCTACATTTTTTTAGAAGCTTGCTGTCTCGTTGCGGGTCGGCGACTTCAAAGTGATCACGATCGATGACTGCGATTTTTCTTTTATTACATATTGGGTAAAAAGGAAACGGCAGATTGTGTATTCAAAAAGGTTTCCCTTCAAATTTATCTTGGCTCCGTTGACCCGGGAAATTGTCGTCTTAACTTGAGGGAACCATTTATTTGCGTTTAGTCCCAAAACTAGGCCTTGTCTTATATTATGCAAACGAGTTTTCGTTCGGAAGCCGGGATTTGGTCGGTAAATGAAGAGGTACTTCGAATACTTGTCCGAAGGTGTTGAATGGAAGGGTTTATGTTTGCTATTGGTTAAACTTGCTTTAACTACCCTAGGATTAGTTCTGCATATTAAATGAAGATTTTCTGCTCTTACTGAGTCTATTGTTTATTATAACATTCTCTTTAAATATTGTAGTTCTTTATTACTGTTTTAATATTGAATGTTAAAGTTTGAAAACAATTTGTCATACTCAATTTAGTTAATTTACTTGATGGACGGTTTCCAACAAATTGATTATTCCCCTTGTCGTTCTCTGAATGATTACAGATTATACCCGTCTTTGATTAAGCCTTCATTTTCGCTCAATTCACAATATTGTTTTGAATGTACTTTGATACAAGATTCATAGTTAATTTTTTAACGACAAGATGTCTGCAATACATCTTGTCTAATTATTTAAATAGTGGCAGGCCGCCGATCCGGGGTAGTACCACCACTTACAAGTATACAGACCGTGAAGTGATTTAGTCGCGTTTCGGGATCAGCTTGTAATTGGCGGTTCCAACTAGGCCGGCATAGTGGATGTGATTGCTACTCACAGTTATTCAATTGTTGTAGCAGTGATATCTATTCATGGACCACACTCCAGCTTAATATCAGGCGGGGTGCTGTTATATGTCGAGTCACAACAATGCAGTAATGATAATGATAACAATTTCGGTAACGATTGTAGGTATACGAACTGGCCATGCATTTAGCACATACGAATAGTCCTTTTAGTCATTGGTAAATAGGTCTGTGCAATAAGTTTTTTATTGTGACTCGACATATGACAGCACCCCGCTTGATGTTAAGCCGAAGTGTGGTCCATGAATGAATGCCACTGCTACTACAATTCAATAACTGTGAGTAGCAATCACATCCACTATGCCAGCCTAGATGGAACCGGCAACTTACAAGCTGATCCCGAAACGTGACCAAATCACTTCACGGTCTGTATACTTGTAAGTGGTGGTACTACCCCGGATCGGCAGACTGGGTACCACTGCCTACCACTCTTTAAAGTGGTAAAACGAAGGATTTTTGTTACAATGTCCATTCAATAAAAAGTTTTTTTTTTGTTACAAAACTTTTTTTATTAAAATGCGTATTAAATTTATTACACATTATTAAATTACTTCAAAGGCTATTGCTTTATTAATTAGTAAATTTTAACAGTTTAATATTTAATAATTCAGAATGTCATCGTTTATAAGTTTTAACGAGTTTCCAATTTCTATTGAGCATTAATGAATAATGACTTAGACGATTTTCTTTAGAATATTAAATAACCATTTGCTTTGTAAAATAAGTTTATTAATTTTGTTTCAAAGCATTCACGGGGATTATGCAAATTATTTCTATTTAATGTTTATTGTAATTTGTTAATAATTCACAACCTATAAATAATAAAACACGACGACAGAAGCAATCTTAAAGTGAGTTGGTATTTTCAATTGTCTGCGATCTTGCATCTCCCCTTACTTAGCATCAACAAGTCGGGGTTGGGTGTAAACTTAAATACGAACTTGAAACAATAACAAGGTAAAGGACAGGTGTATTATTATTATTATTAGCCTATTTATTTTTCCATGACTCACGACATTTGGTTTTGGCCCACTTCAGTTTGGCGGCTTTTCAGCTACATTGGCAATTTGTGTTTTGGAGCGCAGTATGGTGTTACTTACTAAGCCCCGAGCCTGAACCTCTGGTAATCCGTCAAAGACCAAGTCTTCGCACCATAGGTGAGGAAAGGGAGTATCATAATACAGAATTTTCATACACCCAATCCGCTGATCCGGAGTACTTTTAAGTATACATAACAGACCGTAAAGTGACCTAGTTAAGTTTTAGGATCAGCTAAAAAGTTGCCTGCTCCAAAATAAAGCATAATGGATGCTGCTTTATTTAACTGTGGTATCAGCTGATTTAATTCAAGGACCACATTCCATTAAACATCAGGCGGGGCGCTATCATATGTCGAGCCACAATAAAAAATCTAAACACTACTTAATTAAAAGCTAGATCAAAACAATATAAGGTAATCAGATGAAGCGTGCTATCACTTATTGTAAAATAATATGGAATAAAAGTATACGAATTATATTGTAGTTTTTTACTTTTCCAAACTAAGCTACTAAAAGTGCTTGTATCAAAGAAACAGGACAAGCAAAGTACATATGGCAAAGATACATTAGTACTGTGGTTTTGAACCGGGTTTGCATGACTATTTTACTACTACATCACGGTCCTAATATACAAATTATACAATGTAATTAATATTTTTTTTTCATAGTAACTTGACATGTTGTTAGACCGATGTTAAGCTGGAGTGCGATCCATGAATTAACCTTAACATACTCGAACACCATCTTACTCATAAAACTTCTCAGGATTGAAAACAAGTTTTTTTAATTTCCTAATTGTAGTCGAGATAAAACAAACAAGATCATTGAGAGTTGTTTTAAAATTGTTGTACAGTCAATAACAAAATAAATATTAAATTATTAAGTTAATTTATTATTTTTATTATTATTCAATAAAAAAAGTATATTTGGGTAATTAGTTTTTTTATTATTATTTGGCTCGACATTGATATTACAGGCCTCCTAATTATTATGGACTGCTTAATCGCCTTCATGGACTATTAAGCAGTCCATAAAGGCAATATGCAGCGACTGCTACTACAGTTAGACAATTTCAAATAGCAGACGCATCTGGGATCCGTCCTAGTTGGAACTGATAAGCTGTAACGAGTCAGTTTATTGTATTATTACACGCTTACATATGTTTTTAAATGTACTCTTAGTGTAGACATTTGATAATATTGAAATGACGTTTAGTAAAAACAGTCTCTAGTTTAATAGACGTTACATTTAATGAATTAAATAATTTTTATGCGGCTTATGATCACGTTTTGGTAAATGCTTGTTCAATTTTGTTTAAATAATTAATTATGTTCGCGCAAAATCTAAGTTTTTTTTTATCAATAGGCATTCATAATGTATGTCAAGACATTATTTAATATGTTATTGTTTCTAAAAAGGTCTACGTTACTGACGAAATAATTGTAGTTAAGTAAATTCTATAATATTTATGCTCCTGAGTGTACTTACTACCTGTCCGAGTGAGCCTCTGCTATCCTAATGAAGGTTATTAGTTACCTGGCCCTTGTTTTTTTAAATTTTGTACCCAAAAAGACTACAAAATATTACAATGACGTCTGCCATGTTAATTACAAAAGATACGAATGTCTAGAGGCATTATTATTGAATATTTTTATCATTATTATCGTCACGGTTTTCGTTGGAAAAGGATAAACATTTCTTTGATTGCCACCCACCACGTTCTTGGTGCGATTTTTTTTGTTTTATTGGCTGTGGGGTCTATGAACGCTCTCTGCCTGATGGTAAGTTAAAATGCAATCCAGACACAGGATTAGCCGCTATAATGACGTGGAAAAATAAGGTACAAATCCTTTGAGAATACGAGAAACTCGATCGATCAAACTCTCATCGTGTCTCCAATCGAGTTTTATTAGATCGTTTATGCTGCATCAACTTGGGCTCTCGAAACAACCTCGCGGCAAACATGGTAATTAAATTTGTGACCACAAATCTTTCCCATTGGTAGGGCGATATACATTTTGTGTGTGAGCAGCAATTATTGGACAAACCAAAGATAAGACATAAATTGGAAAACAAGACAGTATTGAGATTACTCGATATTCCTTTGCTAAACGTTGCGATTTTTAGGAAAAATACCCCTCTCCAGAGAATGATTTTTAATCGTGGGGATAAGGGATAATATTATTAAATTCACTACAGAATAGCAGAAGCAATTTGTTTTTATTCATTTAACAATGGAAATACTTGAATAATTTTGGGTTATTGATAGATAACAAGACAAGCTTTAGAATATACATACATGCATATTGTATAAATTACCAGCTTGCTGCTTTAGTGGATGAGTTTTAAAAGGGACGCAATAACCCAGCGGCTGTGTCGGTGTTTTTTTCATCTTCGTGTGTTTATTTTATCTTTCTCGCATCTCTGTTTTGACTTTATAAACTCGTTTAATTGTTTATCTGTGTGGCATTTTATGTTAACATATTTATTTGGGTTTTTACTACTCACAATATTTTATGATTGTAATATTTGTTTAACTATACGTCATTAGCATATTATGAAACTATAGATTGTGTTTTCCCAAAATAAATAAAATCGAGATTTTATGCAAACCAAAAATAGCATTTTATTAGCAATAAGCAAAATTAAGTTCCTTAAAGAAATATTATCCTCACATTTTTAAAAATAATCTATATATCATACGAGTATCTTTATTTGCCCAGCCTACCGAACCGAGGTACTACTTACCACTTTTAAGTGTACAGACCGTAAAGATGAAAGCTGCCGGTTCCTACTTAGTCGGAATAGATGCAGCTACTACTTGCAGTTATTTACCTGTAGCAGTCGCCTTCATTCATGGATCGCACTCTAGTTTAACATCAGGTAGAGTCTAACATATAAGAAACAAAAAAAACATTTGTCCATTAAGACTCCATCTAAAACACAAAACTCATCTTAAGTCTAAGCCGCTGAAAGGAAAAAATCAGCTGAAAAACTTTTATAACAAACTATTTATTATAATTGCTGCATCTTAGTGGTCCTCGCGTTAATTGGAAGAGTAAGAGAGTCTTAAAAAGCAATAAGAAAGGAAATAATAATAAACATCACAAACTGCTTTTGCTGGCTTAAATTTATGCCGTAAAACAGACTATAAGCATTTTAGAGTTCGCATAGGTGGTCAATTAAGTTAAACGCTTTAAATGTAGTCAAAATAATATGCCACATATTTGTTACAGATATTTGGCCGGCTACTTTGGCTTATTAGGTTTAGTATTTTCATTAAGCAAACATTGATTAATGAATTAAACAAATTTTATGCGGCTTGCTATCTAACACCTGGGTCCCAATAATACACAAATTTAAATTCCAAGTCCAGCAAACTGCCAAACCAGATGAGATCGTCAGTTATTTTAGCGAAAAATTTAATTAAATCGGGAACAATAACTGGAACATTGACAGCATCAACCAATAGAACGGCCAACACCTCAATCTCTCCGTGGCCGCGATGGGCTGCTAAGCTCTTGAAACGTCGGATTAAAAAAAAATTAAAATCAACCAAAAATAAACTCGATAGTAAGCCACTAAATAGGTAATTTTGAAATTCCCCTTCCTTACTAAAAGAAAAGTCGAGGTCATAATAATAATAAGGATAGGTATTAAAAACACCGAGAAAATGAAGTCATAACTCGGATTTGTCGATAATGGGCCAACTGGTTATATTTTTTTTAATCTGACCTAGACATGTGAGCCAGGTGAAGTACAAGAGCTCTAAAAACTGAAGAAAAACCACTTATGGTTGCCTCAGTAGGAAGATACAAGTAATTGTAGGACCAGTCGATGATAAAACGCTACAAAAAATAATAATAAGTTAAGTTAATTCTCCTCGTAATAGAATTCCTAGGGTTCCTGTGACAATTGGCCTGATAATTGGACTTAAATAAGCCATCACATTTTTTTAATTGTTTTTAAAGAAGCTACATCTAAAGGTATCTGATCTGTGTGTCATAACAAGGAAAGCTATGTTTTCTATCGCCCTAAAATGAGACATTCGAAGTTTGAAACTTCGAGGCCTGTAAAAACTTGCTACAAACTACCAATAAACCAGAACAGTAGGTGCTTACGTACCAACAGTTTGGTGACTTTGAGAATACCTACTTCTTTTTATTCAGTCTTTTACTATGAATATATTTTCTAACATTGAACAAATATAGATTTCAAAGGTTTCGGTGGTGGTATCGTCAACATCGGTTATTTGCAACCGTGGACGAACCTATTAAATTGTTTGTATCATAAAAACAGGACAACCAAAGTAAATATCAAAGATACATTGGTACCGGTGAGTGGTTTCGAACACGTGCGTTGCGTAACCATTGCACTGCCACTACACCATGGTCGCCTTTATTGTTGTTACTCTTTTTAATAGTTTAAATAAATAAATAGTGGGCATCTAATTAATTGCATAGTAGTTAACCGATCGCATAAAACAATATTGGAGAGCGTCGTAGTCTCTAACTTCAAAGTTCAAATATTTGCCGTCAGCAAACAATATAAGCCCTTCAGAACTCATAATCGGAGTACTTACGAGTTTATTCGTGAATCTGGAGGACAGTAACCCTATATATCTATCGGATATCTGCGGAACTATTTCATTTTCAACTCCCGCCCGGCAGCGAGTGTTTGTTCAGGCAGTAACTTTGTAAATCCCGAATAATTCACGACACTGTGCATTGCCGCCGCTAGTAAAACTTGTAGACATATCGCCCACTTTCAAGGAATGGACAGAGTTATAGACTATAGCAATCTTACGAGAAAGTTTCATGTGAGATTGTTTCGTTTAATTAATTAGGCACTTTCTATGTTTATTTTATTTCAAAATGTTTATTACAGGGTACTTAGATGCATTTTTATTGGTAACATCTTTAGTGTTTATAAAATATATTACAGAGTGGTAGGCAGCCAGTTTATGGCCAGCATACTGATTTTGAAGAGACTCAGCCAAGCCTCGGGATCAACTTAAAAGTTGCCAGCTTCTACTAAGCCATCATAGTGGATGCAACTGCTACTTGCAGTTTAACTGTACTAGAAGTCACCCCCATTAATGGGCTTCACTTTAGTCTAGGTGCTGTTATATGACAAGCCACAATAAAAAAATATATACATATATATTTTTACAAATATGTATAAAAAGCCGTAGGTTTGCTTTATTAAGACAAAACATCTAACCTGGACTTTACTGAGCAAGGGAAGGTTAGGACTAGAAAACCACTTTCCAGAAAGCAGTTGCATAACTATAGTATGTCTCTCCTTTTTCACCCTGATCGGAATTCCTTTTGCATCTTCGAGTTCTAACAATCATATATATCTTGAGAAGCGTAAGGAAAAGCGGAAACTTTTGAAAAACGTAGTGATTGATCGTTATTCCTTCTTTCACCCCGTCCTCCCAACGGTACGAGTATCAACATAAGATGCGATCATTACTTCGACAGGCGCTTTAAAATATTCAACAGTATCATGTCTATTTTTATTATTACTAGATATTTTATAGTTTTGCAGATTTATACTATAGCATATAGTATAGGCTACCGTGGTTGAGTGGTAATGCAATGGTTACGCAAACCGAGAGTTTGACGGGTTTAAAACCACTTGCAGGTACCAATGTATCTTTGATTGGTTGGTTCAAGCTTGGTTCTCCTGTTTCTATGATACAAGCACTTTAGTAGTATAGAAATGTGATTTTAAAAAAATAATAAAAAATAATATGGTCGGCATAGTGAAGACAAGCGACTGAGCAGACAAATTTGGCGTTAGATGTCATGTTCGGTGCATCGTTTCTTTTTAGAACAATCGCTAAGTGAAATGCTTCACCTTTGGGCGACATAGTAACAGCGACTTTGGCAACCATAAACAGAATCGTGTTTTTCAGTCGTCGGCGCTCTTAGACTTTCTCTTGCTCATCACCAGGCAAGTCGAGTACAGAATCTTGAGTGATATTGTAGTATTTTCATGTATTCATTTGACCTTTATATTCGATATTATACGATATAATGAATTCAAACAATTCGATTTGATTTCTGTAATAATTTCCTATAGTAAAAATTGCAACATAAAATAAAGCTGAACTATTTATTTACCTCGTTAAAGAATGTCAACGACCCTCCCTTTAGAACGAATGTGTAGTGTCTACTAGACAAGTCTTTATAAACCGTTTCTTGAATTCTTTCAAAATGTGCTTCTCTCACTAATCTTTTGAATACCTTTGTTCTTTGACCAATAATCTTTTTACCGCCATTTTGTCTCTCAAAGAGGTTCCACATAAAATGGCTTCGCTACTAGATTATGGCATTAAATTTATATTCAATTTTAACATTTTCAACTCAACCTATATTGAAATAAATGCTCTGTAAAAGACTTTTTAAATTTAACGGTCAAAACCTCATTGAATATAAAAATAAATAAACCTTATTTACGTTACTTAAATTGTCACAACTCGATTTCCATAGGGAATTGACGGGAATCAATTTATCCACACAGGTAGAATAGACGAACCGCAACTTTTACGATCTTTCCGCAATATATTGTTAACATCACGTTTTTTTTATTGATAGGCTACATCTGACTTAGATTTCCTTGATGGGAAAGCATAGTGCTGACCACTAAATTAACGGATTCAGTTTACGGTTGCCTCAGTCGTCGTCACTATGCCGGCCTAAGGTGATTTAACATACGACGTTTGAAGGGCTAGTAAACTTACTTGTATACTTCTCTTATAATTTTACGAATAGATAAAGATTCTAGAAAGAATAGATTCTATCTGGTTATTTATTGAACACACCTTTAAGATATATTTATATATATAGTAAGTATATTCTATTTAATAAACATAAAATCAAAATTAAAATTTTAAAGGAACCCCCGAAACGCCTGGAACCACTTTGGTCATATCATCAGCTTTATAGTAATAAACAACATTAGTCATGGCTCAATAGTTATATCCCTTTAATATCCCTTGGATCCTTATGGTGCATCGTCAGATAACTACTCTAGGTCTTCAATTTGATAATGGCCCAGCTAATGGCTCATAGAGAGTAACAATTTTAGTTAAAGCACTATGATATTATCTGTTATTGATTTGCTGATCTGAGAGGATTCATGATCAGATACTCCCGATCTTCAATTTGATAACGGCCCAGCTAAAGGCTTAGTTAAAGCACTACAGTTCTATCTCTTTTTTTGCTGATCAATTGATATCAATTTGCTGATCTGAGAGGATTCATAATGGTGCATCATCAGATTGCCCGGTCTTCAATTTGATGACGGTCCAGCTAAATGCTCTTAGTGAGTAACAATTTTAGTTAAAGCACTATAGTTCTATCTCTTGTTGATTTGCTGATCTGAGAGGATTCATGATGGTGCCTCATCAGATACTCTCGGTCTTTAATTTGATAACGGTCCAGCTAATGGCTCATAGTGAGTAACAATTTTAGTTAAAGCACTATAGGTCCATTTCTTGTTGATTTGCTGATCTGAGAGGATCCATGATCAGATTTTTTAGATCCGGAATGTTTTATTTTATCGCACTAACTTTTCTACACTTAGTTTCCTACCTTCAAGACAAATCTAATAAGTCCAAACTTAGTATACCAAAAAAAAGTTTGAACACATCCAGGATTTCGTCTCCTACCTTCGAGTTCCATCATCAGAGTAGCTCAGTGGTACCAGTTAAAACACACATGTATTTGTTTACGTTTTTATTTCAAATGTTAAGTCACAGATTTGTTTAAAAGTAAAGTAAATACCTATACGGCTGGGAATACAAGTCCGATTTTCCTCTCCGATAGTCCGATCCGATTGTCTGATCAGACAATCGGAAAGCACTCGTGCCATACATTTGTTTGAATACTTAATACACGTCAGATCCGATAGTCGGATCGGATGTCAGAATCGGAAACAACGCCAAGGCGCTTACGATTTTATGGCCGATCCGATTGTCTGAAGGTGCAGTTTTCATACAGAATACAGAAACAAAATAGACGTCCGATTCCTACTTCCGATTTGTAAATAATTTGCTCAGCAATATCGGACGTGTATTCCCAGCCTTATGCGTGTTTAGAACGACAACCCTTGTACGTCGCTATGCGACGAAGATTGTTATTTTATGTCAAATAAATATGCCATTGTTAAAACACGTAAAAAATGTTATAATTTTTCCCCTAAAATATTCAATCAAGGTAATCGATCTAAACTGCAAACCAACCTCGCCATATGAATATTTTAAGGGAAAAATTATAACATTTTTTACGTGTTTTAACAATGGCATATTTATTTGACAAAAAATAACAATCTTCGTCGCATAGCGACGTACAAGGGTTGTCGTTCTAAACAGCGCGTCTAAGATCGCTACCGCAGCTAACAAATCGAGCTGATGACCTTGAAACCCCTGATCAGATCTTCATCAATTGTAGCTAAGAACCATCTCGATCACGTCAGCTTTCAAATGAAACAAACCGCATCGTAATCGGTCCATTCATTTAGGAGCTACGATGCCACAGACAGACACACAGATACACAGAGCCACAGATACACAGATACACAGATACACCGATACACAGATACACAGACAAGTCAAACTTATAACACCCCTCTTTTTGGGTCGGGGGTTAAAAATGGTTATAAAAGCTTATTGGAAACTTTAAAACATCTTCATAATTTTATGTTAAAATATTTATAAAGAGACAGTTTATATCTCTTCTGTAGCATACTCTCGCACTATTTAACTTATAAAATAACAGCGACAAACAAAATCCCTTATCCTAACAAGCTAACAACACATAATTCTTTAGTTTGTGTAGGAAACTGGTGCACGTGTGCCGTACAAGTGCCTGTGACAGCCCCTGCAGCCTTGTCGGTCTCGGGAAATTCTAGTTAATTAATTTTCCGAACTCATAAGCACAGAACTTCCTTACAAAAGCGGTCTAATTAGGTTGTTAGAATCAAACGGAGATTATTTAGGTTATTATATTAAATAGTTAGCGAGCTATTTGTAGTTGTCATGGTGAATTAGATTTAACTCCGACGTAAACACATTTTAGAACTCAATTTGAGTACCTTTAAATATGTATGTTATTGAAACTGGCACACATCGGTTTTGAATAATAAATTGGTTTATATAGTTCTGTGTTCGTCTTAATAAAATGTATTTAAATACTAAAATAGGTTTGTGAATTTGTTATGTATCTGATAATAATACAATAAATACAGTTGATTCTAAAATTAATCAAAATTTTGAGTCTGCCAATTCGGGGTGGTACTCGTACTACCACTTACATTTATACAGACCGTGAAGTGTTTTAGTCGCGTTTTTTAATAAGCTTGTAAATTATCAGTTCCAACTTAGCCGGCATAGTGGATGCGACTGCGACTTACGGTTATTTAACTGAAGTAGTAAATCGCTTTTATTCATGGACCGCACTCCAGCTTAATATCAGGTGGGGTGCTGTCATATGTCGAGCCACAATAGAATAGCTTCGAGCTACAAAATAAAGAATTCACTATTTCAGTCTGCTACATGTGTTTAAGAATGTTTTACTACAATATTATATTATAGTAATTTATAGTTATTGTTTATTCGATTTTATGAGTTTAGTACTCAACTAGATTCAACGGTATTTTGTGACTTTAAATTGTTTGTTATCAGTTATAATATTTATTATACTTTAATCAAATAGCTTGAAGTCAATATTATAGTAAATATAGCATAGGTGGTTATATATTTCGGATTAGAATATGGAATTGTGTTTTAACTAATTTTAAATATAAAATAGATATTGTTAGATAACAAAGGCATCTGTCGATCCAAGATAGTACCACCACAATAAATAAAAATTGTCTCAATAAAAAAAAAATACTACCACCACAATAAAAAAAAACACTTTAAGGTGCTATCCGTGAAGTGATTCGGTCAATATAGAACGTTGTTGGAATTCAGGAGGCATAGTTAGTACATGCGACTTCGACTAGTAGTAATCTTTTTTATTGTGGTTCGACATATAACAGCCTACAGTAGCAGTAGTGCGGGCAACTTTTAATCTGATCCCGAAACGCGACTGAGTCACGGTCTATACACTTCAAAAGAAATTTTCATTCATAAAGAAACGTTACCTTTAAACATCGACTATGAAGATATAGCACGAGATATATTTATTTTATAAATAGTATGAGAATTTGAATAACAATGTGGATGAGTGATGTATGGTAGGCTTTCTTGTGATGTTTATATGCTAATTAAGGATAAGGTCTACCCTGTTGTTTCCTGTCACACCAAAATGTAAATCAGGCCCCTTTCTTGTACCGTAAGCCTCTACTTGATGTATGACTTGAGAATATAATGTAACAAAAACGTAATTAATTATGAAGGAAAATTAAATAGGCTAACATTTTTTCTACTATTTTATTAAAAAAAACATTTTTTTTTATTGAGACGCGACATTTACAGCACCCCGCTTGATGTTAAGCTGGAGTGTAGTCCAGGAATGGATGTCATTGCTACTACAATTCAATAACTGTAAGTAGCAGTCACATCTACTACGCCGGCCTAGTTGTAACCGGCAACTTACAAGTTGATCCCGAAACGCGACCAAATCACTTTACGGTCTGTATACGACAGGCGTGGACAAACGGTTTTGCGATTGGTTTGTTGCGCGTAAAGTCCCGGGTTCGATCCCCGGTCGGAGCAAATTTTGTTTCATAGCTTTTATTTGTAATATTTAATATTAAAAAAAAGGTGGATATTTGCTTCGGGTCTGGTTATCAAAGAGTGGTAGGCAGTGGTACCCAGTCTGCCGATCCGGGGTAGTACCACCACTTACAAGTATACAGACCGTGAAGTAATTTGGTCACGTTTCGGGATCAGCTTGTAAGTTGCCGGTTCCATCTACGCCGGCATAAGTGATGTGATTGCTACTCACAGTTGTTGAATTGTATTAGCAGTGACATTCATTCATGGACCACACTTAGGCTTAACATCAAGCGGGGTGCTGTCATATGTCGAGTCACAATAAAAAAAAACTGTAAGTGGCAGTACTACCCCGGGTCGGCAGACTGGGTACCACTGCCTCCACTCCCAAATAATTTTAATTATATTAGTGCGTTTCTATCTACAGTTTTAATATCTTTAGTTTTCTGTCATTATATATCTCCACTCGCTTCTGATAAATAAAAATCTTTCGTCAATCTTTTAATGTCCCCTTCCCAATATTAACAACTTCATCACTGCATCTTCTCAATCTTTATCACTACATCTTATCTTTGAAATCA
Source organism: Tinea trinotella (assembly GCA_905220615.1). NCBI lineage: Eukaryota > Metazoa > Arthropoda > Insecta > Lepidoptera > Tineidae > Tinea > Tinea trinotella. The sequence continues at coordinate 6,873,545 of HG992321.1, read as the reverse complement.
CATTTATTACGCATTACTGTATGCTTTATTCGCAATCGTTACCCTTGCACTTCTTAATGACTGAATTTCTACAGCATTAATTCTACTTTTATGCTTCTTCTGCCATACCCAGCATTCACTTCCATTCATTAACGTAAAAACAAGCACCGCATTGTATTTATTAATGATTATTAGAAAACGAATATCTTCATTAGCCTTGTATCATTACTGTTAATAGCTGTTTGCATTTCTACAGCATTAATTCTACGTTCATGCTTCTGCCATACCCAGCATTCACTTCCATTCTTTAATGTAAGAACAAGCACCGCATTGTTTATTATTATTAGAAAACTAATATCTTCATTAGCCTTGTATCATTACTGTTAATAGCTGTTTAGGTTCGTGCATGAAGCGTAAATAATTCTTACGTATTTTAAGAATTCGTGTTATTTTTAATGATACTTTGTCCCACTTCTTGTGTTCTATTTAGATGCAGACAAAACACAAAATGATTTATTTATGCGCTAAATTTATGCAATTATATCGTTATGTATCAAAACGACATAAAAATAACACTTACTTTAGTGCCCATAACTATAAAGTATAATAGTATGAAGAGAATTGTGGATGTGAAGGAAGCGAGGGACTTGTGTCAGAATCGTGGCAAGTGGCGCTCCATTGTCTCTGCCCATCTCTGTGGAAAAAGGCGTAACAATTTGATTGATTAATTGCTTTAGCTTTCATCATTAAGAGTAGTGGCAGACAGTTGGTGCTCATTTGGATCCGTGGTAGTACCATTACTTACAAGTATACAGACAGTGAAGTGTTGCCGATTGCAATAGACTGGCATAGTAGATACGACTGCTGCTTGCTATTATCTAACAGTAGTAGCTGTCGCCTCCATTCATGGACTGCTACTAGCTTAACATCAGGGAGGGGGTCATATGTTGAGTTAATATTGTTCTCTATTGGTTGCCTGGAAGAGATCGCTATTTCAAGATACAATTTTCATTTTACAGAGTACATCTATCTAAAAATCTAAATGTAACTATTTTTGCAAATCTTAAATGAAACTGGTCCCTATGTCACATGATTCTCCTAGCTTAGGGTCAAGTGTAACTCAACTTTAAAAAAAAATAGTTGTCAGAGCTCATGATATGACTTGATTTTTATAAAAAAAATCTCATCTCAACTCATAAGAAGTCTGAGCGCGCCGATCACCTAAAAATCTACTCGCGGTTGCCTAAATTGTCGTCACTAGTGATAAAAGCGTCAGTAGTGATAAAATGAAATAACATTTATAGAAAACTAGCGGACCTGACAAACGGTGTCCTATTCGAGAGTGAAAAAAGCGGGATTGTCAATCTAAAACCTTAACCATTTAAACATACACAAAATCGATTCAGCGGTTTGGGAGAAGTCCAGTCACACACAAACTGACAGAAGAACACAGATAACAAAAATAACACAGGTAGTTAAAATAACACAGATAATAATTGTATAGAAATATCATATTCGTTGAATATTGTTGGAAATCTTATAGGCAATATGCTAAGTGGCAATATTGCATTGAAAGCCATCGTCCACTCGTGACCTGTTTTGTAAGCTTTGCTTGAGTGGGGTACATAAACGATAAAGCTCTTTGTATTGTCTTGGCCATATCCTACCTCAGTCTAAAGTTAAGCCCTTAATATAACGTTGATAATATTACATAGAAATATCTACAATAATAAATTATAGATCATTTTGTTTTTTAATTACGTGGCTTTACACATAACAAAAAAAACAAGCAAAATGAATTATTGTCCATAGAAATATAGCACTTAAATTTTCTATAAAACAACTTTCTATAAAACAAAATTATGGCGTGATAATTTGATTGATTGATTGACATTTATCTTGTAATTAAACTCTTGTAATCGCCTGTTACTTGGAAACAAGTGAATTTTTGAAATTTTAATAATATCGTTAGAAATATCTAAAACCGTGTATAAATAACTAATTCGACTTAATAATAAGCGATTTTGAAACATTCAAATAAAAAACACCACAAAACATCATTACAAACTAAAAAACAAAAGAAATAAACAAAATGGTCACGCCTTTTTCCCACAGGAATAGGCAGAGACAATGGAGCGCAATTCGCCACAATCCTGACACAACTCCCTTGCTTCCCTTACATTAACAAATACACTACATTATATTCTTTGGACGGCATAGTGATGGCGAATGAGGCAACCGTAAAATGAGAAGGGTTTTCCGCGCTCTCCAGTTGCTTAGCATCACGCAAGCCGATATGAAATTTAAAACTAATTAAAAAAAAGGTTATTTTCATAGAACAAATGCACAAAGGAGGTCATGATTTAGACAACCAATCGGTTCCTCGTTGTGTGCTGCAAATACCAAGCAAAAATAGAAATTGCGCCGTCTGGTATTGTTCTTGTAACCAAACAGAGAATATCCAACAAAGAAATACATGGTTGAAACGAGTCTTTCGTATTTTCCGAGCGCACATCCTGACCTTTCTTCCGTCACTATATTCAAGAATTTTATAGTTTTATTTATGCAGATTTTTAAATGGATTTTTATCCTTGTTATTTGGATGTTGCTATGTTGTTGATGTTCGTAATGATAATAAAGGCTGTTTGGAGGGGTTTTTCCATCAATGACTTGAGAGTTTAGATATTCTTATCCGTAGAATCCTACTATTATTATAAATGTGAATGTGAGTTTGTTTGTTACGTTTTCACACAACAACCGATCATCATGAAACTTTAGTGGCCGGCACTCTTGGACCCCCATCATGCATACCAACAGGCAGGTTGAAGTCAGATGACGAGTCTGTCGAGTCACAATTAAAAAAAAGAAGTTGAACCAGGATCGTGGAAAGTAGATCTCCGTTGTCTGAGTTCTTTAAAATTATGGAGTCCTTAGTGTCTATAACCAAAGAGCGTGTATAAAGAGACCCATGGATGTGAAGGAAGCAAGATAGTGTCAGGAATGTTAAAAGTGAAGCTTCGTTGTCTTTGCCTATCACAGCGGGATAGGCGTGGAATTAAGGCGTGACAATTAAGTGAAACTATTATACTTAGCTACAAAAGCTTCTGGAAAAGCTCAGAGTCGCTCAGCGGGCAATGGAGAGAGCTATGCTTAGTGTTTCTTTGCGCGATAGAATCCGGAACGAGGATATTTGCCAAAGAACCAAAGTTACCGAAATAGCCTTAGAATTCTCAAGCTGATGTGGCAATGGGCTGGCCACATCGCTCGAAGAACCGACAACCGATGGGAAAGAAAGGTTCTAGAGTGGAGACCACGAACTGGAAGACGCAGCGTAGGTAGGCCTCCCACTAGGTGGACTGACGACATAGTGAAAGTCACAGGTAACCGGTGGATGCAACTGGCATCTTGTCGTTCGGCGTTCTAAGGGGGAGGCCTATGTTCAGAAGTGGATGCCTTCTGGCTGATGATGATGACTTAACTACATTAAGCAGCTACTTATATGAATCAAATTTAATTGCTGTTAGTGTTGTGTTTGTTAAGTGTTCCATATATGTCTGTTGTGTTTGTAATTAAACTCAATAATTCCGGGAATTGTTCTTAGACGCCCTTTGCCTTGCTAAAATTAGTAGGTTTCCCATTTGTTATGTTTACCTTTGTTTACGCAACGATAGAAACAAGCGCATATTAAGTGGTTTGAGGTTTCGAAGTAGCTCTCTGTTATCGATTTATAGGTTAATTTCTATGGAAATTAGAACGTGGAAGTATTAATAAAACACCCTTACAAAACTGACAATAAAATATCTAACATCCTTAATTGTTTTTTATTATTTTGTTACGACATATGCGATCCGACACTTATAAATGCCTTTAAGCTGAAGTCGCATCCATTAAGTAGGCTGAATTATGTCTACTTTCAAGTTGATCCTGAAACGCGACTCGGTTTCAGGATTTCGGTTTCAGGAAAAAGGTTCTCGGTTAGTAGACTAAGATTTACCCGGTCTACCGCTTGTTCGGTCTTTCTACTACTCTTAATTAATATTTGTATAGAAAAAGAAAAAAGTTTAAGGGTTGTAAAATTTTGCTTCTACCCTCGTTTAAAAGAGCTCATTAAAACAAAGCGAAAAATTGCCTCTCCAAGCATATTTTACCCACATTTTTTGCACAATTTCAATATTTGTTTGAGAGGGAATTCTACAGAATTCGTATTACTTTCTTTTTTTATTGTGACTCGACATATGACAGCATCCTGTCTTTTGTTAAACTAAAGTGCGGTCCATGAACAGAGTCGATGCTTCTATATCTACAAGTATCAGTCGTATCCACTATGCTGGCCTAGTTAAAACTGATAACTTTTAAGTTGATCCCGAAACACGCTTACATACAAGTACCCCGGTTTGGCAGACTGGACAAATGACCACCAACTGTTTGACTACTTTTCATACTATTATAGTAACGATAGCGGTTTTGATGCTTAAATACTGTTAAAATTTCAACAGGATGTGGTTTTTAATGACCGACATAACAGAGGAATCAAATCGTGTTCCAAATTGGAGCAACAAAAAGAACGTCTGACTTTATAGTAGAGGAAGGGAAGGTAAGGCAGGCAGCGTCTCGCGGGTTTTTAACAGTTTCGGTAGTAAAGTAGCTTACATAAAAGTAATAAACAAATAAACACTTTTTAGTATAATTTTAAAAGTAGGTATGCACAATGTACATTGGCAAACATTAATGCCTTGAGTAATATCTACATATCAGCTAATATTTGTACATTTGTGCGTTGACTGGCTAAATCCAAATAATTAATTTTAAATAAAATAATAATATCCAATTTAAAATTTAAAATAAACGAAAAAATATTATGAAAACAGTTCGTACATCTGTCTAATAAAATACATAAATAATGTGGTATATACCTAAAAGCACTAAATACAAAATACACAAAATAAGTATGAAGAGAATTGTGGATGTGAAGGAAGCAAGGGAGCTGTGTAAGGATCGTGGTAAGTGGCGCTCCATTGTCTCTGCCTATCCCTATGGGAAAAAGGCGTGACAATTTGATTGATTGAAGTATGAGTTCGTCTCTTTTAAAACCTTTGTCCACTGAAACACATCTTCCCCTTTGATAGAAGCGTATATAAGTATCTCCTGTTACACAACAATCTAGGTGATTTATCTTTTACTACCAAGGCTGGTTGGTGTAAGGAGTGGAGTCTACTAACGTAAGGTCTATATGGGCAGACATTTTCTTAGTTCTAGAATTCTCTATTTCTTATTTGTTTAAATTATATTTGCACGTTGAAGTGGGACTATAGTATGCTGGATCATAGCTTACATTCAGTGAGGTTAAAGTATGTAAGGTTGCGGCCGTAGACTAACGAAGTGGCGCCGAGTGTTCCTCTCAAAGGACGTAGGAGGTGCTTTCAAACGGTCCACGGAGGACGCTTGTGTAGGTAACGACCTCTTTCGAAAGGAAAAATACTTTAAACAAGATACTATCCCAGTTATACTATCATTTTATTTGTATAAATTTGTATATTATAGAATCTCTTACGACTTAGAAGAGAACGGCTCCGATCGAGTAGGAATAATTTAAAATATTTTACAAATAAAGGTCTATTTTTATATTTATACTAAGATACTAAATGTGCTTGTATCATAGACATTTAATATAATTATGTAATATTACAAATAAAAGCTACAAACTGTTATACATGCATACATATGTAGATATATAACAGTAATAAATATGTCTAAAATGTACAATACAATAATTATAATATATATTTAAATAAATATTAACTACAGCTTAAAGGCAAGTTTAAAATACCTATGTAATTAAGATATAATATCTTGATATACATTAAGATTTTTATGATAAGAAAATTTCCTTAACATATCTTCGTTTACCTAAACAAAAATTTAACAATGAAGGTAATGATATAATCATTGTGCATCTTCATAAAGATACCAAGATAAGGTTGTAATCATAATATGGGATACGGGCATCGATCATATATTTTTAAATATTGTATGATCGTAAATATATGATCCAAGGATACGGGTAACTAAATCTGTACTAAGTGACTTGCTTAAATTAAAAGATTTGTAATGAATTACAAGTACTAAGAGGCTGGTTTGGTAATGAAATGGTTTGTTTAAAATTAAATTGTGTAAATTGTAATTGAATTTAGAAGTTCTTAATGTTGGTATTTTATTATTTTATAATATTTTAAATGGCAACATGCACGAATTTTATTTTCAAAAAAGCCCTATTTCGTGATATTTATACATTTAATTTCTCGAAGATTCTGTCAGTCATATAGTATAATAGGGTAAAAAAGTTGCTATATAGATTTTTGAATTTTACTGAACAATAGTTTTTTTTAAATAACATCATTCTTTTATCATGAAGAATTATATTATATATTACCGAATTATATACAATTATAAACTATTGCACTGATACATAAAAATCTGATATAGAAGTTTCATATTTTTAAAATTTTTAATTATTAAACCTAGTATAAATAAATATATCTAAGCATTTTAAAAATACATTTATTAGTAGTAGATTATTTTGTATTTTTTTTATTGAGACTCGACATCTGACCTCGACTTGCCAGGTCAAAAAATCGATTTACAGTTTACGCTTACCTCAGTCGCTCTCACTATACCGGTCAAAATAAGATTCAATACATTCTAAAAACAAATGAAACACATTTAAAATATGTTTAGAAATTATTTTAGCTTTAAAACATGACTCATGCCTGCCTTAAAAGCCCGGTCTTATTTTTGCTCGTACACGTCATCAGAGACACCGGATGTCCCTAAGTGGTCGTCTCTTCTTATCATCAGGGTTATATGGACTGCAAAACTGATAACTTCTTCATAACCCTATAATGGATCGTTATATGTCACTACAAAAAATGATGCGCGATATACTTTTGTGTACATTTTTTTTATATCATTGTCTATTTATAAACCGTGTAAAGAGTACCACCACCTTACAAGTATACAGACCTTGAAGTGACGTAGTAGCGTTGCGGAATCAGCTTGAAAGTTGCCAGTTCCAACTGGGCCGGCATAATGAACGAAATTGCTACTTGCTATTATTTAACTGTAGTAGCAGTGACCTTTATGGGCCCCGCCTGATGTCAGGCACTCCAGTCTAACATCAGGCGAGGTGCTCATGTCAAGTCAAAAAGTTAGAATATTGATTGTTAGCAAGGGAACATCGTTTTTCTTCGGTCGGTCGTATTTTTCATTTCTATACTAAGCTACTAAAGTGCTTTATTCAGTGCTTTATTATTTATTCATACATTTTTATTTACTATACCTATTTTATTCATCGGCTTTTTACAAATTTTATGCGGCTTACTACCGCGTTTATTTTGGGAGACTCCGTGACCACGATAGCTGCATAGCTCTCGAAACGACGAAATAATAAAAAAATGTAATCAAAATTAAAATTAACGCGATAGTAAACCACATAAAATTTGTTTAATTCATTATTCAATGTTCGCTCAAAATCTGAGAAAATACTTTATATTTCAGTATTATATCTTTTATTTCGCTAAACTGTGACTACGCAGATTTTTTTTATTGTGACACGACATCTGACCTCGACTCGCCTGATGATAAGCAAGAGGAGGTCCAAGAGTATAAGGCTTTAGCGATTTTGAATAATATTTGCTAAATAAAGAAGTAAACTAATGAACTGATACTAAGAAATGAAACTGGTTTCTATAAATAAGTTTATTTTGAAAACTGAGAATTTTCTCGTTAATAACAAATTACATAAGGCACTAATTATTTTTTGTTTATTTGTTTCAGGTAATTAACACGTGTTTTATTTAAAAAGGATGCTTTAGACATTAAAAATAAAAATAAAAAATTAAAGTAAAAAATGTATGAATAAATACTTTTTATTGTTAATTCCACGCCTCGGTAAGTATTAGGTTTTTTATTAAACTAGATCGATCTTGGTCTAGTATCTAAAACTACTTGACGGTACTAACAATGTATTTTGGATTGTACATTAGTCGTCTTGTTTTTTATGACACAAGCACGCTACTAAACTTAGTAACATGTGTAAGAATAAGAAATTAATAAAATATATTTGTCAAGTACCTATATTTGTTTTAAATAAAAAGTAAATAATGCAGAAAATAAAAAAGTGCCATAGTGCAAAATAAGTGGACAGTTTTTGTTGAAGCACTAACCGGTCATCGAGCGTTAAAATGTTGGCGTTTCGCGGATCTACCTGTCACGGCCAAGCCTCCCACAAGGCTTTTTTTGTTCCAACAAATTACATTTTGTAGGGTGAGTGAAGATCGCAAAAACAAATATTTTTACCTGTTCCATATTATGCACCTAAAGTAATATTTTACTATTCGTTTTAATCATTAAGTCGAAGATATTATATTTTAGTAAGGAAATAATTGTTGAGAATGATTGAGGAGTTTATAAAAAGCTCGAAAAGCTTTTGATGAAGTTACTTGAAGAGCAATGACTTCTCTTAAGATTGGGCCGGCATAGTGGATGCGACAGCTACTTTTATTTTGCAGAACTGTAGTAGCAGCCCATTCGTGAACCGCGCTCCAGCTTAACATCAGGCGGGGTGTTGTCATATACAAAATAATTAAAAATATTTAGGTTAGGAAATACGAAAATATAGTTTCGTACAAAGGCGAGCGAGTGTTATTATTGTGTTATAGAAATAGACTGACTGGTCTGGAATTTCTTATCATAAAGTTCATTCATTCTTAACAGGAAGAATAAGAATCTTGAAAATTCACTGTCCACTTTAATTTATATTTTACGTGATACGGTAGCAGGTCAACGATTTTCATACACACGTGCTTAGATGAGCATGAATTTGGGCACCAGGGACAAAATACACAAATTGTAACAACGTGAAATTGTCACGTGTAGTGTCGAAAATAAAGGTTAAAATTGAATGGCAAAATTAAGAACTGTGAGTCGAGGAAACGAAGCAAACTTTAGTAAAGAACGTGGCCTGTTTTCCTTATTTTCCTTTCGTTCGGAGCTCGTTTTAAATACATACCTGCATTATTAAAACATTTCGCAATATATAACCCTTCTTAAAATAGTATAATGCTAAATATTTTATAATAAACAATATTCAAAATAAACTTTATTATTAAAAGTAGTTGTTGGCAATTAGTAGTTTTGTCTCGCAATAATAACTTACTCTTAGAAGTTCGATGTTTAATATTTCATTAAAGTTTCAACGACAAGATCTGAAATAATGGAAATGAATAAACTTATTTTGTTGTCAATTTAATAAATAAAACATTAAATTTGAAGAGTGTTAGGCAGTGGTACCAAGTCTGCCGATCCGGGGTAGTACCACCACTTACAAGTATACAGACCGTGAAGTGATTTGGTCACTTTTCGGGATCAGCTTGTGAGTTGCCGGTTACAAGCTGTTAGGCCGGCATAGTGGATGTGACTGCTACTCACAGTTATTGAATTGTAGTAGCAGTGATATTTATTCATGGACCCCACTCCAGCCTAACATCAAGCGGGGTGCTGTCATATGTCGAGTTACAATAAAAAAAAACTTTTTAATTTACATTGTCAATTAAGAAAGAATATAAGTATTCTGTTTTGTGCATTAAGGACTTTAGTCTGTTTGTGTTTTTTTTTGTAAATAATAATTAATGGCTAATGGCAGTCTGAGGTAATAACAATCAACTATCTTAGTATTTTCTTAGATTTTACGCGAATATTGATTAAAAAAATTAACTAATTTTATGAGGCTTACCATCGCGTTTATTTTGGTTTTGGTTTTGATTTTACATTTTTTTATTTTTTTCTCTCCGTAACCACAAAGCTTAAAACGTCGGAATAATAATAATAAAAAAACGAAATAAATGCGATAGTAAGCCGCATAAAATTTGTTTAATTCATTAATCAACAATCTTCCTACCACTCTTAAGGTTCAGGTTCATAACCGGTCACGAAAGCAGATTTTTTGCTGTTTTTCTTTGTATTACCAATAAGAAACATGAATACTCATAATAACTTAATTCTATTAAGGTTTATATTCCATTATATTCTAGTAAGAAAATATTTGTTTCATAACTTTTTAGGGTTATACTAAAAACTGAAACTTTTTTTTCATTAAACCCATACCTGTGGGGTATCGATGAATACGTCTTCAAAAATGATACTATTCAGTTAAGCAAAAAAATATTTCTAATATCATTTTTTGCTAAACTGAATAGTTTGCGCGACACTTTCAAAGTGGTAAAATGTGTCCCCTCATGTAACTTCTATAATAAGAGAATGATAAAACTAAAAAAAATATGATGTACATTGGAAAACTATGCAAACTTCCACCGAAAATTGGTTTGAACGAGATCTAGTAAGTAGTTTTTTTTAATACGCAATAAATCGTAAACCGCATTTAACCTTTCATTCAATACCTTTTTCATAGTTGGTTATGAAAGCTAGTTATGAACCTGGATCAAACCGTAAGTTATGTAGCTTAATATGGACATGTATAAATAAACATACAAAAAATTATCTAAACCCTCAGCAGATTTCCGTCATTTTTAGAATGATGAATGATATCGTTATTATGAATGATATTAGTAAGATCCACATGTGTCTTTTTATATTTTTTTCTTCTCTTATTGTAGGACATTAAACCGCGCACAAGCCCACCTCGGACGAGTCTTTGATCGTCGTTTTTTTACGATTCACTGAATTTATTTTTATTGTCGGCTTTATTGTTGGGTTACCCTTACAACTTGTCAGCGCCTTATTTATTTTTTATTATTAAATATGTCATACATTTTAATTATAAATTGTTTTAGACTATCATACATTACGAGTATTTATATTTTTTATTATGAGATGGTAGGCAGTGGTGCCGATCCAATATAGTACCACCACTTACAAGTATGTATACTTTAAGTGACTTAATGGCGTTTCAGGATCAGGGCCAAAACAACCTTTATTCATTCATTCATGAGTTTCAATGAGCTTGAACTGTTAATGAAAATGAACATTGATTCTTAGTGTTTTTTTTATTTTTTTTTTATTGTGACTCGACATATGACAGCACCCCGCTTGATGTTAAGCCAAAGTGAGATCCATGAATGAATGTCACTGCTACTACAATTCAATAACTGTGAGTAGCAATCACATCCACTATGCCGGCCTAGATGGAACCGGCAACTTACAAGCTGATCCCGAAACGTGACCAAATCACTTCACGGTCTGTATACTTGTAAGTGGTGGTACTACCCCGGATCGGCAGACTGGGTACCACTGCCTACCACTCTTAAAAGTGTGTTGCGCGGTCGAAATTTTAATTTTAATTTAAAATTAAAATTTAATTTTGGTCAGCCCGCAGCTTTTAAGTTGCCAATTCTAACTACGCCGGCATAGTGGATGCGACTCCTACGTGCAAGTTTTATTTATTTTATTTACATTTCTATACTAAGCTGTATAATAGAAACAGGACAACCAATGTACATTGGTACCGGTGGGTGTTTTTGAACTCGTGCTCTCGGTTTGTGTAACCATAGCACTGCAACTACACCACGGTCGCCTTTATTTTAATGTAGTAGGTTTCGCTTCAAATATACATATATACTCGTATATAAAACGTGGAAAGAGCGTTCTATATTCTCTGCCTATTCCTGTGGATATAATAGCTGTGATAATGTTTCATATGACCGTATAATATCGGTCCTCTGCTTATTCGCTGAATGATAGTGCAATTGATTATTATGTACTTATAGTTGTAATTTATGAATAATTCGATGTCATTGACCAATTGAACAGTATGAGTAGAGTATAATGACCGCAGACGTAATGTATAGACGTTCAAAATATAATCAGCGATTGGTGCATTTTTTTATTGTGACTCGTGTCCTTTACTTGCCTTTTAGCAAGCAAGGTGAGGGCCAAAAGCGACGTTTGATTGGTGAAAAAAGAAAAAGATTGTTTGTGACTTGAGCCCTTGAGCCAGACCTCGACTTACCTGGTGGCAAGCAAGCAAGCGTCGACGACTATAAAACTATTTGTTTGCCTTAGTCTCCGTCACTATTTAATTCTCTAACGCTAAATCTATTTTTTTTTACACATTTGTATACAATTTGTTTACATTTACATTTTTTTTACAAACTGGTCGACCAAATATAATAAGTCTGTATAAAAATACTTTTGTTCCAAGATTCTTGTAGAAAATTGGACATATTATATTTCTCTATTTGTTACGCTTATGGTAAAGTTAATTGTATGTCCTTGAACTTACACTAATTGAAAAGTTTTGTAATATCATAGTATAGAAAAGGAACAGTAGTTTTTATTTATTGTGACGCTGACATCTGATGTAAGCCTTATGGTAAGCAATGGCAGGTCCAAAAGTACCGGGCGGCGTCTAAAAAAATACACAGTTTACGATTATCTTAGTCACCACCAGAGTTGATTTTTCACCCTTTTCTTAAAGAATCCAAGGTTATAAGATAAAATACACATAGGATGGTAAAGCAGTCCACTTGTCTCCACAAAAAATAAATCACGTGCCAAATTATCTAGTTCGGCTGACGAATAGCAATATGGTCTACATATAAGAAGCCTCGAATTCTCAGCAGTCCTTAGCACACGCCAGGATGACTGTCATGTTCCTGGGTCCACGTACTATATTCCTGCGTAATACCAAACGAATAGTATAAGCATTGGATAAACATACCATTGGCCTAATTTAACTTAAAGTCCAGTTAATAATCATTTGATTCTGTTACAAATTTCAAAGTTTCAACCTTGTCGTTATTACTGTAAAACGAGGATTCTTAAATTAATAGTTTTATCAGAACAGAGAAAGTTCGATTTACTAAAATTCACCGTCAACTTTGGTATTATTAAAAGTTTTCTAATGAACAATTATAATTAATATCTACATTTCATTTAATACATTTTAAACTTTATTGTATTATATTTAAAATTAGCTGACTTAATGCCGCTAAGCATTATCTATCATCTGATTAGTGTTATGGTGCGATTCGCGCGGCCGCAGACTGTAGTGTTGCTTTCATACAGATTCATACACACCAGCAGTGCAGTCTGCAGGCGCAGTCAGAAGTCTGCGGTCTGCAGTCGGAAAAGTGCAATAAAGATTAAGAACAAAACAAAAAATGGTAAATTAAGGTAAAATAGCTAAGTTAATTTAATATTTTAAAAAAAGTGGTAGGCAGTCGTGTCCCTTCTGCCGATCTGGGGTAGTACCATCACTAACAAGTATACAGACTGTGACTTAGTCGCGTTTCGGGATTACCGGCATAGTGGTTGTGACTGTTACACCTAAACTATTCAACACCTCCATTAATGGACTGCGCTCCAGCTTAACACCTCCGCCGAAGTGCTGTCATATGTCGAGTGACTCGAATCATGTCGAGGTACTACCCCGAATCTGCAGACTGGGCACCGCTGCCTAACTCTTTAAATGCAATTGTGTTTGGCTAATTACCTGGTCTTATTTTTTTCTTGAATTATGTGTAAAACAATCGCGTAAATTTAAAACAACATACATTCTGTTCGCTGAAACCCGAACTTTTCCTATAGATCATTTGAAAAAGTAGAGCAATCCTAACTACAAGTACAAATCATTTGTAAAACATGTTCATTGAACTTTGAAGCTTAAGGAAGCGTCTTAAGACTTTAAATGGATTGGAAAAGTTAAGGATTGTTATAACTGTGTGAACAGACTTGAACATTATTCAGTAATAGATGAAAGCAATAATTTAGGCGAGAAACACCTGTTCTGCAAACATGTGTTGTTCGCTGATACGTGAAAATTTACGTTAGTACTTCAACAAATGACGGTGATTGGCTATAAATGATGACTGTCGTTATTTTACTGCGATTTTATTGGTTAATGATATAACTTTATTAAATAGGGAAGACTCGCATAATGTGACCTTATTGGAACGAAAGAGAATCTTAAAGGTATGGTGGCTCTCAATTGGATCTAATCCAACTTTAAATAAATCCAGATTTATTTGAAAGTTGGATTAGATCCGATTGAGAACCACTGTCAAAACAAACAAACGCAGTATACTTTATAGCAATAAAGTATATTGCGTCCATAAATTTTAAGAATTACCACCACTCTGTAGATCTAGGGTAGTGCCACCACTTACACTATGTCGCGTTTCGGGATCAGATTGTAAGTTGCCGGTTACAACTAGGCCGGCATAGTGGATGCGATTGCTACTTGTAGTTACCAGGAGGAGTGCTGTTATATTTCTAGCCATAAATTAATATTTATATTAAATAAATAATAGTGCATTCATAATAGTTTTGAATCATCCAAAACCTTGATTCTCACATATTATGTTTGTGTTGGATACAAATACATTCATGTTTTACTCGTGCATTGTTTTTTTTATTGTGGCTTAACATTGGTTTAATATGCAATATAATTGATAATTTATTTGACAGTATAATAAATATTATATTCTAGTATTGAAACTCAAACAATATTTTGTTATTATAATTTTGTTTACTAATCTATCAAGTTTAAATATAAAATATTTATTAAACTAATATTTTTGTTCGGACCGCTAGCGCTGTTGATTTATATTAAGGACCGCATTCTAACAGAGCATTATCTTAAGTGCGCACATAAAATGAAAAAATTAAAAACATATTTAAATAACAATAGATAATTATTGAGTTTTAAGTTCAATATCATTGAGTTTTTTTTCATTTCTATACTAAGCTACTAAATATTCATGTATCATAGAAACAGGCTGACCAAAGAACATACTTCACCATTTCATTACCACTGTTAACTTGGTTAACCCTCCGTCGTCGGACAATAATTTAAACATTTTAGTTTTTCCAGTACATTAGCTCCTTTAAAACATACATTATAAAAAACACAATTTAAATAATAATTTTAAAAAATTGAGCCCATTTGATACACTATAAGAACTTTTTACGGGCGGTAATTACTTTAATTATAACTAAATTTATTTTTAAAACTATCCTATATATATATATGTTATTGAAAGTGAAATAAATTAATTATCCTATAATTAAGACGTTTGTCATAGCTTAAAATAGTTGGGCATAAAACTATTATAAGGTAAATCCTTGGCAGAAAATACCATAATGCAAGATGCATAGTAAGAAAATATCATATGTACAAAAAAAAACATGTGCAAACAAGAATTCTAAATTAATAAATAATCAAACTGTCGTTTCTACCAAACACGTTTGAAACATTAATAGTGTTTACTGTTTATTAATGTGAATGTGTAAAAACAAATAGTAACAATGTAGTTCATATTTACATTGTTCAGCAGAATCTATAAAACAATTTTATGGTCAGTTTAAACTTAATCTAAATAAACAGGGGAGCACACAATTGTATTTTTTGTTAAATCGAACCACATGAGTTAATATTACACTATTTACCCATTAAAATTTGACCTCCTAAATTTAAGTTAATAGACTTAAATCATTACTTTGTGTGTTAATAAAGTGGTCGGCATAGTGACGGAGACTGAGGTAACCGTGGGTTGAATCGTTTTTTTTCGTCGTCGCTCTTGGGCTTTCCCTTGCTTATCTTCAAGTCAGTTCCAGATCAATTGTCTCAGTAAAAAATTAGATGGAATGATAGATGGCTTGCTGTTTGTAGGTATCGGTATCAATGCCTATCCTTTGTAATAGGAATTGGAGTGTACTTTGGTCGCTCAAAGCCTTACAAACACATTTGATTCATATCAACTTAAATTATTACACGTTCGACATTACTATCATTCCTCCTAATAGCCATCTATTGTGGACATGTGCATTTTCTGGCGACCTCCACAGTGGCTTGGTGAAAGCCACCTCCAACCAACGATTTCCTGCTACCGTCAGTCCATGAGAGTTGTAGTCCTACTCTGTGTTTGCCTGTACTAGGTCTTCATTAAGGATCGTTTTTGCTCCAATGTTCATCTGTTTTACGTGCTATAAATAGACAGCTACAATAGAACCCTACTTTCCACAATCCAGACAAAACTATCTCGCTTCCCTAGCATCCTCTCATCTTTATAGCTATTCGTAATAGACACTGCCGACGTCCCTGATATGATTAAGGAACCATTTGGTAGGTAAGCCATCCAAAAAATATAAAACAAATTATTTTCTAAACATTTTTTCTTATGAGAATAATGGTCGCCTGTAGATACAATGAAAGTAAACATTAAGAAAAATCCTTGTGAATGAACTTGTATAGCACATTGTTACAAATTGAATCATTGTAATTGGCATTTAATAACAATCTTTGTAATGTAAACACAGAGATTACTTGACTTATAATACGTCATTTATTTTGTGAACTTCTGGTGTGAATCAGCCGCTCTATCACATAACATTAAGCATGATGTTTTTGGCTTTGTTTTGACTATTGTCTGACATCCAAAAATAACATGCAGGTCCTGCTGGTAATGCACATCGGGTCATGGAAAAAGATAATGTAGCCACTTCGCAGAGTGTCATCTCTTTTACTCACTACCTATTACTGAGGCTCGTTGCGAAAGAGGTGACGTTCCGTAAATTTATTAAATTTCCATAACAATTCCTTACGTTTTTAAGTAGGTCAAAAACTTTCATAGTAAATGACATTAAACCTTTTTAGAGTCAAGAATAGATCGCGTTAAACTGCTACTAAATCGACTACTTTTATGAGAGTTGTAAACTGTTGGAAAGAGTGTAAACTGCGATTTGTCGCAACCGCAAATAGCATGTTTTACGAGTATTATTATGGCGCCAGGTGTTGCTCTCATACGCATGTGTATATTTACAATAATTTGCAATTTAGCACTTATTTTATAAAGTGTTAATAAATATTGTATTTTATTAGATAATACTAATAAATAGAGATATGAAGAGAAATGTGGACGTGAAGATATCAAGAGAGTTGTGTGACAATTTGATCAATTCGAGGACATTTAAAAAACATGTAGGATCTGCAATGCCTATTAACATTAAGCTTGTATGAAGAGGATTGTAGATATGACGAAAGCGACATAGTTTGTCAGGATAGTGGCAAGTGGTGCTGGATAATCGCTGCCTCCTTGTGAGAATGGAGGCAAGACAATTTGATTGATTAAGTTTGACTTATTCATTCTACAGAACTTTAGTATACTTAATTCTTCTAGGTACTCGTTATTCTGCATTTTATTGTCTGCAGTCTGTAAGTGTAGTTAAAGATTAACATTATAGCGAAATAGGATTTAATCAAATGATCATTTGTATTTATACCTTAAACTGGGGTTCAAAATATTAACATAAAAGCAAACCCGTCTAAATTTGACTTAGTAAGTAATTAACTCTTACATAACCGGAGTTACTTCCTCGTTCCTGTTTTATATACCTTCTTTAGTATTAAACCAAGCGCACACTGTTGTCGGCAGTTTAGCGCAAATAGGCTAGAGACAATGTGTTGAGACCGCTGAACCTAAGTTACTATTAAAATTAAATCTATATGTAGCTCAAACCGTCATGCGGTTTGCCTGCGTTCAAAAACGATGTCGTAACGTGAAAATATAAAAAGTGAGCCATTGCACCCATTTACCATCATTATTTACTCCAGGCCTTATTTTGCTCTATATTTGACAGAACCTCGCTACAGTGCGGTCCAAGAAGCCGACCGCTACCACACTTAAAACTGTAATTCGAAATCACATCCTTGATGTCGGCCTAGTTGGAACCAACTACTTTCAATCAAATCCAAGAAGAGACTGATACACTTGGTCTCTACTCGTTTACTTGAAGTGGTGGATCACTAACATTTTGCTTACCACTCTTAAAACATCTAGACCCAAAGCAAACATCTGCTAATTTCTAATCTAATTTCTAATCTACAACAAAAATGGAATTCGCCATTTATTTTCTTTTTTTATTGTAGTAACGTGCAGTAAGATCTTATTCTTATAATAATATTATAGTAAAAGTTAATGAATTTATTAGTGTACAAATCCGATGGGACGTTAGTTTACATATTAGTGTACACTACGAGTATTGTCTGCTTATTGATATGTTTTATGCTTTGTCGGCAGACAAATCTGTCTCAGTGTGCGCTAGCTTTAAAGGAACGCGTACGAGGTATTATCATTACATATAAGCAAACAGTATACTTGTTATAGTTATGTATATAGCAAAAATAGACATTCTACTGATCCCACATAATGAGTACAATCTCTCTTAATAATTGTTAATATTAAATTTTACATTGTTGTGTACCTAATTATTTTAATATAATGTATGATATTATATTTTGTCAAGATCCGCGGTACTTGTAGAGATAATTTGAAACAATTAGTTGTTTTTATCTATATACGAATAATAAATATTTTTCTTTTCTAGTTCATGTTCTTCTTTCTTTTACTACTCGTGTTTTTAGGCTGAAAACAAACAATAAAATAAAATATTAAAAAAGGAATAATAAGATTTATGAAAATTACCACTACTGGTATTATGGTTTCTGCCTAATTTACAATTTACGTTATTTTTATGTTACCCTGGTTTACTCCGTGTTTAGTCCCCTTTCACGTCCTATATTATATCTACATATTATACAGCTCTTTAATTTAATATGTCATGCTGTATCACTTATCAATCCGCTATAAATGCTCGAATCTGTTTTTTAACTATAATATTTTTTAGATATTGAATCGATATTCATTTCGTCACTGTTGCAAGAGCTGTTGGTCACGAAAGTTGCTACTTCATCTGCAAGCACGCGTTTTAAATAAGTATTTGTATTTTTACGTAAAACGAATAAAAAATTATTAACAACGCGTTAAGTCCCGTTAAAATATTTTCTAATTATTTATCTAAATGAAAGGTATGAAACTAAATGTAAGTAAAACCAAAGTAATGGTTTTGGAGAGAGAGGTTGAAATGACAGAATGTGAGTTCGGCAGACTGGGTACCACTGGGTATCAATCTCTTTTTTTATTAACAAATATTGCCAATATTTAATATAATTATTAAATATTACAAATAAAAGCTATGAAACAAATATTTGCTTCGACCGGGAATCGAACCCGGGACTTTACGCGCAACAAACCAATCGCTAAACCGTACATCCACGCCTGTCGATAGACGGAAAGAAAGTTTAACAACCTATTGTCTCTGCCTATCCCCGTGAGAAAGAGGCGTAACAATTTGATTGATTGATTATTTAAATCGCGTAACAATTTTATCTATATTTTTTAACTGTTTGTAAGTTTCCGTGAAAATAATATTTCTAGTAATCATGGTAATTTTCCTTGTTTATATTTATACACATACATATCTATCTATACGATAATTGATCTAACTGTCTAACACGATAGTAACAATTACGTCAGTAGTTTATTAACAGTTTTACTTTAACTTTGATTTTCAGAATTTATATGTAAATATTTCAATAAAATATTTTACATCAAAACAATACGTTCAAATTAAAGAGCGCCCGTTTTGACGATCCTCACATAGTTCTTACGCTTCCCATACATACCCATTTTTTTTATGTGTTAGGATTTTTTAATACAGGTTTTTTTATATTATTATGACACAACATCTGACCTCGACACGCCTGATGATAAGCAAGAAGAATTCTAAGAGTGACGACGACTGAGAAAACCGTGTTCACAGCTAGTTACGGTGACTATGTCTTGGGACTATGTCTTTGGAAGAGGATCTTTTTTATAGGCACCGAATTTTCCTTAAATTACCTGTGTCATCCCATTTATATCCTTCTAATTTATTTTTATATTTCTATACTTATTAATGCAGGATGACCAAAGGACATAATTAATCAAAGATGTATGGTTACTGGTAAACGGTTTTGAACCGGGGACTCTCGGTTTAAGTAAGAATTTACCTACCAATACACCACTGTCGTCTAATTTATTAATCTCTTTATTCAATCTTCTTTTATTCATTCTCTTAATGTGCTCAAACCATCGTAACAAGCCTTTTTCATTCCTTTATACATTTATTTCCCTTCCTCTGGACCACGGTCGCCATATTAAATATGATTTTAACTTACCCATCTATTACAATGTTACTTATTGTTTGGAAACACTTTTGGGAGTTAAGCTGAGCTTTGTAACTTTGAATGTTTAATCTACCGTCTCTAATTCGATTCTAACTGGAACGGCAGTTTTCATTTAGGGTTGTTCATATGTCTCGTATATGAAAACGTGACAAAACGCGTTTGGTCGAAACTAATTCTGATCTCGGTTAGTCGGTGACCACTTGTAACAATTTCGACAATGTCGTGTATAATTGTTATTTCAATTCTAATGCTTCTCGTCCACAAAGAGCTGAGGTATTTAGATTGTCACTTTTAATATAATTATTCATATGTAGGTACTATGTACAAAGCCTTAATGCCTAATGCTGCCAGACATTATATAAAACTATTTTAAAGCTCCAAATAAAGTTTTTTTTAATCTATGCCAGTTCACTCTAGGGACAAACAGAAAGATCAAAATAAATGATAATGTGCAAAATATAATAAATACACATAAATAAATATGATGAAAGTAAAATACATAGGTACTAAGTTCTTGCTGTTTTTCAAGAGATGGCTCTACTAGTAACTGCTGGATGATTATGACATAACCAAAACGTCATAAACCAAGCTTAGACATATGGTAAGCAAACCGTTTTGACACATTAGTGGGTTTACATTATATAAAACACACGTATTTAGTGAAGTGGTATTTTAGTTATAGTTAATTAAGACCTACAGTTATAATTTAAGTTTATATACGAGTAATATAAGAACGATTGGTGCTGATGTGGTCACTATGAGCTGGGCTTACTAAACAAGCTCAAAGTGACCCGACGAGCTATGGCGACTCTGCGTGATCGTTTTAGATACGAGGAGAATCGTAGAAGAACTAAAATGACACGAATGGTAAGTCGAAGTGGCAATGGGCAGGACACATAGCTCGTAGGACAGATTGTCGTGGGGACCGAAATGTTGTTGAATGGGGACCACCTACAGGAAAAGGCAGCGTAGGACCACCAATATGTACAAAATAAACTGCTAAGAGTAATAGCAAATAACCAGAGCAGGCCACTATGGCGTTTCATTTCACTCCTTACTAAAGAGGCATATCGAATCGAATATTGATCGAAAAAGAAAGTCAAGTTCGTGGAAAATGGCGCTAATGTTCTTTTGACGACAGGCGTGGACGAACGGTTTAGCGACTGGTTTGTTGCGCGTAAAGTCCCGGGTTCGATCCCCGGTCGGAGCAAATATTTGTTTCATAGCTTTTATTTGTAATATTAAATATCATTAAATGTTGCAAATATTTGTTAATAAAAATAAAAGAGATGGATATTTGCTTCGGGTCTGGTTATCAAAGAGTGGTAGGCAGTGGTACCCAGTCTGCCGATCCGGGGTAGTACCACCACTTACAAGTATACAGACCGTGAAGTGATTTGGTCACGTTTCGGGATCAGCTTGTAAGTTGCCGGTTCCATCTAGGCCGGCATAGTGGATGTGATTGCTACTCACAGTTATTGAATTGTAGTAGCAGTGACATTCATTCATGGACCACACTTTGGCTTAACATCAAGCGGGGTGCTGTCATATGTCGAGTCACAATAAAAAAAAAAGTCTGCGCTCTTCCCCTTTGGGATTCGAGGCGTAGAAATTTTATAAGATTTATACTCTAGTACTAATTATAAAGTATACTTCAGAATCCAGTCCAAGTAAACAAAAACAATGTACCAGAAATAATTATTTTCTTCATAAACACTTCATTAAATATAATAATTAAAAATTAATACAATTATCTTATAGACGAAAGAAAACATTGTTATTAGATTGCGTCACTGTTTTGCGCCCACGTCTAGTATAAAGAGAATTAATTCTATATATGAGACAATCGAGTCTAGACGAGACGATAACTAATGGACTATTTACACGAAGCCAATAACCATGATCCATTGGGCCAATTCAATATTGGTTTCGTCTAAATATAGACAGAAGAAAAAGATAAGCTAATCGAAATAGAATTATTTCAAATTTTCATTGTCAAACATTCAAATTTCATTCAATGTCTTGGGTTCAGTGAATTGTCTTGGGCCTCGTGTAAATGGTCCATTAGGCGCTATAATTGTGCTATTAGTTCATAGAAAATTACACAAAATACAAAATGTGTAAATAGAAGTAGTAGGCAGAGTAGGTGGCCATTTGCCGAATCTTCCGGGAATTACCAAAAGGTAAGTCGTGGTCCGATGTCGTGTATCAAAAAAAAAGAGAACCGTCGGGGAACTCCAGGCAGATGGAAAATATTAAAATTCAAAACTATGTAATATAGAAAATATGAATGATAGGATAAATTAAAGGAAATGAACCACGACCTTTACTTAAAATTTAGCTCCTTGAGACTTATGAATACCACCACTACTACTACCATCACCATATACACCTTCCCCATAAAAAAAATTTACATCATAAAAATTCATGCGGCAGCATAGTCGGGGCGTTACGTCACGGCGTTCGATTTTACTGCATCCCAATGGATGTTTTACATCAAAAAAGTGCTACTATGACTTCATTTCAGAACTTTTACCCAACGACCATTTATAAGGCCATACGAGATGTGTGCTTTGTACGGTTTTTTATTAAACATGATACAAGTATAGGTACAATAAAGATAGGAGATTATGTAATAACATGCTTTACACATACACAAAAAGGTCAACCAACTAAATTGTACATTGAAATTGGAATCCATTGTGTTCCTATTGAGTTAAGATTTGCTCCGGTGCGTACATTGTGATTGCGGGTAGTTGAGGAAATGCTCGTTAAGAAAATAGATTTAAATGGCTCACTTTGGGCTTGGCTATCTTATGTGTTTCCACATTGCCCTTTATACTATTGTGCTTTAAATTTGTAATAAGTTAAATTCGTAAATGATGTGTTAACTTTTGACGACGATGAAACAATATAAAATATTTGTATTTCCTTAACCCCCTAGATATAACTCAGCACCGGGAATTGATTAATCTTAAAATTATGAGAATTGGGAAGTTTACCAGAAACCTAAATAATTTGCCCACATACATCTCGCAGGAATCTCGTGTTGCACACATGACAAATATATCTTTCGCACCTATCCTGAATCTTTAAACCAGATTAAAACACTAGCAACCAGATTAAAACACTAGCAAAGTCTTAATAATACAAACAATCAATCAAAATCATTCAAATCAATCACGCAGTTTTTTCACAGGGACAGGCAAATACAATGGAGCGCCACTTGCCACGATCCTGACATGACTCACTCGCTTCCGCCACAACCACAATTCTCTTCATACTCGCTCTACGGTTTTGAGCACTAGGCAACCCAGATGTTTTCGTTTTGGTCGGAAAACACCATCCTGGGTCTGCCTCGTTTAACGCATACATCAACATCAGATTCTTAAATTTAATTACTTTTTATTGTATTTTTTGTTATGGGTTTTCATGATGAGTTTCATGTGATTTCTTCTCATCATATATTTGCTTTTCTGAAAGCATGGTCGATTCTAACAATGCGCAAAAGCCAAAAGTTCTATGCGAAATAAATGATTTGCTTATGATTTTAAATAAATATTGCGTTGATTTTGGACACATTGAAAGGATGGATGGAAGAACATTGATAAAACTGAGATGAGTAAAAGTATCCTATGACCAGAAGACTAATCAAATCAAAGACATTCTGAGAGCTTGTATGAAAATAATTTTGTTAGAATCGTGGACTAATACGCCTCTTGGTCGCTGCTTAATCCTGTGGGACCGTCGTGATGTTTTATTAGTAAGTCAATAATAATTATACTCATAATAAATATCTCTAAGGTAAACAAACTTAATTATATTTTGCTCTAATTAAAAAAGAATTGCGTGGAAAATAAAAGAGACTCTTTACTAACAGAGCTGGAATTCTTCAATCTCCTTTGAGGGGATAAAGTATAGACATTGTCGTCAACTTATAACGTACAACTACAAACACTATTACGCAAAGCAAACTTTACAAATTGAATGTTTGAGACGATGATAGCTTTATCTTTGGAGAAGATTCTCACTGAAAACGTTTTGCGTTTAAATCACAAGTGACGAAATTTCGTTCTATAGTTAACAAACGAAATTTCTACGAAGTTCTTTGTAAGTAGTTTCTAAGATTTTGAGAATATCTTCTCGTATGAAGTTTGTTATAAAACTATAAACCTTATATCAACCATTTTCATTTATTATATTTAAGTTGATGACAACCTCAGATCAGATTGTATTTGCCGGTTCTAACTAGGCCGGTATAGTGGATGTGAATGCTACTTGCAGTTATTTAACTGTAGAAGCAGTTACCTTCATAACATCAGAAAGGATGCTGATATATGTAGACATGTCTATTTTTGACATTGTAATTGTAGTAATATCTTATCCGAAAATTATATTTCAAACTTTGTAACAGTGTTTAAAATCGTTATTATTTCAGCGTTTAGTGCAATTTTTATTTACTTATTTTAATAAAATAAAATGAATTTAAATTATGTCAATTTATTTAAATTCATTTTATATTTTTTTATTGTGCCATTTTCATAAAAATCATTATATAGCCTTATTATGAAACTTATTGCTACGCCAAAAACATATAAATCATGTAGGTGACCGTGGTGTAGTGGCAGTGCAATAGTTACAAAAACCGAGAGCACGAGTTCGAAACCACTCACCGGTACCAATGTTTCTTTGATATATGTACTTTGTCCTGTTTCTATGATACAAGCACTTCAGTACCTTATAGAAATAAAATAAAATGTAAAATTAATAATAAATAAATATAAGTAACTGGATGTTTATTCAAACCTCCATTTCCATAAGGATATGCAAGGATATCTTTTGCTTTCTCCAAGTTTTTGTTTACCTTTTGTAAAATTATAAGAATTAATCATAAATATATATAATACTTTAAATTAATAAAACATGATGCCCCTCGTAATCGCAACAAACTCATAGAAAACAAAATCAGTGACGGAGATCTCAAAGGTGCCGCTCGCCTTTTGTTCTCCAACGATGTGCTATCACCAGATACCCCTGACACTCTTCAGGCCTTACGGACAAAACATCCTCCAGCTCCATTAAACCCATATTTTCTCGACCCACCAACAGCAGGGCAAGCATGCCTTCAAATTCAAAACAAAGATGTTACGGATGCTATTTTATCTTTTAAACCAGGTTCGGCTGCAGGTTTGGATGGAATCTCACCCCAACATTTGAAAGACTTAACGTCGCATTCTGTGGGTGATGCAGGCGAGCAACTTGTAAATTCTATCACAAAATTAATCAACTTTATGTATTCCGGTAATGTCAATCCAGAAATTGTTCCTATTCTTTTCGGCGCGAACCTCATTGCTCTCACCAAAAAGGACGGAGGGGTGAGACCAATTGCTGTTGGATCAACACTACGACGTCTGGCCTCCAAAATTGCTGTTCGACATATTTTACCAAAATTAAATTCGGAATTTGAACCCGTACAGTTAGGCTTCGGTGTAAAAGGAGGGTGTGAGGCAGCCGTCCATGCCCTACGCTCTTTCCTAACTTACGGAAAGCCTGACGTGTTGCTCAAAATTGATGTCAAAAATGCTTTTAATTCGGTAAATAGGGATACCCTGCTGACGGAAATAAAACAACATATACCGGAAATATACAATTATCTTCTTCTCAGTTACGCTGACCCAACAAAATTGTTATATCGTTCTAATGAACTGTCCTCGGAAGTAGGTTGTCAACAGGGTGATCCCCTTGGGCCTGCAATTTTTAGTTTGGCTATAAATCCTATAATCAAAAATTTAAATTCTAATTTCAACGTTTGGTATTTGGACGACGGGACCCTAGGAGGTGATGTGAATACTGTGTTTTCGGACCTTTTTTTAATCAAAAGTAAATTTGAAGCCATTGGTTTGGAGCTTAATTTTAGCAAATGCGAACTTTTTATAAATAACTGCGCCTTAAATTTAAACGACGTAAAACAAAAATTTAATATTTTGGCTCCAAATATTAAAATAGTTAACAGTAATTCACTTTACCTTTTAGGTTCTCCAATTTTTGATGAATCTATTTCTGAATATATTAAAAATTCAATTAATAAATTTCAAAATTCTGCTGATCGTCTCCTTGAAATTAGTCCACATTATGCACTTTGCATCTTAAAATTCTGTCTTTTCGTCCCAAAATTCACGTATGTGCTCCGTTGCTGCTCTTTTTGGAATTACCCAGATCTTTTAAAACATGTAGACAACTTAATAAAAAATAGTTTAGAATCAATTCTTAATATGCAGCTGAACGAGCAATCTTGGACCCAAGCATCCCTACCCATCCGTTATGGTGGTTTAGGGATTCGCAAAATTTCCAGTGTAGCTTTACCTGCCTTTCTATCTTCTGTCCATAGTTCAGCAAATCTCATAGGTAAAATTTTAAGGGCAACCCCTTCAAACTTTGAGATTGCTGCCTTGGAAGAAGCTAGAAACGCTTTCTTAATTGCATGCCCAGGTCAAAATTTTTCAATTTCTCCAAATTCACAGAGGAGCTGGGACGACATAAACTGTAAATTGACTTATGACAATCTATTGAGCAGTAGTACAGGTTCGGCGCGTGCTAGGCTTTTGGCCGTGGGTACGCATGAGGCCGGCTACTGGCTTCACGCGTACCCTTCGTCAAATACAGGAACATTTCTTGAGCCTGACACGCTCCGAATCGCAACCTGTCTACGGCTTGGGGTTCCGGTCTGCGCTCCTCATAAATGTCCCTGTGGCAGTGATGTCGACAAGCTAGGACATCACGGACTGTCATGCCAAAAAAGTGCAGGCCGCTTCTCGAGACATGCCGCACTTAACGATATCATACGCCGGTCTCTTGCCTCCGTCAACGTGCCAAGTCTACTTGAGCCGACTGGTATTGCAAGAGATGATGGTAAGAGACCGGATGGTATGAGTTTGATTCCATGGAAGATGGGCCGGGTGCTGGTATGGGATGCAACCTGTTCAGACACGCTGGCACCTTCCCATCTACATGGAACCAACAGCAGAGCTGGTGCGGCTTGTGAAGCGGCTGAAAAAGCTAAAGCGTGCAAATACAGGGGTCTAGGCTCCGAGTATGATTTTGTCCCATTCGGTGTCGAGACCCTTGGTCCGTGGGGTCCTAGCGCTTTAAGGCTTTTTAAGGAAATATCAAAAAGGTTAGTCGACATCACAGGAGACCGAAGAGTTGGCAGCTACCTCGGACAAAGAATTAGTCTAGCTATTCAAAGGGGGAACGCTGCCAGTATCTTCGGAACCTTGCCTAAAGGGACTCCTTTTAATAATGTATTTTAGTTAATTTTCTTTTTTTTTTCTTATCAATGTGTTATATTTCTTTATATATGCATTAATTTAAATAAGCACTTAATATAAAAATATAAATACTTTAAAGAATAACAAATTGAAAACAATATAATTTAATTGCCCTGGAATTTGTTGTGTAAAATCCTCACTGATTGGTAAACAAAACAATTTTCATTACAAATTTGGTTTAAGTGTTGTTTGTAAACACTAACTGCGTCACTGGTTCAAATAATATTAATAAATTATGTACTATGATATATAGTATGTACTAAACATTGTTATATAAAGTAATATGTATATATTGCATGGTAGCAAAAACACGCCAAGTTTGGGCGGCTACATCTTGGTATTCACGGCTTTTCATATATTTATTTATTAAGGCTTGACATATGACAGCACCTCGCTTTATGTTAAGCTGGATTGCGCGGTCCATGAATGGACGCGACTGCTACTACAGTTAAATAACTGTAAGTAGTAAACGCATTTATTTAACTACAAATGTACAAACCGTGAAGTGACTTAGTCGCGTTTCGGGATCAGTTTGTAAGTTGCCGGTACTAAAAATAAGCCGACATAGTGGATGCGACTGCTACTTGCAGGTATTGATCTGTAGTAGCAGTCACCTCTATTCATGGACCGGACTCCAGCTTAACATTAGGGGTGCTTTAATATGTTGAGCCACAATAAAAATACAGTTCGAGAAGGCTTTCCATATTGTCTTCCTCACTGTGTTCTGCAAACACCTATATAGAGTTTACTGTGTTTATCTTAAAATATATTATTATTATGCATTGTTCTTTTTTTGTGACTCGACATGTTAACTAGAGGGCAATCTTTTAATGGAGTTTAATAACTGTAAGTAGCAGCCACATCTGCTACGACGACCTAGTTGGAACTTAACGGTCTGTAAGTAACGAATTGTAAGTGCGTACTCATCGTCGATATCATCGTGCGTAATATTGATCGTAAATATATGATCGAAGTGCGTATTTAATTGTTTTGTTTTGATTTTGTACTATGCAAATATGTCTGGAAAAACAAGCTAGCAAATAATAAACATTTAAATTGATTTATGTTGTTAAATTATAATACATATTATATAAGATTATAATACATATATGTATATTGTATGTGTATGTATGTATATATATTTATCCACTAACATGTTTACTTATAACTAACAAACACTGAATTAATAAAATTAAATCTTGTTAAGGGAAGAGCGTGAAACTCTTGGCACAGGTCCCTGTGAACTTAAAAGGAGTACCATCACATATATTGTATTGTTATTCTTAAGATAAATAAAGATTTTATCATTATTATTATTTCTAAAATGTCTCTTTTTAAAATTACTCATCTTTCGTTATTATTATTATTCATTTAAAGAGAAAGGAATTATGCAAGTTTAAGTAAAAGAGAACTATTATTTTGTAGAGATCCAGCCAGAGCTATTAGGCACGTGCTTTAAAACTCACTATCAATTCAATGTTAATATATATCGTACGCTTCGCTGGGATTTGACTTTGAATACAAGCTAATATTCTACAATAGTTTCGTGTATGTAATATATTTGATAACAGATTACGTAGCTATTACGAAATTACTTTGTCTTCGCGATTTAAGTAATAACAATTTTATTATAACAATTTTAATAACAATTTAAATAATTTTAGAAATTTCATTTAGTTCATATAGCTTCGGTGAGGCTCCATCGATTCCACTAGAAATTTGATATCATTGTCTGTTTAAATGATTACTGAAATACATACATTGTGCTTGAATAAAGAATATTACATAGAAAAATAGTAAAAGAATATTAAATAAAATTATACATTCAAACATGTATAGGTAGCTAATATAAAAATCCTACATAATAAGAAAAATTAATACGTTTCAATGTATATATAAATTATGCAGCATTCATCCTTATCAACAAAAGATGGTCAATTATTATGTAGAAAGAAATAGAGTATAAAAGACAAGTCCAAGTTCGTTGCATCCGCATTCAGGCCACCGAATCGGCAGTCGAACTACTCGTAACTTAGTAACGTCGACTGAGTAAATTGAGGTATTATGAGTATTAGTACATAATAAATAATAAATAAATATAATAAATCAGAGGGCAACCGTCGTTTTTCAGTTGCCCGCGATACCAGTAGGCAAGATGTCGCTTTACAATAAAATAATTTTGTTTTGTTTTAGGATTTATATAATTTAATAATAATTATCATATTTTAGGATAACAATACTCCTTGTTACTTTGCTGTCAAAATTACAATTGCATAACGTAATTGTATCCAATCCAATCTGTAATCCAATCTATTCAAGTAAGAACTTAAGATGTTTGTCTCCATAAATCTATCTTCCCGGTTATCTTCTCTCACCGTCTTCGGATTCTTATCAATAGTTAAGTACTTAGGTTTAGTAGGAAAGTTTCTTAAAAGATGAATGTCCATAAGCTGGGATTAGAAACTGAGAGCTTTACTTCAAACATTTGCGCGGTAGTAATATATTGTCTTTACCTCTATTCGTTTTATCGAAGCTTTAATTTAGAGCTTTAAGACTTATAAGATTAATACTGGAATTAATCTATTGTATTATGCTTTTCTAATTAAAAGGGTTAGTGGAATCATTAGGGGTTTACTAACTATATAATCTTTTTCTTGTTTTTAACAGTGCAAGATATTATTAACCTATCAGCGAAAAAAGTCAGTTAGTCAAAAGGTAAATCTCACATTTAAGCTACAAACATTTTTATTGCTTATGGTGCTTTGTTTTGTAATGCTTATAGAACCTTAGAGTCCGTGTAAAAAGCGTTGCGGACGTAAAAGAAGTAAGGCAGTTACCGAGTATGTTGTGATCTTTAAATGTGGCGCTCTATTGTCTCTGACTATTCCTTTTAGGGTTCCGTAGTAAAAAACGGAACCCTTATAGATTCGTCTATCTAATGAAATGTTATTGATTGTTTCAGGTAATTGTCAGAAAACTTTCTACAAATATGAAAAAATAAAGGTATTTGGTTTAGGTGTTTGAGAATGTCAGCGGACTGTTGAAGTCTGTCAATCCATTGGGAAAAAGACTAAGTAAATCAGCTTGGAAGTTTATTTATAAACTCTTTATTGCACAAAATAAGGTAGATAGGCGAGCTTAATGCCTAAGGCATTATTTACCAGCTAAGTTGCGGGGATGTAAATATTACAACACATTTGTCTGTGGTAGCCTTTCTATGTCATTTCTAATGTCATTGGTGGTAGCAATAGCATTCGCCTCCTCTTGTGTGTTGAACTTTACCTTACATCGGCGGCGGCCGGTAATAGCTCGTGTATATTTTTTTTCCTTGATAGAATTTGTTTATACATTTATTTATTAATATTGATTATATGAATAAAATTAAATAGTTTTCACTTACTGATGGTTTAAAATCTATTTCAAGTATTGCGACGACTTTAAAATAACGTAGTAGTGTATGTTTTACTCGTGTTCTTTGAGTACACATAGGTTTGATTCTGTGCCAACTAGGTTTAAAGTTTGGCAAAAGCATCGAGAGCATTTTGCGCAGGATGTATTAATCTATGTATGTGTTCGAATGCATTTTTGTTAATGATTTTTCATATAACTTATGATACAACTAATTTTGATGTTATAAGTAAGTACATATAATCAATGCAAAAATGTTATTTAAGGCAACCATGATGTAGTGGCAGAGCAAAAGTCTCACAAACCGAGAGCACGGCTTTAAAACCACTTGCTAGTTTTTTTTTATATATATGTATTTTGGCCGTCTTGTTTTTATGATACAAGTACTTTACGAGTAGTACAGTCCGCGAGCTCTAACCTAAGCTTTGCATTTGCATGAGCACTAACCGGACGCGTCAAGCTCCTCAGATCAACCAAGTATAGTACTTGAGTGATCGGTCGATTAAATCGATTGATTTATCTATACTTGGCTGATCTGATGGTTATGTTCTAGGTCGATTCACACCTATACTATCTATGTGGACTGCACCTTAATATAGAAATGTGAATAAATAAAAGATGTATCTTTTTTTTTAAATTGTGACTCGACATATGACAGCACCCCGCTTGATGTTAAGCCGAAGTGTGGTCCATGAATGAATGTCACTGCTACTACAATTCAATAAACGTGAGTAGCAATCACATCCACTATGCCGGCCTAGATGGAACCGGCAACTTACAAGCTGATCCCGAAACGTGACCAAATCACTTCACGGTCTGTATACTTGTAAGTGGTGGTACTACCCCGGATCGGCAGACTGGGTACCACTGCCTACCACTCTTTGAAAAACCAGACCCGAAGCAAATATCCATCTCTTTTTTTTTTATTAACAAATATTTGCAATATTTAATACATCATATATAAGTTCACAGTTCTTGGCGATGATTTTTTAATATTATTATTAGCCCATTTATTTGTTCCATTGGTGGGCAAAGATCAAAATGTCAATTTAAAACATTTTTGGGGTGTCATAAAAACTAAAGGGACTCGAATGAGCGTTAGGACAAACTCGTGGGGGTTACGTGAAAGAAGCCTTAAACTTTCTTTTGATCAAATTATCTATTGGATTTGAATTAAACCTTTAGATTTAGATATTTTGTATTAAGGATTTCTAAAGTACTTACTTTGTTCACGTCTTTCATTTTCGCAGTTTAGGTATCTTAGTTGGAAATCGCTAAACAAATATTTTCTTCAGACTATTCATAGTTTACTGAAGACTTTAAGTTTATGTTAGATTTAATTGTGTTCTTTTTTACTTGAAATTAAAATGAGATGTCTACTACTAAAGTACTTCTAGATACAGGACAACCAAAGTTCATATATCAAAGATAAATTGGTACCGGCAAGTAGTTTTGAACCCATGCTCTCGGTTTGCGTAACCAAGCACTGACACTACACCACGGTCGCCTTGACGATTAAAAACTATCTTATCTTACGGTTGTCTCAGTATATTGGCCGGTCTTACAATTAAGGAATATGGTGTTCAATAACAAAATCAATCAATCAAATTGTCACACCTTTTTCCCATGAAGATAGGCAGAGGCAATGGAGCGCCACTTGCCACGATCCTGACACAACTCCCTTTGCTTCCTTCACATCCACAATTCTCTTTAAAATAGGTTATAATGGTTTTAGCATGTTGTGACACTGCACCACACCGCTTAGATAGCATCGCGGCGTGATAGCAATCACGGAGCACATAGCCATTGTACTAAATCACGATATTGCTCGTAAACTTCCCTAACCTATGCACATACACAATACATTTTACTGTTATTGTTATTTTGGTGAAATTTATCACAGATTTTATCATTATAAAATAAATTACATAATTACTACCTCTGCTTGGTCATTTGAT
The DNA here is from genome assembly GCA_905220615.1 of Tinea trinotella. Taxonomy (NCBI): domain Eukaryota; kingdom Metazoa; phylum Arthropoda; class Insecta; order Lepidoptera; family Tineidae; genus Tinea; species Tinea trinotella. Next base: position 6,840,792 of record HG992321.1, on the reverse strand, counting down.
GCGGATTGAAATGGTCACGCAAACTAAGAGTTCCCGGTTCAAAAACTGCTTGCCAGTACTAACGTATCTTTAATATAATATGTACTTCGTACAGTTTCTATGATACAAGCTTTGTCGATTGTTCGACAAAGAAACGACGCACCAATCTGTTTGTTACTACTATTAAAGAAATTCCACGACATATTTGCTCTGTCCTTTCTAACACTTTGAAATTAATATAATAGAGTAGAACGTATCTTTAGTAAAATAGCATCGCTTCTGAACAATTTAGTTACCAAGTATTTACATGTTTAGTTTAAGTCAACGTAATTTTACTATAGAAGTTAGTGAGTGGTGAAGCGACAACCAGAAACTATAGCGAATTTTGCCTCTATTACGAATCTATATTGAAAGTTACTAAAGTAAAGGCCGAATCCCATTACTGCATGCAGTGACTATGTATTGACACGATCAGAATAAGGCATCCGCCAGAAACAAGTCGATTGCGAACGGTGGTTGTACGACCAAGCTAATGTCCAAGTAATATGTGCAGATAGGTATTCTCAAATAAAAACAAATTCAATATTTATTGTAATATCAAGTTTTGTATATTTACAATATTATATTATTACAATTAATATTATTGTATACTAAATTCAATCAATTAATCAAATTGTAACGCCTTTTTCCATAGTGATAGAGACAATGAAGCGCCACTTGCCACGATCCTGACATAACTCTCTCGCTTCCCCCACATCCACAATTCTTTTCATACAAGCTCTACGGTGATGGGCACTAGGCAACCCATCGTTCTTGAGAATGTCTCCGTTGGACGTTTAACTCATTCTTCACTCATGCCCAAACCCCAGTGCGCGATAGATGTGCTTTGAAAGAAGATGTAGTGACAAGGATTGACAAGAAAAATGCTTTGATGATATACAAAATTGTTAATATTACTATTACATATTAGAATATTAAAATACATCAAAGTGTATTTGACTTAGTTCTGTATCCATAGTTTTCATAGTAGAAGTACAATCGAGAAGTTTCCGACTCCATAACTTTGCGTAATCGACCGTAGTAAGTAGATGACGCTCTTAGCATATTCCAAAGGAACGACACACTATGCCGTAGAATAATGCTTTCAGAAACTACCTACTTTTTACAAGTGCTTTATTGAGAAAAGTTTTACAGCTATACTTAATCGTAGCATTACATTTGTACTTAAAAAAATCGAATTTATGAATAATTTAACAAGGCAGGCTGGTTGGTTGGTTTCCGACCAAATCGGAGATATCCTCAAGAAAGCTAGGTTGCCTAGTGCCCATAACCGTAGAGCCTGTACGAAGAGAATTGTGGATGTGAGGGAAGCGAGGGTGTTGTGTCAGGATCGTAGCAAGTGGCGCTCTATTGTCCCTGCTGACTGCTGACTGTATAATCAACATAATTTTGATCCATAAGATTGTATGTCACCGTCAATCCCCTTTCAAATAACTGACTATAATCGATAATTGATTTTATGAATTACGAATATTATAATTGGTTGAGCTAGTTTGCTTAGAAAGCCGTTTGGGTTACATGACATAAATTGAGCTATTTGACGAGCTGTGCCTATGACAGGCCGTACGTTAGAGTTCCCAACAATTTGCAACGGGGCCGTAACGTGAATTTGTGATTTACGAGTGTAGAGATTTGATGCATCTGTACCTACACTCCACGCCATACAAATATTCTACACAATATGAATATGAATAATTTATACATATGAATTATAGTGAGGACAATGTTTTTTGCTCATTTAATTTTATTCACAAAAATCGAAAGTATTCGAATACGTGATCAATTTATAAGTAAGGAGTATAGGTAGTAATGTGTATTGGAATATAAAAAATCATTTTACATTGATTCGATTATTCGAGCAAGTACATTCAAAGGTCCATATCAAAGGTATTCGTGTGTATCCGAAATCAATGACATTTTAATAAAGTCATAGATATGTTATAGGCGGTCGAAGCACGCCTCGTATACTATTAGATGCATAAATGCTAAAAATCTGTGTCGCGATGCAGAGCAACATATATTTGTCTCTTTTTCGCTCTCAATAACTATCAATCCGTCCTAGTTCCACGTCGTCGTGGTTGACCGTTCAATCTCGTGTCATTTGCAAACACTAAAGCTGGTGTATACGAGTATTTACGTTTTACGTATTTACCTCATTTTACATCGAAATCTACATATCGAATCGCCCAGCATGACTATAAAATAATGCGTAATTAAGAATACATTGTTTTGAAATGTGTCTAAACGTGAACGCTGTACGTTATTAATAATGGGATTGTGAACTAAAATGATTACATAAATAAATTTTGATAAATATTTACGATATAAGTCAAGCTAAATGACGAATGCTGTCATACTAATGCTATGCTAAATGCAGATAATTTTCCTGTTTATTAGGCATTCGTAACCTTCGAGATATTAAAAACATTTATTAACATTAACACAGGTCGGGGGAAGCATCCGCATTTTATCGACCGATAGTTCGGTGCGTCTTTTCTTTATAGAACAATCGACAAGTGGAATGCTTTGCCTGCCCATGTGTTATCTCCATCCTATGACCTTGGATCCTTCAAGCAATGCGTGAAGAAGCAATTTTGGGCGGCATAGTGACGGCGGCTGAGGCAGCCGTGAACAAACTAGGTTTTCTCAGTCGTCGTCACTCTTGGACATCCTCTTGCTTATCATCAGGCGGGACGGGGTCCGATGTCGTGTCACAATAAAAAAAAATAAGTACAAAACCAAAACAAGATGTAATGGTAGGAAGATTGTTTGTAGTTATTTGCCTAATCTGCCGATCACCTGTAGTACCACCACATTTTGGTGAACAGATCTATAAAGTTAGGAGTCAGCTAGAAACTTGCCAGTTCTAACTAGGCTTGGCCTTAAATTCGATTGCTACATGCAGTTATTTAATATTCAGGCACCGCTCTCCTGCCTAATTTCAGGCAAGGTACTGTCAAACATAATAAAAATATATCCATTTCTGTAACCATAAATGTTATTTATTTTTTATCCTAAGTGTAAAGGACATTAGGGTTATTTTTTTTATTTTTTTTTTATTGTGACACGACATCTGACCTCGACCCGCCTGATGATAAGCAAGAGGAGGTCCAAGAGTGACGACGACTGAGACAACCGAGTCAGTACCCGGCTGTCCCAGCCGCCGCCACTATGCCGGTCTAAGATGCTTCTTCACGCATCGCTTGAAGGATCCTAGGTCATAGGATGGAGAGAACACATGGACAGGCAAAGCATTCCACTTGTCGATTGATCTACAAAGAAAAGACGCACCGAACTTTTTAGTTCGACTGCTGATTCGGTCGATAAAATGCGGATGCTTTCCCCGACCTGTGCGGGTATTACGGGAGTGAAAAGATGAGGTAGGAACAAGGTTAAAGAGCTCCTCGGAACATTCCCCGTGGTACAGGCGATAGAGGACGCACAGAGCCGCCATGTCTCTGCGTAGTTGCAGGGGCTCCAGAGTTCGCGAGACCTCTGCATCACCTATAATTCGGACAGCTCGGCGCTGCAATGAATCTAGGGCATTGAGAAGATACTTGGCAGAGCCATCCCAGAGGTGCGAACAGTACTCTGCACAAGAGCGAATCTGCGCCTTGTATAATAGCAGGCGCAGCTCCGGCGCGAAGAACCGTCGCACCTTGTTCAGGATGCCAAGTTTGCGGGAGGTGGTCTTAATGGCCCGCTCGATGTGGTCCCTGTGATTCAAGTCGCAGCGAAGGGACATTCCTAGAATGTCTAGTCTGTCCGACGTACCAAGGGAAATGTTGCAAAGAGAAGGAAGGGGAGTAAACGGGGATTTTTTCGTCGAGAACGCGCAAACCTGAGTCTTGTCTGCGTTGAACTGAACCAGGTTCTTTCCGCCCCAGTGGGTAATACGATCAAGAACCCGGTTCAGTCCCGCTACAACAGACTCTCTCATAACGGCTATCTCCTGTTTGCCGGCTGCGGGGCGGGCAGTGTAGCGTCCATGCACCGTGCTGTCGTCCGCATAGCAATGAATGCCGGATCCAAGGTCCAGCATGTCATTGATATGCAGAAGGAACAAAGTCGGCTACAGCACGGAGCCCTGAGGGACGCCGGCACTCACCGACATCCTGCGCGATGCGCTTCCATCCACAACGACGCGTATGGAGCGGTCACGCAGGAAGTCAGCTATCCAACCCCGCAGACGGTCAGGTAAACGATATGCCTCGAGCTTGGATAAAAGGCCCTTGTGCCAGACCCTGTCAAACGCTTTGGAGATGTCCAAGCCAATGGCAAGGGCTTCTCCATTACCATCCAAAGCTTCACCCCAGACGTGCGTGGTGTACGCCAGAAGGTCACCAGTTGACCGTTTCGGCCTGAAGCCATATTGACGGTCATTTAACAGCTGGTGACCCTCCAGGTAGGCCATGAGGCGAACATTAATTATTCGCTCCATGACCTTGCACAGTACTGAGGTTACAGCTATTGGATGGTAGTTTGCAGGGTCCGAACGGTCGCCCTTCTTAGGAACCGGTTGCACATTGGCCCCCTTCCAAGCCCGAGGCACAAAGCCCGACGCGTACGAGAGTCGGTATAGCCTCGTCAAGACGGGAGTCAATTCCGCTGCACATTTTTTGAGGACAAGCGCTGGGATACCATCGGGACCACTGGACTTCCGGATATCGAGCGATCGTAGCTCCATGCGGACATCGCGTTGTCTGATACAAATCTCAGGCATCGTATGTCCGCACGGACGCAAGGTGGGTGGCCCTGCACCACGATCGTCAATACGGGAGTTTTCGGCAAAGACTTCGGCCAGTAGATCGGCCTTAGCCTTCGCCGTATGCGCCAGTGAGCCATCAGGCTGTCTCAGCGGTGGCAGCAAGGAACGACAGAAGTTAGATTCTACAGTCTTGGCGAGACTCCAAAAGCTGCGACTACCCGTTGGGTGCGCTAATAGACTCTCGCCAATCCTGGAAACGCTCTGTGCCTCCGCTCTTTTAAATACCTTTCTGCAAGACTTGGTGGCAAGATTATAGGCTGCTTTCAACTCGTCCACGCGAGGGTCTTGAGTTTTTCGACCCCTGACCCAGGCACTGTGAGCTGCGTTTTTTGCTGTAACAGCAGCCGCGCATTCACCGTTGTACCAGGGCCTGCTCCGGTCGTTACGAGATGCACAGTTGGATGGAACGTAATATTCCATCCCCAGTGCTATCTCATCAGCAACGGCCGAGGCACACGTGGATGGATCCTCGGAGTTGAAGCAGCGCTGCCACCAAGGGAGGGAAGCGAAATAATTTCGCATTCCCTCCCAATCCGCCGACCCGTAGTGCCACAATCGTCGCGCCTCTTCCCTGGCAGGAGAAGGCACGACGCGCGGCACTGTCGTCTCGACCAGGCAGTGGTCAGAATTCCCTAAAGGGGCTTTGACCGATATTTTATACCCGGTCGGACCAGTGGTCAGTAGAAGGTCCAGCAGAGAGGGGGCATGACCGACAATGTCTGGTACCCGGGTGGGCTGGGTCACCAGTTGTGACAGGTCATGCAGAAGGGCGAAAGCATGAGCGGCCCTTCCCGCGTGGTCGGTCCTTTGGGACCCCAACCACACCTCATTGTGTGCGTTGAAGTCCCCCAAGACGACGACCTCCGCGGTCGGGAACCGCTCCAGCGCTTCGTCTGTCGCCCGGCTCAGAGAATCGACGAGCCGGGTTGTCTCCGAATCCCCGTGGTGGGAACGATAAAGGCACCCGTAGATCCTGGTTTGGGAACCAAGGTCTACGTGTACCCAGAGGATGGACAAGGAAGGATCCTCCAAGCAAAGCAGACGGAGACAACAGATATCGGACCGGATGTACACACATACCCCGGCTTTCGCGAGGAATCTTTCCTCAAGCGTGTAGCCGGGGTATTGAAGATATGAAGATATGGGTATTATGATTCTCCATTGCAGCATACCATCAGGTTCTATAGCCAAATTAAGCGTCAAATAAAAAATTAGATTGATGGGATTTCACAGTCCTATTAAATGCCATGTATTTATTTTTATATTTGATTGGCGACTGGGCGTTTTTTTTTTTTGTTTTTTATTGTTATCATCTTTTTTTATTACTTCGTTTGAGCCACTAGGATTATAAAACTATTTAGAAATCGTTGTTTAATCCTATAAAGTTTATTAATACAACAGAAATCTTTCAAACGGAATAGCAAAAAACATAAAACGGGTTGTATTTGCGTCGCCATAAAAGCTAGTGTTTGAATTCAGGTAACAACACAATAAAATTTTGTGCACATAAACAATGAAATCTGAATTCCTCAATACAATGTTTGAAATTAACGTTGGGACTCGTCGCGGGTTATTCCAAAAAGACACCATAACGAAATTGTCACATTTTAAGTTATAAACTACATAAAGTTGAAATGACTGCCAGTTTGACAAGACGAATACGCTAAGATACTCGTATCAACAAACATTGTTTGTGTGTGTTTTTTTTGTTATTTTGATTGAGATGCGTCATCCGACTTCGACTTAATTTATTTATTCTACATTTCTATACTAAGCTACTAAACGTGCTTGTATCATACAAACAGGACGACCAAAATACATTATTAAAGATACATTGTAGTACGAAGGTTTTAAACGGGGGCTTTCAGTTTGCGTGACCATTTCACTACCACTACACCACGGTGTCTGATCCTAAGCAAGTCGAAGTCCAATAACGCCGACAACTGAAAAAAAGATCAGTTTACCGTTCCCTTTGTCGCAGTAACTATATTATAGTGAAATTGTAGTGTAGTAGTAGGATTAAATTGCAACTAAAATAAATATGAATAAATTATCGTGTGGTATAATGTAAGGTCACATTTATTAATTGTCACGAATCTAAATTACGCTATTGTTCTGTAACACGCTATACTATCTCTGGTTAAAAATTATTAATTTGCATCGTGTTGGTTTGGACAATTGAAAGGATAGATAAAAGAAGTTGGATAATTGGGATTTACAAAACAGAGATAAGTAGGTGGATAAAACGGGGACAACTCAAAAGACTGTTCGGGACTTTCTTTAAAAAAGCAGAATCCGGAGTGCTCCTAACCATTAGAGCCTGTATGAAGAGGATTGTGCCAGGATCGTAAAAAGTGGCGGTTCGTTCGGCTATCCCTGTGGTTGGTTTAATTAAATTGAATGATATTATTAAAATGGCGGATAGAATGAGGAATGAAATCAATGCGCGATAGATGTGGTTTGAAAGAAGATGTAGTGACAAGGATTGACAAAGGAATGTTTCCAAGGTTTGGGCACATAGAAATGATGAGTCAAAGTATATTGACGAAATAAATTAATAAATCTGATATGGATGGATGCGTCACAGGAAGGTATTTTCCGGCCAAATCGGAGACAACCTCAAGAATGAAAGGTTGCCTAGTGCCCATAACCGTAGAGCTTCTATGAAGAGAATTTTAGATGTGAGAGAAAGCGAATTGTGTTAGGATCGCAGGAAATGTGAATGTGTAAATTTAATTTGATATTGATTGATACAATTTGGTATATTAACCTAATATTTAATTCTTGTCAAACATTTTGCTATTTTTAAGTTTATTATGTGTCTGAATTGCATAGCGTTTGATGCCACCATTTTCACCTGTGTCAGTATTGGCATAACCCCATGCGACGAGCCATAACGCACGAATAAATACAATACGATGCACAGCCTATTCCAGTCTTTGTAAACAGAATCACTGTTTATGCACCGTATAAACCTGACACGCAATCTGACTAGCGATTATATCCGATGGACGATACCTACAAGTGAGTATATATTTATTTTATTTTTGTGTATAAAATTGTGAATACTTTAATGTTATATTATTTATTAAAATGTCTAAACAGTGGAGCATATTTTATTATAGGTCAATTTTTCGTATTAGTCAAACAGCTTTTAACATACTTGTAGTTACGAATTTATTTAAAACTACAAACCTATCACCAATTTATTTAGTATTATATAGGACCATTGGATCCGTCAGCGCTTATGAACTTCCATAGCTAATTATAAGCTCAAAAGTGACAATTATTTGTGTATTTTAAAATTATTTTATTAACATTTCTATACTAAGCTGATAAAAGTGCTTTGTAAAGGTAATCTTCTATTGCTATGATATAAACTGAATAAACAAAGTACGTTTGAAAGACTCATTGGTTTCAACCTGGGGTTAAGATATAAAATAAAGTGTTAAAAGTTCACAACTTGTTTTAGGCAAGTTCCTAGTATTCATATTTTCATTTCGCATTTGTTATCATAACAGATGTTATCGTCCAGGGACTTAGAAATTGTGCTTAATATTAACGATGGTAAATTAGCAATTCAATTACTAAAAATTGTTATTGCCGTCTGTCGTTTGAAGTGTTGAAGTAACCGTCTTTACAAACATTTATATCTTATAAGTTTATTTTTTTTTTATTTTGTTATTTTTTATTATTATACATTTCTACTAAAGTGCTTGTATCATAGAAACAGGACAACCAAAGTACATATATCAAAGATACATTGGTACCGGTGAGTAGTTTCGAACCCGTGCCACTCGGCTAACGTAGCTATTGCAGTGCCATTACACCACGGTCGCCTTCAATTAAGCTTATTCTAACTTTATCGTAGAATTTTTAATTTAAGTTAATGTCTTGAATTCTTTTCAGGTCAGAATATTGGCAACTTTTTTAGGATTATTTTTTACTTGAATATTTTATTCATACCGTTAGAATTTTATTATCGTAGGGTCATCGAAGTTACTTTTGTTCCTACCTAAAAATTAAGTAAGTACTTCATTTTCCTTAAGTGCTTGCAGGGAATATGAAACCCGAATTCGTTTAAGGTTGGGGGTAATTTAAAGGCGCGAAGTGGATACCCAAAAATAATATATCTGGTGTAGGATACGAATTTTCAACCCGATTGGGGTTTTTTCAATTAATATGGAAATAACATCATATTTATACTAGCTGATAATATTTCTAATCATTACATGCAACATCATTTTGGTTACAAATATTTTTTATATTGCATTCCTATTATATTCCTAGTATTTTATTAACTTGCGACATATTTTTCTATTCTTCGAAAATAAAAACTTTGGAAACACGCTCAATTTTTTTCTAATTTCTCTTTGAAGTATTTAAAGCGACGTCGACCCTATTTTGTATTTTTACTAGTTTAGTATCAAAATATTTATTATTTAAAAACTTGATGCACAATAGTATAAAGGCGTACTCAATGCCAAAGGCATTCTATTCTGAATGTTATAAACTTTTGAAAGTTGATCTGACGATGTAGATGAGTGGTAAAGTGTAAAATAAAAGTAAATAAATACATGTAGAATATATTATATAAACTAATCATTATTAATTCATCATATTAAAATAACTATACATACTAATTATTAATATAATTATATGTTTGTTTGTATCTTGTACAGCAATATTTGTTTTATTAGTACCTAATAACACAATATCCTAAAACTCGATTAGTTTAGTCTTGTAATTACATACTAAAATAATAATCAAACACTATATATATTATATTCCAAAATATTAATTTCCTACACTCGTACAATACCCTGCTTTCTTATTTTTTGCTATTATAAGTTTTATTCTTAATTATGTTAATTAATGCAGTTTCTTTAATTATTTAATTAATTATTATTTAATTATTTATATTGCAATATAATAAACCTAAATATATAAGTATGATGACACAAGAGGTGACCTTATTACTAAACAGCAATCACTTCCAGGCAAGTTGCCGGTTCCATCTAGGCCGGCATAGTGGATGTGATTGCTACTTACAGTTATTGAATTGTAGTAGCAGTGGCATTCATTCATGGACCACACTCCAGCTTAACATCAAGCGGGGTGCTGTCATATGTCGAGTCACAATAAAAAAAATAAAAAAAAATAAAAAAAAACCTTTGGGTCTAAAGAGAATCCAGTACAATGATATTATAAGAGGTAGTATACAATCTACTGTATTATATATCATTAAATAAACTTACATTATACTTTTTAGAATTCATTTAATACTAGTGGGAATGAAAAATACGAATTATTATATCTTTATAAGCGGCCGCGGTTTAGTGGAAACTAGGAGACACTAGTTCTAAACCACTTGCCGGTACCCAATGTATATGTGATTTACTTGTATATATTATGGTCGGTCTGTCTCTATTAATATAATTCATGCAGGTTTAGATTCTTAGTGTAGAAATGTAAGAAAAGTGTATATTAATTGGCATGATAAAATCTCTGCCTATCCCTGTGTAAAAAAGCGTGACAATTTGATTGATTGATTGATAAAATAAATTTAAGCAAAAATATAAGGTACATATTATGTTTATGTTAGCTGTTGATGTTCCTAATTTAATAAATAAATACATGTTACTGGTTGTAATAAAAATAAACGAGAAAGCAATTTACTTTGATACAACTTACTCAAGTGGTGCTTGAAATGTCGAAGTGCAAATGCCGACGAAGCGAAGGTTTGGGCGATAAATCAGAAATCCTTGGCCATAGCCTAGCTTTATCGACGCCCATATATTGCCGAATATCACGGAACATCGACCGCGTCCGGCCACCCACTAACAAATACTTGACGGAAAAAAAGATTCATAATTTTTACAGCTTCCTTAAGCTTTAAATCTTGAAGTATTGAAGACATTATTTTTCTTTATTGGTGCGTAACTATTGTGTTCAGCAAATTATATTATGAAAATGAAGTTTGTGATCGTTTTTTGTTTTGTTTATTCATACACTAAGCTGCTAAACGTGCTTGTATCATAGAAACTTGATGACAAAAGTATATCAAACATACATTGGTACCGGTAAATGTGGTTTTGAACCTGGAGTTCTTGGTTTGCGTAGGTATTTTTCTTTTTACTACTTACCATCAAACAGGTGTCGAGTCACAATTTTAAAAAATCCTTTACGAATCACTAAATTACTATAATATTATTTCTTTATTATTTTATTTAATATTATTAACCATACTTAATATAAATTTCGTTAAATTTAGTAAGATATTATATTATGATTATTTAATATATATTTATTAATTTGATCTTTTTTAATTAATAAAAAAAAACTTGAGAAGTTGTGTTCAATAACATAAATTAAGGATTTAACATTATGTTTATTTTCTTTTAATTTCTCTTTTTTTAGCATAGTATCCTATTTTGTTTCAATTTTTATGTTGTTTACACTGTATGACTAGTTTTATATCTACCACAAACTGTATAACTTTTCGGCACTATCTGGTATTGTTGTAAAATTTATTATTAAGTTACTTGTTTCATGATTACTGTTTGTTGCCTTAATAAATAAAAATAAAAAAATAAAATAAAATATTTGAAATATAATATAAACATTATAAACTAAACACTAAAATAAAATTAAAAATAACACTGCAATTAAAATTAGTATTCTAACTTTAAACATCGTTTTTAAACTAAAATATCGTTTGAAACTTTCATTTTCGTAAGTGCCTAAATTAATTTTTTTAATTAATCATTTATTTTTAAATGATATAACTTTTAATTGTACAATTAAATTATGCAATTACTTTAAAGTGTAGAATAAATTTAAATTGTTAATGTTTAATTCATAATTTTATATGTTAAATTTAAATGATAAGGGAGCAAATTAGGTTTAGACATTCAAAGTATAAATCCTCATCATATATCACCGACCCAAATACGAAACAATTCTGTTTATTATCTTGTCAAACAGCTCGTCTAGTCATTTGTTTGTTTAACTGCGAAATGTTCGTGGAATTCCAGAACAGATAAGATAAACGCATGAAAGTTCTTTTTGTAACATGCCAACATACTCGTAGAATTTAACACAATAAAGATATTAGCATTGAGAGTTTGATTATTTTTGGCACTAACTTTAGTAAGCATACGAGTAGTGACGGCGACTGAGGCAACCGTAAACTGAAGCAGGCTTCTTAATCGTCAGCGCTCCTCGACCTCCCTTTGCTTAGCATTAGGCAAGTCGAGGTTAGAGCCCGGATTTTCTTAATACACGACGAAATGACGAACTTGCACTGACTGATATTTGACATCTTCGTAACCAATCAGCGCAGCGAATAACAAAAGTTAACTACGTTGATTGGTCACTTGCGATTGCGCTTTTTCGACGTATCACATCCTAATAAAAAAAACATACGCATACATACTTGTATAATAAAATATTGATATAAAACATACAATAAATATAGATAAGTTATACTTGTCGAGGTGGAGTTGTGCCATCGACGACTGTACAGTGTACATACATATTGATAAATAAAAATATAAATCTCACTGTGTGAGGTCGAGGTGACGCTTTATTAAATAGTTTATTGTATTTTGAAACTGATAACGTTAAGTGTGAAGTTGTAAAGTTTTATAATTATTTTTGTTGATAATATAAAATAAATGTTGAGTTCTAAGATAATAACAATATAATGTGCAATGATTGTAATATTTGGTTTGCCACCGGCCGGTCCAGATTGGTGAAATGTGATAAAAGAGTTTGCCGTCCATACTGACGCAATGCAACATGATTCGCATAGATTGGACGTCTGCAACGAGCGAAACGTTTGTTGGTTTTTAGGACGAATGAGTGCAATGGCATGGACGGTTGTTTTGATTCCATTTTTCAATACACGGGTGGAGGCGTGCGCGCGACAGATGCCAATAGGTATGGGCGCGTATCGTGCGCGTTATAGGTCTAAACCGTTACACCATTCTGGACCGGGCATAGGGTAAAAATCATTTTGCCTACAATCATTATGAAGAAGTAAAATTTTGTTGAAGTAAAGAAAGTAATTGCCGGAACTACTCATCCGATTTCAAAAATTCTTTCACTAATATTTAGTATGGACTTTCAGGGTGAACATAGGACTGAGATAGAAGTGAACTATAGTGATTTTACTTTAATTGTTTCTTAAAAGATGGATCATATTATGTCTTGTTATGGTATGTTACAATGTAAGCACAACTAGTGCAGTATATGCGACTAACCTTAGCTATCTACCTATAGTTGGGGAACGAGTTAAATGAATTCGGGGGCTGAGGTGCGGTGGGGCGTGAAACGACCACCACCCGTATCTTGGTGGCCGCTTTTAGTGACGCTCATAGCTCGGCGATGTCATTTAATATCGATTAAAAAGGTTCCATATTTTCTTTGTTTGATTATTGAAAAATTAGTGAGTTAATTTAATAAAAGAGAGTCGTCATCCGTAGTCAGGCTAGAATCATTATTAAAATGTGTGAAAAAAAAAACTAGCAGTCACTATTCTCAAAATTAAATTAATACATAATTCATTAAAAATTGTTGCTGTCTAATGTTTATACTTCAATTTACTACACATTTATAATTTTTAATAACTAAATCTATTTGCGTTTTAAGGAAAGTGTGTGTTTATTGTTATCGTCATTTTGCATTTTACTTCACTATTCATAATAGACACGTGACCATGACGTCACAACTACATTCCTACCGTGTTCATTTAGCTCGTTCCCTTACTATAGATATCTTAAGATATAATATTCTTATAAAATGTTCATAACTAAAGGCTCAAATTATGAATTACATTTAACTGTAATCTAATTGTACCTTAATTTTATGAATTCCTAGAACTTAGTATTTTCTTTACTTCTAAGTTAAATAAAACATTATTTGATTTCTCGGAATCGTACAGTTGTTAACATTGATTTTCTTTTATATTTTTTTCACTTTCACATTGTTTTCTTTTCTTTTTATCATACGAAATATAAATCTCAGATATTGTTGCTGTACTAACACTGAACTTAATTTATATTTATAAATGTAAATAAATAGCAAAATAAAAAATAGATAAAATAGGAATGATAGATCAACGTTTGTATGTACAGGCAAAAATATCCATGATTGTACTTTATGTATTACGCAAGAACAAACTATGTATTCCCGAATATTTATTAGTAACTAAGTTATTAGGTATTGATACGGAAACTTAGTTACTTTGTTAACATGAAATAACATATTACATTGCTTGCGATTGATTAATTAAGTTGTGATTCTTATTTTGTTTTCAATATAAAAGTAGTAATGAATACATTTATATATTGAAAGTACTTGATAAAGGACCATGAGGATCATGTAAGAGAATGCACCTATAGTAAAACGGCACAAACGGCTATCATAGTCCCAATGACTGAAATGATCGACTCAGGTCACGGTTGCCTCAGTCGCTGTCACTATGCCGGCCAAAGGTGTTTCTTAACGCATCGCCAGAAGGATCCAAGGTTAATGGATGCGGAAAACACGTGGCCTAGTAAAGCATTCCACTTGTCGATTGTTCTAGAAAGAAATGATCATCGAACTTTATAGTACGACCGCAGATTCGGTCGACAAAATGTTTTCACCGACCTGTGCGGCTAATTAAAGACGAGATAGGAACAAGGTTAAAGAGCGTTTCGGAACATTCTTCGTAATATAGGCGGATGAATATTACCGCCATGTCTATCTAATAATTAAAAAAAGATATTTATTATACATACTAAATGGTATTATTCAATTCCTAAAGAAACAATTCGTAAACTTGTGATACCTATATAAAAAGAGAACCCAGGAGGGGTTAGGCGAGTGTATTGACAACGTCATGACGTAATTAGTACAGTTTGCAGTTAGTCAAATTCGTAATTCGTCAAGTATATTCATATTTCGCCATATCGTGATTCATTAAAATTCATTAAAAAAATTGGGATATTAAATGGAAATTTCCATCAGATTTTAAAGAGTTTTTTTTAGATATACATACTTTACGTGGAGTTTTGCAGAGGCCCAAGTCGCCGTCAAGTTCTTCACATTTCGCTTCAATGCATTGACGAATTAAGAATTTGATGAATTACGAAATCAATGCATGACGACACGACCTAAGATAATTGATAAATTAGAGCAAAAAAAATTAATATACAATACACAAGTTATTATGTAATTTAGTATCATTAAGTTTAATTAGTATTGTAAATAAATAATACAAGAATTAATTAGGGTTATTATTAGACACTTGACTGACTCAATATCACGGGGACGACCCAGTAGTTTATTCCGTGATCAGATCGGGAACGTTCACAAAAATCATAGAACCACAGGGGCTGGCTGTGACCATAACCATAGAGCTTGTATAAATAGAATCGTGGATGTAAAGGAAGAGAGCGCTGGAAGTGGAATTGTGGAAAATCCCTGTGGGAATCAAGGCTCGACAATTTGTTTGATTGTTGATTAATATAATGTCTAATGGATATAATCCTTGTAATAATAAGAGAGCTATTAATTGTAAAATAAAAATACTTTTGCAGTTTACTGTCGCGTTTTTTTATTAATAATATAATCCGACGTTTCGAAGGCTTTGCAGCCATTGTGTCCGCGGGAAGACGCTGGGTGCAAAACCTTTGAGACATCGAAATAAAATAATTAAAATAAACGCCATAGTATTTTTTTATTTTATTAACAAAAACATCAGTAAATAATTAGAAAGTTATTTTTTACATTTAAGTTTTGAGTTTTAATCGGTTAATAATTTAACCTATCATAAATATAAAGCATCATTTCTTTATATTTTATTACATTAAAAATTAAAATTTAATGACAATAAAATTTAAGCAGCTTAGTAAGCTTGTATTACGTACGGTAGTGGTATTGCAATGGTCATGAAAACCGAGAACTCCTGGTTCAAAAACCACTTGCATTTACCAATGTATTTAATTTTTCTTAATTCTATAATACAGGCACATATAGAGGCTTAGTATAGAAATGTAAAAACATAGATAACAAAGTAATGGCAATTCTATTACTCGCAATTAAAACAGAAGTAAAACGAATACATTTTAACTCCACACACTATAAAAAGGCGGATATTTATTATGATTTTCTATAGCGACCTTATATTATAGAGATGTATTCACATACACACGCTCTAATTACACTATACTCGGCTGCGTTGAATCAAAACACAGCAGGCGACAATAGTGACATTTACCGAGGCAACCGTAAACTGAGTCGGTTATTTCAGTCAGTCGTCGTCACTCTTGGGTTTCTCCTGTTTACCATTAGACTATTCGACAACAGCCAATATGTCTTACGAAATATGTCATTAGTATTGGTATTGGTATTATTCGTCTGCATATTTAAAATCAGATTGTATGAAGAGAATTGTGAATGTGAAGGAAGCTAGGGAGTTGTGTCAGGATCGTGGCGAGTGGCGCTCCATTGTCTCTGCCTATCCCTGTGGGAAAAAGGCGTGAAAATTTAATAGATTGATTGATATTTGAAATCAAAGCAATGCATGTAGACTCGGCTTGTAAAAACTGTTTGTCCATAAGTTATGTCGAAGGCTTATTACTCTTTTTTTTGTAGTGACTTGATATTTAACCTTAACCTGCCTGATGGTAAGCATGTTGGAAGTTTAAAAGTTCCGACGTCTAAAAATACAAAGCCAGTTCACGGATGCCACGCTCTATATGCCGACCGAAAAACTTGTTCAGTTAATCGCTATGCATGTAGCTTTCATCACAAATTTCGCTATAAAATTGGTATTAAATTAATCCATTATGTTTGTAATCCCAGTATTCTTTATTGTGTTTTGCATTAGTGCAGCCAGTCTCTGAATGTAAATTATCAGCACACTATGAACAATTGCCGCACTGCCAAATCGTTATTATAATGAACGAATTTTCCGCTTTCGCTGCACTTGCATCCTAGCTATTTATTGTGTCATTTCTATTTCTACATTAATAACTACCTATCCGCTTTATGCATTCTTTATCGCCTCTACTACGGGAAATAGGGATATATAGCGAATAGTGACTGAAGTAGCCGTGAACTGAGACGGTTTTTCTGTCGTCGGCAGTCTTGGATCTCTATCGTGCTACCATCAGGCAGGCCTAGGTTAGAATCAATCATAAAAAAATAAAACTACTAACTAAATACGACACGGGTTTCGTTTATAGAATTTGCATCTTTACCATTACCGGTATTTGCTTGCGCTTGAATCGTGACACCAAACAACGGGATCTATAGTGTTATCTATGACTGAAAGCGACTGCTGTTACAAATAAATAGCAGTCATATCCATGATGCCGGTCTCACTAAATTTCCGCAACTTTTATAAACTGATTTTCATCTGAAAGTAGTGGGTACTTTACGGTCGGAAGGCTTATTCCACCAGCTGTCTGTCTTATACTGAAAAACAAACAATCTTCCTAGTATTAATGTAGGTAATATAAAACAAATTAGTTTGCTAAATCGATTTATAATTTGGTATTTAAACTTGGCTAAGTCAAAGTTCGTAGCAATTTATACTTGTGAAGTTTATTCTTCGAATACCTACTTTTATAATATCCCAATAATACTAACGGCTCTAAAGACCAAGATCACAAAAGAATCGTTTTTAATTAAAGATTAAAATAGCTACTTAAATACGCTTGTTTTAACTTGTTCAAAAGCTAAATTTACTTTAATTTAAATTAAAAAATATGATAAAAGATAAGTAGGATTTGGAAAAATAGGCTTTAAGATGTAATGTATTTTTTGTCTATTTCTATACTAAGCTAATAAGAGTGCTTGCTTGTATCACACATTGGTACCGAAAAGTGGATTTGAACCGGTGTCTGTTGGTTTGCGTGACCATTGCACTACCACAATCTTTCACACTTGGGTAGGCATTTAGCTAAATGTGTCTATATCTACGTAATTAATTAGTTTTTATTTATTTCATATATTTAGTTAATTCTGAAATTTAATATTGATAATTAGAGGATATTTGTTTTTATTGTGACACGACATCTGACCTCTACCCGCATAATGATACGTTTAATTATTTTATTTTTGTTTATATTCTAGTAATAATAGCTAAGTTATATATAAAAATAACAAATTTAACATAATGAGTTTGACCATATTGGTTTGTGGTTTTCCCAGTCTGTTTAAGATTTTAGTAGTTAAGAAAGTATGACAGCTGCCCTCCTGATTTTAAGCTGGAGTTTGGCCTAAGAATGGAAACGAGTACGTAATAGCTGAGAAAAGTTGATCCAACGAGTACTCGTCAAGCTGATCCCGAAACGCGACTAAGTCACTTCGTTACATTTATAGGACGTCCATTATAGTATGCACGTCGAACCTGAACAAAGGACCACTTCTGCCTACATCTCTTAAACTGCCGTTTAATCAATTCAGTCAATGTTATTTTGAATCGTAAAGTTAATTAGAAATAAAGGTTAATAACATAATGACATTCATTTGAACTCCACCAAAAATAAGAATGAAATCTCTTTCCATAAATGGATTCGACCACGAAGGGAAAGAGAGGATCCACCCTCGAATTATTTCCAATCTAAAAATAGTTAAGTTATTTTCGTTGATTGTGTAATTCCATCAAACGTTGATTAACTAAATTAAGTTGATATTTACAGTGTGTTGGTTTACTACTTGTATATTCGTGTCTGTCTCGTACAAAATCCTAAATTCAGGGGATGAAAGCACGTAGTAGAATTCATGTAATTTATTAAAGACGTACCAATTCTCTTGTTTTCTTAGGATAACTCTTCTAAGGATAAGTATGGAAAAAAGTTGACACTTTTTATGACAAAATCTCGCCTGATGTCAAGCTGGAGTGCGATCATAGAGAGTTATACTGAACCAAAATCCCCAGTGCTCGATAGATGTAGTTTGAATGAGGATGTAGTGATGAGGATTGATAAAGTAATGCTTCGATGGTTTGGGCACATAGAAAGGATGAGTGAAAGTAGATTGACGGAAAGAGTTTATAAATCTGATGTGGATGGATGCGTTAAACGAGGCAGGCCCAGTAGGGTGTTTGACGACCAAATCGGAGACATCCTTAAAAAAGCTAGGTTACCTAGTGCCCATAACCATAGAGCTTATAAGAGAATTGTGAATTTGAAGGAAGCGAGGGAGTTGTCAGGACCGTGGCAAGTGGCGCTCCATTATCTCTGCATATTCCTGTGGGAAAAAGGCGTGACAATTTGATTGATTGACTGAAAATCCCCATTAGTGGCCACACACACATAAATTATTATAACTGATTAATATTATTTTGTTTCAGGTAAGCGTATGAAATATAACGATGCTATTATTTCCAAATTAAACTTCATATATGTTAAAATTGAATATATAAAGGTAAGCCTGGCTGGACCGATTTATACCGATTAATACAATTTCGTGTTTTTACCACAAAGCCTATATAAAGAGAATTGTGGAAGTGAAGCAAGCAAGGGAGTTGTGTAAGGATCGTGGCAAGTGGCGCTCCATAGTACATAGCACCATAGCATTGCCTATACCACAGGGATTTTCCCTGTGGGAAAAGGCGTGACATTTTGATTGATTGATTGTGTTTTTATGTGAGTCGGGGGTGGTTTTGATTCGGTTTTTATTTTACTTTCGGGTCCTTTAGTAAACCTATATGTCAAGAGAAGAATAGAACTGAAATGCCACCAAGAGATTTGATTTTTTATATTAATATTTAAATCAAATTAGCATACAAAGCTTTTATAAAAGTACAAAGCTTTTTTATATATATTAGAGTCTTACAGTGACTTTGTAATAGGACTTAAAGCCAGAGTGCTTTTTAAATTTAGCATTCTTTTTTAAATTAAGTAATTTTTTTCTATAATTTATTTATAAAATATATTTTCTTTAATGTCATCTTTGATATATGTACCACCGAAGCAAATATATCAAAGATACGTTGGTACCAAGAAATGGTTTTTGAACCCGTTCTCTTTGTTTGCATGATTATTGCGACGTGTATAGGCTGTGATGTGATGGTACTAATATGGTCACATAAACCTAGAGCCACCCGGTTCAAAATCACTTGCCGATACTAATGTATATTATAATATATACCCTAATATTATATTATAATATATTTACTTTGGTCGTCCTGTTTCTAATGATATACAAGCCATGTAGTAGCTTGAAATTTAAAAAAATATTCCGACTATACCCAGCTAGGATCTGAGTAGTAGGCAGTGGTACCCAGTCTGCCGATCCGGGATAGTACCTTACAAGTATACAGACCGTTAAGTGATTTGGTCGCGTTTTGTGATCAGCTTGTAAGTTGCCGGTTTCAACTAGGCCGGCATAGTGGATTTGATTGCTACTCACAGTTATTGAATTGTAGTAGCAGTGACATTCATTTATGAAAGAGACTCCAGCTTAACATCAAGCGGAGTGTGTCATATCTCGAGTCACTATAAATAAAATATAAGAAAAAAATTCCTAACACAGAAGTGGGCGTGCGAAATAAATGAATGGACGGACGGACGGATGGACACCAGTATCATAACACCTCTGTACATTATCTTACTATAAAATAAACAATTAGAACGAGTTTCTACAGCGTGCCCTAGAAAATGATAACAGTCGCGCTTTTTACTTCCTTCAACGTTAAATGCAAAGGTAAAAGTTATAACCGTTCAAGGTGACCGACATTACATTGTCTTCTAAATGACACTTGTTTTTTAAATTTATTTGCAGATGTGCTATTTAATAAAGACCTATGGTTTAAATATAGTTTTAATGCAATCAATCAATCATATTATCCGGCCTCTCTTCCACAGGGATAGGCAGAGACAATGGAGCGCCACTTGCTACGATCCCGACATAATGAGGGATGCGAGGGAGTTATGTCAGGATCATGGCAAGTGGCGCTCCATTGTCTGTCTATCACTGTAGCAAAAAGGCGTTACAATTTAATTGATTGATTGATTGATCAAATATCAATCAATCAATCAATAAGGCTGTAGAAATGCGGTCATTGGTGATTTGAGTAATCAGTGTATAGATTAATGATTGCAAATAGAGTAAATAATTTTCCGTGAAAAAATATGATTGGAAAGAAGATGTAGTATAGTGCCGAGGTTTGAAAATAATTCAGCGCGTGGTTTCTTTGTATAACAATTGAAGAGTAAAATACCCAGCCTATGTATTATCTATCTATCCTATAGCCTTGGATCCTAAAGCGGCTGGGCTGAAATAGTGAAGGCGGCTAAGGCAACCGTAAGCTTTATAAAAAGTCGGTACTTCTGGACTATCTCTTGCTTATCATTAAGCATAGGATTACTTAACATCTAAATGTTGCGTCTAGAAGAAAAAGAAAAACGTCTGATCTTCGGATGCGATGTTTTTTATTATTTTTTATTTTACATTTCTATACTAAGCTACATAATAACATAAAAGTGCTTTCATCATAGAAACAGGAAGACCAAAGTACATATATCAAAGATACATTTCTACCGGTAAGTGGTTTGTGTGACCATTGCACTGCCACTAACCATGGTCGCCTTAACACTGGATCACGGTCGATGATCCAGTGTGAAGTTTTGATACAATCCAAATACACTTAAGCAAAAGGCAGTATGAATAGCAGAAGTTCCGTGTATACTAGCTTTTCATTATCTATAACAATAAACCATTATTGAAATTTAAACTATATGGGTTTAGGCTTAAAGTACATTCTAGCTTGTTCTATTTGTATCCTGTGGACCTATTACTGTTGTCAACACGGCCTTGTGTGACGCCTCCTTAAGGCAAGGCACGACCGGTCTTAAGGCAAAGCTGCACTTTAAAAATTATCTTTTGATATTTTAGTTATATATCACTTGTTTACCTTTTGCTTTAGTAAGAATAACTACCGTGATATTTCGCACTGAGAAAATGGTCGATAATTATTAAAATATTCTCAACGCTTGGCACTTTTAATTACTGATTTTACAGCGAGCTGAGGTTTTAAAATTAATTATGATGCTTAATTATTATTAAATGTAGTTTTCAATCCAATAATTAATGCAATGAGAGTAGAACGCTGTAGAAATGCGGTCGTTAAAGAAGTATGTGGAGTGACGATAGCGGATAGAATAAGGAATAGCACAGTGCGTGATAGATGTGGTTTAAAAGAAGATGTAGTGTCAAGGATTGACAAAGGAGTGGGCTCTATCGATGGTTTGGGCACATGGAAAGGATGAGTGAAAGTAGATTGATGAAAAGAATTTATAAATCTCATGTGAATGGATGCGTTTAACAAGGCACGCCCAAACAGGTTTTTCGACCAAATCGGAGACATTCTCAAGAAAACTAGGTTGCCTAGTGCCCATAACCATATAAAGCTTGTATGAAGAGAATTGTGAATGTGGAGGAAGCGAAGGAGTTGTGTGAGGATCGTGGCAAGTGGCGCTCCATTGTCTCTGCCTATCCCTGTGGGAGGAAGGCGTGGCAATTTGAATGATTGATAATTAATGCAATTGTTGCGCAAACCGTGAGCACGTACCAGTGCTTGTATCATAGAAAAACAAAGTACATATATCAAAAATACATTGGTACCGGTTAGTGGTTTGCGTAACCATTGCACTACACCACGGTCGCCTTAAACCTATATCTATTTATTATCTTAATATGTATTATGCTTTCTATAATCTAATTCTATACAATTATTTATGTTAGTTTCGTCATTTATTTTACACTAATTGTTTATTTTTTGTGCTTCTTACCCTATATTCTTATCTCCGTGTGATCCTTAAGGTTATCTAGCAAATGATGTTTACATGCCTCACGTTCGCCTTTGCGCATAATGTAATGAAGTTCAAAGTAAATAATTAACAATTTATTATTCAGTTTTTTTTTAATGTGACACGACATATGACAGCATCCCGCTTGATGTTAAGCTGGAGTGTGGTCCATGAATGAATGTCACTGCTACCACAATTCAATAACTGTGAGTATCAATCACATCCACTATGCCGGGCTACTTGAAACCGGCAACTTACAAGCTGATCCCGAAACGCGACCAAATCACTTTACGGTCTGTATACTTGTAAGTGGTGGTACTACCCCGGATTGACAGACTGGGTACCACTGCCTACCACTCTTTGGCAACCAAACCCGAAGCAAATATTTACCTCTTATTTTTATTATATTAAATATTTGCAATATTTAATATAATTATTATATATTACTAATCAAAGCTATGAAACAAATATTTGCTCCGACCGGGAATCGAACCCGGGACTTTACGCGCAACAAACTAGGCGTGGACGAACTGGCGTCCACTGCCGTCAAGTTTATTGCAAATAATAGCCTAATCGCTCCAATGGAATATATGTACCTACGTAACATTGACTGGAATTCACATCAATACTACAGTTATTTAATTTTAAAATACGGCAATTAAATAACTCAATTGCGAAAAATTCAATTTAAAGATTCAATTGTTTTCAGATTCATTTAAATATGATCGAATAAGGCAATGTGTTGTAGTAGTTAGTATAGAAATGATCACGCAAACTTCTTGTTCTTGTTCTGGTTCTTGGTTCTTGTCGGTACCAATGTGCCTTGATATAATATGTACTTTGGTTGTTCTGTTTAAATGATACAGCACTTTTAGTAGCTTAATATAAAAAAGAAATATAAAAACAAGAATAGTTTGCAACGGCATGTAAAAGTAGGAACCTTGGATAAGAATCCAAGTTCCTAAATAACCTAGGAGGTGGGAAAAGGCATATATGGCCGGCATAGTGGCCAATTTTTACTACTCAATAATACAGTAATATATTGTATGCATATAACATCTTAATTCCTATAATAATCAATGAAATTGTTACGCTTTTCCCCATACAGAATGGAGCGCCACTTGCCACTTATTCAAAGTTAATTATAAACTCAAGTAAACAGAAAACCTACAGATTCCAAGGTAGGTATTTAGTATTTAGCGCATCAAAATCACTACAATAGCATATTAAAATCTTCAGACACAGCACATCTTAAGCTATTATTGTCAGAAGACAAAGCCACAAAAGGGGCTTTAGACTGGAAAGATGTAAAACGAGAGCCCTCAACATCGACTCTATAGATTTTAATGGCGGCAGCTTAAACACTTGTATCGTTCGTGGAAATTCCTCTGTTGAAGCAAATGATCCAAATTACACTTATAAAGATTTTTGGTGAAAACATTTTTATGTGACCCGACATATGATCTTAAGCTGAATGGAGTTAAATAACTGTCAGTGGTAGTCACATCTATATTTCCGGCTAAGTCGGACTTATAAGCTGGTCCCGAAACGCGACTAAGTCACTTTTCAGTCTGTATACGTGGTAAGTGTAAATGGTGGTACTACCCCGGATCGACAGACTGGGTACCACTACCAACCACTCCTAAAAAGCAAATGACTGTATTTATGTTATTGTGACTCGAAATCTAACCTCGACTTGCCTGAAGGTAAGCAAGGGGAGGTCCAAGAGCGTTGACGATTGAAGAACAGTTTCACAAACAGTCGCGGTTACCTCAGTTGCCGTTACTCAGCCTGTTATAGGGTAGAGAAAAACAAAGGCGAGTAAAGCATATTTGTCAATTGTTCGACAAAGAAACGACGCGTTGAATGATTTAGTTCGATATTCTAGAACTAAGATATCTTTACAAGCATGGCGCATTGGTTATCACACCAGTTTATTACGCGTAAAGTCCCGGGTTCTATTTCCGGTCGAAGCCAAAATTTATTTCATAGCTTTTATTTGTAATATTTAATTATTAGAATAAATATTTGTTAGTAAAAAAAGAGGTGGATATTTGCTCCGGGTCTGGTTATTAAAGAGTGATAGGCAGTGGTACCCAGGTAGTACGGATCCGGGGTAGTACCACCACATACTAATATACAAACCGTGAAGTTACTTATTCGTGTTTCAGGATCAGCTTGTAAGTTGCCGGTTTCAACTAGGCCGGCAACTTGCAATGTGCCGAATGTGGCTGCTATTTACAGTTATATAACCGTAGTCGCAGTCGCCTCTATTCATGGACTGCACTCCAGAAAGAAATAGAAAGACACCACAATATAGAAAGGTATAAGTAGTGCAGTGGACAGCAATGTTATTTGACATGGATTAGATAGACCGTCTGACCTTTAAGACCATTGAAACAGAACTATAGTAGTTTATTGATAAAATATCAGTTATTGTCAGTTTGCGAAAAAAGCTATTGCAGGGTTATTTTGAAAATATAATAGATTTATGTAAGATATTGTGAAAAGCAGCACTCCATTGTCTCTGTTTTCTCATGTGGTAATCAGGCCGTGATAATATTTATGAAAATAAATAAAATTGTTATTTATTAGTTTTTTTTTACAATATTAGAGATCCCTCCTCTTTCAGTAACTTCTACATAAACTCATATGCTAATAATGGTTAATAATTTAACATTCAAGTGAATAAAATTAAACATAAACGCTAGTGTACCGTGTAGTAAACATCAAAATATATAGCCTTAATCTATACTGAAATATATATCTGTATCCCCCCTATACATCCTTTTTATTACGAAATAGATAATGAAATAGGGCACCCGTATATTTAATCAGGTTTCCAGTCGTCGGATTTCTTAAATCGTCTCAATAATAATAAAAAAGATGTACATAATTTGAGCTACATATATTCCTGCCCTAATTTATAAATTATGCTTGATAAGAACTTGTTTTGCATCTTTTTTCAAAAACAAACTAGTCTATTTTAATATTCTTTGATTTAAGCACGCTTAATGAAATTAGTGTAAAACTCTACTTCTACATAATATTTCTTTTTTGTATGACAAAGGCCCTAAGTCTCCAGTTGATCAAATCCAATAGGCTTAATCTAATATCATAGAATAGCAAACGCTGCTAAGAAGAAATAAAGACGATAATTTATGACATGATAAAAACTAAACAATTGGTTTTTCGATACAATTGATTAAGCATCAGATAAAAAGTAAAAAAAATCGTGTTAGAAAAGTTATAAGAAGTTTTTGGAATAATTAATGAACACGGTAATAAGTTTGAAGTTATACGAGTAAGAAACATTTTGCTTTTTTTATTATGAAATTTACGCTTCAGTGAAATATTCAAATGATTATTAATAAAATTTATGACTTTGTTAATTAAAGAATTTATGAAAATATTTAATAGTATGGTTAAGATAGATTAATTATGTATCTTTATTTACCCATAAAGCCCCTTATTGCTTATTTTATAGTAAGTTGTTTAATTAGCTGTTTTCCGGGCGAATTTATATGGTCCAAACTAAATGCAGATTAGGCAGATATTGGTAATAAGAGTAATAAAAACATCTTTATCTGCTCTAAAATTTATAGAAGAGAGTGATTTTGCAATCGATATAGGATCTAAAAATACAATATAGGTTTTTAGGTCGATGTAAATATCTGTAAAGATATCCGTGATAGTAGGGCACAGGATATCGCGCCCTTGACTCTCTTTTGCTCGGTGAGATTTCCTCAGAGTCCATTGTTTTTCGGACTCAGCTAGTCGGACTCATTATGTTGTAATTTCCCGGGTATCAAACTTGTTTATTGTTGACTTGCACAGACTTTATATCATTAGACTTCGCTATTTTATTAATAAATAAAAAAATAAGTTGTGGTATACAATTTAACGACCAGAGTGGTGCACAAAAGTTGCCGGATACAACTAGGTCGGCATAGCATTTGCAATTATTTTAATTATTGCAATTATTTCGCTTCTTTGCATGGATCGCGTTTCAGCCACATAAAAAAGGTTATCAAATGTGACGGCGACCGAGTATATTTAGTCGGTTTTATAGTCGACTTGCCTGATGGTAGCCTCAGCAAGGGAAGGGCTTAGATGTCGCGTTACAATAAAACCCCAAAAACTAAACTCGCGGAACCCAGTCATTGAAAAACACTGGTTTTGTCAAAGTGTTTGTAACCTGTGGTCGACGGATAATGAATTTGTGTTAATTTGCTTCAAGTTCAAGGACCATTGTTTAAGTTTAATGACTTAGTGATTTTTGACCTCGCTAATTGGGTTTGACGAGAACTTCTTTCAATGAGGTTACAGTGAATTCGTTTACGAGCAAGGCCGTCTTAGGGTTTGCCGAGGCCTCTGGACACATAAGAGATACATAGGTTTTAGCCAGTGATTTTGAACCATTTTGCACTACCACCAGACTTATGTTAAGTTATATTTAAATTTGTTAAATAAATTTTAAGTAATTTTATTGAAATTATAAAATATTGAATAATACAGATATATTATTTATAATTTCTTATAATTTATAATTTCTTATAATTGTTATAATTTCTTATAATTGTTATAATTTCATTAAGGTGGCTATATGTATACGTTTTGTGAATAATGGCAGGAAATCGTACTATTGTTTTATAATCCATTTGCCAAATCGAACTCAGTCATGTTTAATAATATGCATGACTTAATTTTCGGTAATAATGTATGGACTTATCCTCAGACTATACATAATATAGAGAGCGCACACATTGTTTACCTACAGCGGCCAAAGTCTAATAAAGGTTAAAATCATATTGCAGATGTAAATAAGATTCTAATTTGCCAATATTTTCCAAGAAACTCTTTAATCTTGTTCTTATCTTGTTTCCTTACTCCCATGGTCGCACAGGTCGGGGAAAGGACCCGCATTCTGTCGTTCTTATTATTTTATAATAATTATTGGCTTGACATAATTGACACCTCCAGCCTGATATTAAGCTGGAGTGCGGTCCATGAATGGAGGCGGCTGCTAGTCACAATCGACTATGCTTAACTATGTGTTTTCCTTATATTGCAATCATGGATCCTTCAAGCGAAGCACCTTAGGACGGACGTTTTCTTCAGTTATCGGTGCTCTCGGACCTCCCCTTGCTTATCCTAGTCAGAGGATGCATATTAATAAAAAAACACAGGTTCATAGTATCGTCAATACTGTCCCGTTTCGATGTTACACTTGGTATATTCTGTACAAGATCGACAAACATAAAGTGAATGGAGATGACTTTTAATTACACGTAGCCAGCCAGCAATTGCTAAAACTGTTTATACGCGTCACGCGCGCTCTAATTATTTATACTCTTAGGACTTGGCTAATTGTCTGGGTGGTCCAATATGGATAATTCAAGCCAATTTCAGATGTGACACAAATTAATGTGACCTGTTGGTTATAACTAGGGTTGTCCAATGATAATTGAAAAGAATACTCATTAAAAACGACATTACCTTCATAATAGGACTAACACGCTTTAAATTATTACTCTATTAATTTATGTATATAAATAATTTACTTCTAAAGTGCTTGTATTATAGAAACAGGATAACCTTAGTACATATATCAAAGATACATTGGTACCGGCAAGTGGTTTTGAACTCGTCCAAGAGTATGCATAACCATTGCACTACCACTACACCACGGTCCCTGGCTTACCTTATTGTTAAGCCTCCTCTGCCTATTTTCAGGCGATAGAACGAAACTTTCTTTAATCCTTAATTCTCTGACTTCCTTTACGTCCACAAATTTATTTATAAATCCGTAGTTCTTATAAAGTTTCTTTATAAAGTTAAGTTCTTGGTCAAGTAATAATGGTAAAGACAAAAATCGAGAACAATTCTTTGAAATTATTGTCGTTTTGTCTTACTACTAATTTACTAATATTTGACAGCCCTAGTTATGCTGGGATATGGTTAATTAAGTCAATAAACTGTAAGTGCTACTTGTAATACAATCGCGTTGACATTTTAATAGTAAATAAAAAGGGGCGTGAACCCGTCATTTTATTAATCTTTATTAGAATACTTATAGTCTATTTAGTTAAAATCTTCCATGTTCAGCTTAACATCAGACTGTCCTTAATAAAGTAGTAGATAAAGTTTAAATCGCCCGTGATTGAAGTTAATCGAGATAACTCCTACTTATAAGACGATCGTGGTATTGTTGTAGTGAAATACGGTCTCGTAAATAAAGACCCCACTGTCCAAAACAACTTATTAGTACCAATGTTAAGACGATCGTGGAATGTTAAGGCAGTGCAATGGTTACGCAAACCGAGAGCACAGGTTCGTACCGGTGGTACCAATGTATGTTAGTATGTACTTTGGTTGTCGTGTTTCTATGAAGCACTTTAGTAGCTTAGTATAGAAATGCATAATAAAAAATATAAAAAAAAGTGATCTTTGATATGATATGTGCTAAGTGTAAAAATATAGAAAACTAAAAAAAGAAATGTTGATGAAACTTTTTACTGGGGCTTAAATGACAGCATCTCGTCTGTTGTTAAACAAGAGTGTGGTTCATGAATAAAGGTGACAGCTACTACAGTTTATTAACTGCTATTACCAGTCGCGTCCACTATGGCCTAGTTGAAACCGGCATTAGGAGCTGATCCCGAAACACGATTCCGTCACTTCATGGTCTGTACACTTGTCACTTACTAACTTGCGGCACTAACCCAGATTATCAAAATGGACACCACTGCCTACCACGCTTATAAATAAAAAAAATAAATTAAAAAAAATACTGCACAAAAACTTTGTTTCTTTAAATTATAATTTAAGTCGTGTTTGGCGATTTGTAATTAAAAATTTATGTAATTTTCTAAATTCTTTACATAATTTGACCTTTGAAATTTAATTTCATAACCCCTTTTTATTGAGAAGGTTTCTTTATTATATTCAAAGTATACAAAGAAAATACTTTATAAACAAGGGCCTGGTTTGTTTGTTGAGAAAAAGATATTTTCACATTTAAATGTTAAGAAGAAGGTAAGATCTTATTTTTAACAGACATTATATTTTATTTTAAACGGAATATCTTAAATATATTATAAGACCTTTATATATTCCATATTAATTAAAAGTTACACGAATACATCGCCAAAGTCTATCAACCTTAAGGTTGAGGCTTAAGGTCTTTATAAGAAACCTTTTGATTTTACATTTATATACTTTTTATATATGTATTTCTACACATTTAATAAACGTGCTTGTATCATAGAAACAGAATAACCAAAGTATGTTATATAGCAAAGAAACATTGGGCGAGTGGTTTTGAACCGGTAGAACCGGTGATTTGCGTGACCAATTTACCCCTACGGTCTCCTTAGTTTTAGTATGATATTTCTATTAATCAAACATTAGAATTTTGTGCAGATGTATGAAAAATAAAACGTCTTTAGCCTTCAACATCGAAATTATTTCAACTGCAAAATTGTATATGAGATATATAATTTTAAATTGCGTTATAAAAGATAACAATCTGTCGTACTAGCCATCGGGAACACATGGGACTGGCTCGTTGTCTTTGCATAATCGTTTAGGTTGTAGCTAGGCGGTATCGAATAATATGTAAATTACGACCGTTACGATAACGTTACTACCCCTTGAGGCTTCATGAGATATAGCTTCGATTCTAAGGTCCATACAATATTGTTATTGACTTGGGAGAAGCGATAAATTTATAAGACTACTAAATATTTTATAAAGAATATTATGAAGTTACCTAAATTAATCTTGAACAAATAAAAAAGCTGAGGTCCCCACAGTTTAGATAAAAGTAACGCTAAGTTTAATAAATACGGGCATCAGATATGATGCCCCGATTCGGATAAAAGTAAAAAAAACTTATCTAAAATAAAACTCAAACAATTTGTACATTTCTTAATTTACTTATTTTTTTTACAAACTCAAAATACAGCGTTTACAAGGCAAACGATTGGGAAATAATCCCGACACGGTCCGTCAGTTCACCATAATAAAAATTACTAAATTCACATGGCGTACTACCATGGCGTAAAGTACTACCATCTCTTAAAGCAATATTATTATAATCATACCCTGCAATTTTGTACCACTTTTTCGTACAAAAGTAATATTATTTTAAATAATATTACTTTTTTGAACTTCGTAGTAAAACTTTCTTAAACCAATTATAGAGCATGCAAAGGCTAGGCTTATGCTAAAGGTAAATTTTGTCGTCAACAAATGTCTAAGCGTTTAGTTTAAGGTTCTGGATCCTAACACGTACTAAAAGAAATTACGAAAGTTAAGGAACTCAACAAGTTTTTATACTTGCCTTCTTTATTATTCTATTGGGTCAATTTGGATGGTTCCATATAAGTTTCATTTAGGATAAGTTCTAGTGGAAGGTAAACGGAGTATTCCACTTAATACTTCCTGGTTAAAACCTCTATCCTCGATCCAGAAACGCTTTCTTATTTTTTATTTATAATTTTTGGATAAAATATATGTGTAAATCAGAAAAGGGTTATAACCGTTAAAGCTATTTTCAGTTCGAGGTTAATAAATATGACTTAACTACACATTTTTCACCTAGAAATAACTAAAGTAGCACATGCCAACAATCAAAAAAACATGCTATAATTTAATTAAGATAAAAGGGAAATGTAATGCGCTCATACTCAAATGTAATAAAAATCATAAACCAAATAGACATCATAATTAAATTAAAATTTGTAGCCATTTGCCCATTCTGTCGATCCGTTTCTCATACCATCAAACAGTTATTGTATGAGCGTTTCCGGATCAACTTCCTCGTTGCCGATATTTAGCTAGTCTGCATGTTGAATGCGATTGCTGCTGAATATATGTACCAGCAGTTTACTAAGAACTGCGGCTGTCTTACGTCTACTAAGAAGTGTCATTTTCACTGACTAGTCTTAGCACGGGGGTCTTAAGGGGAACACTCCGGTAAAAGTTTTCGAGCAGAATACAATGTTCGATTGTCTCAAGACAAGTGTAATTAGTTGCTTAGTTTTGTATTGTTTTATGTGTTGCCATATATATTATGTTTATCTTATTATGTACTGTCTAATATATGTAATTTAGAGAATGACAAAGGAGACACGGGGTTGGGATCGTGAGACGAAAAAAACTTGTATTTAATTTTTATTGTAAATCGACATTTTTTCTTGTGACACGACATCTGACCTTGACCCGCCTGATGATAAGCAAGAGGAGGTCCAAGAGTGACGACGACTGAAAAAAAACGAGTTAGTTCACGGCTGCCTCAGTTGCCGTCACTATGCCGCGCATCTCACCTTCACTTGCCTGGTAAGCACCATTGCTTACTGCTTGTAAGGTAAGATTATAATAATATTGCTTTAAGAGATGGTAGTACGCCCTGTGAACTTAGTCATTTTTATTATGCTTAACTGACGGACCGTGTCGGGATTATTTTCCAATCATTTGGACCTCTCCCTGAGGTCCAAGAATACCAACGACTAAAAACATTCTCAGTTCATGATTGCCTCAGTCGATTGTGATTCGGCATATGATCGCAACCGCCTGATATTAGGCTGGAGTGAGATTCATGAATGGACGCGACTGCTTCAACAATTCAATAACTGTAAGTAGCAGTCACATCCACTTGCCGGCCTAGTTGGCACTTATAAGCTGATTATGAAACGCGACTAAGTTACTTTAAGGTCTGTATGCTTGTAAGAGGGGTACCAACCTGAATCGATAGACTGGGCACCACTCTTTAATAACCAGAAATAATACAACACTAATATACTACTAATGTTTTTAGCCGAATATGTGAAACCAACCCAACAAATTTTAAATCTAGTAGCTTATTTTTTTCTTTAAAAAGAACCATTTCCTTAATTATAATAATTCGACCCAAAACCTTATTATTTTCAACAAAAGGTTGTATTCGTATTGTGATGAAAAGTTGTAGCTAAAAATGTTTTCAGTTTCGTGGCGGGTTTCCTGCATTTTTAAAAAGAATACTGTTTTAAAAGAACAAGGAAACTTATTTATTACATTTTTTTTGTTAAATTTTGGGCACGAAATTAAAAAAAAAACCCTCAACCTTACTGCAACCTTTATTTCCTACAACGTGTTTTTACTCCCGTGATTCCCGCAGGTCGGAGGAAGCATCTGCATTTAATTTCGACCGAAAAAAGAACATGTAGAACATGTGGCCGTCATAGTGACGGCGACTGAGGCATAGGAAGAGCCGGATTTTAGTCGTCCTCGCTTTTGGATGAACATCAGGCAAGCTTAAAGTCGAGTTCAGATGTCACGTCTCAATTAAAAAAAAGGTTTTGGATAAAGATAACGTGAACTACACTGAAATTGACGACAGGCGTGAACGAACGGTTTAGCGACTGGTTTGTTGAGCGTGAAGTCCCGGGTTCGATCCCCGGTCGTAGCAAATATTTGTTTCATAGCTTTTATTTGTAATATTTAATAATATTAAATATTGCAAATATTTGTTAATAAAAAAAAGAGATGGATATTTGCTTCGGGTCTGGTTATCAAAGAGTGGTAGGCAGTGGTACCCAGTCTGCCGATCCGGGGTAGTACCACCACTTACAAGTATACAGACCGTGAAGTGATTTGGTCACGTTTCGGGATCAGCTTGTAAGTTGCCGGTTCCATCTAGGCCGGCATAGTGGATGTGATTGCTACTCACAGTTATTGAATTGTCGTAGCAGTGACATTCATTCATGGACTACACTTTGGCTTAACATCAAGCGGGGTGCTGTCATATGTCGAGTCACAATAAAAAAAAAATACCGCAGAGAATTAACAAATATAAAAATTTGTAATTCAACTCGTTAACATTTTTAAATTAGTACCTTAGATTTTCTTTACTGAAATTAACGAGGTGTATTTAAAAATACCTTGTGGTAGCTCTTTGTGAAAGTAATTTAGTCATATTTTCTTTGTTGTCTTTAAACCAAAATGTACTAAAAATCCGTGGTATTCTTTTTCTAGATGGTAGATGGTAAGACGATGGTACTGTGGTAGTGAATTGGTTGCGCAACCAATAATGACCCATTTTAAAATAACTTGCCAGTACGTATGTATCTTTGATATCTGTACTTTGGTCGTACAGTTCCTATGATACAATCACTTTTTAGTAGTAGAGCGGGAGGGGCGACATGTGTTTGAAAACACACTCCTCCCACACAGCTCTACTACTGAATTCTCCGCAGGTTAGCGCTATTAGTATAGAAATTTAAAAACTGGCATCTTATTATATCAATACTAACACGATAAAAGTATTTTAAGCATCAAAATTATTGAGTTTAAGTATGGTTAGTTTAAGTTTAGCGGATAGAATAAGAAATAGGACATTGCGTGATAGATGTGGTTTAAAAGAAGATGTAGTGACAAGTATTGACATAGGAATGCTTCGATGGTTTGGGCACATGGAAAGTAGATTGACGAAAGGAATTTATAAATCTGATGTGGATAGATGTGTTAAACAAGGCAGGCCCAGGAGAGTGTTTTCCGACCATATCGGAGACATCCTTAAGAAAGCTAGGTTGCCTAGTGCCCATAACCACAGACCCTGTATGAAGAGAATTGTGGATGTAAAGGAAGCAAGGGAGTTGTGCAAGGATCGTGGTTAGTGGCGCTCCATTGTCTCTGCCTATCCCTGTGGGGAAAAGGCGTGACAATTTAATTGATTGATTGAAGTATGGTTATGTGTAGAGCCTTTAAGTTGATGAGAGTTTAACAAAGGCGTGACGTCATAGAGATATACATGATAAGTGCAAAAGAGAACTTGGACGGCGGAGGCTTCCGAAGTGGCAATTTTGTAGCACTGCAGCATTCAAGTTATTTCCTGAGTGCATCTTCTGTGGCACACGAGTGTCTTTAGTGAAATAGTCGTCGCAGGGGAAATACGCCTGCCTCACATAGCTCTGCCTTTTCTTGGCAATTTTGTCCTTATCTTTTATCTTATAAAGATATCATGTGTTAATTTTATTTTCAGTTTAATATCAATAAAAAGCTTTTTATATTATCACAAAATAATAATTACAGTTTATATTTTACATTATAATAACATTATTGTTATGGCTAATATTCATATATTCTTAGAAAAGATAAACGGTTAATAATACTTTTCATTTATTTTAATCATCATCAGCCAGAAGACGTCCACTGCTGAACATAGGCCTCTTCCTTAGAACACCATTCCAAACGACAAGATGCCAGTTACATCCACCAGTTATTCGTGGAAAGTCTCCACTCAAGAACCTTTCTTCCCCATCGGTTATCGGGTCTTCGAGTGATTTATTTTAATATCATTAGGTAATTTTTATATAATTTATATATTATATATATGTCATTATATGTACGTGGGATATTATACGTTTATAATTAAAGGTTTAGCAATAATTTGCGAATAATCTAAACTTCGAAATTCTATCTTCTATTAACAGTTCAGTTTAGAAACGTGAGTCCATAAAGTAGAAAGTAATTTGAACGAAAAGTCTAGAGAGCAAAGAACAAACTAGTAGTGTTTTCGTTTTTTATTCTTTTCTCTTCGACAAAACATCGAATCGATTTCGCCGAGTTAGCCTTGAGTGTCCCCAGACGACCGTAAACGGCAATCGAATTGACTCTGGTTTTCTCCAGGACTAGATATATAAATGTGTACTGCTCTCTTAATGAGAATCGTAATTTGATCTTTAATGAAAATTAGTATTACGTGCTTTTGTTTGTTAGACAAATAAACTGGTTTTGCTCATTAAGGACTTTGTATTGACTCTGCCTCTGTTAGTTGGATAATCAAAGTTGTCACTGGGCTCGCCATGAAAGTTAAAGGTCACATATAATCCACTAAATAATTTCCAGAATATTAAAGCGACTTACATATTCTGCGTTTAGTTAGAACACTGTTAGGTCTTTCTGTTTAATTCAAACATTCATAATGCAAATTACTGCGAAATGAATTAATTTGAGCGAAAATTAGCTATTTTATTTCGTATAAAATTTGTGTTGAAAACAAAGATTTTGTATAATGAATGTGTTAGTGCAGAGAGTCGCGAGCGGAAGTGTTATATAATATTTAACAAATGCAACAACATTTTGTATTATGCATCATAATTTGCGGACATTGTGTGTATTGTTATTTTTAATAGAGATGTAACAACACATTATTGTTTATATTTTTTGTCGTTCATTAAATATGTCATAATATTATCAAATACTTTTCCGCCCTATGTTAAAAAAATCAATAATTTTCATTTTCAAGCTTTTTCATTAGGCAGACAGTTGGTCTACCAAGCTGGCTATAGTTCCGGCAGATAAAAAGAACGCCGACTTTTGAACTGTGCAGTATAGGGATCAGCGGATCAGAAGAGCGCTGGACGACTGCGGTGAAAGAAAATCCGTGCATCTATCTGTATAAATGCACATAGTTGACAATATTTTAAAATTTAAATATTTGGAAAGTATGTTATTGCGCAGTTTGGATGCCACTGCTCTGCCGGTTCCGGATGCCGGTTCGTGGTTTCCACTCTAGAACCTTTCTTTCCCATCGGTTGTCGGTTTTTCGAGCCACATTCACTATAGAATCACTTATTACTCGAATATCTCAGTACAGCATTAAAGCCGGGGCATTTACTTGTTTTTTTTTAAATAGGTCAATCATGTATAATAAAATTAAATATGCAGAGAGGTCAGTATATGAAGGGTCTGTTCTTAAATGAAAGATATAAAGGAAAGGCCTTACTCCTAAAGGACTATAATGAAGGTCCCAAAAACCTGCCCTAATTAGTATAAACATTTAACTTCTTATGGAAATTGCTACAGTTTACATATAGTCGTTTTACTACTAGACTCTACTTTTTACTATTTTTCGTTAGACGAAAAGTATGATTAATATTATTAAATATTAATAATTAAATTGACACGCCTTTTCCCACAGGCATAAGCAGAGATAATAGACTCCCTCGCTTCCCTCACATCCACCATATAAAAGCTCCAAGGTTATAAGTATTAGGCAATCGATTCTTACTATATGTTATATGCCTTACCTTAATATGTTATCAAATTGGAGGACCAGAGAACCTGATAATGGACCATGAAGGATGCAAGGGATGCAGTCAGCTATTTACATAACAGGACACAGTGTTTAAGGCGACCGTGGTGTAGTGGAAATGCAATGGTTACGCAAATCGAGAGCACAGGTTCAAAACCACTTGCCGTTACCAATGTATATTTGATATAATGTACTTTGGTTGTCCTGTTTTTATGAATCAAATTTCTTTAACCTTGTGCCCACCTCGTTTTTTTACTCCCGTAACACTCGCACAGGTCGGGGAAACATCCCCATTTTATCGACCGAATCGGCAGTCGAACTAAAGAGTTCGGTGCGTCGTTTCTTTGCAGAAAAATGGACAAGCGGAATGCTTTTTTGCTAGCCCATTTGTTCTCTCCATTCTATAGCCTTGAATTCTTCAAGCGATGCGGGAAGAATCTTTACTTCACCTTTGGCCGGCATAGTGGCAGCGACTGGGGCAGCTGTGAAGATTCGGTTTTTGCAGTCGTTGGCCCCCTTGGATCTCTTTTTGCTTATAATCTTGACATCAGGCGGGTCGAGGTCAGATGTCGATTCTAAATAAAAATAAATTACAAGCACTTTAGTAGCTTAGTATAGAAATGTAAAAAAATATTTACAAACGCGTGTGAAACCGCGGCACATCTGGTAGTAACGACGAGGAGAAAGCTGACATTATGTTTTTATTTTTATTGTGACACGACATCTGACATCGTCCCGTCTGATGATAAGCAAGAGGAGATCCAAGAGTGACAACGACTGAAACATCCGAGTTAGTTCGCGGCTGCCTCAGTCGCCGTCACTATGCCAGCCAAAGGCATAGGGACATTATCGCGATCGAACTATAGTTTAAGTCATTGATTCCCAAAGTGGTCCAGGTCGACGGGGGTCTACATTGGCATGCAAAAATGGGGGTTAACAATTCGCAAGTCCACGAAAATTTATCTGGTGTCGATAGTGAATAACTAAGCTATTAGCTATCCTGTAGGCAGATAATATTAAAGAAACGACTGTTACTTGTAAAAAACTTGCATAATATAGGTCCACCGAAATCAGCAAAATTTTGAAAGGGGTCTATGAGAAATAGTTTGAGAACCTCTGGTTTAAGTAATGCAACGATGAGCGGAGTTGCGCTCTCTAGTGTGTATGTAGTCTGTGAATTTACGCTTGTCGCTTATGTTTAGGGTGAATTACTTGAGAAAGTGTACCTTCTCTAAATGGTCGCGCCAGCAATTGTGTTAATTTTGTAGCAACAAATAACGTACAAGAAAATCTTAAAACATCGCAAACACAAATTTAGCAATTTAACTTCTCATATATAATTTAATGTAAATAGAATTTTCGTAGTAGGTTTATTTAATTTAAATCCTTTATTGCACCAAAATAAACTTAAAAATATGTACATAGACGAGTCTATTAGGCATTGTCTAACAACTAACCTTTGGGATGATGAGAATTTATGGGTAGGGTGCAAAATAGAACCTGAAGATAATTGTGGGTGAAAAGGAAGCGTGAGAGTTATATAAAGATTAGGGAAAGTGGCGCTCCATTGTTTCTTCATAGTTTTTAACCTGTCACGCCCCTAGTCCTACAAAGATAGTTAAAGACAATGAAGTTGTATTTTTCACGAAACTAACACAACAACTCTTGCCTCCTTCAAATTTAGAATTTTCTTCATACACGTTGAACATTAACAGAAACAAAAAACAATTGAATCAAATATGTACCTATGATATGTGAAGAGAAATTGATATGAAAAATCCTATCCGTGAACTGACTTGGTTTATTCAGTCGTCGTCGTCGACCGCCTCTTGCTTATCATCAGGCGAATCATGGTCAAGTGTAGTGACACAAAAGAATAATTTTCTTACAGTAAAGTTAATAAGTCATAACATTATTTTGTTGTATCCTATAATGTAAGGCTTCGAAATATCCGGAATGTTTCCGATCTGATAATACACTCCCGGAAAAGCGGTTTCCAATCAATGCTCTCTTTAACTTAGTGGTGTTATACGAGTGTTTTATAATACTTACTGTTTACATATAAGATAAATCTGTTTTATTTAATGAATTAAACATATTTTATGCGGCTTATTATCGCGTTTATTTTGGTTTTGATTTTACAATTGTCGAAACGTCGGAATAATAAAAAAATATAAAATCAAATCCAAACGCGATAGTAAGCCGCTTAAAATTTATTTAATTCAATAATCAATGTTCGCTTTAAATCTAAAAAAATGCTGTTATATTTATTTACATTTCTGCATTAGGCTACCAAAGTGCTTGCTTGTATCATAGAAACAGAATACATAAAAGTACAAGATACATTGGTACCGGCAGGTATTCATGAACGTAAATGAATTGTTGCAACAAATAAATATTTTGTTAAAATTATTACTATATACAAAATAATATATGCGCTTCATTGTCTCTGCCTATCTTTGTGAGAAAAAGACGTGAAAATTTGATTAAAGAAATCTATGTAATAAAAAACACTATCTTGATTATCTCTTAATTTCGAAACCTTTGTGGTGTTTTGAGACTTATCGTCGTCGTCTTCCCCGACCATGATAAACACCATCCCAATACAATCAAATATTCCTTGCTACAAAAACGAACTAATTACAACTTTTTTTTGCATTGGTACTGACCCCGACGCCTAACCTTGAACCCACCAACAAAACTATTATGTCATGACAGAATACAATTAGACAAAACACAAAGTCGTAAAAGACAACAAATACCAAGCACATTAACATCAAAAGTGTAGTTTTCTTTCAAGTTTACAATCCATTCATATCATACAAACATTAAACTAAGATCATCCAAAGAGACGAGACTAACATATAAATAGAATACAGAGTGGCGCGGTGCGTTGACCGAGTCGACACGATGTTATACCATGCGAACCGCGAAATGTTTGTATGCACTAATAATTTTACCTATTTTATCACAGTATACCCTTTCATTGATGCCCATATAAATGCACGCGGTTTGTAAAAACATTCGCTCTTTTATTCACATTATATTCGTGGTTTTCTTTTTTACTAGGGCTGTCCGTAAAGTCCTAGTGGCTTTATCTGTACTTTATTTATAAGTACTATATGTAACAGTTACTATGCCACTATGCCGGCTTTGTTCCAACGGCAACTTATAAGCTGATCCTTAAACACGACTAAATCACGTCAATCAACCACTTTAAAAAAATCAAATATTCGTCTCTTTTTTTAGTTACTAACAAATATTTGTAATATTTAATCTATTAAGTATTACAGGTAAAAGATATGAAACAAATGTTTTTTCCGACCGGGAATCGAACC
This sequence comes from Tinea trinotella, assembly GCA_905220615.1. NCBI lineage: Eukaryota > Metazoa > Arthropoda > Insecta > Lepidoptera > Tineidae > Tinea > Tinea trinotella. Next base: position 6,800,754 of record HG992321.1, on the reverse strand, counting down.
CGGGACTTTACCGTAACCTTAGAGTATAAAAAAATGAGGTAATTTTTACTCTGAGACCGTATCGAATTGATTAGTCAATCAATGCACCACGCCTGTCGCTAAAATAATTTATTATACAAATAACAAGCCATAACGTGAGAGTATATCGTTTATTTACACGCGTCCTATCGCACCCCTATGCCTATATTCTTCTTTATAGCCTTAATATTGTTTCCTGAACACGAAATCGTCGCGCGTGGAGAAGAAAATAAATGTTTGTCTGTGGACGGAGCTCCTTGATTTAGGGCTACCTTTAATAAATAATTAAAGGGCCAAGAAAGACGTGCTGGTATAGTTTAGTGTTAATAATTAATGTTATTGTACGGTAGTAGGAAGTTAGGTAAATAAATAATTGTTTTATAAACACTGTATTTGATTTACAGACGCTAAAATATATATCTTAATCATATATTTTATCTTAACACGTCTATACAATTTAATCAATCAAATCGCCTTTTTCCCCACAGCGATAGGCAGGGCGCCACTTGCCACGATCCTGACACAACTCCCTTGCTTCCTTCACATTCGCAATTCTCTTCATACAAGCTCTATGGTTATGGGCACTAGGCAACCTAGCTTTCTTGAGGATGTCTCTGATTTGGTCGAAAAACACACTCCTGGGCCTGCCTTGTTTAACGTATCCATTCACATAACATTTATAAATTCTTTTCGTCAATCTACTAATTTACAAAACTTAAAAAAATAGGCTTAAGTATGCGTTTTTTTTTAAATTTATTTTTATAAATCAGTTAGTAATGTTTGATAATAATATTCAAGATACTGTTTTTACTTTATTGTTCGCTGAATTTACCTACCTGTCAAATATTACTAACTAAGGTATTATAACTTGCATTATCTACCTGGTGAGTAGCATTACAAATCAGATGTCAACAGCCCTCTTGATTAATGTCAGCCCTAAATAGCGTTCCATACATTGCGAGGGGCTCCCGGGATGTGCAATTTAAACATTATTGGATTTGGAAGATATTTCAACGGCGGTAACAGCAAGATTAAGGGTGCTACATTTAGATTTAGGATGCGTTCTGATTTTAATTTCGTTCACATAATTTTGTTTCACTGTCGAAATAACATAAGGGTTTGTGTATATTTTTTTTATTTGGACGCGACATCCTACCACGACTTGTCTGGTGGTTAGGAAGGTGAGGTCCAAGAGCGCGGATGACTGCAAAAAACTTGTTGTTAGTAGGAATGTGTATTATCAATGTAGTATTAAGGATTGACAAAGGAATGCTTTGATGGCACAGGAAAGGATGAGTGAAAGTAGATTGACGAAAAGAATTTATAAATCTCATGTGAATGGATATATTAAACAAGGCAAATCGGAGATATCCTTAAGAAAGCTAGCTTGCCTCGTACCCATAACCATAGAGCTTGTATGAAAAGAATTGTGAATGTAAAAGAAGCGAGGGAATTGTGTCAGAATCGTGGCAAGTAGCGCTCTATTGTCTCTGCCTATCCCTGTGGGAAAAAGGCGTGACAATTTGATTGTTTTATATTAAACTTATTAATGTGCTAAATAGCTACCTTAAAAATTTAGGAAATAAATTCACCATTAGTATTACTAAGCTTGGAAGGTAAAACTGCTGCCCATTCTAAATTTGACATTAAAATAATAATAATAAAATGCAAATAAATAAGCAGACAAAATATTTCTAAGTATATTTAAAAAATACTCGTACTTTGAAATGATACAAAAATATTATGCTAATAGTAATCAACATTAGAGCTGGCATTAAATACAAAAAGAAATATGGGAATCCACGCTTTTAAATATTACATCGTGTGCTCTTTTCATTTCATGTTTGTTTAGGACTGTTAGTAGATATGGGGATCCATTAAAAATAATGGTTAGAAAACCTCAAAGCAACCAGTCTGCAGCTATTTAAAAAAAACCTTTGAAAATTCGGATTTTTACGTGTGCATGGATCAGCTAGTGATTATTCTGTATTAGAGGTGAAATGCAGAATTTACGAGTATGTTTATATTATCGCTTACTCCAAGTACTTCTATTTAAAATTAATAAGACAATATATTAGATTTATTTTAGTCTATATTTTCATGTTTATTGGCGGGAGTTCTATATACATATAGAAATTCATATACCACAGAGTAAATGAATGTAGTAGTAGTGTAGGGAAAGTCTTTTTAATAAATAAAAAGCTTATGTAGAAAAAAACGTTGTTTTACTTTTTTCTCTTTTGACAAATGTGACATAAATCATAAGTGACAATTCTATTTTATATAAAAATGAATGTACAAAAAATAGGTTATATAAAAAGTTTAAACAAATAAAATATAATAATTAATTCTACAACATCGCCCCCTCTTGTGAGGCACTCACACAATGAGTACTATTTCCGCACAGTCGACGGACCACAATTGCCCCCTCTTGTGAACCGTCGTCTATGCCGATCCGGTTGTTAAGGGTACAATTTTGCGAGTAGGGCGTCTCAATGTACCTGTCCGTGTTTGGACATCTACCACTCTCACAACACCGTCTTTACCAGGGCAGATCCTCTCGACTCGTCCCCTTGGCCATTGTCCCCTCGGGAGAGTACCGTCACATATGAGCACCAAATCTCCCACAGCAAGGTTACGTGATGTCGAATGCATTGGCTGTTGACGGGGAAGAAGAGTAGGCAGATATTCTTTTACCCATCGGCCCCAGAAGTGGTCAGCCAGACGTAGAGCCTTCTTCCAGTCACACCTGCGCACCAGGTCTCCATCGTCGAGTGTGATCGGCATTGCTTCGGTGGAGGAGGAGCCTATGAGAAAGTGGAACGGCGTCAAAGCCTCTGCCTCAGTGAAATCCGTTGAAACGTGGGTTAGAGGTCGGGCATTCACAATTGCTTCAACTTCTGTAAGTAGAGTGCGGAATACTTCCTCCCTCGGTCGCCTCTCCTTCAGAATAACCGCCAAAGAGGTCTTTACTGAACGAATTAGACGCTCCCAAGCGCCACCCATAAATGGAGCCGATGGAGGAATGAATGTCCACTCAATTCCTTTGTTCGCTAAAAAATCTGACATTCGTTCCTGGTAGAGTGATCGTAAAATTCGGTCTGCACCGACAAAAGCTGTGCCGTTATCTGAAAACACACGCTTGGGCGTTCCTCTTCGGGCTATAAAGCGTCGCAGGGTCATCAGTGCAGAGTCTGTTGTTAAAGAATCCACCACGTCCAGGTGTACCGCTCTTATAGTTAGACAGGTAAATAGCGCTACATAAATTTTTGATGTGCGTCGACCGACAGTCACATGTACAGGTCCAAAGTAATCAAGACCGACGTTGGTGAAAGGACGCTGATGGTGTGCGAGTCTGTCTTGTGGAAGATTGCCCATCGGAGGTAATATCGGGCGATTGTTTCGGATTTGACACACTTTGCAATTTCGGGCAATAAATTTTATTGTTGTGCGAAGTTTAAGGACCCAGTATATCTGTCTTATTTCGTTGATATTGGTTTGATAATTTCCATGCGCAGTGCGTACATGGTAGTCCATTAATAAAAGTCGAACAGCTGCATGTTTTCCATCTAGAATTATAGGTCTATTATAATCACAATCGATGTCCTCAACTGCACCTATTCGTCCGTTTGCACGCATTAGCCCGTGTTCGTCAAGTGTAGGTGTTAGGCTTCTCAGCTTGCTTTGAGACGGTATTGGCTGGTTGGATTGAAGACACCCTAACTCTTCACTAAACGAAGTTATTTGACTGTGTTTAAGAATGTGGATCTTTGATAGATATAGGTTGCGTGCAGTTAATGGTCTGTGCAAGTGTGTGTTTAAAAATGAATGTGTGTTAGTGTTTATGTTGTTAGTTGAAAGTGTATAGGAGCAGATGAAACCAGGTGTCCAGATTACTGTTTCAGTGTTTACTCCCTGTTTTCGTATGCAACGTTCTCTGAGTATTCTCAAATATTTGTGTGCACATGCTGTAGCCCTAACCATTCGCAACCAAATACTGAAACGGGTAGGGTCTGCAGAAAGTGGTAAAATTGTGGGTGTTGCAACATTTTGTGCATAGACGTGTACAGGTTTTAGTTCCTCTTTGCCCAGAGCGTTGATAGCAATTGAGGATTGTGGTTCCGTGGGCCATTTCTCTTTAGGGGACAATAAGAATTCAGGTCCAAGGAACCAACGGCTACTTTGGTCCAGATTTCCTGGTTTAGCTCGCGTAATATCATCAGCAACGTTCAAACTACCCGGAACCCATCGCCATTCAGATACATTACAGGATTCTAGAATTTCACCTACTCGATGGGCTACGAACGGCTTGAAGTTTCTGGCATCATCGCGAAGCCAGCCAAGGACAGTCAACGAATCACACCAAAATGTGCGACTAGTCGACTTCTCCCGGTGAGCCTCGTTTATGGTGGCTGCAAGCCGCGAGGCCAGTACGGCGCCTTGCAGCTCTAGCCTCGGAATAGTCACGGGTTTTAGGGGCGCCACACGTGCCTTGCTGCCGATAAGAGCGAGCTGGATCTCGCCAGAAGGCAAAGTAAATCGCCAGTATGCGACGGTAGCGAAAGCCAACTCGCTTGCATCAGCAAAGACATGTAACTCCCGCTGAATCGGGTCGCGCTTACTTAAATAACATCTTGGTATTTGTAGATGCGTTACTAAGTATAAATCGGTGAACCATTTACACCAGTACTCGTAGTCTTTTTGGGATAGTTCGTCATCCCATTCCAATGAACTACGCCATATTCTTTGGAACATGATGCGTCCTCTCACTGTCAGCGGCATAAGGAGCCCGATCGGGTCGTACACGCGCATTAGGTGAGACAAGGCATCACGTTTGGTGATTTTATTTGGTAATTGTGATGGAATGCCAGTGCTGAACGTAATGGTGTCATGAGCTGGGTTCCAAACCAAACCTAGTGTTCGGACTACATGATTATCGTCGGTGGTGAGATTGATGTGTTTCTGTTCTGCTATAAGCTCACTTGGGAGGCGTGATAGTGCTGCCGGCTGGTTTGAAACCCATCCGCGCATCTCGAAACCACCGCGTTTGTGTATGTTAACAACGTCAGTTGCCAGCTTACTTGCCTCTTCTATCGTATTTACACTGGTAATGAAATCGTCCATGTAATGATCAAATGAAATGGAGTGATATGCTGATGGGTACTGTGATTTAAAGTCTAATGCATTCCTCTTCATTATGTATAGAGCTGTGCAAGGGCTCGATGCAGCTCCGAACATCATGGAAGACATGCGGTAAACTTTAATAGTCTCCGATGAGTGATCGCGCCACAAAAATCGTTGTGCGTCTCTATCCGCCGCTCTTATTTTTATTTGTGAAAACATTTCTCGGATATCGGCCGTGAGAGCCACGCGACCCTCCCGGAATCTAAATAAAATTGAAAGTAAGGACTGTAGTAGGTCGGGGCCAGTAAGTAACAAAGAGTTAAGACTTACTCCTTGCGACTTGGCTGCGGCGTCATACACTACTCTTAGTTTTCCCGGTTTATTGGAATGAGTCACGCCGAAATGAGGAAGATACCATAAGGTGGATGAGGAAGAACTTTCGTCACATTCCTCGGCATAACCTTTGTCTAACATGGCATGAATGTTTTGTCGGTAAAGTTCGGCATAGCGGTCATCTTTTGACATCTTCCTTTCTAAACTGAGGAACCTCGACAAAGCCAAGTTGTAGCTGCTAGGAATAGTTTGCTTGTCGGCACGCCATAATAACCCTGTTTCGAATCGTCCTGATGGTAAGCGACGTGTCGTCTTGTCTAACAATTTCAACGCACGTTTATCATTATCGCCCTGCGGAATTTTTTTTGTGACCCCGATGGAGTCGATTTTGTATTGCTCGCGAATTAAACGTTCGACTACTTCGCGGTCAAAATCAAAACTAAAAGAACAATGATTTAAAAAAGCACGTGTTATTCGATTCTTAGCGCTGCCGAAAAGTACCCATCCTAGTGAGGACCTTACGGCGACCGGTTCTGCGCGTGTACCGCGACGTACTTCGTGCGCCACAATCAAATGCCAGTTGTCCGCGCCTATGATAAGTTTGGGTACGACGCGTTCATAACATAGTTGGTGGGAAATATCGTGTAAGTGTGCGCACTGCTTAATGTCTCGTTGAGATATTGTTTGTGAAGCTAAGCCTAAGTTGTCAATAGACCTCACATTGTGTACACGATGAATAGTGTCATCAAAACGACCCTTTATATCAAACTGTATGTATTGTGCGTCAATTTGTTTTGTAAGCCCACCGACACAGTGTATGTTGACTGTACCAGATTGACCGATGGCTCCAATTTTAGTGGTTAAGCTAGAGTCTATCAACGTTGCGGTGGAACCATCGTCAAGAAGGGCATATGTGTGTTCACTACCTAAAGGTCCGCTTACGGTAACCGGAATTACTTTTAAGTAGGGTTGTGTCAAATGTGTGTCACTCGTAGCTCCGACGAACTGAGTAACATCGTTCACATCGTTCATTTCATGTTGCATTTGCGTCTCTACAGCGCCGCTACTACCAACGTGAGAGACGCCAGTATCGGAGATACGTGCGTCAGCACACTCTTGATGCAACAACTGATGGTGGTGTCTATTGCATCCATTCACTTTACATAAGATGTTGGGACTGCAAGTGCGGAATGTGTGCGGTGTGTTCATCAAACATCGATAACACACTTTTAGCGTTTTAATACGTTGCCATCGTTCGTCAACATTCAATGTTTTAAATTCCGGGCAATGTTTTAATTTATGTTTCTGTGCGCATAAAGGACAGTTTTGTTTGTTGGTTTGTTTAGTTGGGTGAGTTGTATGGGTCACTGTAGTACTATTAACCCTATCTTTGTGAAAAGAGATATTTTCAGAAATGAACCCGAATTTTATTTGTAAGTTCGCTTCGTGCGTAATAAAGCTCGAGAACATCTCTAAACGTGGAGAATCTTGTTGCTGTGAGGCGACGTAATCCGTCCATCTCACACGTAAAATTTGGGTTAATTTTCCCAGTAGTGTGTTTACTAACTCTGGTGATTCGAGGTAACTTTTTTGGTCTAAAAGTTTAATTGTTTCTACAGAATTACGTACTCGGCAGGCAAATAAATTTAAATCTTTACCTTCAAATCCTAGGCGTGGCAAGGAGCGCATAATCGTCAGTTGTTGTAGTACAATTAATTCAGGTCGGCCGTAGCGCATCTCTAGGGCGTCTAGCACCTCTTCCGGACACTGCGCTGAGATTAACAGGACAGCCACGGCCTCCCTCGCTGCGCCACGCAGCACGTGACTAAGTCGAGCTACGTTTTGGGCAGGTGTGTACGCATCTTTGGTATCATTAAAGATGCGTTTTAATGCAAGGAATTCGGAAGGAATTCTCCCGTCAAATGAAGGCAAAATAGTTTCCCATCTGCTTTGTTTATTTTGTGATAAAGAAACTATTGCGTCGGCTAATTTGGTAATGTCTGATGAATGTGTGGGGAATTGTTGGGCACCTTTATTAACAAAACCTTGTGAATGAGCAGTAGTACTAACGTGCGCGGCGTTTGTCGCATTCGCTGCCGTCGGCGGGGGAAACGTGTCGTCGGCGGCGTACAGCTGCGCTCGTAACATGGACGCGGGCGGCGGCGCTGGACTCGTGTCTGCTACCGCGAGCGTGTTGAGTTTTGTTCCTGCGGATAAGCTCGGTAACGCGGGCAGCGGTCGTGGCTGCAGGGATGGTCTATTAAAATTTCTATGATTTTCAACGTTAATTTCAGCCTCAATTTGCAGATTTTCAAAATGAGGTTGCGGTTCCTGATGCGAATCAATCGATTGTAGCCATTCTGATACATTTGATCCAGAAACGCTACGTTGGTTGTTGTCGGCTTGAGCCTCTATAGCTGCTAAATTGGCCTGAAGCTGAGCTTCGGCTGCTTTGTGCTCGGCTAAAGCGATGCGGCGTTCAACATCTGCCGTTTCTCGTGCAAAAAGAGCTTGTGCGGCTAACCTTTGTGCTCTTAATTCCGAAGAGCTGGTGGTACTGCGTCGTGTGGAAGCTGTCCGTGAGTGCTGCGAAGGTGGGCGTGACGAGGCGGTCGTTGGAGCGCCCTCCGAGTGTGTGGTGGGCTTACGTGCTCCCGTTGACCGCACCGATTTCGGTGCCTCTGTTTCGCTGGCGACTCTCTTCTTCGTGGAGCGTGTTTCCATCGCTGGTGTTCGTTTGGAGAAGGACCACTTATGTAGGGAAAGTCTTTTTAATAAATAAAAAGCTTATGTAGAAAAAAACGTTGTTTTACTTTTTTCTCTTTTGACAAATGTGACATAAATCATAAGTGACAATTCTATTTTATATAAAAATGAATGTACAAAAAATAGGTTATATAAAAAGTTTAAACAAATAAAATATAATAATTAATTCTACAACAAGTAGTATATTCATAAAAAATATATACCACATTCATATGTAGTATATATTTTTTTACTATTAAAACCCAATTGAGTTTTATTAATATTACTACATTATCAGAGTTACTACAGGCCTATTTATACAACGGGGCAAGATCCTAACACAGCTCTTATGTATACCTTACACCCAAAGTTCCTTTTCATAAATACAATAAAATCTAGTTTCACCATGCTTATGTTCCGGAGTGGACGCCTTCTAACTGATGATAATGATGATGACACTTTACTGACTGGCGTGAACCGAACATAACTTCGTTCTCGAATCCAGCCTGGTCACGTGTCTCTGCGTGGCTACCCACCACAGATCACGTGTTTTGTTTATGAAGACATTTTCCATTTAACCTGCCCCTTCCATACTTTGGTCCCTCTGCGGGAGTACCACCATTCCTTATATCATTATTGTTTTAATTGTCAAATATCACTTTGTAAGTTTTATGACGCCACATCAATATTCATCCCAAAGTGGTCACCGCGGTAATTACAGAAGATAATATTAGGTTTTAGGTTTCAAATACAGCAGCAAGACGATTCTGAATGTAAAGTCTATGCGAACGTAAGAATGAATTTGAAGGAATAAAACAAAATTGAAAATAAGAGATGGTGGTACGAAATTGATTAATCTTGTTTTATACGTCAGCGTACTTTCTGTCTTGAGTAGAGTATCATGTTTGCTTTTAAAAGTTGGTGGTAGGCCCTCTCTTTATACCTTACAAGCACTCTGTACTTAGTATAGAAATATAACAAATATATTTATGCAAATAAGTAACAGGTGTTCGTACATTCAGCATCATATTAAAAACTTGTAACATTTTATAAAGTTAGCCAACAATATACGTCAGAGAGTCAGAAACTATTACGTGTAATAAGGCTCCTGTGAGTAAAACTTTCACGGCTATCTTATTACCATACTCATTTTACAGTATCAATATTTTATAATTAGTTCATATTGTAATTATTAATGTATGAAGAGAATTGTGGATGTGAGGTAAGCGAAGGAGTTGTGTCAGGATCGTGGCAAGTGGAGCTCTATTGTCTTCCTATCTCTGTGGCAATTGGTTGTACAAGTTCAGTAGGATTTGATCCTAAACAGGAGATTTGCGAAAAGATTAATATGATAATCAACTTATCTGTACATTTAGGACTAAAAAATCCTTAGACTGAATATTTTTCAAAATTATGTTTTTTTAAATAATCAATATTATGAACGCAATATTTGCTAAAAACATATTTCGTAAAATTCCACTTGATTACCTACATTGGAGTCAATTGTTAAAAAAGATTTAAATTAAAGATAATGAAAAAACTTTGATTTGATTACAAACCCAAATTACAAATATCCAGAACTTTTGCAATTTGTACGAAATGAACGGACATTCTCAGAAATATCCGAAATATCTTGAAAACTCGACAAGTTAGCTAAAACCGTGTCCAGTGAAGAGATGAAAACGACAAATTGTGAGGCCTTTGTGTTCTACAAATGACTTTATCCTACATAGTTTTGGTCAGTTCTTTAATATAGATTCTTATTTTCACAAACGATCGCATTTTTGACATTTTTCTTGTATAAGGTTAGTTATTTTTTAATTATTAGATAAGTACAAATCTTTTCTAAATGTCCATTATGATTTTTTTTTAGCCGGCATAATGACAGTAACTGAGGCAGCCAGGCGACAGAAATGATACGGGTTTTTCAGTCGTCGGTACTCATGGACCTCCATCAGATGTCGAATCACAATTAATAAAATAATAAAAAAATGTAAAATCTACTACAAATAACTAAAACCCGAACTGTCTGCTGTGTGGTAAATAAGCTCCTAGATGTTTTGACTTACCGTTGCTTCCAGACGATTAGGATTCACTTTTATCCCGGAGCCCTCCCCTCTTTCTTAAAAATGGTCGCCCTGCTGCAAAAATATTATAATTATTATATAAAAAAACTCGCCAATAAACACATAATAATAGTGATAAGATGTGTTTTTCTCTTTTCGTAATTTGCTTAATAAACTAGTTTTATATTCTCAATTAATTTTTTTAGAAAAAGCACATCCTCAAAGGCGAAAAGGATGGATTAAACTTCCAATTACAGTTTCTCCTTGCGCAGCGAAAAAAACCTTTTCCGAGCGATGGATGTCCAATTTACTGAGAAAATAAAACAATTAAGGGAAAAACGTGGGCACTCACCAAGATCATTTACCCGTACGAATTTCACATATAATATTATGAATAATTCTTGTATAATTTAAATAAATACATTAACGATATTGAAATCTGATATTTGCTTTATCTTTGACGGTACAATGAATTTTAAAAGTACATTTTGTATATTAATAAAACCTTTATTTTTATATGTTCGTAGTGTTTTAGATTGATTGTTTGCTTTCCTTCAATTACGTAATATACTTTTTCATATCGTGGTTAAAGTAATCATTATTACCCAAATTACTATAAAAACATTATAATTAGTGCATGTAGAAAAATTAGAAAGATGTGCTATGTTTAGTATTGTTTGCATCCCATGCTATACTCGTATTTATTTTCCTATATATATTTATTATTTTATTATTTGTTGCGACTCGATTATTGTTGTGTGCCCTGCCTGCTGTTAAGCTGGAGTGTGGTCAATGAATGGATGTCACTGCTACTAAATTCAATAATTGTAAGTCGCTTTCACATCCACTATGCCGGCTTAGTTGAAACCGGCAACTTACAAGCTGATACCGAAACGCAACTAAATCACTTCACGGTCTGTATACTTGTAAGTGGTGGTACTACCCCAGATCGGCAGACTGGGTACCACTCTGATAACCAGACCCAAAACAAATATCCACCTCTTTTTTATTAACAAATATTTTCAATATTTAATGTAATTATTAAATATTACAGATAAAAGCTATGAAACAAATAATTGCTCCGACCGGGAATCGAACCAGGGACCTATACCAACCTTTGTTTGCTATTAGTTTAATAATAAATATTTATGTTTATAGTTATTATTATACAAATGATTATTTTAATGATTGTATAAATAAATTTAATGTTGATTGATTTTAATATAGATTTATGATCGTACGGCAGTTTGTTTTCATAAATAAATGTTCGACATTGTCATTTGATTGTTACTTGACCCTTATTGCCTTAAATAGGTCATCCCTCTGAGTTATTACTTTAAAAATAGTCCTTTTGTTAAAAATTTTAACAAATTGTGAATAAAAAAACTTTATTCACAGTAAATACAAAAACTAAATATGAGCTTCATGTAAATATGTACACAAAAACTAAATTGTAATAAATTTCTAAAGAGATATTATTTATTTATTTTTTATTATTTTATATTATACATTTCTATACTAAGCTACTAAAGTGCTTGTATCATAGAAACAGGACGACCAAAGTTCTAAATATATCAAAGAAATATATTAATATAATAAAGAAAAATATATTAAATATATTAAAGAAAAAATATATCAAAGATACATTGGTACCGGTGAGTGATTTCGAACCCGCGCTCTTCCGTTTGCGTAACCATTGCACTACCTTAATTATATATTACAATATGAGATATGTTACGATCCTGAAACAACTCCCTCGCTTCCCTCACATCCACAATTCTCTTCATTCAAACTCTTCGGTTACTGCCTAAATATTATCATTAAATATATTACTAAATTATGAGAGCAAATTAGGACATTTTATCCGCTACCCGCTAGACATGTTTTTTATGAAAATTATTAGGCAGGTAGGTATTTCTATTTAATTAAAAAGTGTATGTTCCTAAATTAACTATTATGTTATGCAAATTTGAGATTCCGAGTTAAACTTTTAAGCTGCACGACCCGCTTGTTGAAGTTTCTAGACATTTTCAGTATTTCCCACCTACATCTGTCGGATTTGCACTTTCAGGCAAATTCAACTAACCGTGTCTAAAACAACAATCACATCGCAACTCTCAAAACTTTATTCTCTTTGAATGTACAATTTTATACGCTTAGTTTATTTTTTTATAGTTGCTCGACATATTGCAGTTACCTGGCTGATGTTAAGCCGACTACTACTACACTCAAATAAGTGTAAGTAACAGTCGTATTACTGGAACCAGTAACTTTTCAGCTGATCCCAAAACTCTTGAAGACTAAGTCATTTTGCGGTCTGTAAACTTAAAAAATGTCGTACTATCACGGATCGGCAGACCGGCCTAATTAATCACCAACTGCCTGCCTATCAACTAATCAATCAATCTAATTATTTTTATTCCCACAGGGATAGGCAAAGACAATAGAGGCCCAATACCCACGATCCTGTCACAATTCCTTCGCTTCCCTCACATCCACAATTTTATTAATACAAACTCTACGGTTATGGGCATTAAGCAATCCATTTTGCTTGAGGGTGTCTCTAATTTGGTCGGAAAACACTCTTCTGGGTCTGCCTGGTTTAACGCATCCATCTACGCCAGATTTAGAAATCCCTTTCGTCAATATACTTTCATCATCCTTTCCATGTGCCCAAACCATCGAAGCATTCTTTTGTCAATCCTAGACAAAAAAATTGTCACGACTTTTGTCCACAGGGATAGGCAGATACAATAGAGCGACCTAGCCACGATTGTGACACAACTTCCTACCTCCATCGCATTCCTCACATTCAAAATTCTTTTCATACAACCTCTACGATTATGGGCATTAGGCAATCGAGAGTTCAAAACCGCCAGTATCATTGTATCTTTGATATATTATGTGTTATACTTTAGTCGTCCTGTTTCTACGAGGCTTAGTATAGAAATTCAAAGAAAAAATACTAAGTATTTAGGCCCTAAAAATAAACTACAAAGTAGTAAGATTAAGTTAGTAAGCGAGTACTACGTAATTATGCAGAGCCCAACACAATCTGACCCACTTTCCGCCGACCTGGCAGCAACACCGCATCTTTCCCAGCAACCATCACATGCTAATTTTAAATTCGAAAATCTAAGCTGAAATGCCATTTTAACTTTGCAATTTCACGCAAGCTTTTCGAAGAATAATTTAAACGTGACTTTCGGAAATATGGCTCTCAAATTCTATAGTAATAATGAAGGATTCAGTCAATTTTTTTAGACTTTTCTATAATAAGCTACTAATCGTGATTGTATCATAGAAACAGGACGACAAAAGTACACATATCAACCGGCAAGTAGTTTTAAAGGGGCTCTCGGTTTGCGTGACTATTTCACTACCCCTACTCCACGGTTGACGTAAAATTGATCAAGGAACGATTTAGTCCAATTTTCTTAGACATTAGATGTAGACTATATTATATGTTTCTTACTTTGTACCTCTTAATTTATGAAATAATTTTAAGGTCAATTAGTAGTATTTTTTTTTGTTTTTTATTGTGACTCGACATATGACAGCACCCCGCTTGATGTTAAGCCAAAGTGTGGTCCATGAATGAATGTCACTGCTACTACCGGCAACTTACAAGCTGATCCCGAAACGTGACCAAATCACTTCACGGTCTGTATACTTGTAAGTGGTGGTACTACCCCGGATCGGCAGACTGGGTACCACTGCCTACCACTCTTTAAGTATATTTAAAAACCTTCTAAACCTATTGTAATTAAATTCAGTTATTCTACTTTATTTATTGTGACGACATCTGACCTCGACCCGCCTGATGATAACCAAGAGGAGGTCCAAGAGTGACGATGACTGAAAAAACCGGGTTTGTTCACGGCTGCCTCACTCTAATAGAATCTATAGAAATATACAATTATATAAAGGCTATGCCTTAGGCATTATGGTATACATAAGACATATAATGCATGTCCTACCTACATTTAAGTTTGTACAATAAAGTGTACATTATTATTAATATAATAAATCCTCCGATTGATTTAAATTAAAGTTATTATAATTATTAAACAATACAGTCCATTATTAACTACTAGATACTAACTAACTAGATACATATAACTACAAACATTAATCCCTTAAAGCCGCCTGTGATGATTATTAGGCGCCGTCATATTCCTGGAATATTATATTGCAAAATTAATCGATCATCCCCACTTCCTGTTGTGCAAGAGTGGAACAATAATTTGGGTGCTTGTTAAGTTTCGCTAATAACATTATACATCACAAGTGTCTCTAGATTAGTGGCAATTCACGTACTAGTGTTATCGCTGACTACAATAACACTTGTTATAAACATGATTTGTATGTTATATTGTATGTTTGTGACATTTTAAAGAACTTTTTAAAGTTTAATTTATATAGTTGTTACTAGTGTTTTCTTATTTGCCGCTGTCCGCGAGCATAACTTGATAAATGTATATTTTATTTACTTTTCTATACTAAGCTAGTAAATAAAAGATCATAGAAACAGGACGACTTAAGTAGAAATATGAAACATACATTGGTACCGGCACGTGGTTTTAAACGAGAGCTCTTGGTTTGTGAGACCATTTATCTACAACCCATGGCAATATTTTAGGGTATGATATTTAAAATGATTTGTAATCATAAAAGAGTACCTTATTTACGATAAAGTATTTTAATTTCTTAGTAAATTTATTTATCCAGTAATAATAACGGAACTGATGTTTAAGGATGTCTATTTATTTAATAAATTATTTTATCAAAATACAATTTTCTGCATTAGTTCTGAATGAGGTAGCCGAACTGTTGACATCAGTTCAATTTATCTATAACACATCAAAATCAACTAAATTGTATTGTAAAAAGTACATAATAGATATTATTTACATTAGGTATTCTGATATAATATATCGATCTTCAACCTTATGCCCATTGAGCGTACAATAATTACAATACAATAAAAAAATATTTAATTCAATATAGTAAAATAAAAAAGTAAAAATAGTAATGATACGAGTATTTAATGTTTTTTTTTTTTTTTTTTTTTTTTTTTTTTGACTCGACATATGACAGCACCCCGCTTGATGTTAAGCCAAAGTGTGGTCCATGAATGAATGTCACTGCTACTACAATTCAGTAACTGTGAGTAGCAATCACATCCACTATGCCGGCCTAGATGGAACCGGCAACTTACAAGCTGATCCCGAAACGTGACCAAATCACTTCACGGTCTGTATACTTGTAAGTGGTGGTACTACCCCGGATCGGCAGACTGGGTACCACTGCCTACCACTCTTTGATAACCAGACCCGAAGCAAATATCCATCTCTTTTTTTTTTTATTAACAAATATTTGCAATATTTAATACTATTAAATATTACAAATAAAAGCTATGAAACAAATATTTGCTCCGACCGGGGATCGAACCCGGGACTTTACGCGCAACAAACCAGTCGCTAAACCGTTCGTCCACGCCTGTCGTTATATATAATTATAATTAAATACTACATAATATAATTATTGAACAAAAAATGTCAATGAGTAATAAATATTAAAAACAAAAGATAATAAAATAAAATATTTTCTAAGTGGATTTAATAAACAATGTCAATCATTAAACATCAATGCAAAACATTTAATGCCTAATTACTATCATCAATTAAGCTCTTTTGCGATGATCTATTAACAGATACAGTTAATATTTAACTAACTCTAATTAACATCAGGCTGTGTGCCTCGGCGGACGTTTCTCTGTCTAACAATCGACACGTGGAATGCTTTACCAGCCCATATGTTTTTCTACCACTATAACCTTGTATCCCCTTCAAGTAAAGCAGCAAAAAACCTTTAGTTGACATAGTGAGCTAACCGGCGACTGAGGCAACCGTAAACCAATATAACAACTCTTGTTATATTGGCTCTCTTTTTTTATTTATTTTATTATTGCCGACATATGACAACATCCCGCCTAATGTTAGGCTGGAGTGTGGTCCATGAATGGAGGCTACTCACTAGTCACATTCACTATGCCGGCCTTTAGAACCGGTAACTTTGAAGCTGATTCCTAAATGCGGAATCACTTTATGGTCTGTTCGCTGGGAAGTGGTGGTACTGCCACTCTTAGTTAAGTCACAATAAAAAAACCTCTTAATAAATAGTAGTAAATGTCCTATATACGGTTTTAGTGGTACATTTGCATCCCACTGCACAAGGCTTTGTCGTTAAGCGATGCTGTCAGAAGTCGTTAATTATGCAATGTTCTACTGCGACCCAATTTTCGAGCTTATCCTCTTTGCGGACAATTCAGATATCTTCTGACAGATTCACTTATTATTTAAAACATGTTTTAAGTTGTTTGTTACTTTTACCTCATGATACACTTTACGCTAAATGTATAGATACATTTTAACGCGACCGTGGGGTAGTGGCAGTGAAATGGTTACACTAACCGAGAGCACGAGTTCAAAACCACCCACCGGTACCAATGTATCTTTGATAAATATATACTTTAGTTGTCCTGTTTCTATGATACAAGCACTTTAGTAGCTTAATATAGAAATGTAATAAAAAAATAATAAAAAATATTAAATATTATACGTAAAATACAAATTTGGATGTCGATTTATTATTATATATATTTAAACTGAGCGCCACTTTCCACATTTTTTTTACATTTACACTATCTTTATACAACCTTTATTACTATAGGCACTGCAAACTCTTGCTTTTTAAGTATTTTCCCTATTTCATTTTTGAGTAGATTTATATTATTGATAATACGTAGTATTTTCTTAGATTTTGCGCGAACATTAATTAATAAATTAAACAAATTTTATGCGCCTTACTATCGCGTTTATTTTGGTTTTGATTCCGATGTTTCGAGAGCTTTGCAGCCATTGTGGTCAATATTATTCATTAATAATATATAGTTTAAATAATAGTTTTTTTTATCAGATTGAAGCATCTCGAAACGTTTTTATTTTAATTGGGGCTCGACATATGACAGCACCCAGCCTTGATGATACCACAGTTAAATAACTGCAAGTAGCAGTCTTGCAATTAAAATGCCAACTTAGTTGAAACTGGCAACTTACAAGCTGATCCTGAAACGCGACTAAGTAAGTCGGTGCAATCTGCAGACTGGGCACCACTTCTGTCAAAATCGTATACAAAATTTTAATCTAAGTTAAAGTTGACGACAAAGTGCAGATGATGTGTCTTGTTTGTTTAAACATCACGTACTCTGATAGTTGTCTATTTAAGTTTTCCCATTTGGCTACTTTGCATGCTCTACCTAGTTGGCCGTAGTTGTAAGACCGCAGGCCAGTGACGCCCGCATCTATTAAACGTACTTGGACTTTACTTCACTTAGATAGTCGCTGTTATTTAAACTAACCGTAAAGGTCGTTTGGGCACGGCAGTCTAATGAAGTAATAATTTAGTTTGAAAGTTTTGCAATATAAAGAGAAAACAGGTCGGACACGAAGTCTTAAAGATACCTTTACTCAAATAATACTAAATACAGTCGCCTTCTATATGTTCGTAGCGTAGTGGTAGTGCCCAACCCCCAAACCGGGAATCCCAAATCTCCACTTGCCCGTATCAATGTATCTTTGTTGTATGTATGTACTTTGGTACTTTGGTCGTTATTTTTTTTGATACAAGCACGCTTACTAGCTCAGTACAGAAATGTAAAAAAACACTTTTTGCTAAAAATCATGTTATTTTAGTTTTATTTTTATTTTCAGGTCTTTCAGAACTTGATGATTCTTGAATGTATATCTGATTATTTTATTCTTACTCTTAAAGGCTCGGGGAGTTCTATTTATATACACCAATCCTAATTGAAGTAGGCGAAATAAATTTTTAACTGATAATATTTTCAGATTCATCAGATCTTTTCATAGATTTGGTTCTGCGCACACATTTAGTCACTATTTATACTGAAATGAAACTAACTTTATTTGCAAGATACTCTATAGTAATACAATTATTAACGAAAATACCTTTAATATTAGTTAGTTACTTTATACGTAACGTAAACTACAAAAGTTACATCATACTTAACGTAAGCTACAAAAGCTGCGAAAGTTACATAATATATACATATATCACACATAAGCTACAAAAGCTACGACTTAAATCATACAAAAGCTACAAAAGTTAAGTCATGTTTAACGTAAGCTACAAAAGTTACGTCATGCTTAACGTAAGCTACAAAAGTTAAGTCATGTTTAACGTAAGCTACAAAAGTTACGTCATGCTTAACGTATGCTACAAAAGCTACGAAAGTTACGTCATATTTAACGTATGCTACAAAAGCTACGAAAATTACGAAACCTTTCACATAAGGTGCCAAAGCTAAGGAACTCTTAGTGCAGGTGATAGAACCCAATTTATTTTATAAAATAACTTCCTTGTGCATATTTTATAAAAATAAGATTTGGAAATCAGCGACACCACGCTACCCTAAGTTCTAATATCCGAAGTAGTAACTTACTTTGGGGAAACCTGCATTATCCTTTAATAGTTAAATAAGAATTCATTGGTAACAAAGCTATTACCAAACCATCTATTATTCAATTTTGGGAACGAAGATGAGGAATCTTTATAATTATATATTATTATCCAATTTGAAATTTATAATTGCCTAAGTTTTAGATAGACAAATTGGGAAACTCTTGGGGTTCTAGAACTTGTCTCTCATTTGTTTGTGTCAAAATTTAATAACTATATCTTAAATATGTCGTTAGTCCTCTAAGGAATTATTATAATTAGTTCGTTGCCAAGTCATTTCGCTGTTAAGAGCACCAGCCCCCTTGCACGGCAATCCAGGAAGCAAGATAAAGAAATGCAAAGAATATTATTGTAACTCATTTTAAATAACTTATTAGGCCGGCACGTTAAAATGTTTTAAAAAATATTTATTAAAGTATTCAACGTTGTTTTGTGTGAAGATTTACAAAACGTTTAAATATCTTTTTTGATACACTGTTCTAGTAAGTTATTTAAAATGAGTTGGAATTATATTCTTTGCAAGTCTTTATCTTGCTTCTTGGATTGCCGTGCTACGAGTAGAGGGGCAGGGCCCAGGTTTGTGATAAGTGGCGATCTATTGACTCTATCTGACTCCCATGGGATACATGGGAAATAAGCATTAAGACCTAATATTTTAATTATCCTCTTTAACAATCCTCATTAGATATGTACTTAGCTACGAGTAATTCATTCATAATGGTTGAATTTAATTTCATTGTTAAACATTTGATAAAAAACCAACTTAATACTGTATATTTTATTCACGATTATTGTCTTGTATTCTTTATTAATATTTATTCTTAATATTAAGGCGACCGTGGTGTAGTAGTAGTGCGATGGTCACGCAAACCGAGAGACCCCGGTTAAAAACCAACTGTATCTTTGATAAAATTTGGTCCATCT
Source organism: Tinea trinotella (assembly GCA_905220615.1). NCBI lineage: Eukaryota > Metazoa > Arthropoda > Insecta > Lepidoptera > Tineidae > Tinea > Tinea trinotella. The sequence continues at coordinate 6,781,000 of HG992321.1, read as the reverse complement.
TGTTTTTATGATACAAGGCTTAATATGAAGAAATATATTTAAAAAATCTTTGCTCCGACTAGGATCGAGTCCAGGACTTTACGCGTAAAGGGATGGTTTCATTTCAAGTTGTGGTATTGTCCGAACTATATTTAGATCATTAGATGCGATATTCTGTGACCTGTGTTTCAACCACTGAGCACAGAATATAATACAAATAATGTTAAACCAATTCTGATAGACATGTATTGTGTGCAGATGACAGAAAGCACACATATTATATATTGAATAGAACTAGAAGGGGATATAATGTATCTTTTAAGTGCCGGTATAGTGAGAGCAACAGAACGTAGCAATATATTTCCTATTCTGTTTTTTATCTGTTCTTTGGTGACAGCGACTGAGGCAAGCGACTTAGGTGACTGCTACTACAGTTAAATAACTATAGGTAGCAGTTGGAACCGGCAACTTACTTGTTATTTGTAGGTAACAATTTTTGATGAGTTCAAACTTTTTTGGGGGTAATTTTTTAGTGGACCGATTTTAGTTTTTAAACCTACTTTTTACCTTTAGAAAGAATTCGTGTCGTAAGCTGGACTTTTATTTATTCTAAAGAAGATTACCCTTGAGATTGTAATAGAACGAACAAATGAACTTGGACAGCCAATCCGCTGGGTTCGTTAATTTAATGAAATGTAAATAATGAATAAAATCTTCAGTTTACATTACAAAGAATTTAAAAAATCTGAAATACAATTGAAATACCTAGGGGAATCCCTCGCGTAATTTACGTATAAGCATTTTACAGTTGCTCTAGTAACCTAGTTTTAAGATCATAGTCAAATAGTATTTTATAAAAAAGAAGTTTTAGGGTAACGTAGAAACGAATACTGAATAGTCTAGATAGTATAGCAAGAAGGAAACAGGGTTGATTAAAATACATAGGCAGAGAAAATGCAGCGCTAGTTTCGGCAATCCTGACACAAGTCTCTAGCTTTCTTTACATCCAAATCTCTCAACATGTATATTATGTTATAGGTAGACCCTTACTTTTTAAATTTTCCCGATCGAGGACCAATCTTTTGGAACGGGTCCCCTTTATTATATTCCTTTCACTCATTCCACGCTTTTTTACTTATTGTGACTCGACCCGCCTCATGATAAGCAAGAGACCTTGACGACGATTGAATAAAACAAGTCAGTTCTCGGCTGGCTTAGTCGCCGTCACTCTTCCTCACGCATCGGTTATAGGAAGTAAAGACGCACCAAACTTTTTAGTTTAGTTGAATAATTTAATTAACATAAATAAATTTAATATAAATAAAGTACAATGAACGACCACAAAATTAAACAGCAGAGTAATTTAAATAAATAAATGACAAATTATTAAACGATTTACTTAACTAAATAAATGACCCCAATTACTGATAACAGTGTTAATTATGCTTAAATCCAGCGTATTTTACACTTATTACTTCAAATCAACCCCCCAGTAACAGAGACATTAATAGACATGAACAAAAATAAATAATAGTAGTTTTCGGTGATACGGTATTCATACTTTGCCTGGTACCAATGTATCTTAGATATATGTACTTTGGTCATCCTGTTACGAGTACATTTAGTACAAGCACGTTTAGTAGAAATGTAAAAGAAAAATATCTGCCGTGTATACGATGTCATGTTTTTGAGGTGTTTATGTGGATTCAAGATTCTCAATGTGTTGCGCGGTCGCTATTTTAATTTTGAAGCAAATTTAAATTTGAATGAATGAAGTTCAATTGCAAAACGAAGCTCATTGTCACTGTCGTTGAGTTACGCGGTCGGCTCGCAGGACAAGTTGATCTGTCCTGTCCAACGTCTGTCCGCTAGTAAGTTGTATATAAAAATGGAATTAGATACTAGGTATAATTTTATGTTTATTTTTTGTATAAAAAATAGTTATGTTTTTGCTACTTCCAAACCTCCTTATAACAACCTCCTTATAGTGCTCAAACTTGCAGAATTTTAGTTATTCCGCAAGTTTGCTTCGACTCTAAGCAGCTGTATGCATATTAGGGTGTTTAAATGTGAAAACATACACATAAAAATGCATAATACAACCATAATACGTAAGTCCTTTGGCCGACATAGTGTTATCGGCACTCTTGTACTTTCCCTTGCTTACTATCAGGTGAATCATGGTGAGATGCCGCGTCACAATAATATTTTATAAATAATATGTGTGCGGTAATAGACCATAAATCCCTTGAGAAATGTGGAATATAAATCCCTCGTTTTTTTATTATTTTATTGTGACACGACATCTGACCTCGCCAGCTTTGATGATAAGCAAGAAGAGGTCCAAGAGTGACGACGACTGAGAAAACCGAGTTTGTTCACAGCTGCCTCAGTCGCCGGCCAAATTTTCTTTCATGTCCACAAATTTCATCATACTGACTCTTCGGTTAAGGGCACTGCGGATGCAAGCATTCCTAAGAATATCATCAGAAATCAAACCAGATCATGTCTTTTCGATACATGTACAATGTAGGGGAAGGTGGGGCAAGACGGGGTAGTGAGGCAAGACGGGGACCTAATAGATTTTAATGATTCAAACTAGCTACCGTGAGGCTATTAGTTCCATCTAGTATATTACTTGGAAAACTTATTAGTCCTACAAGTGTTATGGCGGTTGGAGGACGTTTTGCAATTTTGTGAGTAATTATTTACTTTTTTACATGTTCTATCTAATTTTTAAGGCACATAAACAGCGTGACTATTCAAAACGTGTTACATTTAGGTCATACACGTATTTATTTTCTAAATACTCATCTATTATAGTGTTGAATACACTACAATTTAGTTTTGATGGGATCGTTTTATAACCTAAAATTTTTATTGTTTCTTAAAAAGTCTGTTTGGGGCATGATGGGGTATGAAGCTCGGTGCAGTACCCCATGTTGCCCGCTACTTATATTTTACAGAGTTCAGTTTTTTATTAATAATATTCTTCTAGATCATGGTTCGCGACTATAAAAGAAAGACAAAGAGAGGATGTTGGGAGGAAGAAAGCATGAGACAAGCAATTAGAGATGTGTTAGTGTCCTTACAATGCTGAAATTTTTACGGACGCCGATTTTGCAGCTGCAGAGGCTACTGACATTGTTTTGAATCCTGATGGAGAACAGTCTGTCAGTGCAAATCCTCTACCATCATCAGCAGCACCTACGACATTAAAGACTGGTGCAAACTTAGAACCCACTCCGTCGACTTCGCAAATTTGCCAAACATCACATTTGAATCAGATGTTACAATCAGCTACCTCACTTGTGAATGCCAACCCTTTAGCAATATTACAATCTTCGCAGCTCTCTACAAATTTAGAACTAACTCCCGAACTAGCTCAGACTTTAACATCGATTACATGTTCTTCACCGACAACTCAAACTCCAGCAGCGAACACAACTTCATCAGTAGTATCCCAAACTTTAGAGCTTCTGCAACCACAAGCAAGTACTTCAGCAGCATCTGCATCACAGCCCCCTCGTACACAACAAACATTGGTAAATAATTCAAAAGATCAAACATCATTTCATCTAATTAGTCCAAAACAGTTATTACCTTACCCACAAAATACAAGTTATAGGAAAAGACAGGTACGTAGACGCGGAAAGACAGCTATAATTACCGCGTCTCCATATAAATTAGAGTTAGAAGAAAGACAGAAGAGCAAAAATATTCAAGATGATAAAAAGATAAAGAAGACATCTCAGGATAAAAAAAATGGTAACAAACAAAAAAGCAGGGAAAAAGGCTAAAAAGAAAATCATAGATTTATATAGCGATACCGAAGACACAGAGTGTTTGTATTGTCATATACGGAATCACGTGAAGGGTGGATAACTTGTCTAATTTGTGGTAAATGGGCACATTGTGGGTGTGCTGGCGTTGAAGATAACGATGACGAAGCTGCCCATATCTGCCCAGTTTGTGAAAGTGACGATGACTAATTGCCCATACCCCATCTTACCCAGGGGGGTACCCCATCTTTCCCTATGGGTGGGGCATGATGAGGATTAGGTACTTTTTTTTTGTTTTTGTTATTTCTACCAGAAGAATGGTTTGTTTATGTTTTGTTTAATTATAATTTAAAAGAAGAAACACTGATTATTTTGTAATATAAGTTTCCAATTTGTGCAATCAAAACAGCATCTTTTATTTCGCATATTTCCTTAAGGTCCCCGTCTTACCCCACCTTCCCATAATTTATTATGTTTATTTTTATTTTGTTATGATTCGATATATGACAACACCCCGCCTGATGTTAAGCTGCAGTGTGGCCCATGAATGGAGCTTCACTATGCCGGCCTAGTTGAAACGGGCAATTTAAAAGCTGATCTTGAAACGCGACTAAGTCATTTTGTGGTCAAAATAGACCGTTCATCTGTCTTAATAGTGTAGACGATTCTATGAAGTATAGTTATTTTGAGAGATGATTATAAAACTTCAAACTCCGGGCTTTTATAAGTTTCGGAAATAATCTATAACTGAAGTTTGAGCAATTAAGAAAATGAGTACTTATAATAATTTCTTCTAGAGCACTTTAAAGACTATTTCCAACTATTTAAGTGTACTTTATAACTGATAAACTTCGTCGATATTTCAATATTGTTAAAAGTAAGTTATTTTAACATTTCAGTACTAAGCTTACCCCGGCATAGTGACGGCGACTGAGGTAGCCTTGAGCTGAATAGGATTTTTATTCGTCTACTGTAGTTGCCCTTGCTTACCATCAGGAAAGTCGAGGTTCGATGTCTAGTCTTAATAAAAAAGCTACTAAATGTGTTTGTAGTATTATACATCGAAGATACATTGGTACCAGTAATCGAAATGGCATGTTTGTCTTATTACGATAGTATAGATGCTGGCAGATAAAAAGAACGCTGAGACTTGTTAAAGTAACTTGTTTTGTCACCTACTTACTTTTCGTTTTTCGAATGTTATAAATTTTTAAATTTTATTAATCATGAGCACGACAGAATATATACGCGGACCTGCTCCTATCGCAGTCGTCCAGGGCTCTTCTTATCAGGCGATCCTTAAGCTCCAAAGTCAGCAAGTATTTTTATCAGTGAGCCGATATCAAGTCATGTCCTGTGTATCTGCATAATATTAGCAACAAAGACTCCATTGCTTTCTTAATTCCCACATGTCGTAAAACCAGTCACATGTCGTTCACAAAATAAAATGTACCTTCGCCTTTTGTTCGCAAAAAATGAAAAATTAATTTCTGTTGTCCCTACAGCTTGGTGCCTCAAGGGAATACCCACAACAAAATACAATCAACTTCAAACGAAACAAAAACGTTTATTATACAAGATATTCTTACGGGATTACATTTCGTTTGGCATCAGTGTGGACGTGGTTTATTTATCCTATTTGCTGACATAAATCACTGCTCTTTTAACCAGAATCAGAATTCGAATTTGAATTAGGTCCGAATTCAGAGTTTTATTTAAAAAAATGACTGTTTTTAGTATCTTTATAAATAATCCAAAAGTTACAAAAAATAGTAAACACAATATGGACTGGCGATCTATTAAAGGTGCTACTTTTAATAGATCTAGAAACTACTGCATGTGGGCAGGTTTATTTAAATGATTAAACAAGAATGACCCAGAAGATTGTTTCTCGATCAAATTGGGGAGCCCATAACCATAGAGCATGTTTTAAGAGAATTGTAGATGTGAGAGAGGCAAGAGTTGTATCTGGATTGGGAACACTGGCAGTTTATTGTCTTCGCCTGTCCCTGTGTGAAAATTGAGGAATTGTATAGTAACAATGTGATTGTTTGATTATAGTATTAATAATATAAGTTTGTTAGTCACAAGTAAGTTTAAATCAATCAATTAATCAAATGGTCACGTTCTTATCCGCAAGATCCTCCCTTACATCCACAATTCTTTTCATACAAGCTCTACTGTTATGTGCGCGGCAACCCAGCTTTTTCAGGATGTCTCCGATTTGGTCGGATTTCGTCAGATCCTGGGTCTGCCTCGTTTAACGGCTCCGGCCCAATCAGATTAATAAATTTCTTTTGTCAATCTACATTCACTCATCCTTTCCATGTGACCAAACCATCAAAGAATTTCTCAAGTCTTTTTTTAAACTACACATCTATCGCGCACTGTGCTATTCCTCATTCTCCACATAAACACCACAAGTAAGTAAATTAAAATACCAAATAGTGTTCAAAAACATTTATAATCTCGAATTCGGCAAATTGATTAGGTCAGAGTTTATCAAAATGTTAAATTAAATTCATTAACAGTTTCATGAATATTTAAAAATTAACAAATTAATTGCATCTGTATAGCACGCTATTGTGCTCGATAATTCGAATTCGCCGTTTTACAGAAATTTATTTTCATTTTATACTGAATACTAATATTTTCTTTACTTTGTTTCAGGTAAATTAATGAATATATTTGCATTAGCCGGTATTGTCAACTGAAATTATTAATTTGAACCGTTATAAATGGCCCTTAACACCTATTTATCCCGGCGGCGGCGAAAATGTGGAATGTGGGTGATTTCTTTTTTCTTTGAATCACGTTGATACCTATTTCAAAATGTTGTAATTATGAATTTAAATCGCATGAATTTAAAACAACAATCATCTTTTAGCACTATTCATTACAAAATTATTATAATTTTGAAATGTTAATAACTGACTGACATGTCGGCCGAATTTCCATTAGATCATTGATAAGTATTAATTGTATAGGTACGCTGTTCATGTAGTAGGTTCTAATATATGTATAGAACCCGGTAGATAAAAAGAGCTGTGGCATCCCAGCTACGTAGTAACTTGTTTTGTTACTTACTTACTTTTTGTTTTACAAATGTGTATAAACCTTAATATATTATCAATTATTTGCACGACTCTACAATATATAATACTCGTATGCGCGGACTCGTATGCGCGGACATTATTAGAAGTTGTAAGCAGTGGTGCCTAGCCTGCCGATCCGGGGTGGTACTACCATTAACAAATATAAAGACTGTGAATCGACTTAGTATCGTTTCGGGATCAGTTTGTGAGTTGCCGGTTTCTACTAGGCTGGCATATTGGATACGACTACCACTTGCATGTATCGTAACGTCAAAGTCAAGCTTAACGTAAAACCTGACGTAAAGCTTAACGTCAGGAGGGGTGCTGTCATATGTCGAGCTACAAAAACAATACTGATCCCTGTGTTACAGGGTATAGTAGTTCCCTTAACAGTGCGGACCGTGTGAATAGTTTTGCTAATTAAAATATTTATACACCATAATTATATAAATGGATATTGTTATTTTTTTATAAAATAATTTTCTTTGGGGCTTGCCCAATGTTTAGCTGGAGTGCAGTCATTTAATAGACTGCTTCTTTACATAAATAACTGTTGTGGCATGCGCATCCACCATGCCGGCTTAGTTGGAACCGGCGACTTTCAAGCTGATCTCGAAACGCGACTGAGTCACTTCACGGTCTGTAATAGTGATGGTACTACTCCGAATCCGCAGACTGGGCACTAGCTACTGCCTGTTACTCTTGGAAAACTGGACCAAATTAAACTACCGGGGCAAATTAAACTATGAAAGGAATATTTGTTTCTGCCGGGAATCGAACTCGGTCGAATTGTGATTATTGAACACAAGAATTATTCTGATCTGACTAATAATAAAAAAACGTATTCGTATTTTTGTAACCAAAAGCCTATCGAGTTTTATATTTGTGTCCTTTACATTAAATATTCAATGTGCATAAATTGGTTCGGATGGAATTGTACCCGATGAGAGATGGGAGGCGCAAACTAACTGACCCGGAATCCTTTGAATTACGTTTACCGAATATTTTATCGGGACCAAAATCACATTTTTGGCAACCATTATTCATATAAGTATTATTAGATATATATTTTTACGAGCTCAATTCAAATAACTTTGATATGGGGTTTTAAAAATTTACCTTTCTTTTGTTTTTCATTTACATTTTCTATATTAAGCTACTTAAGTGCTTGTATCATAGAAACAGGACTACCAAAGTACATAAAGATAATACATAACACATATCGATACTTCAAAGCAACAATGAGAAATTAAAAAACTGAGCACTTTTAAAAAAACTATTTGTGTAATGACCAATTTCGACAAACAATTGTGTCTAAAATAAATAATATATTTATCTATTAAAATGTTTAAAATAAAATCAACTATATCCGAATTATATACACTAGCCCCATCTCACATCCAAGCGACCTCGTTAAGCGCGGGAAGTGCGGCAATTTCTGCTGAGAACCTCAAGTTGCGCAAATACGCTAACCTCGGTACTGGTTACGAATTTGCGCCGTTTGGGGTCGAGGGACATCAGCTAAGCGCCTGGCCAAGGAGTTGTCCAGGCGGCTGTCGGAGAAGTCTGGAAACAGAAAGGCTGGCAATTATTTCTGCCAACGTATTAGCCTTGCTATTATACAAAGGGGAAATATTGCCAGTCTCATGCCAATCTCTGATGCGACGTCAGTAGATGTTATTTTTATTTATAGTTTAATTATAGTTAATTATTACTTTTAATGAAATTTAATTGTTAATATAGATAAATAATAATATAAGATTATTATATTTAACAAAAAAAAAAACTATATCCGAATAGGATGTTGTTGAAGTTATTGTACCACTAAAGTGGCTAATGACCTCGGATGTAAGAGCGACTTTAATTATATTTTTGGCTCGAGTTTAATAACTGCAAGTAGCAGTCGCTTCTACTATTTCGGCCTAGTCCAACCGGTAATTGACAAGCTAATCCCGAAACGCGACTAAGCGCTTTACGGTATGTACACTCGAAAGTGGTGGTACTACACCGGCCGTCAGGCTGGGTCTACCACTCCTAAACAACCAGACCATGAGCAAAAATCTGCATCTAATTCTCTTGGTTTTAAAATCGACGACATTCGAGTAGCAGTCCCTTACTATAAAATATATTTACTAACATAATTTCGCAGGCCCTAATACTGATCCTAAACTTTATCATTAATATCCTTTCCTTTTAACACTGTGGTAGATATAATTTCCTTTTGGAATCCATTAGTACTTCATTCCTAAACTACGACACAGTTGATAATAATAAGTCATTTCCAGTTAGTCGCATTTACAAAGCAACACCGACAAACATGTCCAAAGCGTTGAAAACTAAAGAGAAACTCGGAAGTTTGTTCAAAGAGGAAAAGGATGTCATTTTGTCACTGTTACGACCAAAAATATTTATAGACAATTTTTCGTAAAGAGTTTAGACAGCTCTTAAATTGTAAAATCAAAACCAAAATAAACGCGATAGTAAGCCGCATATAATTTGTTTAATTCGTTAACCATTCATTGTTATCCAAACTAAACGTGTATGCAAAAGTTAGGCTCAACCAGTTGAGGGTGACTGTTTTAATATTCAGTTGCATTTGGCCATGCTAACAAGGCAAGTTAAATTATGATTAAAGCGTTCAAAAATTCAAAAAATGTAAAGTAATTGTAGCAGTGTCCCCAGAGAAATAAATAACTAAAATGTATAATAGTTAACTTGCTTATTCTGTTCTTTAGGAAGATCGCATTGAAATGTTCTTCGGTTGGGCACGTCTCCTACGAGCTAGGCGTATGACATTTGAAAGACGTGGTTTGCGCTTAGAATGTTGCTATTAAAAGACTTGCTAAGTTTAAAATGGATATCTACTGTAACTTTTAAAGATTTAGTTTCTTTGTTTATTAATAAAAAGAATTTGCTTTTAAAATGTCAATTAAAAGAAAAAAAATTCAAAGGTTGAATTTTGCATTTATTGTGACTTGTCAACTGACATAGATTTGATGATTTGATGCTTACCTGATGGTAAGCAAGGTAAGGCCTAAAACTGAAAAAAAACGACTCAGTTTACCTTTACTATGCTGACCAGAGGTACACATAAGTTGTCAAAGCATTCTACTTGTCGATTAATCCGCAAGGAAACGACGCGCAGATTTCGTCGATAGAATGCGGTTGATTTCCCCGACCTGGTACAAGGGAAGTAGAAGTCCAGATAGGAACAAGAAAATTAAATTAGGTTAAAAAAAACCTTATTTTCGTAATCCTTATTTCGGTAGCCGCGTTGACAATCGCTTTAATCTCATCAAAAGGTGTTGACATGTCGTGTGGATATTATTTGTAGCTCGTAAACAATTAACCTTGAATTGTTATATAAAATAAAAGATTTTTTTATTTTTTATGTTATTTTTGGATTTTAGGTGTTAAATGCTATTTTTTTATTACTTACGAAATGAAATGATTTTTTTTAGTTTGAGCATAGGTTTAACATCGGTAAATCCTCAGTAACACGTCAGTCGAATTATAATTTAGATGAAGTAAAAATATACTAGTTTTTAATACATACAATTGCATATACTATTAGAATCTAATTTATTAAATATATTTCAAACAAAAGCAGTTCAAGCAATTTGTTATACATAATTAAACAGGACTTAGTGTTTACTTCGCAGCAATGTTTATAAAACCTTGTTTCCTAAACTAGTTTAATCTGTATCTTAGTCTTCTTTACAGTTGCCTTCATACTATAAAACTATCAAAGATAATTCATTAATATAGATCTATCAAACTAGGAATGTGCCCTAGAACTGTCCGAGTTTAATAGAATCTAGCAAAAATATAACCAAATAAAAACTCCATTAATCTATTATAATTTATAATTACCTATTATAAATCTATAATATTATCTATATAATTAATCTATATAAATCTATTATAGCAACATGTTTTTATTAAATTCATTGGGTGGAATTATTTGAGTATGCAAGAACAACAGTAAAAAACCTGTTAAATCTGTTTATTCAGTCAAAAACTAAGCCCAAGAACGTATAAAATAATACTAAACCATAGTCATTTTGACATGTAATTTAAAGTTAGAACAACAATTTACATACAGTATCAACTAACATTAGATTAGATACTTTAAAATGTAGAGTTAACGGTGCAGCCTTTAATGCAGCTGTATGTACCTTAGGGAAATTTTCGTTGGCGTGTGTACTAAATATATAAAAGTGTACGTAATAGAAGAATTTTTAAACTGGCCCTAATGCATGTGTCTCCAACTAGGCCAACATAGTGAATGCGACTGCTACTTACTGTTATTTATCTATAGTAGCTGGCGTTTCCATTCATTGCCCGTACTTTAGCTAAACATCAAGCGGGTGCCTTCATATGTCGACCGACAATAAAGAAAATGTAGAAAGTACCTATTGGTATTCATTACATTGTTACTTTCATTTTTAAATAAAACATGGCAATCTAAAAAAAATAACGACTCGTTAACACAGGGATTGGCAGAGACAACGGACGGTGGTCCATTTGCACCATTTTGCACGTTTTTTACACAAGGATAAGGTCACTGCCGATCAATCTTCTGGGTGCATCCGTAGAACAAATAATAATAGTAGGGCAATAATAATAATAGCATTTTTCAATTTTTTAAGTTAGTCTTGGCACGTAATAAAATAACAGATTTAATAAATAGGGTCAAGAAGGGTCTGGGGTCAAACGAGTACCAAATTTATTGATTTGGACGAACGGTTAGAGATTGGTTTGTTGTGCTTATAGTCCCGGGTTCGATTCCCGGTCAGAGCAAACATTTGTTTCATAGCTTTTATTTGTAATATTTAAAATTATATTAAATATTCTGAATATTTGTTAATAAAAAAAGAGGTGGATATTTGCTTTGGGTCTGGTTATCAAGGAGTGGTACGCAGTCTGCCGATCTGGGGTAGTACCACACGCGTTTAGTCGCGTTTCGGGATCAGCTTGTAAATTGCCGGTTACAACTTGACTGGCAAGGTGGATTTGACTGCTACTTATAGTTACTAAAATTGTAATAGCAGTGTCTTCCATTCAATGACCACACTCGAGCTTAACATCAAGCTAGGTGCGGTCGAGTCACAATAAAATAAAATATATATATACATATTTAGGATAATATACAAATGTGAATTTTAATTATAAAAACACTAAAAATCAAAAGTATAACTTATTTTGTTAAAATAATAGATAATAATAATTAATAATATAGTCGCCATTGTTTATTAATTTATGTTAAAAGATAAGAAATGATGAACCTTTTAACACTAAAACACAGATGGCCGACAAGTTCTTGTTTATTATAGTTGATGATTCATGTTATTATGACGAGATAATAATTAATATTGTGCTGTTCCGCCGCAGGGTTCTTAAAGGAAAGACGGTAAAAAAATGCTTCCTTGTCGAAAATTAAACACTGCACGTCGAAGTATTTCGGCGGTTATTTTTCGACCTTCCAAGATATTTTGTTTTTTTTTTCAGTCGTCGTCACTCTTGGACCTCCTCTTGCTTTGCTTTTGCAAATATTTTTTTAATGTTTTGACTAAAACGCAGTGCATTAGGGATGGAGCGGAGTATTTTGAAAAGCTTAAAATACTCTTTTTTGATATTCTGATTTTTCATTTACTATCAATTTTGATTTGATCGAGCAGATTTGATATTCAGTCCGGTCTGTATACTTACAAGTGGTGATATTATCCCGTATCGGCAAACTGAGATAACCTGTACAATACAACCTCAGTTTTTTATTTAATTTTGTATTTTATCGTATTTATTTTCAAATAAGAAAATTATAAATAAATTATTTTGCAGGTATGGATTATTATTAATAACGTAAAAAATTTCAAAGAAAATTTGCAAAGGAATAAATTTGGTCTTCACTTAGGCGTTATGATTAAATTCTTAGAATTCGGCTGCATGTTTTATCCCACATCCGCCCCTAGCTATATTAATATTAGATGATGTTCCGTAGACAAAGCAAACAAAATAATGTTGTTTACTTTATTATAATATATTAAAAATATATTATAATATATTTATTATAATATATGTAAAAAAATGCTTCCTTGTCGAAAATTAAACACTGCAGACGTGGCCGTCGAAGTATTTCGGCGGTTATTTTTCGACCTTCCAAGATTTTTTTTTCAGTCATCGTCACTCTTGGACCTCCTCTTGCTTTGCTTTGCTTTTGCAAATATTTTTTTAATGTTTTGACAGCTGGTTTACTAAAACACAGTGCATTAGGGTTGGAGCGGAGTATTTTGAAAAGCTTTAAATACTCTCTTTTGATATTCTAATTTTTCATTTACTATCAATTTTGATTTGATCGAGCAGATTTGATATTCAGTCCGGTCTGTATACTTACAAGTGGTGATATTATCCCGTATCGGCAAACTGAGATAACCTGTACAATACAACCTCAGTTTTTTATTTAATTTTGTATTTTATCGTATTTATTTTCAAATAAGAAAATTATAAATAAATTATTTTGCAGGTATGGATTATTATTAATAACGTAAAAAATTTCAAAGAAAATTTGCAAAGGAATAAATTTGGTCTTCACTTAGGCGTTATGATTAAATTCGTAGAATTCGGCTGCATGTTTTATCCCACATCCGCCCCTAGCTATATTAATATTAGATTATGTTCCGTAGACAAAGCAAACAAAATATTGTTGTTTACTTTATTATAATATATATTTAGAATGTTTTTTTATTAGATCGAAGTCTGGCATAAAAGTATTAATTCTTCGACTTATATTTTTTTTGTTGTGGTATGGGTTCTAAGCTCTCATGTCTATTATTCTTATTATTCTCAAAGAAGTTCATGTTTAATAACTCTTAAAATAAATAATCTTAAACCTTCAAGCGAAGCGTGAAAAAGCTAACGGCATGGTACGATAGTGAGGCAACTGTAAAAATAGACGGTATTATCAGACGTCGGCGCTCTTGAACCTCAGGCAAGTCGAGGTCAGTCGTAGCTTGTCATAAAAATATTTCCTAATTTAAAATTTTACATATTTATTCGTATTGATAAGCATAACAACTTATATCCAAACGATAAACGCTATAAATCCGCTGTGAACAAGTTGTATCACAAAATGGCAATAATATCTGCACGATATTTTGAAATACTCGTATGTACGCGAACACACTCATAAAAATATTATACCACGTTAATATTTCACGTAGTGCCCGCCCCAGTTATTCTTTTCTACCTCGTTATCATTCTGTATTATGAATAAATGCATATAATATATATGTTATATATCGAAAGTAATAAATCCTTATATTATACGAGTATACAATTCAATCATAATAGTTACCTAATTTAGACAAAATGATAATTCACACAGGCAAAATCACAATAATTAGCTATTTTATATATTATAGAAAAAGTAATAAAAGTAATAGGTATAGGCGTATAAAATAAGGATTTTTAGGTTAGGTTAGGTTTGTAGGTAATAAACGCAAGAGCCAAGCGAAGGGCGAGGCGGTGGCATCCAGCGATCGCAACAAGGAAATACTTGTTAAACATACCGCTCACCACCGCTTTCCGCTTGCGGGCAGGGGCATACAAAAGAATCCAAACACGGCACCCCGCTGTCTGCTCGCAAGCAGAGACGAATACCAAAAATAAATACTATACCGCGCTGGCCACTCCGGGCAGAGGCAAATAAGAAAGACCGAGACCATGGCCAAGCGGCAACAGATTGAGAAAAGAGATTTTTTACTTTAACTAACTTTGACCTGCTATTATTTATAATATCCGCATAAAATAATTTATTTATCATATTGTCTAAACAATTTAGTCATTATGTATATACAATAACCATTCATTATATATATTCAATCACTATATGACTGTAACATATTCTCTTTGTATAAATTAGTCGAATGCTGCGCCGTCATTAGGCGGTGTGTGTGCATAGAGCTGGCAATCGATGGCGATGCTCTGGAACATGGCCAAGGCGAATTCGCTGCTTCCACGGAAACCAACTAAAAGGTGCACTGATTTCTTTCTAACGATTACCCATAAATTGCAGCTGTATTTTGCAAGAACAATTCCCTTACAACAACGGACCCAGCTTTTGTTAAAAAGTTTCAACATGACTGAGTTTCCAAAGCTTTTGTGACCAGACGCGAGAAATATGAATAAAAAAGTTAAGAAAGTTGTCTCAATTTATATGCAAAGGTAATGTTTACAATGTAAAGGATAACACTTGTTACAAATATTCTGAAAGTAATGTATATAAAATTTGTACTGTGGTTCGACAGTACAAAATAACCCTACCTGATGTTAGTCCATGAATGTATGCGATTGCTAGTATAGATAAATTACTGCAGTAACAGTCGCATCCATTATGAGGCCTAAAAACCGGCAAGTAGTATCAGTGACATTCATTCATGGACCACACTTAACGGCTTAACATCAAGCGGGGTGCTGTCATATGTCGAGTTACAATAAAACCCGAAACGCGTCTTCACGTTCTGTAACACTTCAACTACCCCAGGTCGGCAGACTGGGAAAATAACCAACCAACCGTCTGCCTACGTGTTAGGAATACATCTACTAAATAATTCAGTAATTCAAGCCCACAACAGACGCGTATAAAGACAAAAGAAAATATTTATGTTGTGTTTTGGTGTAATATATCAAAATAGCAATGTTTTCTATGAAGCCATATTATGACACTTTCAATGATAGCTGCTATTGTATCACAGAGCACATTGTTCTTCGTTATTTCTGTAGCAAATGGTAAATTGGAAAATATTGCCGATTCAATACAGATTTTGTATTGTCTGCATTGTATCATCACGTTCCTTTATGTCAATAAATATTAATTGAATTTTACACATCAGGATTTAATAAAATATAAATTTTGGTCTACATATTAAATATAAATTTAAATTTTATAAAATATAAATTTTGGTCTCGACTTGCCTAATGGTAAGCATGATGAAAGTCGAAGAGTGCCGACGACTAAAAAAAGTGAATCAGTTCACGGTTGCTACAGTCGCCGTCACTATGCCGGCCAAAATTATATTATAAAATTATATATTTATAGTTATAATATATTTATTTTGAAGGTGTGATATAATAGACGTAGAATATATACCATAATTTTACAAAGGGGAAAATGTATTTGAGATATTTCTGTGGAAAGCGGAAACGGTCGATATTTGGTTGGATCACAGCCAGTCCCGGACACCTCACACACCAAACGGATTAAATGCGGAGAAAAATGTGCAAAATTGCGTTTAGCACTCCCTTCTATTACTCTGAGACGCGACCGTGCCGGTGCGGTAATGGGAATTCTTTAAAAGGCACTCTCTACGATAAAACGTTATCTAGTTATTTGCAGGTGTAATTTCCACTACTTTTTTTTACCAGTCGGCATTCCTGTTCATATTTACCAGGCATTCAGATATGAATATGAAATATTTTTCTCGCCTTATTCCTGGTGAGGTAGCAAAACTTCCTTAAATAATGTACCAGAATTTTTGGTAAAAGAAATCGTTTGCTAATATGGTCGATATGAGAAATAATACAATGTGTATATAAATTATACACTGTTTTTTTTATTGTGACTCCACATATGACACACCGGCCTGATGTTAAGCTGGAGTGTGGTCCATGAATGGAGGTGACTGCTGATCCCGAAACGCGACTAAGTGGATCGGCAGACTGGGCGCCACGGCCTACCATTCTTTGACAACCAGACCCGAAGATATTACCTGACTCTTTTTTATTAACGAATATTTGTAAAAAAATAATTTTTATTGTGATACGACATTTGACCTCGACCCGCCTGGTAAGCAATATTACAAATAAAAGCTATAAAACAAATTTTGACCGGGAATCAAACTAGGGACTCCCGCGTAACGGACTAGTGTGCTAACTACTACGCGACGCCTATCCTCTGTCGACTCCACCTTAACATAAGGGCCACAATAAAAAAAAGTTACCCCTAAATTTAAACTCAGGTATCATTATATATATTGATGTTATTATAAATCTGTAATAAGTATTGTTTTCAACATAATAGTGAATGATTGAAATAGGTTGTGGAATATATCCACATATTGTCAAATGGCCTGGACAGAGTAACGGATTTAAATGGACGATTCAATAAGTTCGGATCGCCCGTGTTCGAATATTTACTGAGCAGATCCCTGGTCGATATCCATTAGTTCAGTCGCCTGTAACTTCTTTTTTACTTCTTTTTGGAAAGTTTAGAAGGTAACATTTATTATTGGAGCCAATCAGAAGAAAAATTCGATTGGAAAAAATGTTAAAAAGTTTCGTTATTATGACGAATATACGTTAAATGTCAAAAAGTTTAAATTGTCGGAGTATATCACAGAATCCGTAAAATATATTTTGGATACTTAAAGTTTATTAGTTAATAATGAACATTATTCTGAAATAATTGTGTAACTGTCAGAATGGAGGACAGACAGCTTGATGTCATTTGCACAGTCTGCCGATCTTGGGAAAGTACCACACCACTTTCAATGATTGTAAAATGACTTATTTCGGGATCAGTTTGAAAGTTGTTGGTTTAGAACTCCATTCCAAACGACAAGATGCCAGTTGCATTTACAAGTTACTCGTGACTTTCACTTCTTTTTATTTTTTTTATTGTGACACGACATCTGACCTCGACTCGCCTGATGATAAGCAAGAGGAGGTCCAAGAGTGACGACGACTGGAATAACCGAGTCAGTTCCCGGCTGCCCCAGCCGCCGCCACTATGCCGGCCTAAGGTGCTTCTTCACGCATCGCTTGAAGGATCCAAGGTCATAGGATGGAGAGAACACATGGGCTGGCAAAGCATTCCACTTGTCAATTGTTCTACAAAGAAAAGACGCACCGAACTTTTTAGTTCGACTGCCGATTCGGTCGATAAAATGTGGATGCTTTCCCCGACCTGTGCGGGTATTACGGGTGTGAAAGGACGAGGCAGGAACAAGGTTAAAGAGCTCTTCGGAACATTCTCCGTGGTATAGGCGATAGAGGACGCAAAATGTCGTGAATCCACCTAGTGGGAGGCCTACCTACGCTGCGTCTTCCGGTTTGTGGTCGCCACTCCAGAACCTTTCTCTCCCATCGATTGTCGGTTCTTCGAGGATGCGACTACTGCTTGCATTTATTTAATTGTGGTAGGAGTCTCCTTGAGCTTAACATCAGGCGGGCTGCTGTCAGTTGTCAAGACACAAAAAAATAAGAAGATAAAAACGTCTTCTGAATTAGACATTATGTAAGCAAAGGCCTTAATTAGTAAGATTAAAGAGCCGGTGGATATTACCCAATCCTTCGATGGCCAACATCTGGCTCTTTTTGTGAATTGTAACTTTCAAAAGTTTTGGTCGACGTTAATTTTCGCCGCTTTACTTGTCAAAAAGTTCCCCAATTGTGCCTGTTAGCTTTGAAGAAGACTTTTTGAAATTAAATTCAAACCAAGACATCAAATGATATTTTATTATTTGTGCCCAAATAAGAATAAATTCAGTTAGTTTGATATTCAATGCAAACTGAGTCGGTTTTTCAACAAACATCAGAAAAATATTGGAAGGAAGCGAGAGTCTCGAGAGTCGAGAGGATAACAAAATATGACGCTTCATTGTCTCTAGCTCTTTCTCAGCCAGTAGTCGTCTATTGTTGGATATAGCTTGGTGAAAGTTTATTGCTACCTTTAGCAGGTCGTCAGTTCCATCTTGTGGGTGGACGTTGCATGATAAGATTTATTGTAAAATTGGCGTCCGTGGTGTAGTGGTAGTCAAATGGTCACGCAAACCGATAGCTACCGATTCAAAACCACTTGCCGGTATCAGTGTACTTTGGTATATTATAAATATATAATGTGACTTGCAAGGGATCTGATCAAAGTTAATTGTAAAAAACTTTTGCAAATCGAATAGAAAATGTGTATCCTTATTTTATCATAGGTTTGCTGTATTCCATTACGGACATTTCAGCGTTGGTAAGAGGTAGATCTTCCTTAAGACAATTAGAAATAAAACAATACTATAATTATTACTAAATTATTATTACTTAGTAACTAACACTCACCGTCATCTGTCAATTGTAGCGATAACAAATATAGAGCCAAAATAAAACCTCTACCAGTAAATATTGTATCTTAAACAAATATTGTATCTTGCGTGTTGAATGTGGGTATCACTTAAGAAATTATTATTTATCAAACACAGATATTTTCTGCAAATGACAGGTTGTATCTCAATACGTCTTATATAAAAAACAAATCAGGCGTTTCGATTTTATTAAGCGTTCAGGCGAAATATAATATTTATTATTGTTTCTACCCGAATATCGAATATTTCTTCTTTTAATAACAGCTGGAATATTTTTGTGTAATATGAATTAATGAATAATAATATAATAGTAACTATTTCAATAATGTTTGAGAGACCTTTTCAAACTCTTTATCATTATCAATTTTACACAGAGACAACAAAGCGCTAATTTCTACGATTCTGACCCAGCTTAACATCCACAATTATTTATTTATCTACTGCCGAACATAGACCATTTCCAAGCCGCCATATTACCTACGACTTTCAGCCTCACGCACCCAGTACTTGTCAGCCAATTTCCTTGTTGGTTTGCCTGTACGTGGTTTTTACTCGAGAACACGCCCATTGAAACGGTTGACATTTCTTCAACTTATGTTTGTGCCCAGGCCACCGCCAATTCAATATGCTTTCTTTTGCTATGTCAGTTAGCTTTGTTCTCTGGCGATTTTCCACATTTTGGATCTTATTTCACAGAGAAATGACGAGCATACCTTTTTCCCTGGCATGTGGACTAGACGCACCGTCAGTGTCCACGTTTCGCCACCGTATGTAAATACTAGTAGGACGAAATACTACAGCGATTGGAAAACGAGGTCGATATAAGGAAGACTTGGACTTGACTATTAGACTTTGATAGTGCTTATGATTGGAATATTTGGATCGTGCGAATAAAGCGCTACTTCGACGAAATTAGCATTTATTTGTATCTTTTTAGAACCCGTGTAACTTTAAAATATTATTGCTTTTGTCTCGAAAAAATTGGAAAGGAGACTTCAAAAAATGTTTTTTGAAGCTCTCTTTTAAAAACACGAAGTTTCAAGAGTTTATTTAAACATTATTTATTTTCTTTTCAAAGTGTTTTCATCTACTGAATTGTTATTGATGCGACAGTCCTTGTAATTGATAGATATAGAAATATTAATAATCTCAAGAGATATTCGCAAAGAATTTCATTACAAAAACCTAATATTTATTCCCAAAGAAGATATTGGAATAAAATTTAAATATCAATCAATCAATCAATCAAATTGTCACGCCTTTTTCCCACAGGGATAGGCAAAGACAATGGAGCGCCACTTACCACGATCCTTAAACAGCTCCCTTGCTTTCTTCACATCCACAATTCTCTTCATACAGGCTCTAGACACTAGCCAACCAAGCTTTCTTGAGGATGTCTCCGATTTGGTCGGAAAACACTCTCCTGGGCCTGCCTTGTTTAACGCATCCATTCACATCAGATTTATAAATTCCTTTCGTCAATCTACCTTCACTTATCCTTTCCATGATAAAAAATAAAATATAAATGTAAAATATAATTCTTCATAATCTAACTACTAATAGTTTGTGGTATAAACCTTTTATATATAACTTGGTTTACATTAAACATTCTCCCGCACCGAATTTGGCCGTTACAGATAATTTGTATTGATGTAAGGTCTAGATACTCGTGCTCTAGAATAGATACAAGATCTTTAGCAGATAGTGATAGCGACTGAGACAGCCATAAACTGTAATGGTTTTTTCGGTCAGCGTCGGCGCTTTTGAAACTGGCCTTGCTTCTTACCATAACGTTAAGGATGACACTCTTCTTAACATACTCTATGGTTATGGGTACCGCCGAACCCTCATTTCTTAATAATGTCCCCGATTCGATCAAAAAACAATCTTCTGGGTAGTCCGAAATTTATAAATTTGATGTGGATGAATGCGTTAAACAAGGCAGGCCCAGGAGGAAATTCTTAAGAAAGCTGGGTTTTCTATTGCCCATAACCGTAGAACTTGTATAAAGAGAATTGTGGATGTGAGGGAACCGAGGTAGTTGTGTCAGGATGGTAGCAAGTGGCGCTCTTTTGTCTTTGCCTATCCCCGCGAGAAAAAGACGTAACAATTTGATTTGATTTTGAAAACAAATTAGAATTAAAAAAGAACACGAGGATAAGCATGTTAAATATTTTACATGTACATCTAGTAAATGTTTACGCTTCGATAAATCCAAGTTAATAGGAGCTTTTAGACGCTAACAAAGTAATAAGAGGCCATTTGAAGTTAGTTCCGCTAAAGTTCAACTTGACCGATCTGCTTTGTGCACTCGGCTACGTCATAAAACTACGCGCACTGTTCTATGTAACAAACCTAAAGTACACCAACTATGTAATACTTAATACAATGTATGTGTATAAAGTTGTATAACAGAAGCAACTACTAGTTCTAAGCTACTCAAAGAGTGGTAGGCAGTGGAGTCTACCGATCAAGGGTAGTCACACCACTTAAAAGTCGTATTCTTTGGCCGACATAGTGACGGCGACTGAGGCAGCTCAAGTTAGTTCCCAACTCGGTTTTTTTAGACGTCGTCACTCTTGGACCTCCTCTTACTTATCATCAGACGGGTCGAGGTCAAATGTCGTGTCACAATAAAAATAAAATACAACTCGTAAAGTGACTTAGTCGCGTTTTAAAATAAGTTGTAAATTACCGGTTCTAACGAGGTCGACATAGTGGATGAGACTGCTACTCACAGTTATGTAACTATAGTAGCAATCGTCTCCATTCATGGACCGTATTTCAGCTTATCAATAGGCAGGATGTTTTACATGACATACGAGTTTTTATTTTTTTTATTGTGACTTGCCATATGACAGCAACCCACCTGATGTTAACTTCAGTGCGGTCAACGAACGAATGTCACTGCTGCTGCCACTGGTTACAGAGCCATCAGTCTCATGGTTGCAAAGCTCTTGAAACGTCGGAATAATAAAATCAAATAGTATAATCAAAACCAAAATAAACCCGATAGTAAGCCGCGTAAAATTTGTTTAATTCATGATCAATGTTCGCGCAAAATCTAAATAATATTACATCTCTAATGTGCAGTTGAAATATTCAAAATTTTAATACAAAGTTTTACATAGGTTTTCCACAGTATAAAAAAACTTTATTTTTATTTTTATTGTGAATCGACATATGGCAGCACCCCGCTTGATTTAAAGCCGAAGTATGGTCTATGAATGAATGTCACTGCTACTACAATTCAATAACTGTGAGTAGCAATCACATCCACTATGCCGGCCTATATGGAACCGGCAACTTACAAGCTGATCCCTAAAGGTGACCAAATCACTTCACGGTCTGTATACTACCCCGGATCGGCAGACTGGGTCTTTTAAAACTATTATTATAATTATCTTAGACACTAGACGGTTAAAGTACTCACATTAAAGATACATTGACGCCGACAATTGTGTCTTTACAATTTTAAAAAGACAAAATGGCTTAGTATTATCTAATTTTGTTAATAGCTAATACGTCTAAAATAGACTTACACGCTAGTAAATTTCATAATTATTCGAATAATTAGACTAGTTCAAATTGCTCCATTACTATGAGGTGCTGTAATCACTCAACATTGAATTTACTAGCGTGTAATTCCCACTCCGGTGATAATTATTCGAACCAAAATGTTCGAAAGCACTTATTACCCATTGTAATGTGTACATTTATCTTTATTTACTTATTAAATAATGCAAAATATATATTATATAATAAGCGACCTAGTCAAACTAGAAGCCCCTGGTTCAAACCACTACCACTACTGGTACCAATGTATCTTTAATTAATGTACTTTGGTGGCCCATAACTTAGAGCTTGTATGAACAGAATTGGGAATGTGAAGGAAGCGAGGGAGTTGTGTCAGGATCGTGGCAAATGGCGTTCCATTGTTCCAAAAAAAGGCGTGACAATTTGATTGATTGATTGGTTGCCCTTTTTTTATAAAACAAGCACGGATAGAGGGAATCTTGAAGAAGCGAAGCGTAAAAAAGCATCTTTGGCCGTCATAGTGACGACGACTGAATCGGTTTTTTATTCGTCGACGCTCTTGGACGAGTTCAAGTGGAGATCAGGCAAGTTGGAATATATTTTGTTTATTCTAAGAACAATTCGACGGATTATACTTATTCTAGGGGACTATAACGTCAATTTCAATAATGGTGAATTTGATTAAGATATGTTTACAAAATGAATGAATAATATCAAAATCAAAATTTCACGTCTTTTTTTACAGGAATAGGCAGAGACAATGGAGCGCCACTTGCCTCGATCTTGACACAACTCTCTCGCTTCTCTCACATCCACATTTTTTTATTTATTACATTTCTATACTAAGCTACTAAAGTGCTTGTATCATAGAAACAGGACAACCAAAGTACATATAATATATCAAAGATACATTGGTACCGGTGGGTAGTCTCGAACTCGTGCTCTTCGGTTTGCGTAACCATTGCACTGCCACTACACCACGGTCGCCTTTCTCTTCATACAAGCTCTATGATTATGGGATTCCTTAAGAATGTCTCCGATTTGGCGAAAATCACCCTTCTGAATGAATAATATAATTTCATGTAAAAACAATAGAAACTAAATGTATGCTAAACATTTTCATGTTAACACACTCGCGTATGCAGACAATTGCTGCTAACAAGCCGGCCATGTTCTTAACCTGAATGTGTGCGTTAAACACAGAGAGCTATAGCTTGTCTAACTATAAATGACGCACCTCTCCACTTTATTAGTTTATTTAAATGTTTGAATGCAAATATTACAAACTATACTATTATATAGTATTTTCTTAAATTTTGTGCGAACATTGATTATTGAATTAAACAAATTTTATGCAGCTTACTATCGCGTTTATTTTTCGTTTTGATGTTTTTATTTTTTATTATTATCTAACATGCGGTCCCACATAATACACAAACTCAAGTCCCAAGTCCAAAAAACTACCAAACCAGATGTCACCGTCAGTTATATTTGCAAAAATTTTAAATAAACCGGGAACAGAAAAATGGAAAAAAAAAACAAAATCAAATCATCAAGTGGGGTAGTTTTGGAAACAATAACAGCATCAACCAGTAGGACGACCAACACCTCAGTCTCTCCGTGACCACGATGGCTCCAAAGCAACCGTGTAGAATTACGCAAAATAAATAAGATTCTGGATTAATACTAAAATATCCGATACCTAATTTGTTTATAAGTGAGCGTTAACAAACCATTAAATAATCTATTGTATGAGTATGTATAGTAGAATGCTCAAAAAAGTTTATTAAATGAATTATTTAATTAGTTTGTTGCTAGCTCTTAAACTGACATAAATTTTCCGCAAAACGATCACGACATTCTCCATAGCAGTGAAGGTGCTAATAGGAATTCAACGAGTCGTAGCGGTTAATTTTCCTAGCGACATTGGATAGTCGGGACAATGACACACCTTCGTTCTTAGAACTAAATAATATGTTCAAGTATTTCTATGAAAATATTTTATTTGCTTTCTCTGTATATAATAGGTAAAGAAAGAAATAAATTGTGCAGTACTTTGTAGTTTTCAATATTTTCCTTTATAAATAATATCTATTGTCGATAGAAAATACATTTAATATCATCTGAACAATGTGTTTTATTGCATTAGATATATTGCATGATTTCAATTATTTTGTTCCATTTCTATATTAATAATATGCCTGTATCATAAAAACAGGACAACCAAATTACATTACACGATACATTGTCGTTTCAAATCGGGGTTTGTAATACGATTTTATTACCACTACCACGGCCGCCTTACCACGGTATTTTTAAGTGTACAGATTTAAAGTTTCCCAGTTGCGTTTCGGGATTAGGTTGAAAGTTGCTGGTTTCAATAACGCCGACATTAAATGTTAAAGTATAATAAAAAAAATACAAAGCAGTTGTCGAAAAAGTCCTTTTGTGCAGTAATAAAAATGCAATAAATTAAATAAAAAACACCTATTGTTCCGAAGTTGTAATTTAAAATAAACTTAATTAAATGGCTTAATATAACAAAGCAACTACGATTCTTGTGTTCTTTAGAGGGCGACGTATTTATTACGTGTTTGTAGATAAGAACACCCAGTGCAGTCTGGCTTCATATTGTGTTGAGAGATATCTTGATCCAGCCCCCTTAGCACGGCAACCTAAGAATCAAAATAAATAAATGTAAGGAATATTATTGTAACTCATTTTAAATAACGCATTAGGCCGGCACATCTAAAAGATTAAAAACAATATTTATTTAAGTATTCAACGTTGTTTTGTGTAAAGTTTTTTCAGAACGTTTAAATATCTTTTTTGATACACTATTCTAGTAGAGTATTTAAAATGTGTTGGAATGATATTCCTTTATCTTGCTTCTCGTGTTCTTGGAGGTGCTTGGCAGAGGTGTATACCATTATACTCGTACTGATGCCATTTTCAGCAGTTGAATTAAGGGTTTCGGCACGTCGTTTCTTTGTAGAACCGTCAATAAATTTACTATTAATGGCTGTAAGAGTGGCCGTGACAATAGTAAGGCAACCGTAAACTGAATCAGTGTTTTCAGTCGACGGCGTTTTTGAACCATATGCGTTGTAACATTTGTATATGTTGTGGTAACTTTATTGTTGTCAGATTGTTATTATATTAAGAGTAATTTTTGCGTGAAAGCGTAACAAACAAACAGACATTCACATTTATGATAATAATAATATGTTAATATAATATAATTTGTTTTCAATTCTCAACAGCTTCATATAAAATATATATAAATAATTATAGTTTACCCAAAATAAATTTATGAACGCACGCAATGTTGTAGGTATGGGAAAATGTTCTTTCTTTTATTTTATATATTATAAAAGAATTCTTCTATAATAAACGTAGCTTAAGTTACTCATTATTACATCAGCTACCTGCCAATGAAAGTCCCGTCAAAATCGGTCCAGCTATTTTAGAGAGTAGCCGGAACAATCAGACAGACAAAAATTGTAAAAAATGTTATTTTGATGTATGGTTTGGTGTAAGTAATATTCATATACACGTAGTAAAAAACGGTTATTTCAATATTAAAAACAGATACTCCAATTTTATTTATATGTATAGATGATTAAATAATTAATTATGTGAGATTAATAAATAACAAAAATGTAATAAGTATATTATGCATGACCCTTTTATAGATGAACCACACTTAAAACAGAGCACGTAGTTTTCTCTCAAGGTGGTCCATACAATTAAGACATTATTATTCTTAACGATTCATTGAATTACCTTATGTATTATTCAAAATGCCACTGGAACGATAACCTTTGGGAATATGCCAGCGAAATAAGCGGTGTGCAGATTAAACGTGTCATAACTACTTTCTTAGTTATTTTATCACTGTACTTTCTTAGGTTTTGCGCGAACATTAATTAAACAAATTATATGCGGCTTACTGTCGCGTTTATTTTGGTTTTGATTTTACAATTTTTATTATTCCGACGTTTTGAGAGCTTTGCAGCCATCTCGTGGTTATGGAAAAATGCCTATTCAGTCAGTTTCTCCGTGACCACGATGGCTGCAAAACTCGAAACGTCGGAATAATAAAAAATGTAAAATGAATAATAAAATAATAATATTGTGTGTACTTAGTAATTTGATATAGTAGTAAGTTGTTGTAGCATTGACTTGGCACCGACTCCAAAATTATAAAGTAATTATTTAATCATTTCTATTTAACTAAATGAAAATACGTATTACTTTGTGCGAAGAAAATTTATTTTTTGCTTTTTAGTTTACTATTTGAAGTCGTTTTTTTTTTGTTAGAAATTATTTTATTTTACGATTTTAAGTGATGGTTAGACCGAGCAAAGATGCTTCTCGAATGAAGAGAAGACGGTTACTTCAGACGGAAAATGATAGACGGAAACGATTAGACATAATAAAAAAAACTTAACAAACGCACTAGTCGCCCCTACGATGAACATCCCCTCGATTTCTCTGGTCTGCCATCATCAAACCCTGATTTTCTTATCATGGGACCACCTTTGAAATATCTTCTTTCCAACAAAAAAAGAATAATCAAAATCGGTTCATTAACAACGAATATAAACGGCTGAATTGAGAAACTTCCTCTTTTTTTGAAGTCGGTTAAACTTTGATTCCCTTATCATCAAAATCGGTTCATAAACAACGAAGTTATCCGCGAACAAACATAAAAAAGATATATACAGTCATTTTAGAAACCTTTTCTTTTTTTGAAGTCGTTTAAACCCTGATTTCCTTATCATGGGACCACCTTTGAAATATCTTCTTCTTAACAAACAAAGAATTATCAAAATCGGTTCGTAAACAACGAAGTTATCCGCCAACAAACATAAATTAGAATGTTGAAAATTTAAGACTTATATGATTTTCTCATGGATGGGGACTCTCAAACGGGACCAAACGGGAAGCATCAGCTATCAAATAAAAAAAGAATCATTAAAATCGGTTCA
Organism: Tinea trinotella; assembly: GCA_905220615.1. NCBI lineage: Eukaryota > Metazoa > Arthropoda > Insecta > Lepidoptera > Tineidae > Tinea > Tinea trinotella. The sequence goes on along the minus strand of HG992321.1, from coordinate 6,753,485 downwards.
ACCAGTCAAAAGTTATGAGGTAACAAACATAAGAAAAAAAAATACTGGTCGAATTGAGAACCCCCTCCTTTTTTGAAGTCGGTTAAAAATAAACGCGATAGTAAGCCGCATAACATTTATTAAATGCATTTTTAACACTCAATATTCCCATTCTATAACCTTAGTACCTTTAAGCAAAGCGTTCATAAACGCGATAGTAAGCAGCATAAAATTTGTTTAATTCATTACTTACAACGTCAAATTATTATATTATAATAACATTTTTTTTATAACTATGGTCATTATTAGGTTTAATAATTGTGTTAATTTCTTTGATGGATAATGGCTGGAATTGTCGTTATTATTAACGACTATACAGTGCAGAGTATTTGTCTATCTTTTTTGGACCTCTTCTTGAATGCCATCAGAGAGGTCGGGGTCAGATTTCTAGTCACGAGAAAAAAAAAAGTTTTTTTTTAAATTCTGTTGTTTTACACTTTTGTTTGTTCAAATAAGTAAAATAATATCGTGTTTGTTCACAATAACCAAATACAATAACATTAATTTCAGTACTTGATTTGCTATTATTGACGTTTTTCAGGAACGCCTTTAACACGCAATTGTCTATTAATTAATTTGAAATGAATAGAGTCTATTCATTCCATTAGAGAGGCCATTTATAAATGGTTTTGTGGGTTAGATTTAATACTAATAAATTGAGCGTTTAATTCAATCTAGGTGTATTAATTATACCACACAAACACGATAGTTGATATCTATAATTGCTTTAATAAAGTTTTGTATTTCAATAATTTTAATTTATTGTATTTACTCGTAAGTCTTATTCCACCAAATAGGCGAGTTTAATGCCTATTAGGCATTTTCTAACAACTAACTTTTGAGATAGTGAGAAATTACACGTTAGTTTAAGAAGAAATGTTATTAATATAAAAGTGAAATTGTTATCTTATTTTATTATTTATATAATAAATTACATTTACAGTTAACATATTTTACGCGTATGACTAATAAATAATAGCTTATTGACTAATATGTAACCAAATATATGGATTTTAATATTAACAATTACAACTAATTTACTTATATTTACATTGAAATATCAACAAAAAAATTATGTATTTATTTATACAAATCCTCTGCTATCACTACCATAGATGTTATTCACTATGGTAGTAACTCTGCGATCGACTCGAAATTTAGTATTGGTCTTGTTATTGCTTATAATTAATAAAATATTTTTTTTAATTGGTAATGATAACGATAATGATAACGAGATTAATCACTGCCAAGTATAATAGTAAGAAAAAATCAATAATGCACAAGCAAAAAAAAAGGAAAAAAATACATTCCTAATCAACGTGTAGCATGGCTTTTATCACAGGACTGTTCATTATCTACGGTGAAATAAAGAACCACTGTGCAGGCAAAGGCGAAACTCAGAGTTAAAGGAAGGCGCCACGCCGTCTGCGACCAAGCTTTTCAGGTTAGGGTATGAGGTGGGAGATAACAAACTCCCCTACAACCAAGTTTAGTTCACCTTTACAATTTCTACTTTACAAGTTCCTTTTTTTAAACTTAAATATACTATTGTAATGATTGTTCGCTTTTTAATATATGAGCACTATATGTTCCCTTAACTTAATATTTACTTTTTTTCTCAATTTAAAAAAGAAGAAAAATTAAAATTATTAACATTAAATATATATATTATTTAAAAAATATCACATGTATATCATAAACTTTCAAGCTGATCTTGAAACGTACAGGATCAGCTTAAAAGTTACCAGTTCCTACTAGGCGGATGTGACTGCTACTTTAAGTTTTTTAGTTGTAGTAATGCTTTCATTCAAGGAACGCACTTCAGCCTAACAGCGCGGTGCTGTCGAGAAACAATGAATAAAAAAATATAGCTTTAATTTGGCTTTTTGTTTGTATAGTTTTAATTTTTAGTAGAATAGTTAACATTTATTTGGTTTGAAAATGTATAAGTTTAGTTTGGACGGTGTAATGTGGACAAAACTTGAAGATCTCAGAGAGGTAATGCATCTATAAAAGCCTCGCCTTCAACAACAGCGCACGTTTTCACTACATTGAGTTTGTTCGAATCTTGTTCTCGATGAATTTCAGTGGTTGTTCAAATCATCAAGGAACTGTAGGATAATATCATCCGTCATATTTTATTCAGTTTGTAACGCGTAATTTATTCAGTCTGAATTGTTTTGTATAATAAATTGTTTGTATCAGATTTTGTTTTCTCTCTATTGTAAGGCGACCGTGGTGTAGTGGTAGTGAAATAGTCACGTACCACTGTATCTTTAAAATTGTACTTTGGTCATAATTTTTCTATGATACAAGCACTATGATTATCATGCTATATGCATGCATAGCCTTTAATAGCCTAATATAGAAATGTAAAAAAAAAACTTCGGGGTAGGCAGACTTACCTAAAATCCACAATAATCTTTATACAAGCTCTATGATTTTTTTTTCAAGTACTGACATTCCTACTCTAAGCTCGTAAACGTGTTTGTATTATAAAATTTGGGTGACCAAAGTGCATGCATGCTCACATTTTAAAGATACTCTTGTTTTGTGTGACCATTACATAACCACTAGATTAAGGTCGCCAGGGTCACTGCGAACTCTTTTAAAAATAACTTAATCTAATGAGTTATATAGTAATAGGCATTTACTTATCATCTGTTGCTAGGCCTTCATGACCGGCATAGTGACGGAAACTGAGGCAACCGTAAAATTCTTTTTCCCGTCACTAGCCACGATCCTGACACAACTCTTTGCTTCCTTTACAGCCACAATTCTCTTTACGTCCACAATTTCTACTGTTATGGGCACTAGGCAATCAATCTTTTCTTTTTTTAAATAATTAATAGGTTTTAAATACCTTATATAGGGTATTTTCCGACCAAATCGGAGACATCCTCAAGAAAGCTAGGTTGCCTAGTGCCCATAACCATAGAGCTTGTATGAAGAGAATTGTGAATGTGAAGGAAGCGAGTGTCAGAGTCGTAGCAAGTGGCTCCATTGTCTCTGCCTATCCCTGCGGGAGAGAAGCGTGACATTTTGATTGATTGATTGATATATTATTACTAATTACTAAAAATAGGTCAGCGCACTAGAACATTTATCTATGAATAGAGAATTATACGTCATAAATATGCACACATAATGTATTACAAACACAGCTGCCTACTGTCACTATATTGTATAAACACAAAAGACTAGAAACTATTTCCCTGCAAACATTCAACAAAATGTCGCTATATTTTCTACATCAATACAAAAGGGCACCCTACAAGTACAAAACCACTTCACAATGTCGCGCCCGTCGCACAGGCCGACGTCTATACAATGGACCCTTTGGAAAATATTTACACTTAATGTCGTCGGGGAAGGTCGTAACAACTCTTGAATTTTGTTGCGAACTAAATTCAAAATTTGTATATTAATTTTCCTCATAAACCGTAAATTTATTATAAAACTTCATTAGATTTTGTTACAATTTTCATTACTTACAATAGACGCCTAGAGGGCTTACCACCATCTCTTAGAACAATATTATTATAATATTACCATGCAATTTTGTACTACTTTTTCGTAACAAAAGTAAGCTTATTTTAAATGATATTACTACCTTAAAATTTGTGGTTTGTGGCCCGGCCTGGCCCACAGGTCTATTGAAGAATTAATGATATATTTTTAATTTTTTTTACATTTCTATACTGAGCTATTTAACTGCTTGTATCATAGATAATGTAGAAAAATAGTCTCGCGAACCCAAAGGCCCAGGTTCAAAATCACCGTACTAATGTATCTTTTATATACTCGTATACTATGTTCACTTGTCGCCCAAATCTGAGGGTATTCATTCTTCTTATTATTATCCTATATTTTAATCTTGGTCCTTTAGGTTAACTGACAGAAAATGTCTAGTGGCATTAGGTTCGCCTTTGTACATAGTGTATATTTTTTTTAAATAAAAATAAATACAAACTATAGAAGCTTAGTATAGAAATCTAAGAGATGGTAGGCAGTAATGCCCAGTCAGCCGATTCGGGTTGGTGTACTACAGACCGTAAAGTGACTAGGTCGGTTTTCGGAATCAGTTTAAAAATTGCCGATCCCTATTAGGCTAGTAAATGCGATGCTACTCGCAATTATTTAACAGAATTAGCAGTTGCTTCTATTTAGAGACCAATCCCCTAGCTTAACATCAGGCGGAGTGTAGTAATATGTCGAGTATTCCCTATTTCTTACCACGCAAATCCATTACCTTTATTATTTTCATACGCTAAAGTATAGAGGTGTAGTATGAGAGTTGTTTATTACCCGGGTATCTGTTACCATGGCAACGGAGGTGAGGGTAGCTCCATTACGGGGTGGATAGTTGGAATATCTATGTAACAAGTGTTGTACTTTATTAGTTTCGTGCTAGATAAGAGCGGACGTGTACTCGTAATTAAACGATGCCTTGCTCTGTTATCTTTGTTTATTACTTCCTCTTTGGCACCTCGCTTACAGAATTACAGATATTATATCTGCAGAGTTTCAAATATTTGCTTTGAGTTTAGGAATGGTTAGCTGGCTGTAGTCTCGTCTACTGACCCAGGATAAGTTGCGTTTCGAAAGCAGTTTCCTGCTGCTTATCATCGCCACTAAATCCACTAAAACGCCACTAAGCCACAGATCCTATCGTCTTGAGTTTTTAGTAAGGCGACCGTGGTGTAGTGGCAGTGCAATACACCACGGATACAGTATAGAAATGTATAATAATAAAATAAAAAAATGTTAATAAAGGAAACGAAACATACAAACATTACTCTCCGGCTCCCTCACAGAGGTGTAGATATTTATAGGTAGTCAGGTGTCATTATTCTTGCTACCCCATATCCCTTGGAACACCATGAATAACACAGACTCGATTTTCACCCTAAAAAGAAGATAATAAGATTGAGTTTCCTGTGCAAGTAAAAATGCTACATTTTTCGAATAGCATGGAGTTGCCACCCGGAAATTGCCATGGCAACAGCGTCTAGAGGAGATAGATAAGATTTACCCCTATAGTCGACATTCTATTAGACACCGCTTATTGGAAATCGATAAAAAATGCAGGTTAATAAAATGAGAATATAACTGTCTGATAGATTAAGGCACTGTCCTCTTTTGTGACGTCTAGTGGTATGTAACTCTGTATTCATTCCACTTTTCTAGAATCGGTGTCCTCCTCGAATAATATTCAATTTCCACTAAAATGTTATATCTTCTATTTTTATCGGAAATCAACTTTGACGGCACTTTAGTAGATTAATAAATAAATCCAGATATGGTTTAACTTTTTTAGAAATATAATATAAAGTCCATTTACATTGTGAATTTTTCTGCCTTTAGAGAGTTGTGACCACGATGGCAACAAAGCTCTCGAAACGTCGGAAAAATAAAAAAATGTAAAAATCAATAACCAAAATAAACGCGATAGTAAGCCGCAAAAAAATATTTAATTCAAGAATTCATTAGCTTTTATATTAATTTATTGTGGCTTGTCATATGGCAGCACCCCGACGTTAAGCTAACGTGCGGACCATGGATGAAGGTGAATGCTACTAAAGTTAAATAACGTAAGTAGCAGTCATATCCACCTTGTTGGAACTGGCAACTTACAAGCTGATCCCAAACGCGACTAAGTCACTTCACGGTTTGTATATTTGTAAGTGATGGTACTACCCCGGATCAGCAGACTGTGTACCACTACCAACCACTTTTCAAATTTACCTTTACCTTTAATAAATGAATAATTATAATTTATTTCTTTTATTAAATATCTTTATTTCAATGCGTATCTGATAAAGATATCGGTCGTATTTTTTTTAATAGAACACATTTTAACACTAAATTCACAATTAAGTTAGTTTTGTATTTTACCTATATTTTTTTATTATAAACTAAATATGATATTAGGCTTGAATACTTATTTATACACATAGATTTGTATCTCAAATCGAATCTTCTAAATCAACATTATTACTTCCTCGGGACATGTTTATATCCCTTTTTCCCTTAACACCTTTTCGAATTACACCCCGTTGCCATAGAAACGTGTACAAGGGTAACGAAACCAACCAAGTAAGCAAACACTTCATTCATTCGAACACTGCAGAATTTCATCGTATTATTGGGACTGGAATGAATAGGGTTTGTTTGTGGTTGTGGTTTCTTGGTCGAATCTTGCTCGACTGTTCTAACATCACCCCATTGAGATCTGACAAAGGCACTCGTATAAGTACTTTATTGTATTATCGCATATCCATTATTTAGTAATAGAAATTGCAATAAACACAAGTAATATACGCTCCGACCAATATGCTTGCATGCTCAAATTTTAAAATTAAGATGCAACTTCTGATCTAGCCTTGCCAGCAGGTAATCAATGAAAGCGCTGACAACTGAAAATTCGACTGAACGATTCTGTTTACGGTTTCTTCAGTCGCCATCACTGTTATCACCACATCGCCATCATCACACACGACCTTAGGTGCATTTGTACGTGCTTGAAGTACCCAAGGGCTCTTTAAGGGAGGGGAGAACACATGGTATTCTACTTATCGATTGTTTGAAATGGAATTTTGTTTCCGTCCATTCTTTCGACCAATTTTCTTTACAAAATTTCAAGTATTTTTTCACTGCGTAATAAATACTAATTATAGCTAAGTTACCTGACAATCGCAATTAAGAATTTTCAGCGAAAACTAAACTATTTGTGTATGTTATAAGGACTAAAATCATGTGTACGAAGATTATCAATAAATACCTGTCGTAATAAATCTCACATTTCCTTTCAAAAACTTTGGTTAACAAATGTGTCCAGTGTATAAGTTTGGCATACCGTTGGGCGTTGTATGTCTGTCTATAATGATATTGCCCTAGTTCGTGTACTAAGATGACATATAGATAAAGTTCAGATATATCTATTTAAACTACTATACATACTAGTACATACTAGACGCAAAACAAACACTTTATTAAAAGATAATACCAAAAGAATTGAGTTTTATAGATTGTAAAATTACTAATAAATTGACGACAGGCGTGGACGAACGGCTTAGCGATTGGTTTGTTGCGCGTAAAGTCCCGGGTTCGATCCTCGGTCGGAGCAAATATTTGTTTCATAGCTTTTATTTGTAATATTTAATAATATTAAATATTGCAAATATTTGTTAATAAAAAAAGAGAGATGGATATTTGTTTCGTGTCTGGTTATCAAAGAGTGGTAGACAGTGATACCCAGTCTGCCGATCCGGGGTAGTACCACCACTTACAAGTATACAGACCGTGAAGTGATTTGGTCACGTTTTGGGATCAGCTTGTAAGTTGCCGGTTCCATCTAGGCCGGCATAGTGGATTGCTACTCACAGTTATTGAATTGTAGTAGCAGTGACATTCATTCATGGACCACACTTCGGCTTAACATCAAGCGGGTCATATGTCGAGTCACAATAAAAAAAAAGGAATAATAAATAAGTCAATATAATTTTTTCTATTCTACTTGCATGAAATTGTGAAAAATGTAAATACGAGTAATATCAGATCTTGTGTATCATCAATTGTATCGCATAGATGAGAAAGTTGATAACTGCAGCACAGTACAAGTATTCATCGTTCATAGAAAACTGTAAATATTGTAAAGCACCAAATAAAGTTTTAATATATTATTATTTTAATAAGTGTTGTAGAATTAATTATTATATTTTATTTGTTTAAACTTTTTATATAACCTATTTTTTGTACATTCATTTTTATATAAAATAGAATTGTCACTTATGATTTATGTCACATTTGTCAAAAGAGAAAAAAGTAAAACAACGTTTTTTCTACATAAGCCTTTTATTTATTAAAAAGACTTTCCCTACATAAGTGGTCCTTCTCCAAACGAACACCAGCGATGGAAAAACGCTCCACGAAGAAGAGAGTCGCCAGCGAAACAGAGGCACCGAAATCGGTGCGGTCAACGGGAGCACGTAAGCCCACCACACACTCGGAGGGCGCTCCAACGACCGCCTCGTCACGCCCACCCTCGCAGCACTCACGGACAGCTTCCACACGACGCAGTACCACCAGCTCTTCGGAATTAAGAGCACAAAGGTTAGCCGCACAAGCTCTTTTTGCACGAGAAACGGCAGATGTCGAACGCCGCATCGCTTTAGCCGAGCACAAAGCAGCCGAAGCTCAGGTTCAGGCCAATTTAGCAGCTATAGAGGCTCAAGCCGACAACAACCAACGTAGCGTTTCTGGATCAAATGTATCAGAATGGCTACAATCGATCGATTCGCATCAGGAACCGCAACCTCAATTTGAAAATCTGCAAATTGAGGCTGAAATTCACGTTGAAAATCATAGAAATTTTAATAGACCATCCCTGCAGCCACGACCGCTGCCCGCGTTACCGAGCTTATCCGCAGGAACAAAACTCAACACGCTCGCGGTAGCAGCCACGAGTCCAGCGCCGCCGCTCGCGTCCATGTTACGAGCGCAGCTGTACGCCGACGACACGTTTCCCCCGCCGACGGCAGCGAATGCGACAAACGCCACGCACGTTAGTACTACTGCTCATTCACAAGGTTTTGTTAATAAAGGTGTCCAACAATTCCCCACACATTCATCAGACATTACCAAATTAGCCGACGCAATAGTTTCTTTATCACAAAATAAACAAAGCAGATGGGAAACTATTTTGCCTTCATTTGACGGGAGAATTCCTTCCGAATTCCTTGCATTAAAACGCATCTTTAATGATACCAAAGATGCGTACACACCTGCCCAAAATGTAGCTCGACTTAGTCACGTGCTGCGTGGCGCAGCGAGGGAGGCCGTGGCTGTCCTGTTATTCTCAGCGCAGTGTCCGGAAGAGGTGCTAGACGCCCTAGAGATGCGCTATGGCCGACCTGAATTAATTGTACTACAACAACTGACGATTATGCGCTCCTTGCCACGCCTAGGATTTGAAGGTAAAGATTTAAATTTATTTGCCTGCCGAGTACGTAATTCTGTAGAAACAATTAAACTTTTAGACCAAAAAAGTTACCTCGAATCACCAGAGTTAGTAAACACACTACTGGGAAAATTAACCCAAATTTTACGTGTGAGATGGACGGATTACGTCGCCTCACAGCGACAAGATTCTCCGCGTTTAGAGATGTTCTCGAGCTTTATTACGCACGAAGCGAACTTACAAATAAAATTCGGGTTCATTTCTGAAAATATCTCTTTTCACAAAGATAGGGCTAATAGTACTACAGTGACCCATACAACTCACCCAACTAAACAAACCAACAAACAAAACTGTCCTTTATGCGCACAGAAACATAAATTAAAACATTGCCCGGAATTTAAAACATTGAATGTTGATAAACGATGGCAACGTATTAAAACGCTAAAAGTGTGTTATCGATGTTTGACGAACACACCGCACACATTCCGCACTTGCAGTCCCAACATCTTATGTAAAGTGAATGGATGCAATAGACACCACCATCAGTTGTTGCATCAACAGTGTGCTGACGCACGTAGCTCCGATATTGGCGTCGCTCACATTGGTAGTAGCGGCGCTGTAGAGACGCAAACGCAACATGAAATGAACGATGTGAACGATGTTACTCAATTCGTCGGAGCTACGAGTGACACACATTTGACACAACCCCACTTAAAAGTAATTCCGGTTACAGTAAGCGGACCTTTAGGTAGTGAACACACATATGCCCTTCTTGACGATGGTTCCACCGCAACGTTGATAGACTCTAGCTTAACCACTAAAATTGGAGCCATCGGTCAATCTGGTACAGTCAACATAAATTGTGTCGGTGGACTTACAAAACAAATTGACGCACAATACATACAGTTTGATATAAAGGGTCGTTTTGATGACATTATTCATCGTGTACACAATGTGAGGTCTATTGACAACTTAGGCTTAGCTTCACAAACAATATCTCAACGAGACATTAGGCAGTGCGCACACTTACACGATATTTCCCACCAACTATGTTATGAACGCGCCGTACCCAAACTCATCATAGGCGCGGACAACTGGCATTTGATTGTGGCGCACGAAGTACGTCGCGGTACACGCGCACAACCGGTCGCCGTAAGGTCCTCACTAGGATGGGTACTTTTCGGCAGCGCTAAGAATCGAATAACACGTGCTTTTGTAAATCATTGTTCTTTTAGTTTTGATTTTGACCGCGAAGTAGTCGAACGTTTAATTCGCGAGCAATACAAAATCGACTCCATCGGGGTCACAAAAAAAATTCCGCAGGGCGATAATGAGAAACGTGCGTTGAAATTGTTAGACAAGACGACACGTCGCTTACCATCAGGACGATTCGAAACAGGGTTATTATGGCGTGCCGACAAGCAAACTATTCCTAGCAGCTACAACTTGGCTTTGTCGAGGTTCCTCAGTTTAGAAAGGAAGATGTCAAAAGATGACCGCTATGCCGAACTTTACCGACAAAACATTCATGCCATGTTGGACAAAGGTTATGCCGAGGAATGTGACGAAAGTTCTTCCTCATCCACCTTATGGTATCTTCCTCATTTCGGTGTGACTCATTCCAATAAACCGGGAAAACTAAGAGTAGTGTATGACGCCGCAGCCAAGTCGCAAGGAGTAAGTCTTAACTCTTTGTTACTTACTGACCCCGACCTACTACAGTCCTTACTTTCAATTTTATTTAGATTCCGGGAGGGTCGCGTGGCTCTCACGGCCGATATCCGAGAAATGTTTTCACAAATAAAAATAAGAGAGGCGGATAGAGACGCACAACGATTTTTGTGGCGCGATCACTCATCGGAGACTATTAAAGTTTACCGCATGTCTTCCATGATGTTCGGAGCTGCATCGAGCCCTTGCACAGCTCTATACATAATGAAGAGGAATGCATTAGACTTTAAATCACAGTACCCATCAGCATATCACTCCATTTCATTTGATCATTACATGGACGATTTCATTACCAGTGTAAATACGATAGAAGAGGCATGTAAGCTGGCAACTGACGTTGTTAACATACACAAACGCGGTGGTTTTGAGATGCGCGGATGGGTTTCAAACCAGCCAGCAGCACTATCACGCCTCCCAAGTGAGCTTATAGCAGAACAGAAACACATCAATCTCACCACCGACGATAATCATGTAGTCCGAACACTAGGTTTGGTTTGGAACCCAACCAAATAAAATCACCAAACGTGATGCCTTGTCTCACCTAATGCGCGTGTACGACCCGATCGGGCTCCTTATGCCGTTGACAGTGAGAGGACGCATCATGTTCCAAAGAATATGGCGTAGTTCATTGGAATGGGATGACGAACTATCCCAAAAAGACTACGAGCAATGGTGTAAATGGTTCACCGATTTATACTTAGTAACGCATCTACAAATACCAAGATGTTATTTAAGTAAGCGCGACCCGATTCAGCGGGAGTTACATGTCTTTGCTGATGCAAGCGAGTTGGCTTTCGCTACCGTCGCATACTGGCGATTTACTTTGCCTTCTAGCGAGATCCAGCTCGCTCTTATCGGCAGCAAGGCACGTGTGGCGCCTCTAAAACCCGTGACTATTCCGAGGCTAGAGCTGCAAGGCGCCGTATTGGCCTCGCGGCTTGCAGCCACCATAAACGAGGCTCACCGGGAGAAGTCGACTAGTCGCACATTTTGGTGTGATTCGTTGACTGTCCTTGGCTGGCTTCGCAATGATGCCAGAAACTTCAAGCCGTTCGTAGCCCATCGAGTAGGTGAAATTCTAGAATCCTGTAATGTATCTGAATGGCGATGGGTTCCGGGTAGTTTGAACGTTGCTGATGATATTACGCGAGCTAAACCAGGAAATCTGGACCAAAGTAGCCGTTGGTTCCTTGGACCTGAATTCTTATTGTCCCCTAAAGAGAAATGGCCCACGGAACCACAATCCTCAATTGCTATCAACGCTCTGGGCAAAGAGGAACTAAAACCTGTACACGTCTATGCACAAAATGTTGCAACACCTACAATTTTACCACTTTCTGCAGACCCTACCCGTTTCAGTAATTGGTTACGAATGGTTAGGGCTACAGCATGTGCACACAAATATTTGAGAATACTCAGAGAACGTTGCATACGAAAACAGGGAGTAAACACTGAAACAGTAATCTGGACACCTGGTTTCATCTGCTCCTATACACTTTCAACTAACAACATAAACACTAACACACATTCAATTTTAAACACACACTTGCACAGACCATTAACTGCACACAACCTACATCTATCAAAGATCCACATTCCTGAACGCAGTCAAGTAACTTTGTTTAGTAAAGAGTTAGGGTGTTTTCAATCTAACCAGCCAATACCGTCTCACAGCAAGCTGAGAAGCCTAACACCTACACTCGACGATAACGGACTACTGCGTGCAAACGGACGAATAAGTGCAGTTGAGGACAAAGATTGTGATTACAATAGACCTATAATTCTAGATGGAAAATATGCAGCTGTTCGACTTTTATTAATGGATTACCATGTACGCACTACGCATGGCAATGATCAAGCAAATATCAACGAAATAAGACAGATATACTGGGTCTTTAAACTTCGCACAACAATAAAATTTATCTCCCGAAACTGCAAAGTGTGTCAAATCCGCAACAATTGCCCGATATTATCTCCGATGGGCAATCTTCCACAAGACAGGCTCGCACACCATCGGCGTCCCTTCCCCAACGTCGGTCTTGACTATTTGGACCTGTACATGTGACAGTCGGTCGGAGCACATCAACAATTTATGTAGCGCTATTTACCTGCCTAACTATAAGTGCGGTACACCTGGACGTGGTGGATTCTTTAACAACAGACTCTGCACTCCTCCACCGAAGCAACACTGATCACACTCTACGAAGGAGACCTGGTGCGCCTACTCTTCTTCCCCGTCAACAGCCAATGCAGTCGACATCACGTGGGAGATTTGGTACTCTCCCGAGGGGACAATGGCCAAGAGGACGAGTCGAGAGGATCTACCCTGGTAAAGACGGTGTTGTGAGAGTGGTAGATGTCCAAACACGGACAGGTACATTGAGACGCCCTACTCGCAAAATTGTACCCTTAACAACCGGATCGGCATAGACGACGGTTCACAAGAGGGGGCAATTGTGGTCCGTCGACTGTGCGGAAATAGTACTCATTGTGTGAGTGCCTCACAAGAGGGGGCGATGTTGTAGAATTAATTATTATATTTTATTTGTTTAAACTTTTTATATAACCTATTTTTTGTACATTCATTTTTATATAAAATAGAATTGTCACTTATGATTTATGTCACATTTGTCAAAAGAGAAAAAAGTAAAACAACGTTTTTTCTACATAAGCCTTTTATTTATTAAAAAGACTTTCCCTACAATAAGAGTAAAGTCTAATTGTATTTTAATGTGCAAAATGAATTTAACCTTAGAATGGCAGAGATATTCTTTGGGGTCATACATACCATTAAACTAAAATAGGTACCCAAAATATCCAAACAAGTAAACTAATGATAATTTTGTGATAGGTATTATATATTGACTTATAATAAGCTGGATAATTATCTTAATATAGGGCATCTTAAATGTCTGTGTGGAAAATCGAGATAAGGGGATTTATTTTGACATCAATTACGTTTCACGACTTGGCATCAACTCGTGGTCTTATTATATTAGTACATATTAAGAACTTAAATTCCTAATACAAGGTTATTACGTTCTTGTTTTACGTTTGTATTTATTATTTTTATGTAAATACTTAAATTTCTGTTTTTTTTTTTCAAACTTGTATGAAGGGAATTGTGGATGTGACGGAAGCGAGGGAGTTGTACCAGGATCGCAATAAGTGGCGCTCCACTGTCAAAGCGTGACAATCTAAATAATTGATTGATTTTTTCAAGTTGTGCATCAAGGCGCGACCGTGGTGTAGTGGCAGTGCAATGGTTGCCCAAGCCAAGTGTAAGGGTTCGAAACCACTCACCGGTGCCAATGTATCTTTGATATATGTACTTTGTTCTGCTTACTAGGGTCTCTCGTAGACGGAGTTTTTTCGAACCCATGTTTTTAATGTTTTTACCTCTGGGCGGCATGTATCCATAGTAATCCCATAGTGCCCATAGCTTTAGAGAACCCTACTTTTTTTAAGAATGTGCCCGATTATATCTGGGAACATTCTTATAGTTAGGTCGTCCTCATTTTATGTTTTCACTCACCTGTGTTTTTTGTCTTCAAAAAAATGTTACGAATATTTAAATAAAACATATTATAAATTGCCCAGGGTCTGGCCTACCCTCTTAGATCCGGTCCAGAAAAAAAAGAAGTATTACAATTATGTAAATAATATATTAATATTTAAAAAAAAATAGTTTAATAATTTAAACGTGATATAAACTTTATTTCAAGATAGTAAACGAAAGTGGAGCAATTGCGTAATTACTTTGACATGCAAATTGCGTGAATTACGAGTAAGCCTTCAAGTTGTTTGATGTAAAGGAAGAGCTGGTTAAACCGTTGATTAGAACAGAGTCAAAATGATTGAAGATAAATGAACAAGAAGTTAGAGATAACATTATTTATTTGAATGTGTTACAAAAAGCTATCAGATATGCCGAAACAATATTCCAACTTCGAATTCATTACAAAATCCGCGTCTAAGAGGTTTCAAGTTTAAGCTCTAAAATTTTCTTAAACGAGCAATAGATTTTTTAAGGCTCTTTATTTGTAACTAGAATTATATTTATTTTTTAAGTCAAAATAATGATTCTAGAATTGTTGAGAACTTTATTGTACCTACTTGGTATTACAAGTACTTAATTGTTATTATTAGTAGATTGAGAGAAGCCAGGGGGTTGGGTCAGGATCGTGGCAGGTGGCGCTCTATTGTCTCTTTGATTGATTGGTTAATTGATTGTAAAGAGTGGAAGGCACACAGATGTTGATGGAATTGCCCAGTCGGTCGGCCAGGAGTGGTACTACCACATCCAAGTGTAGTTGCGTTTCAAAATCAGCCTAAATCTTGCAGGCTCCAACTTGGTATGTATAGTGGATGCGACCGCTACTTGCAGTTATTAAGATGTAGTAGCAGTCGCCTTAATTCATAGACCGTGACCTGCATCCCGAAACGAGACTGAGTCAATTCACGGTTTATACACCTAAAAGTGTTGGTACTACCCGTGATCAGCAGACTGTTCTTATTTTTATTAAAAAAGTTAATGAATTCAACAAATTTTATGCGGCTTACTATCGCGTTTATTTTGGTTTTGATTTTACAATTTTATATCAACGAAATGTCGGAATAACAAAAAAAGTAGTCAAAAGAAAAAAAAAAAACGCGATAGTAAACAGCATAAAATTTGTTTATTTCATTAATCAATGTTCGCGCTAAATCTAAGAATATATTATTAAAAAGATTATTTGACATTGTATTTATTCTCTTTGAGAAATAAATATTTTTAAAGCGTATTTTACAAGTATCTAGATGAAAGTGAAAATGTACTCTCATTCAAATCCTCTCGGGCTGTCCTGCATAAAACAAGAGTGGAGATCTAGGAGAGGTCACGACTCACCCTGAGGCGACTTCCGCTCTTTACGGAGCTCGTCAACGTTTAATGGGACACATTACTGTTTGGTACACATAACATTTTCGTGTTTCACCTCTTATATGGCATCATTTAATTCTAGACCGTTTTCAGTTAACGGCTGTTATAACTTAAAAAATATAATTTATTGTAAATGTTTTTTTTTACTTAAATAACAATCTTTAAAAAGCAAGGGTCAACAGTGTTCATACCCATAGAGTCTGTATGAAGAGGATACACTGTATTTTGTATTTGGTCTGTATTGAGTATTTTGGTCTGTATGATGACGGCGACTGAGGCAACCGTCTGATGAAGGTTTTTCCAGTCGTAGGCACTCTTGGACCTCCACTTGCTTACTATCAGGCAAGTCGACGTCATAATAAAAAGACGCACTAAAGATAATAATGCCCCAATCAAATATATCGAACAATACTCGTAATATCAAAATATGATCTTTAAAATTACAGGCGTATAGGTATAAACATATTTCAATCAAGATAAAAGCATTTGCGATGATGAAATGACATAATTTATTAAAAATATCTACGTGAAATTTACTTTTAATAGTATAAAACCGAGCACTAAATGGTTTTGTCAAATATTAATTGACTTGACCACAATTTCCGCCAGGTTAAAACTTATTATGTATATTTTATCACGATCGTTTTAATACACATAAAATTAAGATATAATTAAATCTTAATCCAGTTAATAATAATATAATTATATATTTTATTTATATTTCTATACTGAGCTACTAAAGTGCTTGTATCATATAATAGAAACAGGACAACCAAAGTACATATATATGTATCAAAGATATATAAAGATATTCATTATGTACTATCAAAGATACATTGGTACCGGTGAGTGGTCTCGAACTCGTGCTCTCGGTTTGTGTAACCATTGCACTGCCACTACACCACGGTCGCCTTATTTATTTTTAAGTTTTTTGATAAACACTGGCTAGTAAGCTCTAATAAACTGATCAAATCTTATTTATACAAATGATCGTTTTCTCTACCTCTTTTTTATTACGACTCATATGACAGCACCCCGCTGGATGTTAAGCTAAACTGCGGTCCATGAATGGAGGCAACTGCTTTTACAGTTCAAGAACTGCAACCGGCAACGTTCAAGCTGATCTTTAAAGGCTCCCAAAAAAAAGACCTTAAATAATTAAAAAAAAAAAATATTTTTTTTTTTAAATCCTTAAAAAATTAAAAAAAAAAATATTTTTTTTAATTATTTAAAAATTAATTTTTTTTAAATTAAATTTGGCCTGTTTAATTAAAAGTGGCGGTACTGCCCTGCGTCGCCTATAAGAATGTCCATCAACAATTTGCCTATCACTTTAAATATCCTAATGTTAAATTCCTTTGTTACAGATCTTTGAGAACCATTTTCACTTTCATCACAACTCGGTGTCAAAACGTTCCCTGACACCGGCACATGATCACCATGGACGGCTCGAAGGAGACACCAGGGTACAATGGGCACGACAACAAAAAGCCTTATCAAGAAAGAAAAGAGATCTTTTACCAGAACATACGTGGACACCTACAGGTACTATACAAGTTTTTATATTTGTTTAGCAAGGCCGTAAAAGTGGATACGAATTTATCATTGGTAGCAGTGACGGTCCACTTATGGACCACCAGGGGTATATATTTTAATTTTTAATTGTGACTCGACTTGCCTGATGTTGAGCATGATGGAGATCTAAGTGCGCCGACGACTGAAATCAAAGGAGTCAGTTCACAGTACCATCAGTCACCGTCATTACGCCGGCCAAAGCATAAAACTCGTATTTTGTCTTATATTTTAAAAAAGTAATCCTGTGTTCCGAATTGCACAAAGGTAAATAACTGTATAGCAGTCACATCCACTATGCCGGGTTAGTTAAAACTGGAAACTTTTACAAACTAAACTTACCTCAGATCGCAGACTGTCTACCACTCTGACTACCAGCCCCGGAGCTAATTACCGCCTCTTTTTTTTGTTATTAACAAATATTTGTAATATTTATTTTAATTAATTAATATCACTATTAAAGCTATAAATATTTGCTCAGACTGGGCATCAAACCCGGGACTCTACGCTTATCGAACTCGTGTGCTAACAAATTTGCCATGCATGCCATGCTTACGCTTTGTGCTAAAAGCTATGAAAGAAAACTTTGCTCAGACCAGGAACCGAACCCGGGACTTTACACGTATCGAACAAAATTAAACATTGTCTTTTAATTTTAGCGTTTCCGTCATCGCCGTCTTCCCTTCCATCACCCGTGCCATCATCAGCGTCTAAACGTGAAGCTGGTTCTAAGAGAGAGTTGAGACCTGCCAGGGTGAAAGGTCGACCTCGTGCCGCTGACGCTAAGTTTCAACTTAATGATACAAAATGGCCACATATGTGGTATCTGGTAAGTGAACCAAGACAGTAATTGTGGCGACTAAGGTAGCCGTAAACTAAGCCGGTTGTTTTAGTATTCAGCACTCTTATGCCACTCCCTGCTTACCACTAGGAAAGTCGAGGTCTAATGTCGAGTCACAATAACTGTGGCAAGACACCTGACTTCGATATTCCTTATGATAAGTAACAGAAGATCTAAAGTCTAATTTTATATTTCAACTTTTTTTTGTATATTTTTTTTTATATATAGAATTTAATAAAAAGTTATACTCGTAAATGTGTGTTCAATCTATTTTGTTAAAATTAAAATAAAAAAATTACAAAAAACACCTTTAGTTAGAACAAACTCACCATTTCGTTTAAAAAAAAATTTATTGCACAAAACGAAATTTTAATTTTAAAGATATATTGAGATGTCTTTCATTTTTGGAACAAAGTGCCAATATAGCCTTCCAAACTAAATATTTTACCAATAAAAGTTTTATTTTTATTGTGGCACCCCGCCTGATGTTTAGCTAGAGTGCAGTCCAAGAATAAAGGTGACTGCTACTCAATCAATCAAATTGTCACGCCTTTTTCCCACGGGGATAGGTAGAGACAATGGAGAGCCACTTACACAACTCTCCTCAAACCTCGCCTCCTTTACATCCACAATTCTCTTCATACGGGCTCTGTGGTTATGGGCACTAACAACCTAGCTTTCTTGAGGATGTCTCCAAATTGGTTGGAAAACACTCTCCTTGGGCCTGCCTTGTTTAACGCATCCATCCACATCAGATTTATAACTGCTACTAACAGTTAAATAATTGTAAGTAGCAGTCACATCCACTATGCCGACCTAGTTGGAACCGGCAACTTACAAGTATACGGATCTGCATACTTGTAAGTGGTGGTACTACTCCGGATCAGCAGACTGGGCACCAATGCTTTTGTTATACATTTTACAACTAGGTATTTTCTTGTTAGCTATAATGTTATAACATTGATAAGGTTGATATAGCTATACATTATTTATCAATGTAAAATAATACAACGACGGAAAGCTTTAAGAAATATACACGTTTAATTCAGAATTACGCTCGTCTTGAGATGTTTTGTTTTCCCTTCCTGTGTCTAAAATTACGTTTAATATTCGTAACCCGGATTTGTTTAAGAATTTATTCGCGGATTTGTGCGGCGTCTTTCATTTTACATGTATGGTAACGTATTATGTAATTATGTGTCTAAATGTTATGTATCTAAATTAAAAGTAGCGAACATTACTTACAGTTTTACGCCGCTACAGTGTAAATTTTTCTCAGGCCGGTATAGTGACAACGACTAAATAACCGCAAACTGAATCGATTTTTTCAGTCGTCGGCACTCTTAAACTTCTCCTTGCTTACCACCAGGCAAGTAGAAGCCAGATGTCGCAATAAAAAAACATTTATTTCTTGTTTACATAAAATGGTAGTTGTTATTCGATGTTTTAATAAAGATATATTCTGTATCTTTGGCCTACTCTGTACCTGAATTATATTATACTCGTATATTTATTTTATTTATAAACTCTTTATTGCATAAAAGAAGGGACATAGGCCAGCTTAATGCCTTGGGCATTATCTACCAGCTAACCTTTGATGTGTTTTGCTGTGATTGGCTGGATGTAAATTATTTATTAAAAGGTTCAATATTATAAATAAATATTATATTATTTGTTATGAAAAAACGTAGTTATTAAAAGAAATTGCTAAGTAAGAATTTTTGGCAATGTTAGGCCATTTTATTAAATGTATGCTTTGTTTCAGAATCGTGGAGGTGGTTTAGATATGAATGTAATACCAGCGTGGCGGGAAGGTATCACAGGACGTGGTGTTGTTGTTACTATATTAGATGATGGCCTAGAAACCAAGCATCCTGATCTTATAGCTAATTATGTAAGTACTTACATGAACCCAATAATAATATTTTTTTGTGATTGTGACTTGACATATGACAGCACCCTGCCCTGTGTAGTGCTTAACACTGAATGGTCAATGAATGAAGGCGACTATTAAGGACTACCACAGCTTAATAATTGCAAGTAGCAGTCGAATCTACTATGCCGCCTTAATTACTACCGCAAACTTTTAAGCTTATGAAAAAGCGACTTAGTCACTCCACTTGAAAGTCGTGGAACTACCTCGGGTCGGCATACTGGGCAAATGCCCACCAACTGTTTACCTATAGCTCTTAAGGTAAAGACGCTGCTTTTGAACTTCGTCAGCAAAAGAAAAAGTCAATATGACGTTGGAAATATGTTGAAAATATGTTGAAAATAATTTATACTGTTTAATAACTTCCTTATAAATTTATATCAAAATATTTCTGCTTTTAAAATTGATACGAGTAGTACTGTGGTTTGGTTTTTGACAACACAGCTAGGTGCTGTTGTAATAGCGTGAATGAGGTATTCCCAAAAGGGTGCTGCTGTTAGAGTTCCAAATTACGAAAGCCGTTCTACCTTTAGCAACGAAGTTTAATTTTACTTTTTTTAAAAGTACCGTAATCAATTGTTAAAAAAGGGAGAGCTCACATCGACTACTTTTATTGCATTTTGTTTTGTGTAGTCGCTACAGTTATTCTTTTCCGTCTAGTGGAATGCTTTGCCAGCCCACGTTGAATCCTTCAGGCGAGGCGTGAAAATGCATCTCTAACGATGCTTTACGACTGAACGGTAAAATGAGTCGTTTTTTTAGTTGTCGTTATTCTTGTTTCCAATCAGGCAAGTCGAGGTCAGCGGTCGAGTCGCAATAAAAAAATCTAAAATGATTTTTTTATTCACTCTAACATAATTAGAGAATATAAGTTTTCTTTGTTTTAATTATTTTCATGGTATATTCCAAAGCAGAATCTTGTGCGATTGATAATTTTTTTAGGCATGATTTTTTAAACATTATTTTTGCCATACTCCGATGCTAGTATGAAAATTGGATTGCCAATATATTATAACATACTATAAGGTATTATCTGGTTTTAAATATATTATAGTTCCACTTTTAATATATTTGTTTAAAGTATATAGTAAGTTCCCTAAATATGGACTAGTCGTTTAATATGGACCACCGCCCTAATTCGCTAGTTGTCGCTGCTAACTAATTGACGTTAGCTACATTCGGCGACCCCGCCCCTCCTCTCAGTCTTCCTACAACATAACGGACGTACCACCGCAACAGTGTCAGTTGCAGCCATTTTTTGATTTTTAAAGAATTTGATGTAGTTTTTTGATAAGTTATCTAAGAATATTTTATTGTGGTTGTTATTTATTCAGTTACAATGATACATATATTGCATACGTCATAGTATTAGGATGCATTTCTAATATAGCTTGTAGCATTATCTAGTTTCAATATTTTGTTACAAATTAATAAGCTCGATAAGATACCCTTTTGTAATATGGACTACCAAGTAAGTTCTAAATATGGACCAGTAGTCCATATTATAAGCACGTGGGATCTGTTGGAAAGACGTGGCTGCGTTTTTGTTTCTCCAAAGGCATCCAGAAGTCGTTGCCAGATTTAGAGGTTTTAACGATGTTAGTAATTTATTTACATTACTAGAGACAGCAATAGACCAAAAGCATTACCCTGCCAATAACATTTACAATGTAGATGAGACTGGAACTCAGTTGTGCCTGCAAAGATGCCAGAAGTATAAGTCTCCGCAACGTTAACCAGACACTTTTCAGTTCACGACGATACTAAAGAAAGCCCTAATAGAACTTAAAGCACCAACACTAAATGCTTTTACTGTGATGCTTTATTTTCTGACGATGTAAGAGGACAGCAGTGGTTCCAATGTCCTTATTGTAGTCGATGGGCTTATGAGGAATGTGCTAACAGGAGGAATGTGTACCAACCATATGTGTGAATATTGTGGAAGTGATTAATATTCAAAGTTTTAAAGTAAATATAGTTTTAGAGACATTATTTTGTGGATCTCAAGTAGATAAAATTACTTGATGTAAATTATTTTATAATATTAATGATATGAAATATTTTAAAAATACTAAAATTATACAGTATATAACAGTGGTCCATATTAAAAACTTGGTGGTCCATTTTAGACACCCTCTTTCAAAAGTTCCTATTTTGCGTATCGACAAATAATTAGTAAGTTTGTTAGAAAATTTGTTACTTTATTACTTTTTGATGTAAAATTGATATACATAAATAGTTTACCTAATCATTAAAATAAAAACACTTTAATTATCCTTTTAAATTTGGGTTTTATTAAAAGAAAACCATATGGTGGTCCATATTTAGGGAACTTACTCTATATAATACATCCATACATTAGTATGTATAACCAACAATATAGCTAATCGTAATTATTATAAATAAATAAAAAAACAGTTTTCAAGTATAGAAAATAAAGCATATTTTTAAATATAAAAATATACACGTACGACGATTTTATCTATATATAGGTACGGAAATTCTTATTTAAGAACATATACGTATACGTATGTTGATATATTGTATGTAAATAAGAAAGTATTTTCTCTTGTATTTCCTCATAAGTATTTTATTTATAACACGACATTGTATCTGATTCCTTTCTTTGTATATATGAAAATGCGTAATATGTATTATTAGAATGATGTTTAGAATGTGCCCGTGAATATTTGATACTCATTTCGCTCATTTCATTGTCAAGAAAACGTCGCTCTTATATTATTTTACGAAGGAATTGTGTAATGCGTTCGTAATCTTAATATTTTAATCTGAAACATTTGTCAAGCTTACACTTTGTCAAGTCGATTTAAGTATAGAAGATTATCAAATCCTATATAACAATTTTTAACTATAGATAAGTAAAAATATAATTATAATTATAAAAATACAAGATTTTGATCAATATTTTAATTGTATTTTTCCCAGCAAACTCTTTTATATAACACCTATATTATGATGTTAAATAGGAAAATTTTCATCTACCAGAATGCGTCCACCATATTGAATTTAGTATAACGTCATTTTATTTTTCATATTCTGCATTTGATACCCATATCGTAGGGGTGCATTAAAAATAACTGGTCCACCAACGGCTATCAGTTTTACGAGCGATGTTTATTTTAAAATACATATATAAAATAATATATTTTTACCCAAAAAAATATTATTTAATATAAGCATTATTCATTTAATTTTAATTAATAAATTAATTGTATACAATAATTTCTACACATCTTTTAGGATCCAATGGCTTCCTACGACGTGAATTCTCATGACGCAGACCCTCAACCTAGATACGATATCATTGACTCGAATCGTCACGGCACAAGATGCGCAGGTGAAGTAGCAGCGACTGCTAATAACTCTTTGTGTGCAGTTGGAGTAGCTTATGATGCCAGCGTTGGAGGTTAGTACTAGTTATATTTATTCAGGTTTCATATATAATTATAATCATCATTAGCCAGAAGGCGTATAATTCGTAGTAGCTACGGCGTAGACAATTAAAATACTGGTGTAGTGTTCTTTCAACTTTTGACTTACAATTCCAGGCCGGTATAGTGGATGTGACTGCTACTTGCAGTTATTTCACTGTAGTAGCTAACCATAACCATAGAGCTTGTACGAAGAGAATTGTAAATGTGAAGGAAGCGAGGGAGTTGTGTCAGGATTGTGGCAAGTGGCGATCCATTGTCCTTGCCTATCCCTGTGGGAAAAAACGCGTGACAATTTGATTGATTTTATTGATTGATCGGCATAGCGGCGGCAACTAAAGCGGCCGTGAATTGAGGCGCTTTCTCAGTCGCTGGTACTCTTGGACCTCCTTTTGTTTACGGTAAGGCAGTTGAGGTCAGATATCGGGTCACGATAATTAGCGCGACTATAATACTATTAGTTGATTTCAACCCAGTTATTTCACTGTGATAGCTAATCATAACCATAGAGCTTGTACGAAGAGAATTGTGAATGTGAGGGAAGCGAGGGAGTTGTGTCAGGATTGTGGCAAGTGGCGCTCCATTGTCTCTGCCTATTCCTGTGGTAAAAAGGCGTGACAATCTGATGATTCAATTTGATTACAACACTAAACGCCAAAAATCATTAAACCACTATCAGCGTAATTTTGATGATAAATAATCATAAAGCTCGGTGTACGAATTGCTTTAGCATCAGTGCAAGTTGCTTTATATACACATGTGGCTTTACAAAGTGACGTAATAAGGCAAAAGCTGAGAAATAGCTTCGTTTATGTTGTGAAGTATTTTATGTCTGACTGCTTATAACACGTATAATAATGGATTATTCCCTTTAAGACGCCTATCCTAAAACCCATATGTATACAAATTAAAAGTCGTTTCTGTTTTTCCTAGTTTATACTATTTCTATAGTATACACCTACATTATTTTTTTACGTTTCTAACACTAAACTACGAACACATTCATAAAAAAACTTTTTTTATTGTGGATCGACATAGAAGGTCATACAAGATCACAAAAAATATTCAATGTTTAAATATTTGTTTACAGTTAAACGTCATTTTGTGGTACTACATTAAATTAAGTTAATTGTCTCTGCCTATCCCCGTGAAAAAGCCGTGTCAATTTGATTGATTGATTAAAATTGACTTAAAACATGTTTTATGCCTGACTAAAACGCATGTATTTTTTTGGTAACATGGATTAAGTTTAGCTGGAGTGCGGTCTACGAATGGAATGACTGCTTCTAACGTAAAGACTGAGCACCACTCTTTACCACTCTTTGATAAACAGATCCAGAGCACATGTCAGTCTCTTTTATCTTTAAAAAATATTTAATCTAATTATCAAATATTACAAATAAAAACTATGAAACAAATGTTTGCTCCGACTGGGAATCGAACCCGGGACTTCACACGTAATAAAGCAATTCTTTACGCCTGTCGCCTATCTAACTTCAAAAGCGTATTTTTCTATTTTAAAACCACTTTAGTCCAATAAAAAGTGTACTAAAGAGGTTTTAGGCTAGGGGTTTTAAGGGGAATACCCCAAATTATTCGCTAGAATTAATACTTAACGCTCAATAACATTGTACTTATGAATTTAATACCAAGTTACGCGATTTTATTTACGACTACGCCTGTAACGATATTAATAATCCACTTTTTATATAAAAAAAGTTATTTATGTTCTCAATACTCGTAAAAAATATGATCTTTATGAAGTTAACTTATCATGTTGTATTTTATTACTATTATGCTTCGGCATATGATAGCACGACGACAGGCGTGGACAACGGTTAGCAATTGGATTGTTGCGCGTAAAGTCCCGGGTTCGATTCCCTGTCGGAGCAAATATTTGTTTCATAGCTTTTCAATCAATCAATTAAATTGTCACGCCTTTTTCCCACAGGGATAGGCAGAGACAATGGAGCGCCACTTACCACGATCCTTACACAGCTCCCTTGCTTCCTTCACATCCACAATTCTCTTCATAAAGGCTCTGTGGTTTTGGGCACTAGGCAACCTAGCTTTCTCGAGGATGTCTCATAGCTTTTATTTGTAATATTTGATAATTATATTCAATATTGCAAATATATGTTAATAAAAAAAAGAGGTGGATATTTGCTTCAGGTCTGGTTATCAAAGAGTGGTACCCAGTCTGCCGATTCGGGGTAGTACCAAGTATAATGACCGTGAAGTGATTTGGTCGCGTTTCGAAATCAGCTTGTAAGGTGCCGTTTCCACCTAGGCCGGCATAGTGGATGTGATTGCTATTCACAGTTATTGAATTGTAGTAGTAGTAGTATTCATTTATGTATCATTAATGGATACCGCTTAACATTAAGTCGGGTCACAATAAAAAAACGCGTTTTATCAAACTGAAGTTCTGTTCATGAATAGAGGCGACTACTACTACCGGTAATACCTACAAGTAGAACTAGCAACTTCCAAGCTGATATCGAAATTCGGCCGGCCGGCATAGGGACGGCTACTGTGAAAGCCTTAAACTGACTCGGTTTTTTCTGTTGTCGGCACTTGTACCTCCATCATATTTTTTTAAACTTTCCATACTATGCTACTAATGTGCTTGTATCATAGAAATAGGACAACCAAAGTACATATATTTAAGCACATAAAAGTTTAATTATGTGTTAAGTAAAGAAACCCATTAACAATACGAGAGAAACACCCGAAGCTAATTTTTTTTAACTAATTTTCCTTTACCCTAATATTATCTTTATATGTCCTTATGAGGGCTGGTCCCTTTATGGGCTTAGAGATCACAACGGAATCCTTATAAAATACAGTCTCCCAAATATCGGCTTAACTTGGACCCCAAAGTTACCCTCCCAAATAAATGTCCCTACTTTAATATCAAAAACTAATTGCCTATCTATTACCAATATATATATATATATATATATATATATATATATATATATTGTGGCTCTACATACTCGTATATGACTGCACCCCGCACCCCTAGGCTGCGGGCCGACCGTGTAAGTCAATGACAATGGGCTTCATTTTGACAGTTGAACTCCAATAGTGAGCTTCTAAGAATATGGAAAGAATAGAATCTGTGCTAAAATAAGAATTAATTCAGTGTTATTTATCTCATTTATACTGTGTTTATACCACGTATAACTGAAAGAGACAACTACTTGTACTTCAATTCCTTTCTTTCAAAGGTTCTCACTGCTTTTCTGCAATTACAACTACTTGTAATTGTGGTTGGCTTTTAATACTGCCTAATTAAAGGTCACGTGGTAGTAAGAGTAGCGGCATGATTGTTCCGTCATCCTTTTTTGAAGTATTTTAATGTCATTTGTTATTCTGTCAAATTAGGTTGTCAAATGATCACCAAAATTAGTGACAACCTTCTAAATTACAAATGTAGAAATGTATATTCGTCCCCTTCTGACTTCTTTTTAATGCCATAAGTGAAAATAGTATTGACGGTTGTTTTTTGTAGATATGTTAGGGCTCCTTCTATTTCTTAAGTCCAAACTCTTTGGTCAGCTTTAAAATTAAAATTGCGACCGCACAACACACTAAAAATCGATGTTTTTTTTATTCACAGTTCAAGCTCATCGAAACTTATTGTTCAAATGAATAAAAGTTATTTTTAACACTAACAGCGACCGTGTAACTTTTTTGATAAATAGGAATGAATTTTATTGTCATTACCATTAAAGTTGCGCGGTCGGCCCCCGCGCAATCGAACTTTTGTTTAAATAAATAAAAGTTGTTTTTAACACTAACAGCGACCGTGTAACTTTTTTGATAAATAGGAATGAATTTCATTGTCATTACCATTACGGCCCCCGCGCAATTTCATTTAACCTAGTCATATTTATAAAATAGAGGCGGATATTTTCTCCGGGTCTGGTAGGCAGTATTACCACTACTGACAAGTATACAAACCGTGAAGAGACTTACTTGCGTTTCGGGATTAGCTTCTAAGTTACCGGTACCAATTAGTCTGACATAGTGGATGTGACTGCTACTCGTACTATCAGTTACTTAACTGCAGTAACAGCCACTTCCATTAATGGACTGCACTCCACCTTAACATCAGGCGGGGTGTCTCCAAGCAGTAATCGTAACCAGTTTGCCAGCGTAGTTGATATTTTAATATTTCTATATTATTATTAAATTTTGAGATGCAAACAAAGTTTTAACTGTCAAATAAGTTGAGCAAAATTGAATAGTACAATATGCAACACTTGTGAGATAAAATTTTCAACTTAAATTGTATTTGGTGTATTCTCAGAATTTAATATGAAGAATTCTACGGGAGTCTTGAATATATTTTTCTCGAATATTACATTTGTTTTGTGATATTGAAGATTTATTTTTAAACTTCTAAATTTATTAAAAAGCTTTATATTTTATTTATCAAGATATATATACCTATATATTTTTTACATTTAATATAAAAATAGTACTTTCTCGTTTCTAATACAACACTTCCTTTACATTTACAATTCCCTTCATGCATACTTTATTGTTATGGGCACTGCGGGGATCCCTGCAGAGTCCATTAAATTCATTAATAATAAAAAATATATATTCTTTCAAAATAGGTGTGCGGATGTTAGACGGCGATGTGACAGATGCCGTAGAAGCTCGCTCGTTAAGTTTGAATCCACAGCACGTAGACATTTACAGTGCTTCCTGGGGACCAGATGATGATGGCAAGACTGTAGACGGGCCAGGAGAATTGGCAACTAAAGCATTTATTGAAGGAGTTACTAAGGTACAATCAATTTAATTATATAAGCAATATCAAGAATTTAAAACTTGGAGATAACTGTAGATTACTATATCAGTATAAAAAGATGCCAAGCTAAATTTCATGCTAGGACATGGCTGCTTTACTTCTTTTATTCTTGTGGTATAAGTATACCACAGGATACAACAAAAACCTCTCATTCTTTCACCTCGTCTTTTCACTCCGTTTTCGTAAGTTAGGAAACGCTACCCAAACCAAATCAACAGTAGGTGTCGCTTGTTGTTTTTCTTGAATTGTTAGATCATTTAAAATAATCTTTATATTTTCTTCTCGCATTTGGTTTTATTTGATAATGTGGATATAGGTAAATGTTACTAATATTCAAAGTAAAGTGTTTTTTTTTCTATAATATATTTAAATACGTTATAATGGAAAGTGCTCTAGTTTAACATCACACGGCTTGTTGTCATGATGATCTTAATAGTACATTAAATTTGGTGAAAGTATATAAAATCGCGAGCAACAGGTAAGTACTTTTCCCAAGAATACAAAATAATACATATTCCAAGTAAACGAGAATAATTTTAGTAATTTTCTAGAGTGATATTAAAATTGAAAAGAGTTCTAACAATGAAATACATTTAGTCCGCTTCACTTTCAAGTTACTATTAAGTTTCAGCGTATACTTAACTTAATAGCTTTGCCAAGAAACATTTTATTATATTTATATTCATGTCTTGATCTTGTATTCAAATGCACTTAATATCGCCAAATTTGTAGTTTCTTTTTCAACTACAAAAAATAACTGAATATTAGACTAAACAATTGTGACAATGTGACTATTATTTACATAAAACTTTTCATGAAAATTCACGAATAAAACTGTGAAATATTTTCCAAACTTTAATTTGTACTGACAGCTTTGTGCTTTATATATATATATAGGACTTTATACTTTATTATTTTAAAATAGAGTTAAGTTTAATTTAATAAATAAATAAATATGGCTTTGTAAATGAGTTAATATAAAAAGTGCACTAGGGAGCAAGCTGGGACTCGCCGAGTGCAATTTTTCTAATGTAGCTAATAGTTATTCCATTTTTTTCGAATTTAGCCCTTGCAAGCGATTACTTGTTATTACTATTTAAACAGACGTAAATTGTTTTTGAATTTCTATCTCCTACTTCTTGTAATTACTTGCAAACCATGTTAAATTCTATAGTCAGTTACTAAATTAATTCTATTGCAACTTACCTCAATCCATTTATGATGATATGTACGGCAGACCAGGTTTATTATTATGAGCCTATTCCAGTGCCCACTGCTAGGCAAGGAACTCCGATCGCGAAAAACTATTGTAAAAGCTCGTCATCTATGTATGCGCTTATTGCGATCTTTTTCAATCCACTTAGTAATGGACTTTGACTATATTGCATACAACATCCAATAGAGATGAACTATCTAGTCCCACTTCAGTTTGGCGGCTTTTTCAATTTATGATTTGGAGCGCAGTATGGTGTTTCGTATTTTACTTTGAGTAATACTCCATGGCCCTGGATAAAACTCGAGCCTGTACCAAGTTTGTGCACTATAGATATAGGTAAGAACAGGGACAATGCACATGTCCATGAGCATTCTCTTCAAGTAAAAGCTTTTACTCCTTGAAGAGAAACGGTAGAACAAGTATTTTTTTAGTAGCGTAAAATTATATTCTATTAAAGTTTTTTTTATTTGTATCTAAATAAATATTACTACAAATCAGAGAAATTCTTTATTAATTAATTTGTTTTTAAATTGCCATCAGGGTCGAAACGGTAAGGGTTCAATCTTCGTGTGGGCATCGGGTAATGGTGGCCGGGAACACGATAATTGTAATTGCGATGGATATACTAACTCAATATGGACTCTTTCGATATCTTCTGCAACGGAGCGTGGGGACGTCCCTTGGTATTCCGAAATGTGTAGTTCAACACTTGCAGCTACATATAGCAGTGGTGCTATAAACGAAAAACAGGTAAGTCAAAATAATTATATTGTCACGTACCCATTAGAAAGCTAGGTTGCCTAGTGCCCATAACCATAGAGCTTTTATGAAAAGAATTGTGAATGTGAAGGAAGCGAGGGTGTTGTGTCAGGATCGTGGCAATTTGTGCTCCATTGTCTCTGCCTATTCTGTGGGAAAAAGGCGTGACAATTTGATTGATTGACTATTCCCACAGAAATAAGTATACCATATTTTTTATTCAAACGAGTATATTTTTAGTTTAGATTTATAATTTTGAATTAAAAAACTGACATGGATGGATGCGTTAAACTAGGCAGGCCCAGGAGGGTGTTTTGCCACCAAATTGGAGACATCCTTAAGAAAGCTGGGTTGCCTAGTGCCCATAACCGTAGATTTTGTATTAAGAGTATTGTGTCAGGAGCGAGAGAGCTGTGTCAGGATCGTGGCAATTTGTGGTCCATTGTCTCTGTCTATTCTGTGGGAAAAAAGCGTGGCAGTTTGATTGATTATGAAGAAAGTAAGAGGATTATATCCGAATTGTGGAAAGTATTGCCTAATCCTATGGAAATGGCGGCGTAACAGTTAATATTTAAGTACTACATTTAATCTTAAATCTGGTTTAGTTCGTAGCATCTTTTAGTATAAAAAATCATCAAATATTGACCATTTCTTTCATTTTCTGAAGCCAATTATTTTATGAAAATCCTCTCTTTTCTTTTCCGGTAGAGTTAAATTGAATCTCACGAAAAATATTTCCTTGGGTTTGTTTAAAATGTTTTTTTATAAATACGTATTTAATTATTTTTCCTTCTGGTTATCAATGGAATTAATTGGCTGCCGTGTCTTAAGATCTTTCTTCCGAACCCTTTCTTTATAAAACATTTCATTATTTTATTTTTTACTTTACAATTTACGTTTTTATATTTTTTATATAAAATAAATTATAGAGGTATGATTTTTACCACCTTTAAATTCTAGTATAGCTAACTATAAATGACGCGCCCCTACACTTTATTAGTTTATTTGAATGTGTGAATGCAAATATTACTAACTATACTACTATACTTCATCAGCGTGCTCCTCCTTTTGTGTCTAACCAGCAACTGAATGAATTATAATTGCATTTCGGTGTATTGTATCCATATTTTATATTTGCTCGTGTGCGTAAATTCAATAGAGGGGCGTGTCATTTCGGCTTAGACAGACTCTACCTTTATATCTAAATTACTTTGCCGCACGCTTCCGCAGCACTTGCAATAAAGTAATTTTCATATAGTGTGACATTTACATATATGACTTCCTATTTACCTGCTTTAATTCACTATTATGGTGATACATTTGTCAACTTTTATGTTAAATTTACTTTTTAAGAGTGGTACGAGTAGTCCCACCACTTTCAAATGTATACACCGTTAAGTGATTCGTCGTGTTTCGGGATCAAAAAAGTTGCCGATTCACAAAGGCGAATATAGTGGATGCAACTGCTACTTTTATTTGTTTGGATGTACTAGTAGTCGCACTTCACTTCACTTCACTTAATGCACCGCACTTCAGTTTAGCATCAGGCGAAGTGCAGTCAAATGTTGAGCTACAATTTAAAAAGTACAATTACATTTCTTGGTACAAATACGAGTATTACCTACTGGCTGTTAGCATTTTTTTTTAATATATATAAATATATATATAAATATATAAGTTTTTATTTATTGAGATGACAAATTTATTGAGCGTCGACGACTGACAGAACAGATTCATTAATGCGGCTGCCTCAGTTGCCGTCACTATGCCGGCCAAAATGCTATATGTTTTCATTTGACATATAGCATTTCATTTCATTTCATTTATATTTCACCGTAACTATTTAACCATGTTATTATCGGTATCTAGGTAGTAACTACGGACCTTCATCATTCCTGCACAACAGGACATACAGGAACGTCAGCGTCGGCTCCACTCGCTGCTGGTATTTGTGCCTTAGCCCTACAAGCCAATAAGGGTCTTACTTGGAGAGATATGCAACATATAGGTAAGTATGTCGCAAATATGTGATAAAAGCGGGAAATTACCCAAATCCCTAAGATCAGTTCACTTCTTTACGACAGGAATTATCAATTCAGGTTTTTCATATGACAGTATTTTATCTGTTTTGCTTATTCAGTAAAAGATATGTCCAAATCTAGGGTTCCAGATAGATATTTAGTAAGAGTGGTAAATAAATAGAGTGGTAGTGAACAGTCTGGTATTACAACCACTTTCAAGACCATGAAGCGACTTAGTCGCGTTTCGGAATCAGATTCAAAGTTGCCTGTTCTAATTAGGCCGTAATATAAAAAAATGCGACCGTTAATTACAGTGATTTAACTGTAGTAGCAGTTCGCATTCATAGAGCGCACTTTAGCAAAACATCCATTATCCCGGCCTAGTTGTAACCGACAACTTACAAGCTGATACCAAAACGCGACTAAGTCACTTTCCGGTCTGTTAACGTGTTTGTGCTGACTGGGCAAATGACCCACAACTGTCTGCCTAGCACTCTTACTGCCTACGTATTCTTAATTACATAAAAGCTTATCCCACAGTTGTAAGAACTGCACGTCCTGAAAGATTAAGTACTGGCGGTAATTGGCGGGTGAATGGTGTCGGACGTAATGTGTCTCATTCGTTTGGCTACGGATTACTCGATGCTGCCGGAATGGTGAGAATGGCTAGGACATGGAGGACCGTTCCCCCTCAGAGACGTTGCGAGTTAGCAGCTTCCAGGCCACAGCGACTTGTGCCACCTAGATCCTCAGTTACTTTACAGGTAACTTATTTAACTTTTAAATTAGATAATTTATTTTCCTGATACTTGACTTGTCTGAGCAAGAAAAGTCCAAGAGCGCCGACGACTGAGATAACCGATTTAGTGTACGGTTGCCTCAGTTGCCTTCACTATGCTGGATCACGGCCATTTTTACGCTTCGCTTTAAGAACACATAAGCTGGTAATGATTTATTATACTCGTAAATATCTGTCATTAATGTATCTCCGTCATGTATTTTATAACATAAATTCTTAATCTTTGTTACGATGACGAAAAAATAGACAAGTCCCGTCAAAAAGAGTACAACCATAAATACAGCATGTTAAAATTAGTTGATAAACACAATTTTAATTTATTTGATTTTTTTGAATACAGGTAAATATATAAATTATTAAATATTTTATTTATAATTTCTTACGTAAAGCCAAACTGAAACTTTACACATTGTTATCTCAAGAATTTCTGAGCCACGAAGTACTTTTAAATTAAAATTAAAAATTTAAGCTTCAATATTTCCCTCTGTTGCTTTAGTCTGAGAGGCTTAAATAATCTTTTCCTTGGGCATTAAATTTCATCGTGAAAGTGAACAATAATATATTTATTAACTTGGGGAATTTCCAATCTCGGGGTAGTAATATTCTATATGTCAATCATTTTCGTCGATAAAATGGCCCTATACAAACATAATTTTATAGTGGATTTTATGTAACTTTTCGCTATAAAATAGAGTGGATATTATATTCTATTTTTACTTAATTTATATCAAAGAATAAAAGTGAAAATAGCTTATTCGTGGAACTAAGGAAAATTATGTTTTCACGTTTCTTTGCAAATTAATAGTGAAATCTTAGACAAAACTCTATTTTTAGATTTATTGTCACGTGGCGTGGGCTGCTATTCCTAAAATTTAATATTTTCGATAATTACCTTTTATTTAGTTTACAAGATTTTTTTATGCGATATCTATCCTCAACTTTCTGATAGTAATCAAGAGGAGGTGCAAGAGCGAAGAAGACTGAAAAAAAACCTTCGTTTTACAGTTGCTTAAGTCGTCGACACAATGCCGGCTAAAATTTTTGCAGCTTCATGTATTATTATTAATAATGACTAAATTTCTTAATTTCTACTCAGTTGGATGTGATCAATTGTCCTGGAGTCAACTATTTGGAGCACGTACAAGCTCGAGTTACTATAACGGGACAACGTAGAGGTGATCTGCGAGTTTCATTAACATCACCAGCAGGGACCACTGTCACTTTATTAGCTCCAAGGTAAGCTTAAGAAGTCAAAATAATAACTTTACATAGTTATTCTCAACTTTTGCGTGATATTTTTGATCTATATCATCATACTTAAGGCGACCATGGTGTAGTGGCAGTCCAATGGTCACACAAACCGAGAGTACGAGTTCGAGACCACCCAACGGTACCAATGTATCTTTGATACATGTACTTTGGTTGTCCTGTTTCTATGATACAAGCACTTTAGTAGCTTAGTATAGCGCTTTGCATTGAGGTGTGATTGCGCCGGGCGACTGAAGACTGCACTACTTGTTTGTATGAGATTGATTCCGTGCAAGGCGACACTAGTCTGCAGCTATCGGATTAATATTGTTTCCAAACATCATATTTATCATCTATGACTTAGCAAATGCTGATTGTCGCAATAGTGTCGCCTTGCACGGAATCAATCTTATACAAACAAGTAGTGCAATCTGCGGTCTGTAGTCGCCGGCGGAATCACACCTTTAAGCGGTATTCTGCTACCTTTAGCAAGCGTCAGTCCAAGGACGTCCTACTCCGCATTTTCCAATAAATGGTCTTACTCAGGGCCGTCTTTACCCGGGGGTTCAAGGGGTGCGGTGCACCCGGGCGCAGAGTCCTAGGGGGCGCATGCCGAAAGCCATAAATTTCGATAGGTACCTACTACACTGAGACGACGCGAGCGGAGCCTTGACTTTCGCACCCCGGCGCTGAATATGCTTAAGACGGCCCTGGTCTTACTTATAGAAGTTCTTAACCCGAACGGATAAATAACTAAGAGCTACATGCGCTGGTAATACAAAGTTATCAAATTCTTCCTCAGGGTACATGACTCTTCTAGAGCTGGCTTCAAATCATGGCCTTTCATGTCTGTGCATATGTGGGGTGAGTCGCCACTAGGTGTGTGGTATTTGGAGGTCTCCAATGAAGGAAAATACATGGGTAAGTGTTTTTTTTATATTAATTAAAAGGGGTTCTTGTGTCGTGGGATGTTTGCAAATGTGTTATTAACATCACTTTATTTGAAACACAATTCATTTACTGGGTTTATTTTGAAAACATACTTATATGTATAACGTTTGTTAATTGTCCTTGCATATTCTCAATCATAATACACATCCATATATCAGGTCGAGCCAGTTTGCAAGATTGGTCACTCATCTTATATGGAACATCAGGACCGGCGACGAAAAACGACCCGATACCATTTAAAAATCCGATAATCCGCAACAGAAGCAATGCCTCCCGGCCTGTCGTAATACAAACAGGACGAAAAAATAACCGAGGAAAAATCGTACCTATCGTACCGACATATAGTGTTGGAATGGTAAAGAGAAAGAAAAATAAAAATTCAAATAGGAATTCTCAGAAACCAAAACAGGGTAGACCAGCCACAATAGGTCCAGTGGCAACAACCACAAGACTGACAACTAATGCCCCAGATCTGAGTTTAAATTTGAGAGGAGATTTAACAGATCCGTTGGCAGATGCAAGAGGGCGCAAAATGTCCAATCTGTTCGAACAATACCCAAAGATACAGAGGATATATCCGGCGCCCCTTCAATCACACGGTACATTCCGAATTGCTCTCGCAATAGTCGTTTTTATGAAAACTTTTGGTTTGTTCATTGGCTACGCCGCACGTCAATTACCTTTGTTGTGATTCAGCCTCTGCATGTATTTCTGTTTGCATACATTTGTTTTGTTTAGTAATAGGACGTGTAACCGTTTAATGTTGACAATCATTTGTTTCCTTATTATGTTGTGAGTGTTGTTTAGTGTTGTTTTTGTTATGCATAATCGTATTTAGTTATTGTTTCTCATGTTTTGTTATGCAAAGATTATTTCTTATTGTTTTTTTTTTGTTTTTACGTAGCAACATAAGTAGAATTGTTTTAGTTGTCGTGTTTGGCTTTTACACAAATTTATATAATATAATTATCGTCATATCCACAGGTGGTCCTTTAACTCAATGGGAGTTAATATTTTATGGGACTGAAACACCGCCTCAAGAAGATACTTCACAGGAAAATAATTCCATATCACCTAACCCTGATTCTGGAGTGACATCATGGCGTGGGCCATATCCTCCTGAACCACGCCCAGAAATGGAGAGCAATGATTTAGAACATGATCTTTCGTTTGTTTGGCATGATTCGCATTCGGTAAGTATTTTAATGTTATAAATGTTTTTAAAGATAGTAAAAATATTATTTAATATTTAGAGGAAATTATTTGAAATAAATCAATTGACAGAAAAGATTATGCTAATGCATAATCCTTAGATGTCCATTATTGTCGTAAACTGATTGGCGTCACATTGTAAGCGTCCTAAAGAGGCTCTACCAAAGGAGATCCCTTTTCAAATTCAGTTGAACGCCCCAGGGCAGCATTAGGTACAATAAAAAACCTTCATCATTCGCGTCGACGACATTTCTCGCGGCCGAGATTAACCTACGAATATTTAACAAAATTTAAATTTCGTTTTTCCAAGTCTTGTGCAAGCTACACAAGGAAATCGTTTTGTTTATTTCCAAAGAGAATTAATACGCGCAAAATGAAATTGCGTTATACTTATTACGCAATTTCTTTTTGCGGGTATTAAGTATTTAATAACTTTCTAACTGCTGTACTCAGTCTGGATAATTAATAATTTCTTAATGAAAGATTAAGGTCTGTTAGTACTGCAGTGTCATTACCAATTTCGTATAACCTCACAAACAATTTAGGTAACGACCGCGGTGTAGTGGCAGCGCAATGGCCAAGCGACGACAGGCGTGGCCGATTGTCCAGCGATTAGTTTGTTGCGCTACCACTACCGTTCGATTCCCGGTCGGAGAAAATATTTGTTTCATAAAAGCTCATTCATTTGTAATATTTAATAATTATAATCAATATAACAAATATTTGTTAATATAAAAAAGAGTCGGCTTTTTCTTCGGGTCAGGTTATCAAAGAATGGTAGGCAGTGGTACCCAGTCTGCCGATCCAGGGTAGTACGACCACTTACAACTATACAGACCGGGAAGTGCTTTAGTCGCGTTTCGGGATCAGATTGTAAGTTGCCGGTTCCAACTAGGTCGGCATAGTAGATGTGACTTACAGTTATTGAATTGTAGTAGCAGTGACATCCATTCATGGATCACACTCCAGCTTAATATCAAGCGGGGTGCAGTCATCTATCCAGTCACAATAAAATAAAATAAAAGCAAACTGAGAAATCCTGGTTCGTATCCACTTGCTGGTAAAGATAACTACTTCAAGAGTGGTAGGCAGTGGTACCCAGTCTGCCGATGCGGGGTAGTACCACCACTTACAAGTATACAGACCGTGAAGTGATTTGGTCACGTTTCGGGATCAGCTTGTAAGTTGCCGGTTCCAACTGGGCCGGCATAGTGGATGTGATTGCTGCTCACAGTTATTGAATTGTAGTAGCAGTGACATTCATTCATGGACCACACTTTGGCTTAACATCAAGCGAGGTGCTGTCATATGTCGAGTCAAAATAAAAAAAAATGTATAATTGGTATATAATAGTTATGTTTCTATGATACAAGCAATTTTACTAGCTAGACTAAATAAATAAATAAAAAAGATTTTAAGTAACGCACGGCCGCCGTATAAAATGGACAACAATTTCGAGAGAAAACAACTTCCGCACAAATTAATATATCGAATAGGTTGACATGTTAATTTGTATGATAATACTGACAGATACAGTGACGTCACTATAACAAAGCAGTATTATTGGCGAATCAAATTAAGTATAGATCCAGAAAAAGAGTGCTGGTATTCAAGCTGAACAGTAACTTAATAACCCACTTACTTTTAGTTTTTGTGATTCGACATATGACAGCACCCAGCCTTTTTATTGTTTTTATTTTTATTATGACACGACATCTGACCTCGACCCGCCTGATGATAAGCAAGAGGAGGTCCAAAAGTGACGACAACTGAAAAAACCGAGTTTATTCACGGCTGCTTCAGTCGCCGTCACTATGCCGGCCAAGGTGCTTCTTCACGCATCGCTTGAAGGATCCAAGGTCATAGGATGGAGAGAACACATCTACACATCTACAAAGAAAAGACGCACCGAACTTTTTAGTTCGGCTGCCGATTCGATCGATAAAATGCGGATGCTTTCCCCTACCTGTGCGTGTATTACGGGTGATGTTAAGCTGGAGTGTGGTCCATGAATGGATGTCACTGCTACTACAATTTAATATCTGTAAGTGGTCTGTATTGGTAAGTGGTGCTACTACCGCGGATCGGCAGTCTGGGTATCACTGCCTACCACTCTTAAATATAGTTTTTCTAATGTGTTTATATTTTCGAATATATTTATCAATTATGCGCACGACTGTACAGATGTGCTGTCTTGCTCCCACCACAGTTGTCCAGCACTTGCCGATACCTATAGGTACTGCTCAGCTCAAAAGTCAGCGCTTTTTTTATCTGCCGATCTTTATATACGTTGGTGTTTTCCTACATTAATGTATTTAACCGTTAAGTACTTAAAGTATCCTACTATTATTATAAATGTGAATGTGAGTTTGTGTGTTACGTTTTCACGCAACAACTACTTAACCGATCATCATAAAACTTTGTACACATATTTTTTGAGGTACTAGAAGTAACATAGGATACTTGTAATAAAAAAAAAAAACATATATTTTCTCCTATAGTTTCCAATTGACTATAGTTTCAGCTGTTTGGAATTTTTCTATATTTATTTTTATTTCCGTCTGTTATTTTTATATGACTTATCAAGTCATAAATACCAAAAAAGGGATATACAGTTGAATTGAGAATCTCTTACTTTTTATGACTGTGTTATAAACCTAATTTTACGCGGGTGAAACTGCGGGCACAGCTCGTAATTATATATAGGCCTGCATAGTAGATGCGCCTGCTGCTTGCAATTATAGTAGTAGTCGCTTCCATTCATGGACCACACTCCAGCTTTACATCAGGTGGAGTACTGTCAAATGCTGAGCTAAATAAATAAAACATATTCAGAACATTGTGAGTCTAATTGGTTTTCTAATTCTCTAGCTGATTGTACGGCCGTACGAATTAATATAGTCTGGCTTATAGTAGCTGCAACGTTAATATTGTTATCTATCGATCTCCGTCAGTGCTAAATGGACTTCGGATTGCAACTGAAATACTAATGCCTTTCAATCTGTAAAAGTATGATTGAATCGTATACACTTTTTATGTAATGGATTCGGAAAAACATCCATCAGCCATATTTTTCCGTAACAAGAAAAAAAGCGTTAGGCTAGCGAAATATTAAATTATTTACCTACAATTAAAAGAGAATTCTTTAATGTATTAATTTACTACATCGGGTCAATATTTAAAATATAAATCTGAGTTGAAGAAAGCTGGGTTGCCTGGTGCCCATAATATGAGAGAAGTTGTGTTTAGAGAGTTGTGGATGTGAGGGACTCGAGGGAGTTGTGTCAGGATCTTGGCAAGTGGCGATCCATTGTCTATGCCGATCCCTGTGGAAAAAAGGCGTGATTTTATTGATTGATCTATTAAAAATATTGTATATATTGGGTCGGGGAAAAGTCTTGTATTTTCATATAAAATGCGAAGAAACTTTTCCCGCAACCTAATACTTCTTCTGTACTAAGTGTAGGAGTTTTGACACTTTGGAACGCAGGTCCATCCCTAACCATCAGCCTTTTTTTATTGTTACTCGACATCTGACCTGTCATTTATGAGAATATTTTTACAGATACGCGAAGAAGCATCGCAGCACGTGGCGCCTCCGTCCCCATCATCGGGTTGTGCATCAATGTCTTCACAAGCACCACTCCGCTGCTTAGGTTTGTGTGTTCTACTCCTTCTCCTACCTTTCCTTTATACCTTTCAGCACAGCCAATGTCACACATATTCTAACAAAATTAAAGACCAAAATACAACACAATCGAAACAATGTAATCCAGTCGTAAACAGATTAATAATATCAAATAAAGACGAAATTGTCACACAATAATTGAAGTGAGGAATTTCGTTTGGACATTTCATTCCTACGCCCTTTAAATTAGGCTGTTTTTTCATTACGTTAAGGTACTTAAATTTTATATAATACTTAGGTTTATTGTACTGGGTGTTAGCTAATGAAGTGGAAACGAAATTCCTTTACATTTCCAAGTAGTTAAGTCATTGAAAAGGACTGTGGACTAACAGATAGAATAAGTGGTCGTAACAATCGTAGGCGGGGCATCGCATGCGGTTTAAACGCGGCTTTATTTATACGTTCGTAACGCCATCTTGTTGCCTTTAATGATCACTAAAATTAAGTTCAAAATATAACAAATAACCTCATTAAGTTACAGTTAAATATATTTCGCAAAAATTTAATACATAATAAAAAATAACATAACTAAAAGCACTTTGTCAATTTGATAAAATACGAATATGATTTTTGTCCGTGTTCAGTTCCTGATGCTTATTTGCCAATTCACTATAAGAGCGGTAGGCAGACAAAATTGGTGGTCATTTTCCCATTCTGCCGATCCGATAAAATAGTAAAGTGACTCAGTCGTGTATCGAGATAAGCTTTAAAGTTGACGCTTCCAATTAGGTTGATACAGTTGATGCTACTGCTGCTTGCTGTTATAGTAACAGTCGCCTTTATGGACTAAATTATAGTCAAAGTTCGTTGATTCTTGTTTTTAAAGTGTGGTAATTACGAATTCCTTAGCGTCAATGGGTAATTGTAATTAGAGGTATCTTAATGTTGGTGATCAAAGCAAGGTGACATTCCATTGGCTACGGTGGCGGTGCTCTATTGAAATGCCATCACGGTTCGGCTCATATGTCGCATTCCACAGGGAAATTAATCATTTTGTCGATGGCCCTAGCATTGTTCGTCATGTAATTAACTCGTGGACATAATGAGGTAGTTGATTACAAACTGTATGTTTGTAATAACATTCATTCGCGTTCTGATGTTCGAATATTGGGTATTCGCACACGGTCTTGGTCCAAAATATAGAATTTGTAGAGAAATTGATTTTCCATCTCATGTAAAGTTATCAGTGACGTCATTGTTAAGTATACTCTGGCAAATAAAAAGCTGTAGATTTACTCCATTACTCCTTTTATAATAGGAAAAATGAAGACATGAAAATAGAACCAAAAGACTATTCACGTCCATTAAACACAACACACTGCAGTTAACCTGCCCTCGGGTGTCTCTCAAAAACGTCTTAGGAACGTCTTACAGGCTCAATTCTAAAAATTAGTAGAACATTTAAAATATTGGTATGTTCATTAGAAATGAATATGATTAAGTAATTTTAATTTATTTAAACAACAAAAGATAACTTTGTTGCTGTGCCTGAGAGATCAGCCGCGGCCCATGAAGAGTTAAGTAAACTTATTTACCGATTTCGATTTACCGATGACGTCTCAATATGTTTTCATTTGCGATGTGTCTGTATTCGCTAGAGCTACATATTTTGTTTTTGGATCATAACCCACGTTTAGCACTTGAATTTCTTCTAAGGGGAGCTTTTCTATGTTTAAATACAAAAATGCCTAATTATCATTTGCTTTATACAACAGATAAAAAACATGGGATAACAAAAATTGGGAATGAAACAACAAGAATGCATCCCAAAAATCATAGAAAAATACATGGAGGGAAGTCCAAGAGTAAAAAAAGTAAACATAAAGGCTATACGCGGGTTAAACACTTTCGTGGATAGTAGGAATATACAAATATGATAATTTCCCGTGGCATTGACGTATGAAATAAAAACATTAATTATAATATATAAATACTATTGTGATTTTAGTTTAATTTTTTTAATTTACTTTATTATCATGAAATAAGTACAAGCTGTTTTTGATAAAAAAAGATCACGGTTTTTGTTACTAGGTAAATTTATTAATTGTTAGTTATTTTTCTAATATATTTCAAATTTTAAAGAGGCTGACACTGTACCTAAAGTTACATTTAACCCTGATTTCTAGTTCAAGTGACCAGTGAACCGAAAGCTCCTAAAAGCTTTAAAATATATCTCTTAAAGATGTACTTAGAGAAACTGATGCATTGTGGACACCTTAAGGTTTAAGCTACACAGATTAAACTATCGCTACAGACATTCACTTAGTCAATATCGGTAAATTACCTACCAGTATTCCTAACATCTTTATTATGTCTCTAGGTTTAAGGAATAGAAATCGGGGTCAAATTTAAAGTTTAATCATGTTACTTAAATCAATTTGTTATCTAGTTGCAGTTACCGCCAATTAGAAGCACAGTAATGGTCTAATATTAACTGTAGATTCGTTAGATAGTTGTGTGTTGAGGAATTGTAAATAAAAATCAGAATTGCACATGAGTTAACACTAGAACTACCGACAATCTTGTATAATTTGAATCGCGTTCGCAAAGTGGTCCTTCTATTTTTAAAATTTGACAGTTAATGAGATACGGCAAGAAAAAAGAATGGCGTTCTAAGGGGAAGGCCTATGTTTATCAGTGGACGCCTTCTGGCTGATAATGATAAAGAAGAAAGAGTTCAGATTACTTTTTGGTCCTTCTGGCGTGCCTAGACCTTGAACGCACCAAACACATTATCTACGGTTTTGTTTCATTATTATACTTTCAAGCTATTAATGAATCCATCAGATAAAAGATAGAATTAATAAAGTATATATTATATTATGATGTTTTATGATATTTAATAATTATTAAATATCATAAAACATGAAGTTGGATACAGTTAAGTTTATTATATACTAGGCTTCGCACGGGTGCAATGTAGCTTTAAAATGTTTTTGAATACATTTTAGAGCTTTCTAGATGTATTCTTATTCTAATATTTTCTCTGTAATTCTAAACTTTTTTCGAAATTTCCATAGAGCAAAACTTTTACTTGAAAGTAAGCCCTTTAGGAAAAACGGAAACCTTCATGGATAAGGGATGAAGGGCTACCACACGATATACACGAGTCTCCTTGTTCCTAGCGGGGCTCGTTTTTTAATTTTATCGGCACGCACATTGTACACTTTCTTTTATTATATATAATGATAATAAATATCTTAAATTAAATAAAAATAGTAATTTTGTCTGTTAGTTCTTGTGTTAATCATAGGGCGAATTGAGTGCAATTTCATTTTAAAAACGAACTGATATAACTTAGAATCGTTATAAGAACTAACGTCCATTGCTGAGTTTTTAAAATAGGAATATAAATATAGTTATAATATACACAATTTAACTATGAAATTAATAAAGCATTTAAGTTTCATTATAACTGTTGTTATTAATGAAATGTAAAATGTTAACACAACGTTTCATTTCATCAATAACATTTTGAAAAGATTCGTTTTGTTTTCTACAAACTGACATTTGAAAGAGTGTCATTGATTTCAACTTATTTATTTTGGTATTAAGTAACAATATTTGTATAGTAAGTTTGTAGGTTATGTAAGATTAAATTTGGCATAATATACAAGAATTTAATGTAATTCACGACAAACACTATGCTTTTATCATTATTAACTTTTTATACCAAAGTTATTATTTTCCTATATTTACTAACACTTTTTTTAAAACAAATGTAGAAACTTCGAATAAATTCCTAGAAAAATTGGTTTATGTAAAATAGACAATATTATACATTAAACACATTTAAGTTAAGTATATTATTGTTTAGATAGATTAATAATTTATTAGAATAGTAAAAATAGTTTTTGCACACATATCCATCACAAAAATTGTGGTTAAAATTAAAATGTCCCCAGGAATTAATATTTATTAGTTATTTATGGAGAATTACTTAATTGCATAATGTGGTTGTGATCATAGGAGTTTGCCAATCTCATATAGTTTAGGTATTTGAACATAGTGTATATATAAGTAGGTATGTATGGATCAATTTTGAGACTTGTACAACTTTGCTCACGCGTAAATTGTAATTTACTTCATTGACTGATCGGAAGTTCTTCTTCCTAATGAATCGATTGATATTTGGGAATAGATACTTAAATGGATATTTTATTATTTGTACTTAACGTTTGCAATTATCAATCGATTCATATAGCATAGAAAGTTCATTTGTAAACGAATTGTCATCAATTTTATTTTTGGCGTTAGTATTATGGACCTACTTAATGTATTTATTATGTAATGTTTAATAATTTGTATATATTGAACCCAATGTGAAAGGAAAATAATAAAATAATCTTTTATTACAAAATTTATAAAGAATTTTCATTTCATCGACATAATGTTGTAGATTTTGTCTCTGATCCTTGATGTAATTCAATTTAATTGAAATGCTGGCATTGTTTCTGTGACATTTTATAAATTAATAGCAAGCAATTATTTTTGTTAATTTTTTGTTTACTAAGGTTTTATAATAAGATAATGTTTATGGAAGTTGCTACTTTCATTTGAATGATTTTAACACTGTTATTATTAATGTCAAAATTGCATTGAATAAATCTGAAACTGGCAGCTTCGACAGACATGTTATTTAATTTATTTCGTGTTTGTTTTTGCATGTGGGCTTTTGCTTATGAACAATGTGAACGTTAGCATCTCTGTATTTTATTTTACAAAATTAATACTATCGCTTTAAGTTTTAATAATTAAACACTAACACGAATTACGCTTCATAGATTAATGCAT
The DNA here is from genome assembly GCA_905220615.1 of Tinea trinotella. Classification (NCBI taxonomy): domain Eukaryota; kingdom Metazoa; phylum Arthropoda; class Insecta; order Lepidoptera; family Tineidae; genus Tinea; species Tinea trinotella. Next base: position 6,708,518 of record HG992321.1, on the reverse strand, counting down.
GCATTTTCATTAATTAATTTAATATTTTTAAAACTTAATTATTATCGAGAGATCAGTGACAAGATACTGCTTAATTCCTATACCTAATTTCCTTTATGTTTGGCAACTTCGAGCAATCAACAGGCATCTTATTTCTATTCTGCAAGCTACGTGTAATGAAGTGCATGGTAACAGGGCAATGGTATCGGTGGTGGTAACCAAACTCTTTGCGGCTGGTTTTAAATCTATTGTTTCTTTCTTCCACTAGAATGCGCCAAGGGTTTGCACTTATACGAGGGGCGCTGCTACATACACTGTCCAAATGGAACGTACGCCAGCGAGAGTCTATCTCATCGGGGATCGAGGAGGCGAAACCTGACGTATTTCTCCGAGGGCTCAAATAGAGTAGGAAAGAACGTCAAACCGCTAAACAATACTGTTACTCTACAAGATTTAGAGGCTCAGGATATGGAGCCATTGGCAGGTCTAATTCCGCAGACCCCTCTTATCTGTCTGCAATGTCACTACACATGCGCTAGTTGCATTGGGCCGGACAGTGACCACTGCGCTTCATGTCCGGAAGACGCGACGCTCACTGATGATAACGTAGACAGCACAAAACATTTCTGCTACACGGATTCTATACTCTCACAAATAACATCAGCTAACTGGCACTATAACATGCATACAGCACTCTCTATTGGGATCTTTATTATTAGTGGGATTTCTATCTATTTTATTCTATTTTATTTATTAAAAAGATGCGGTTTATGTTATTGCTGTGATAGGAGTGACAATTTCAAAACGACGGTGGCGTATAACAAGTTAGCATCGGACGAGAAACAACAAAACGCCATAGATATACAAAATGAGATTGAGAAAGCCATTAATGATTCCAGCGAGAGTGAATCGGATGATGACCTTAATTTATAGCGATTGCTGAGTTTTCGCTCTCAATATTACGAATTATATGATCAAAATATAAGTGATTGTAGTTAACATAGGTTTAGTTAACATAGTTACAATGCAGGGCAGACTTTGTGATAATCCTGAACAATTAAAGGCGCTACATAATGTTTAGAACTGACCTATAGTGTGACCATTACGTAAATGGGAGTGAGAACTTTATTATTTTAATTAATTTAATAAATAATATTTCGTGATTTTATAAATCAATTTGATCTGGTAGTCTAGTTTTGGCGATACGTAGGCTACCGTGGTCTAGAAACTTACGGTTCTAAACTACTTGTTGGAAGCGATATTTGATTGTTGTCCAGTTTCTACGATACAAGCACGTTTTGTAGCTTAGTATAGAAATGTAAATAATAATTATTATTCTATGGTAGCTATAGTTCTAAAGAAGTTTGTTATTATGTGTTTTTTATCCTACATTTTATTTCTTTTACATTTATTTACTTTCTTTCTTACATTCTTTATTTACATTTACTTTTCTTTCTTTATTACATTTTCTTTACTTTCTTACATTTAATTAGTTATGTAGCGCCTTCAAAGTATAACATTAATTTTACTTACTGTATTTTTTTTATATCGTAAACATTCCAAATTTTAGGAGATTATAAATTATAAAATTAATGAACCCAAAGATTTTAGACATTATAACGAAACTACTTTTGGATTTATCCCCTGCATTTTTTAAATGAACTAACTTTTCATTTCTTTAAACAAAACAATAGTTGTTTAAGTTAGATCTCCTAAAACGTATTTTTTGTTTATTAGGTTAGGATCATATTTTGATAGTTTAAACTAAATTGTTTTAGGTTGGTAATAGCTGGTTTCTACGGTACATATATACGAACGACTTTCGACAGCTGTCTGATGTTGATAGCAAAATTCTGCTATCAAGTATTTTTCTTTCTATTTAATTTACAACAACATTCTCAATGTCCTTGCTTTATTACAAAAATAACTTTAGATATACCGCAAATTGCATCGCTGTTATTTATGGTTTTAATTTATCCTTTAAATTAGTTTATTTTTTAATAAAAAGAAACTTTGAAGGTTTTGTGTCCCTTGTTAGAACTTTTTGAAAATAAATCTTTAGCTACGTTGATGCCTCCGACAAGAGCGTTGGGGCTCCATAGCTATATTTTAGAAGAGCAATCTGAAGTTTTAAATGTCTTTGTCAGTAATAATATATTAAAGATAACTTTTTTTCATACGTAATTATTTTTTGTGAACAAACATAGATATAAAAATGTAAACAGTAGCCCAGTTAATGGGAACTGCAAATTTTGGTGCAAAATTTATTTCTGTATACTCTTATATCACTTAGGTAGGTTAAAAGTCCAAAATACATCTTATGGAGATGGTCGACATCTAAAAGGTCGACATCTTGAATGGCCTAAAATGCCACAATTTTTTATAATAATTCTTAAACAAATGACCCTACGGTGTCTAGACACTTTGTTTTATACCCTGAGCCCGACAGGTAAATATTGTTGAAAGCATTATTTGTTATGGAAACCTTAAATTTTGACATCGTTTATTTCTTTCAAAATCGTCACGCGTCAATTCCCGCAGGGATAGGACGAAAGAACAGAGCGCTACTTTCTACGAACCTGAGACAACTCGTTCCTGATTTAATCAAAGCACCATCTTTTGCAGGCGTATAAGGAGTAATTCCCCATAACTGAGTATTGACTAGGCTATTGCACGTGCTCAATTTTTGCAATAATTTTAGTAAGTTTTTAAATGTAATATACTAGTTATTTACCTCATGTGAGTTAATTTTAGCAAAGATTTTTTTAGTTTTAATAAGCATCGCTTCCTTCCATACTCAGAAAGTTTAACTAACTAATAAACTAATTGTTAATGACGATTAGATTTTTTTTTATTAAAACTCAACGTTTGATCTCGACTTGCCTGATGTTAAGCAAGCGAATGTTCAAGAGTATAGTCGACTGAACAAAAACCGGTTGCCTCAGTCGGCGACACTATGCCGGCCAATGTGAAAAGGAAAATCTGTCATATCGTCATTGACGGAACAATACTTAATGGTTCATTAGTGTGTTTAAGTATAGGAAGTTAGTTACTTAAATAATGTTTAATAATTTAATCTATAAAAGTGAAAATTACCAATTATAATAAAAACTTAAGGTATTATATAGCGGCCATTCCATATTTTGTATAATAGGTACGTAAATAATTTAACTGTAAATAATTTCTTTGAACAAATAGTTAATTGTAAATAAAAAAGTTCCTATTTTGATTAGTTTGTTTTATTTTAGCACGATACGATGAAAATGGAAGGTATCCTACTATTATTATAAATGTGTGTAAGGACCGATTGGTGGGCGTGGTAGAAATTAAAACTGAATCTTTATTTTAGTTAATATGTTTATTATATCATAATAATAAATGATATGATATACTCTTGGTTTTAATTTACATATATAATTTAACATATACATGATATGAATAACCACTTATGTAATAATTTCAATTAACACAATAATAATACTCACATGTATTCATGATAATTACAATAATAAGATAAAGGCAATAAGGCAGGCTACTATTTGGAAGTTCTACGTCCGAGTCTCTCCATCGTCGCGCATCATGTGTGTCAGCCGACCATTCAACTCCCCTCACAAACTAGAGGGGTGGTGGGGAGGCTGTCACTTACAATCGATTACTACATGTATCGAATTATTCAATTATAAAAAGGAGTTCTTGTGAACATTATTTAATCTAGCTGCTAACATTCGGCCATCCTATACTAAGCATGACCTCATGCTTTCCCTTATTTTATTAACGAGATACATTTTTTTGTGAATTACATTATCTTACTAAAAGTTAAGATATAATATAATTAATCGTTAATTGGTACAAATAACAAAATAATATGATTGCATTGAGTCATTCAACATATGTAAGTACTCATTATCCTGATAAGTATGAAAGTATATAAAGTAATAACAAAACTAAAATTATAAACCTAATATCTGATTCGGCCTTTCTGCCCTAATAATATGAAAGTAAATAAAGTAATAACAAGAATAAAATTATAAACCTAATATCTGCTTAGGCCTTTCTGCCTTAATAATATGAAAGTAAATAAAGTAATAACAAGAATAAAATTATAAACCTAATATCTGCTTAGGCCTTTCTGCCTTAATAATATGAAAGTAAATAAAGTAATAACAAGAATAAAATTATAAACCTAATATCTGTTTAGGCCTTTCTGCCTTAATAATATGAAAGTAAATAAAGTAATAACAAGAATAAAATTATAAACCTAATATCTGATTAGGCCTTTCTGCCTTAATAATACAAAAGTAAACAAAGTAATAACAAAATAAAATTATAAACCAAATCTGATTAGGCCTTTCTGCCCTAATAATATGAAAGTAAATGAAGTAATAGCAAAAAAAAATATAAACCTAATATCTGATTAGGCCTTTCTGCCTTAATAATATGAAAGTAAATAAAGTAATAACGAAACTAAAATTATAAACCTAATATCTGATTAGGACTTTCTGCCTTTATAATATGCAAGTATATAAAGTAATAATAAATCTAAAATTCTGAACCATTCTGTTCAAAATATAAAGTATTTAGGCCATTTTGCCTGATTAATATGAAAGTATATAAAGTAATAATGAATCTAAAATTCTGAACCATTCTGTTCAAGATTTAAAGTATTTAGGCCATTTTGCCTGATTAATATGAAAGTATATAAAGTAATAATGAATCTAAAATTCTGTACCATTCTGTTCAAGATATAAAGTATTTAGGCCATTTTGCCTGATTAATATAAAAGTATATAAAGTAATAATGAATCTAAAATTCTGTACCATTCTGTTCAAAATATAAAGTATTTAGGCCATTTTGCCTGATTAATATGAAAGTATATAAAGTTATAATGAATCCAAAATTCTGAACCATTCTGTTCAAGATTTAAAGTATTTAGGCCATTTTGCCTGATTAATATGAAAGTATAAAAAGTAATAATGAATCTAAAATTCTGAACCATTCTGTTCAAGATATAAAGTATTTAGGCCATTTTGCCTGATTAATATGCAAGTATATAAAGTAATAATGAATCTAAAATTCTGTACCATTCTGTTAAAGATATAAAGTATTTAGGCCATTTTGCTTGATTAATATAAAAGTATATAAAAAGTAATAATAAAACTAAATTTCTGAACCATTCTGTTCATAATATAAATTATTTAGGCCATTCTGCCATATAATAAATAAACAAATACATATAATAAAACTAATACTCTAAACCATTCTGTTCAAAGTATTAAGTATTTAGGCCATTCTGCCATATAATAAATAAACAAATAAATATAATAAAACTAATACTGTGAACCATTCTGTTCAAAGTATTAGGTATTTGGGCCATTCTGCCATATAAGTTCTGAACCATTCTGTTCATAATATAAAGTATTTAGGCCATTCTGCCATATAATAAATAAATAAATAAATATAATAAAACTAATACTGTGAACCATTCTGTTCATAATATAAATTATTTAGGCCATTCTGCCATATAATAAATAAACAAATAAATATAATAAAACTAATACTCTAAACCATTCTGTTCAAAGTATTAGGTATTTGGGCCATTCTGCCATATAAGTTCTGAACCATTCTGTTCATAATATAAAGTATTTAGGCCATTCTGCCATATAATAAATAAATAAATAAATATAATAAAACTAATACTGTGAACCATTCTGTTCATAATATAAATTATATAGGCCATTCTGCCATATAATAAATAAACAAATAAATATAATAAAACTAATACTCTAAACCATTCTGTTCAAAGTATTAGGTATTTGGGCCATTCTGCCATATAAGTTCTGAACCATTCTGTTCATAATATAAAGTATTTAGGCCATTCTGCCATATAATAAAACTCTGAACCATTCTGTTCAAAGTATGAAGTATTTGGGCCATTCTGCCATATAATATGAAATACACATTCACATAGCAAAGAGTTTAAGGTTATTTAGCCCGTATTACAATTGAAAACAAAGACCAATGATAATAGAAAACGGTATTAATAATAGCCAAGCTTTATTCGGATTCATTAGACAACTCGAACTCGCTAGAAAGTATATTTGCCTAGTGCCAAATAAATGTGCCGTGTAAACGCGTCTAATTATACTGATATGCGCGGATTCCTTTTAGTACTTCGTACAAATAGACCAGTATGCGGTTGCTTTAGGTATTGGGTGTAAAAGGGGCAAACGGGTTTCTTGCCAGTAGACTATTTCGAGTAAGCGTTAGCAACAGGAGTTTACATATTCATTCATCATCAAGTAGGTTTTATATTCATTATGTTATTATCGTCATCCGTCTCCTGTACTGTGACAAACCAATTAGAATAAGTCACTGTAAGTATGTTTAGATTCATTGTATTATAAATTGGATTCCAGCTGAGAGCATCAACTTGCGGCATAGATATGCCAGGTCTGTATTCGGACACAAAATTATATTCTTGCATCCGTTCCCACCATCGTGATCGAGGAGCATGTCTTTCTTTTCAAGAGTTGTTTGTTTGCTACGCATTCCCTAGCAATAAGATAATCCTTTTGTAATTTTGCTAATGAGTTGCAACTGACAACTATATGGCCATGTCTGTATGTCCTTTATAGGATCGTAAACTATGCATTTCATCATGTAATGGTCTTCAGCAAAGTGTTGTGCATGAGTCTACGAAGGTTTCTTAAACATTGTACATTGTACAGAACTACAAAGATCCTCATTGGCTCGGTACGCGTGCTATATTGGCGGCCACAAAAATGGATGTCGATATCATCAACTTCACCATTCAGAATTAAGTACCCGGTGAAACGACATTATTTTGAATACAGCGTCGTCAATGCAACTCGACCCGTTTCATCACTAGTTGTCAACTATCCAACTAAATTCTTGAATTTGCTTGATTTGCCAGGCACGCCACCGCACACTCTTACATTGAAAATTGGCGTTCCCCTCATTCTTCTTCGAAGCATAAATCCACCTGCCGAGGACACTGAGTGCCGAGTGTGTTTATAACACGTAAATTTTCTTTGATAAATATCTCCTGTTGGAATTTTGGATCATCCGTATGTACCTCAATAATTCACAAACCTGATCTTTTAATAACCCTCTTTTATAGAATAGTGTTACTTCGATCAGCGGCTTCTATTTTTGTAGAATGATGTTGTTTCGTAAAGGTCTGTCCGAACGTAGACATGCATAGAATCATCCAGGACTATAATGAGATCTAAATTCGCGCCTACTTCATTTATTGTTATGTGAACAAAATATCTTTTCATTGCTTTTACTAACCAAAACCCCTCAGAATCGGCAGATTCGTTGTGTCATATTTCACACCAATTTTATTGGACTCAGAGAATTTACTTCAGAGATTTAGATCATAGAGCATTTACTTCCGAAATCTATACAGATTTTTATCGGTACGCCAATAACGATAGTTTGGTAACAATAATAATGTATAAATACCGAAGGGGTTTTAATACAGCATATTCTAAATTATTTATTGCTTTATTAGCGACTCTATTAACGGTTTGTCATTAATACCACAGAACTCAAGAACAAATACGGCTACTAGTTCCTTTAAACAACATTTGTATTAAAATCAGTGCGGGCGCTTCGCAAACATTTGCATTTATTTGTTGAATATAACACTAAACCGATAAACTACATCGATAAATCAAAATGTTATTAAAGAAACCCTGAAACGCCTGAAGCCACTTTAGTCATGGTTCCATAGTTATATCCCTTTAGTATTCCTTGCATGATGCTTCATTAGATACTCCAGGTCTTCCATTTGATAACGGTCCTGCTAGTGGCTCATAGCGAGTAACAATTTTAGTTAAAGCATTATGGTACCATCTGTTGTTGATCTGAGAGGATTCATGATAGTGTATGATCAGATGCTCCCGGTCTTCAATTTGGTAACGGCCCAGCTAAATGCTTTAGTCAAAGCACTATAGTTCTATCTATTGTTGATAGTGCGTCATCAGTTACTTCCGGTCTTCAATTTCATAACGGCCCATCTAAATGCTTTAGTCAAAGCACTATAGTTCTATTGCTTGTTGATTTGCTGATCTGAGAGGACTCATCATCAGAGTAGCTTAGTGGTGATAGTTAAAACACCTATGTATTTGTATACGTTTGTATTTCAAATGTTAGATCACACATATATATATATATATGATATATTTTAAAGTTAAGTTAATATCTTTAAGCCATACAATTGATTATTGTTCTATTGTAATACAATAACGCGTAATACGCTCCACAAAATAATAGGCTTATACGTACGAAAAGAAAGTTCAAAGGATATGCGCCCTTAGGCAATTAAAATAAACATACCTATTACGATATTTCGTTGTAGGTACGAGTTCAATGTGACGCCTACAAACACGTTTAGTTTTATTTATATATATTCCGTGAACAGTGCCGTGTTACTATACATTACACTGTTAGATTTCCCACGATTCCGCATCCATTTAGCCCAGAATAGGGGAAGCGCTGAGTTAAGCTTGCTTTGACCTTCGTCCCTATAGTAAAGAATAGACGATATACCATCATACCCAGGGATTGCTATTGCTGCATCTATCATCCAGCAATCCAGCTGGATTGAAAATGCTGCTGAATTGCAATCCCTAATCATACCATCATTGAGCAACACCTCGCAATTTAGGCAATGCAGGATGCACAATTTGCTATTTAGTTCGTCCATAAATAGTGGCACATTCGTTTATTTTATGCAGCCATATATATATTTAACGTTTCCTTTTGCTAGGATCGAACACAGGCACAGTGTAGTTTGTCTAACGAATCCGACTAGTTTATTGACTTTCCTTAGGAATCAATGATATAGTGATGTGTATTTAATTTTTGATATACTTCTCTGCTGGTGCGGGGAAAAGACGCCTGCGACCACGCTGCGCCTCCCGATCGTTGGCATTTGTCTGGCAATTGCTCCCCTTGTTGTCCATCATTACGCACGCTGTGCGGCGACTAGTCTCTTCAAAGACGGCTGGATTCTCCATCTCGTTGTTTGTCCAATTGTCCGAAGTCGGTGAATTCTGCATAGTGCACGTACTGGTTACGAAACTGCCGCTGGTCCCGACTTCGCGACCGCTGCTCGCGCCAGCTCCATGATCGCCGCTCGCAACGGCTTCATGACCGAAACCCTGGTGCAGCTTGGCGACCGCCACCGGATGCGCGAACACCAATCCAGTCGGCTCCATTTCCAGCTCCTCTAACTTCGGGTACGCTCGTGGTGAATCTGCGAGGGTCTTCTCTCTCGGTGGCACCACATGCGACGACTCCGCACTGAAACTCGTTCCTGTCCGACTTCGTGACTTGAGGCGGAATACACCAAACGTGGAGGGGTCTCAAGTGTATGCTCCATATTGACTGGAATGTAAAAAAAAAACCCAAGAGAAAGAAGAACAACCGGACAAATAAAATAAACGATAACGAATTGTAAACTTTGATAAAGCTATTAGGATAATTGTGCCTACAAAGCACAATAATAATTATAATAAATTGTGAAAACAAAAATTAATTATGATGTGGGTATATATACAAAACGTATACATAATAATTGTGCACATACAGCACGACAATAATTATAATAAATTATGAAAACAAAAATTCATTACAATGGGGTCATCCATAAAACGTATGTATATTAATTATGCATGTGAAGCACAATAATAATTATAATAAATTGTGAAAACAAACTATTATAATGTGGGTATATATAAAAACATATATAAATAATTAATATATAAATCTAACAAAATTATTTGCATGAGTATAACAATACTTTAATGGTTGTGGGTAGATAAGAAAAAGAAACAAAAAAAAATCTTATCAATCCCACTTCTGAGATGTAAGGACCGATTGGTGGGCGTGGTAGAAATTAAAACTGAATCTTTATTTTAGTTAATATGTTTATTATATCATAATAATAAATGATATGATATACTCTTGGTTTTAATTTACATATATAATTTAACATATACATGATATGAATAACCACTTATGTAATAATTTCAATTAACACAATAATAATACTCACATGTATTCATGATAATTACAATAATAAGATAAAGGCAATAAGGCAGGCTACTATTTGGAAGTTCTACGTCCGAGTCTCTCCATCGTCGCGCATCATGTGTGTCAGCCGACCATTCAACTCCCCTCACAAACTAGAGGGGTGGTGGGGAGGCTGTCACTTACAATCGATTACTACATGTATCGAATTATTCAATTATAAAAAGGAGTTCTTGTGAACATTATTTAATCTAGCTGCTAACATGTGAATGTGAGTCTTTGTTATCTACTTAACTACTTAACCGATCATTATGAAACTTTGTACATATATTTTTGGAGATACTAGAAATAACATAGGATACTTTTGATTAAAAAATAAGAATTATTTTTTACTATACTTTCAGCTTTTTTTTAATATTTATTTCCGTCATTTTTATATGAGTTATCGAGTTATAAATACCAAAAAAGGGATATACAGTCGAATCAAGAACCTCCTCCTTCTTATGACTGTGTTATAAACCTAATTTTACGCGGGTGAAACCGCGGACACAGCTAGTTTTTTATGACTGTTCGATGTTATGCTTCATCTACATGCTTGTTGTTTGCCGCAAACACCAAACATAACAAAGTCCCAAACATTAACCACAATCATCCAACTCAAACAGGCATCCACAAGCTCAGCGAACATACTAGTGTAAACAAACATAGCGGTGATCAAAATTCACAGAAATCGTATAATTTTCTTCATATACTACCAAGCACATCACAAACTGTTGCCGAATACGGGCTGTGGTCAGCCAAACAGGCAAACCCAAACAAACATGCATCCACATGTTCGCGTTTGTTGTTTGGTGTTTGCCAAACAACAAACGCGTCTTTAAGCTGGAGTGTGGTCCATGAACGCAGGCAACTGCTTCCACAGATAAATTGTTGAACTCCGGTTACTTTTATGTTAATCCCGAAAGCGACTTAAAGTAACGTTAGTTTTAATAAACTAAAAAATATATTAATAACATAATTAATTTAATATATGTTTTAAAATTAATTAATTTTTATTATATTATAGTAAATTTTATATTATTCATATTTATTTCATATTTTAATAGAGCAATCTCAATCAATCAAATAGTCACGCCTTTTTCCCACAAAGATAGGCAGAGACAATGGAGCGCCACCTGCCACGTTTGTGACACAACTCCCTTGCTTCCCTTACTACGAGTACGAGTACTTCATACTGTATGTAACTGCGGTTAAGGGCACTAGGCACCCCAGACTTCTTGAGGATGTCTCCGATCTGATCGAAGAACACCCTTCTGGATCTGCCACGTTTAACGCATCCATCCACATCAGATTTATAAACTTCTATCGACAATCTACTTTCAAAAAAAATATTTTTTATACAGTTACCTCAAATTGTGTCAGTGATTCACTCACTACTCTACATAATCCCCATTCATTTATTTATTTATTTTATATTTTATTAATAATTTTCTTTAATATTTATGCCCTTTGTATGATAAATGCATAAAAGAGATGGCAATTAGTTTCATCCAATTTCGTATTTTTATTGAAACGAAATACGTAAAATACTCGTCAGCAATTTATGAATAAACGTATAGGTATCCAATTATTTACGGCTCGTGAAAATGATTAAAATTGCAACATTCGCTGATGCATCACATACAAACGAATCATTTACAACACTGCGGATAACCGTTCATACTGCATGTATAATAAACTATTTCTAATGGTTTTTTGCTGACCCCCTGACCTCGCAACTTCAATGGCAAAGACAATGAAATTCATTCCTTTTTGTTAAAAAGTTACATTCGGACAGTAAGTTTCAATGAGTTTTACCTAGGCCGGCATAGTGGATATGACTGCTACTTAGTTAATGACTGTAGTAGCGGTCACTTTCATTCATGAACAGCACTTCAGTTTAACATCAGGCGGGGTTTTGTCATATGTCGAGTCACAATTAAATAAATCTATAGGAAGGGAACGAGCTAAATAAACGCGCTAGGAATGCAGTTGTGACGTCATGGTCACGTGTCTATTATGAATAGTGAAGTAAAATGCAAAATGTCGATAAGGATAAACACACACTTTCCTTAAAACGGAAATAGATTTAGTTATTAAAATTTATAAATGTGTATTAAATAGAAGTATGAACATTAGACAGCAACAATTTTTAATGAATTATTTATTATATTAATTTTGAGAATAGTGACTGCGTGTTTTTTTTTCTTTTTCACACATTTTAATCATGTTTCAATAATCAAACAAAGAAAATATTGACAGGTTTTTATCGATATTAAATAACATCACCGAGCTATGAGCGTCACTAATAGCAGCCACTATGATACGCGTGGGGGTTTTTTGACGCCCCACCGCACCTCAGCCCCCGAATCTATTTAACTCGTTTCCCATCTATAGGTCTATCGTGGATAAGTGTAATAGTGATGCGCTAGGTGTTTAGAGGAAGGTCATGACTAGGTATAGTTCGATTTAAACTTAATAGTGCCTCAGAAGTTTGGCGCAAGTCGATGTCAAACAAACAGGAATAGGCAGAGACAATGGAGCGCCACTTGCCACGATCCTGACACAACTCCCTCACATCCACAATTCTCTTCATACAGACTTTACGGTTATAGACACTAGGCAAGTCGATCTTCAATACAAAAAATACTGGATTGTGGGGCTTTAACTAAGAGAGCTTATTAACTAAAGAGCGAAGTCGTGGTCGCAGCTAACTTCGGAGATGCCATGAAGTATTTAGCAGGGACGCCACCAACAGGGTTAAAAGTACTAGCTGTAGTACCTTCAAAACTGTTAGACCATTTTCGATGCCAGGCTGTTCGTACATAACAGATGCATTGGCATCATCCCTTGCTATAGGAAAACGATTCCTTATTACCACCAACCCTAGTAGATTCTTTTCCTCTTTCGTTATTAAACAAGACACTTTATGTAGTTTGTTTATTTCGTTCCTACGCGACACAATTATTCATGTTCTTTTTCTCTCCATAATTTACTCGTTGCTCTTATTTTCTCTTATCTTCATTAGGCCATCTGATATATTGCTTTGTAAGTGGAATAAGGCTTTATTATTGTGCAAAATAACCTAAAGAAAATAGTCAAATTGTCATTTTGCCTAGTCTGATGGTCTGAGGTATAATCACCACTTTCATGTGTACAGACCGTAAAGTGTCGGTCGCGGTCGGAATTTATTTATTCAGAATTACCAACAAAGAATACATTATTAACAAAATTTTGGATCTTAAATGTTTCTCTAATAACAGACAATTGCAATCAAAGTATGTGTTCCATACTTATAATACTATTTAGGACTAAAATAATTACAAGAATAAAAATTACACACACAAAAAAACTTACAAATTAATACTAAACAAACTATTTTTTTTATTTTGTTGTGTAATATTATTTTAATTTCGCAACGGGAAAGTTATTGGTTCCAACTCGGCCGGCATAGTGGATACGAATGCTAATTGTCATTATTTAACTTTAGTTGCAGTTGCCTAAATTTACGGTTTGCACTCATATCTCATCAGGCGGGTAGCTGTCATATGTCAAGCATATCGAGTGTCAAACGGAGGAAGCAATTAGCACCAAGATTGTGGATAGTCTACATAGCTTGCTGAAAGCGGCTCCTGTGTTATAAATTGCAACCTGTGCAGTTCAATGCAGACAACAACAAACAATTCGTTTACCCACCTTTCTACTCTTTGTAGTTTCTTTCTCGGTACCACGCACAGGCTAGATAGTATGGGAACTTGGTATCCTATACGAGTACAAGGTGCGGCAGTTCTTCGCGCCAAGACATCGCCAGTTACTATAAAATTACTTGAATTCGCTTATTCGCGAAGTACTTTTCGTCTGGGAGTAATTCGGAGACAAGAAATCATGACAGAGAAGGATAAAAATGTTTTTTTCGTCAAAAGCGCACACCTCTTTAGTTAACGCACACCAGGTTAGTTAGGTAAACTGCTCAATCCAAAGTTCTCTTCAATCCAAAAAGTGTAATGCTTTCGTTAAACCAGTTTCCACAAAACGGAAAGAATTTCTTATTTCATTAAATTGACGACAGGCGTGGCGTAGTGGTTATCACACCAGTACATTATGCCAGATGTTGCAAAAGAGCAAATATTTGTTTTATAGCTTTTATTTGTAATATTCAATAATTTAATTAAATTTACAAATATTTTTTAATATCAAAAAGAGGCTGATATGTGCTCCGGGTCTGGTTTTAAAGAGTGGTTAGCAGTGGTACCCAGTCCGCCGATTCGGAGTAGTACCACCACTTAAAAGTGTACAGAGTTTTAACTGGATTCATGGACCGCACTCCAGCTTAGCATCAGGTGGGGTGTTGTCATATGTCGAGTCACAATAAAAAAAAAGATTTCCTGTTTGCAAGCCGCGGAGCTGAGTGGTTCTCTAGTGGTATTTACTCTATGGCTATTAGGAAGCGAAACGACGTTTTCCCTAATCCCGAAATTCCTGATCCTGTCCTTTACTTAGATTTACGACAAATATAACTAATTGCCTTAAATTGTTTCCTGTGTTAGCTTCAAGGTCTTTTAAATAAATAAAATGAAATTATTGCTTCACAAGTAACACTAAAGCAAATAAGTAAAAATTGATATAAGGGCTTTTACTACAACTCGAGAGATAAGAAGTTTATTTTCCAGTTTTTTTCTGATCTTCTAAAACATATGGTCTGAAGAAGTTAATATATTTTTAATTATTCGTAATTTCGTAGGACTATTACAGTTTGTTTTTCGATGTTATCGTTTCCAGGTAAAATAAAACAAGTGGATTACTTTAGCTTATGCGTTTTATGATATATATAACTTCAACCTTTGAAAGCGTGTAAAAGCTGGCCGTCATAATGGTAGGGACTGAGATAACTAACAGTCGGTATTTTCAGTTGTCTGCGCTTTAGGACCTCTGCTTGCTTACTATCAGGCAAATCGGAGTCGCGTCACATTAAAATAGTCACATAGTGACCCTGGGCTACATTTAAAACTATATTGGCACCTTCATCGCCTGATGTTTAAGCTGGAGTTCAATTTATGAACGGCTGTACGGCTGAATGGACTGTGTAATCATGATACATTATGCAAAGTGTAAGGCTAAAAGGTGAACTGTCCTATATCATTTAATTTAAATCGCATCTAGTTTACGTTCGGTACTAAACAAAAGAGAAATATCACGACTAACTTTTGATTGCTAAGTTAATGCAGATACGACGCAGGTGTTAATTTCGAAATTACCCAGCTTGTTTATTTGACTTTTATCTTCAGTTTGATGCACTTCATTATTAAAGTAAGAATCGCAAATTACGAGTACAAAGTAAAATCTCAATCGCCGCACTCCTTCAAAAATACTTTTTAAATATTTTATTCTTTTTTATTTACATTTCTATACTAAGCTACTAAAGTGCTTGTATCATAGAAACAGGACAACCCAAGTACATATATCAAAGATACATTGCACTGCCACTACACCACGGTCGCCTTGACATTATAAAAATACTTACTCTCCCTTTTCGTCTAACCGGCAATATCCATTTTAATATACTCGTATAGTCAATATACAATTCTTTATATACCTGTATTTAAATCTATTCATGGACAGTTGCCTGAAAGAGTTACGTAAAAGGAAGTATGGTTTGAGACTGAATGACTTGGTGATAAAATATCTCTTGTACACCGACGATAAAAAAAAGTTTCTGTTAAATTGTTATCAGGGATAAACCCATAAAGCGATGACAGATAAAACGCTTGAAGCGTACTTTATTCCGTTTTTTCTGTTCTTTTCTTCAAGCAAACACGCATGACTTTCTTGCGGGTTATACATACAAAGAAGACAGCGAGTTATTTACAAAACTGTGATGATAAAGATAAGGAAAATCACATTTCAAATAAAAGTAAATATTTACAGCATACTAAATATAGATGAAAGTAGAATTTCCTCAAAGGAAAATATTTGAAGAACTGCAAATACAATTAGGAGAGCAAAGAATCCGCATCTTATCGTCCCCATGCACCTTACTTACTGGACCCCATTGATTTTTCACCACCAACGCCTAAGGGCTGGTAAATGTATGCTTATATGGGTTGATGTTTTCTTCCAAACAGGAAAACTTGATGTAATAAAGAAATTAATTATATTTTTTTCTCTGCAATTTTCATTATTATAGCTGCTATTTGTGTGATTTATAATATACAAAACTACTCGAATTCCTTGTATTGTGGAAACAGGACGACCTAAGTAGGTACGTAATATATTAAAGATTATATTAGTATCTGCAAGTGGATTTGAACCAGGGACTTATGGTTTGCGTAATCATTTCACCTACACTACACCGCGGTAATAAATATTCTGTTCTTTAGTTATTTGTTTATGTTACAGCTACCATTTACAGATATCTGTAAATAGTAGGCAGTAGTTGGGTACTGCCGATCCGGGGTCCACCACATTCAAGTATATAGATCGTCAAGTGGCTTAGTCGCGTTTCGGAATCAGCTCGCAAGTTACCAGTTTAAACAAGGCCGGCATGGTGGATGTGACTGCTACTTCCAGTTATTAAATTGTAGTAGTGGTCACCACCATTCATGGACCATACGTCCATGGTCCATTCAATATAATTATAACAAAAAATAGCTATATATACTAGTAGTAGTAGCTTAGAACATCCTTAAGAAAGCTAGGTTGCCTAGTGCCCATAACCATAGGGCCTGTATGAGGAGAATTGTGGATGTGAAGGAAGCAAGGGAGTTGTGTAAGGATCGTGGTAAGTGGCGCTCCGTTGTCTCTGCCTATCCCTGTGGGAAAAAGGCGTGACAATTTAATTGATTGATAGTAGCATTGCTACTAAATAGAAGAAAGAATTACAAAGTTTTCTGCATGGTATACGACCATCTTCTAAGCAACTATATATAGCCGATTATTTGATGTAACCTGACCTTAGTACAGATTGAATAACCGTCCCAAAGATCAATAAAGCTAATGTATCGAGTAATAAGCCTCCGAGTCCCCTAGAAAACATCGTGGCAAGTGTGCGAAATTCACCCAAAAATGTTAATAATAGCAAAGGGGAGCTAAGATTAAATTCTCCCTTCCTATAATGAGAAAAAATAGGTACATTTATAGTAAAAATTACGGAGGGTACGTTTTTGTTAGGTTTATAAAAGCTCAATATTGTTTATAGCTTCTGCTCTATTATTTTATGCGGTCGAACCTTTTGTTGCAGTAAAAAGTTTAATACAACAATATAAGAAAACATAATTTATTTTAATAATTTATTCAGGTTACGGATAAAAAATAAAAAAAGAATATACTAGTTTTTATATTAAATATTTTAGCTCGAGATTTGACAGCAACCCGCCTGAGTTAGGCCGGGACTCCACCAAAACGGAGACGAGTCGAGCGGAGAGGAGATGTTTTTTAAACAACCAATAGAATTGTGTTATTGACACATCTCCTCTCCGCTCAGCTTCACTGGAGATCACTGTGCGGAGATATGTAATATTTGTATGGCGCGTTAGAAGCGGAGATGTGAGCTGTGCGCCTCGCACACTCGCAAGGCTAGTCAGTACACATCTCTGCTACATAGTACGCATTTCCGCACAGCTTCGGTGGATTCACATGAGCTGAAAAACATCTCTTCTCGCACAGCACACCGCACACATCTCTGCTTTGGTGAAGTCCCGGCCTAATAGATAGAAGCGATTGCTAGTACAGTTAAAAAAACTGCAAGACATTTCCAAGATTCACTTGCCTTGTTGGAACCGCCAACTTTAAAGCTGATTCCGAAACACGGTAACACTCGGTTCTATAGTACCTAAAATACAATTAATTTATAAATAGAAATACATAGTAAAATAAATAGTTCCTTACTCTATTTTCCTTAACAAAACAGTTATTACACATTTAAAAGCATCCAAAATATTAATATATTTATTTATTTGTTGTGTATTTTATATCTGCAATATATCGTAACATGCATCAAAGGTTTTTGGATAACTACGAATGATCGAATTCCTGATGCCATTGTAGCGTGAAATCTGTGAAAGCGTGATGACGGATATTGGAATAGTTTTTGGTGTTCTGTTTTCAAATGTATTCAATGTTAGAAATGTAGAGTAAAAAGGATTATGTGACGTCCTTTTTCAGTAAAAAAGCTTGAACAAACAATATAAATTATAGGTTTTCACACCTAAGGTTAAAAGTTTTTATTTAGCTGTCGGTTATAATAGACTAAAAGCATTAATTTAAAATTATTGAAACTAATTATCAGGATACCTATCAATAAATATTTTTTTCATGTATAAACAACGTGAAATGACTAAATTGCGTTTCGGAATCAACTTAAAAGTTCCTTCAAGCCTGGTCAGCATTTAGATGAATGCGATGTGTGGAGATATATCGTGACAAAAAGTAATAATATATTTCATATACTATTTATCAATCAATTAAATTTTCACGCCTCAATTTCAACTTGTATAAGCAAAGACAATGGAGCGCCAAATTTTACGATCCTCACACAATTTTATTCGTTTTTTTTATATTCACAATTCTCTTCATACAGGCTCTATTATATTTATTGTGGCTCAGTATATGACAACACCCTGCCTAATGTTAAGTTGGAGTGCGGTCCATAAATAAAGGCGACTGCTACTACAGTTTACAATTTATAAAATGGTGTGGATGGATGAGTTAAACGACCAAATCCATCCTCAAGAAAGCTGGGTTGTCTACTCGTAGTGCCCATAACCGTAGAGCTTGTAAGAAGAGAATTGTGGATGTGAGGAAAGCAAGGAATCGCTGTGGGGGGAAAAATGATTAATTAAAAGAAGAAAAGATATTTAATAACTAAATTTACCAATGATAAATTTTACTAATACGTGATGATATTTGGCGAATAACTGTATTCGGGAAATATCTACTGTAGTGTATGTGGATACACACACATATATGTATATACAATAGTTGTACGTTTACATAGTTTCAAGCGTATCACGCAGAACACTAGAGTCGTATGTGAGGGTGGACGCGTTGATGAGCGTCAGCCAACCTGTGACTACAGAAATCCTTAGTTATCAGTGTTACTACTGCATGAGGTACAATACAAACACTTGTATTGTACTATTCGACGAGTATAGCTTGTCTAATTATTAATGACGCGCCCCTCCACTTTATTAGTTTATTTAAATGTGTGAACGCAAATATTTCTAACTATACTATTATACATTATCAGCGTGCTCCTCCTTTTGTGTCCAACCAGCAACTGAATGACCAATTACAATTGCATTTTCGGTGTGTTGCATTCATATTTTATGTTTTCTCGTGTGCGCAAATGCGATGAAGGGGCGCGTCATTTCGGCTTAGACAGACTATTCGACTATTCGTATTAGTTGCATCATTAGTTATGGGCAGTAGTATAACTATACTACTGCTCTATTAATATTAATTTAGTTACTGCCTAATTCTCAAGATGTTCTATTGTCCACTTAACACAATATGCAACTGAATTAATTTATGCTAATTAATAATCATATTGTTGCAGCATAATTAAGCATAGTTAATATAGTTACATGCTTGAATACTGGAACCTGCATATAATTACAACTAGAATTAATATATTTTTTTATTATATTCATCTTGTTTAAAAGGCAGATAAGTTGCCTTTTAACCAATACTTTCAAGTGTACAGACCGTAAAGTGACTTAGTCGCGTTAAGGTATCACAGCTTGAATGTTAATATAGTTACATGCTTGAATACTGGAACCTGCATATAATTACAACTAGAATTAATATATTTTTTATTATATTCATCTTGTTTAAAAGGCAGATAAGTTGCCTTTTAACCAATACTTTCAAGTGTACAGACCGTAAAGTGACTTAGTCGCGTTAAGGTATCACAGCTTAAATGTTAATATAGTTACATGCTTGAATACTGGAACCTGCATATAATTACAACTAGAATTAATATATTTTTTATTATATTCATCTTGTTTAAAAGGCAGATAAGTTGCCTTTTAACCAATACTTTCAAGTGTACAGACCGTAAAGTGACTTAGTCGCGTTAAAGTATCACAGCTTGAATGTTGCCGGTTCCAACTAAGCTGGCACGAATATTGATGGAGCACCTACAGCGTAGCATCATGTAATACTCGTATTTACTGGGAAACATAATAATACGGCGTATGTCTTCGTCTGTCCGTGTACAATTTAATAATCCCTCCCACTTACAAATATAATTTATTAAAAGTCACGCCACGATCTGTCATCTAAAAGTGGTGGTACTATCCCGGGGTCGGACTAGGCACGCAAACATCAACAACGGTCTGCTTACAACTCTCTCTCCGTAATATAAAATTTCAACCATTGGCGTGATCGTCTGGTACTCAGTACTATGGGAGTCAGCAGTAAATAAACTATTTAAAATAAAATATTTCTTGAAAGGATATCATTCATTTGTACTTGAGCTTAATTTTATTAAAAGTTTAATATGCATATTTATAGTTTCATGTACAAAGATTACAATGTAATTGGAATATATCCTGTATTTTGCATAGTTTAGGTGTGCAAAATGATCAAACTATAATTATGACAGTTCAAAGCTATTAATATGGCGTGTCTCTGCGATTGAGAGTAGATACAAAATTCATATCATATTTTCCAATAAACTCATTTGCACATCAATTATAAGCAAAATTGTTATTAGTTTCATCAATACAAGTATCGAAACTACCATTTATATATTTTTTCATTATATTTCATTACAAAAGTAGTAAATAAAAGCCCAAAATGAATGATGTCCTTTTAATAAAAGGTGAGGCATGTATACTTTACTTTTTGTTTGGTGCTGTTTCTGGTGCCCCCGAGACGTAATGCCCTAAGCAATTGTTTAATTTGCTTATAGGCTAATCCAGCAATAGAAATGATATGAAAATAATTTATTATCATGGGCATGTTACCGAAGAACCTATACAGCTGAGATAGCTACATATATTAATTCCTTGAAATCAAGCAATAGAGCCTCTCTCTTACATAAATGATATAGACCGCAAAGATAGTAAGTAGTTAATAAAAGTTCATTCTAAGATAGTACATACTCAGGATGTCTTTTCTGAACGTGCTGTAACGGATAAATGTGTCAGTTGGATGGAGGTCGCGTTAAGGGGGATGTATTGTGTTATTTATGTCGTCATTTCCATGATCCCATTAAGGTACGATTGCGGACCAAATGGCCTGAACGTGTATGGTTTGTGTCTTTGTCACGCGCTCATTTATATCGCACGCACGCTTATTACTGTTTAATAATATTGTAGATGAGTAGGGGTGACTTTGTTTCAATAATAATAACTTTTCTATTAATACAAAAACCAAGAAAACAAATTGGGGGTACGCGCGTACAGTTTATACTTCAAATAAACTGTCTAAAACAAATTTAACTTTTAATTCTAACGTAAATACCAATGTCTACAGCTATCGTATATATTTTATCAGGTATATTTATTTATAAAACCTCATCGTTTATATTGTAAAGAAATATATTCATAATCTGCCTAAAATAAAATCTGCCTTTTTACAACAAAATTAGTATGTACGTAAAATTACAGTAAATTTATATTATTTTATTAATTAAATCTATTTAAATTAAAATATTATATAAACTTATCCAAACCATCAATCTTTTGTATCGATACATAAATCTATTGAATTCAACAAATTTTATGCGGCTTACTAGCGCGTTTATTTTGGTTTATTTACTATCGTGGTTTATTATGGAGCTTTGCAGCCATCGTGGTCACGGAGAGACTGCAAAGTTCTCGAAACGTCGGAATAATAAAATAAAATTGTAAAATCAAAATCAAAGTAAAGGCGATAGTAAGCCGCATAAAATTTGTTTAATTCATTAATCAATGTTCGCGCAGAATCTAAGAAAATATCATATATCTATTATTATCAAGATTCCAATTAAACTCCACAACCCTGTATCTATATGTGCAATAAACTAGACCAGCAACTTGATTCTTGTTAACGATATTGTGTTTGTCTAATAACAACACAATACATCTAATATCTTCTGAAACCTCTTGAAAACGGTTATAAACTAACGGCTACAGTAGAATCGATTTACTATTGTCTAATTTCAGAATCAATTACAGATGTATTAATTTGATTAAATTAAATATTGGCCGGCATAGTGACAGCGACTGAGGCAGCTGTGAAGTAACTCGGTTTTTTCAGTCGTCGTCACTCTTGGACCTCCTCTTGCTTATCAATAGGCGTGTCAAGGTCAGATGTCGTGTCACAATAATATATATTATACAATATAATTTAGATATATGTATAATTCATTTTAATTGGTTTCAATTTACTTATTATTACTTATTATTTTGCAATTGTTTTTATTTCTATTGTGACGTGACATCTTATCTATTTGCAAGGGGATGACTGAAAAAAAAAACACCAAATTCTTCGGCACTCTACCGGCTAGAGTAGACGGCCATATTAAATACTCATTTATTATATTCGTGTCAACACGGATTTTGTTGTTAGGGAATAGTATTGAGACAAACATTTTTTTTACATTTCTACATTTTTACAAGCTAGTAAAGTGCTTATATCATAGAAACAGGACAACCAAAGTACATATATGAAAGATACATTGCTACCACGGTCGCGTTTGGGTTATACTTGTTTAAATACTATCGGCAGACTGGTACCCCTACCTACCACTCTTTAAAAATTTCTCCGTCAGCATAGTGACGGCGTCTGCTGCAGTCGTAAACCAAGTCGTCGCGTCGTAACTCTCAAGCCTTCCCTTGATAATCATTAGACAAGTCAAATGTCGAGCAGCAATAATAAATCTGTATCTGTATACTTGTAAGTGGTGGTGTTACCCCAGATCGGAAGAATGGACACCGCTGCCTACTACTCCTCGACAACCAGACCCGGAGCAAATATCTGCCTCTTTTTTTATTAACAAGTATTTGTTAATTTAATCTTAAATATTACATATAAAAGCTATAAAAAAATATTTGCTCAGACCGGGAATGGAACCCGGTTACGGACTGGTAGCACACCACTACGCTACGTCCGTCGTTAAATTAATTTAATAAACATTCCCATATTGTATTATCTCATATCAACGATTATTTTAAATATCAAACAAAACCTCAACCACCTTAGTTCATGCCTCGTATTTACTTTAACTACCTACATAGTAGAAAGACGTCTAAAGTGCTTCTGCCAAGTTTCAAACCAAACATGTTTTGCCTCTTTTCAGCGAAATTTGTTTCAAGACACTTCCTAGCTTTTTTTATGTGAGAACGTTCCGCGCTTTCCGTACAAAATACTTTGTTTTTATAATTCGCAATCGGCTTATTTTTTTGCATTTCTTATTATTTCAAAGTCAGAGCTTATTAATCTTCGTAACACGAAGAAAATGTTTGTTCATTGTGTATTTCTTTAACTCCTTTACTTGGCAACAAGAGACATTTATTAAATAAATTGGGATTGAATTTTCTTAGACTTTGCGCGAACATTGATTAATGAAATAAATAAATTTTATGCGGCTTACTATAAATCAATAACCAAAAATAAACGCGAAAGTAAGCGGCATAAAATTTATTTAATTCAATAAATTGGGATCGTTTGTAACAACAATCGATGTAAAAGTTAAAAAAAATTTAACCAATTATTAGATCAGGAATCGGAGACATCCCTAAGAGTAAGAGCTGCGTTGCCTAGTACCAATAACCGTAGAGGTTCTATGAAGAGGATTGTGGATGTGAGGGAACCGAGGGTGTTAAGTCAGGATCGTGGCAAGTGGCGCTTCATTTTCTCTGCTTATCCCTGTGGGAGAAATCAATCAATCAATCAAATTGTCACGCCTTCATACAGGCTCTGTGGTTATGAGCACTAGGCAACCTAGCTTTCTTGAGGATGTCTCCTATTTGGTCGGAAAACACGTGACAATTTAATTTGTTGATGGATGTGATTGTTAGAACAGTGATCACCGGTACCTATATTCACCATCACCATCCAGTCCCTATATTTACGACAAGAGAAACTATTTATGTACACATAATAATGCACAATAATCTAATTACTTACTCTATTCAGTTCACATTAATATTTACTCAACAGCAATTAAAATTTACCTCCTAATGAAATGCTTCAGTCTATTATAAGGTTGCCATTCATTTTCCCAGTCACATACAATAAAGAATAAATAAAGAAGTGAATTAATAAATTGCCTAAACTGATATCTAAATGTGTATTTATATATGTGTATATATATATGTATTTACATACGAACGATTACGCGTTTATTAGTGCGTGTATCGATGTAAGAGTATATGCGGACACAGGACGGATCACATCGGCGACCCCCTCCTGTCCCTTACCTTACGTTATTCTATAACTCGTACATCCGCTACAGTGGCGTAGCGTGGAAGTCAGCCGCCCGGGGTGAAAGTCGGCCGCCCGGGGCGGAAAAAAAAATTGCCGCCCCCTTATTTAGGAGTTTTAATCATAGGTACAACAAAAATATGAATTTCAGGTTCAAATTTTAACGCTTTATTTCAGTTTTTATAAATTTTGCCGCCCCCTAAATGTGCCGCCCGGGGCGGACCGCCCCCTTTGCCCCCGCCACGCTGCGCCACTGATCCGCTATCAACGTTTAAAAAATGGCCATCTGTCAAATATGACGCAACAGGCGTGGGCAACGATATTTTATTTTTATTAATAACGCAAAAATCAGTCTATACCATAGACTGCCTACTGTCCAACCTACACATAAGCTCGCATAAACTTGTGTACGCGCTTGCAGACGCTTTAGGTATACATATAATTACAACCGCATGAAAACGAGCTTATACGCGCTGATAATAAGCCTAATTTGAAAGAAAAGTCTGGAGTGCGGTCAGTAAATAAAGGCGCCTGCTACTACAGCTAATTAACTGGAAGTAGAAGTCACATCCACTATGCCGGCCTCGTTAAAACTTTCAAACTTAACCTGAAACGTGACTAAGATACTACCCCACTCAGCACACTAAGTATACAGCAGACTAAGCTACCAACAGCGAACTATTCTTAAATGCTGTGGGATTCTAGCTGTAGGATGTTAGCTCTTAAATCACCTAAGTTTTTGCGCTGGTATCGCAGGTTAAAAAAATGTCGGGGCACACGTGCCTCACTTAATTAGTGAAATAATCCACTCACTTTAGGTTACTTCGCCTTCAGCCACCACATACACGTGCCACTAGTTATGCGTCGTCTTTTATGTGGTTGTTGCTAATAATTAGTTAATTTGTACTACGTTTAAATAATAATTTTAAATTGCACGGACCGTTGCAGCCGTTACAATATGGCACTCTGACGTGCCGCGTTCGTGGCCTCGAAGACTTCACGAGCGCCAAGCCACACGATTGGTGGGTAATCGCGATGCAATGATGTGGTTGGCCGAAATTAAATCGACCACCGGTAAATGCATTACACACCAATCAGGGCGCACTTAAGTACCCAACAAATGCCACAGATTAACATAAGTAAGGAATAATCCTATTGTATTCTGTATTGTAGCTATTGGCAGCTTTATTATTAGAGTAGAAACTCTGTACAGAGATGAAACGCCTCTGTTCTCTCTCAGTTCAGTTAATTAGGGTTTGCTTTAAACACATCGAGTTCATTAACAACACAACCAACATTAATTTTTCAACACGCTTCTCACTGCTTTGTTGCTTAATTACCTGCTATTGTTATACAACTACACAAATATGTATAAAGATTTTATAGCATTTTATTTAAGGAAATCTGGCCGGCATAGTGACGGCAACCGGAACGAGTCAGTAGCTCTTGGGCCTTCCCCGTCCTCAAGTCGCAATGATAAATAAATAACAATAAAATTGGTGATGATAGTTTCCCCAGGCTACCGACACCGATGAATTAAACAAATTTTATGTGGCTCACGGAGAAACTCTCCGTGACCACGATGGTGCAAAGCTCTCGAAACATCAGAATAATAAAAAAATGTAACCAAAATAAACGCGATAGTAAGCCGTATAAATAGTATTTAATTCATTAATCAATTTTCGCGCAAAATCTAAGAAAATACTACCGATAGTTGTGAAATCAGACGTGAATACCTTGAAGTGTTTCAATCGAGTTTCAACATCAGCTTAGAGTTTATTAGTGATCAAGTTAAAAAATGGCATCGTTATAAATTATCAAAACTCAATTCCCACATGGATAGACAGAGTCAACCTTGATATGCACAATTTCCTTCAAACTCGTACAGACTCCTATAGTTATGAGCACTGCTGACCTCTGATTTATGTCATGTTTACCGCAAAATCAGAACAGACGGGTCCTAAAGTAGAGATTAAGATAAAGTGCACGTAGGGTGAGGCATCCTGCATCAAGATAGAGTGATAACATGTAGGCAAGAGCTTGATACTCAAAGGTCTAAATGGATCGGAAAAGTCGAGTTTTGGGAAGACTGTCGTTTTAGTCGTCTTGCGCCCTAGCATGGTAATCCAAAAAGCAAGATTGTCTCCTACTCGTATATGGCATATCATTGTAACTAGTAATAATATTGTAAAGAGGAAAGATTTGTAAGTTTGTTTGTAATGAATAGGCTCAGAAGATACTAGGCCGATTTTAAAAAATCTTTCACCATTTAAAAGCTACCTTCTAACCATTTAAAGCTAGCTACGAGTAATATAGGCTATATTGGATTTTCAAAAAGTTTATGGTTCCGTACGAAATCTCGAATAATGTAACCTAAGGTGTAAAAAATACTCATAAAATTTCTTACATTACGCTACGAAAACCATTGACGATATAAAAGTAGTGTTCTATCTATTAATAGTACTCATGATTACTCACAAAAAAGTCTGCCATGGTATATCCTAAAATGGTTTAGTAATTAAGGCTGATTATGTATGTGTATATACACTATATACAACAACATACGTTTAATGGTAGGTACAAAGATTATTTATTCATACATAAGAGAAAAACTGATTATTTAACCATTAAGCGTGCAATGTATTTTGACCCGAGCTACGCCGGGTTACGCAGCTAGTTTTAAATATTTTTTGATATTTTGATGCGATTTCCTGGTAATTTATTTACAATGATATTCTTTGCCGATCATGCTTCTTAGATTTTTGTGCTAGGGCGGCAGCTGTGGACTGCTATAGGCTATTGAATAAGCCTATAGCAGTCTACATTTGTCTACCAATATTGTTTTATCTTATGATTAAAGATACTTTCAAAGTGTTTTTGTGTTTGCTGAAGAAACATGTTATTGTTACCCTACAGGCACAAACTATGGATATTGTTAGAAAAAATCGTTATTTCAGAAGCCCTCAGGTCAACTTAACCTAATCCTAATTAAATAACAACAAGCTGTATTGATTTTTGCATAATACGATGGAATTCTAAACGCCTCATTGGATTAATATTATGGACAAATTTATTTTGAAGTTAAAAGGAAAAAATAAGACCTTAGGCTATGAGGGTGGCCCGTGAATATAAAAACAATATAGGATTATAAAATTCTAAAATAATAATACAAGAAAAAATAGGTTGCGGGATTACCTGCCTCGTGTTTTCCTCATTCTATAAATGTAAATTCTTCAAGCGAAGTGTGAAAAAGTACCATTGGCCGGCTGCGACAGCGTAAACCGAATCCATGTTTTCGTCGACGCCTCCTTTTGCTTTTGCATCAGGTAAGTCGATGTAAGATGTCGTTTCACAATGATAATATTAAATGATCAGCTAGGCCGGCATAGTTAATGTGACTATATCGTCTTCCCTCATAATTCACACTCCAACTTAACATATCATATTTTTTTAAATGTCTATACAAGTATTAAATGATATGCTGCAATTTTTTTCAAATTTTCCATCCAACTACTGTAATTAGTATTCAATCAATCAATCAAATTGTCATGTCTTTTGCCCACAGGGATAGGCAGAGACAATGGAGCGCCACTTACCACGATCCTTACACAACTCCCTTGCTTCCTTCACATACACAATTCTGCCCATAACCACAATGCCTATATAAAGATATAGGCATTGTGGTTATGGGCACTACGCAACCTAGCTTTCTTGAGGATGTCTCCGATTTGGTCGGAAAACACTCTCATGGGCCTGCCATCTGATGTGGATAGATGCGTTAATTAGTATTAATTGTATTAAATTGTTTATTTATTGGATTGTTATTATGTTTATGTTTGTAATGTTTTGACGTGTAAAAGTACTTCCTTGGAACTTAATTACTTAATAAATAAACTGAAACTAACCGAAAATATAAGTAAGTGTAGCTTGTCAAGTCATAAATGACGCGCCCCTCCACTTTATTAGTTTATTTAAATGTGTGAATGCAAATATTTCTAACTATACTTTATAAGCGTTCTCCTCCTTTTGTGAATGACCAATTACAATTGCATTTTCGGTGTGTTGCATCCATATTTTTGGTTTTCTCGTGTGCGTAATTGCAGACTATACACAGTAAAAATGTCATCTAAAGGAGGAACTGGTGACAAGGACTGATAGCAATGCTTCGAAAGGATTTGTTTTACGATCCGAGGTTTTCAAATTGTCAGAACTCTTTTACTTCCTCTTATCTACCAAAAGGCTATTTATTACTCGACAGGCCTTGGTACCTTTATTTTTAGTTATTACCTACACGATGAGGCGGCCGTGAACTAACTCGGTTTTTTCAGTCGTCGTCACTCTTGGACCTCCTCTTGCTTATTATCAGGCGGGTCAAGGTCAGATGTAGTGTCACAATAAAAAAATCTTCGCGTATCTTTGATATAGTATATCAATAATACAATGGCACTAGAAAGTGATTTTGAAGCAGGGACTATTGAATTGTGTGACCATTTTAGTACTTCCACATCACTATTTGCCTTAATTTCATTACATACATTATACAAAATTCAATTTTATTACAAATTATTTAACTTAACTAATGAATTAAACAAATTTTATGCGGCTTACTATCGCGTTTATTTTGGTTTTGATTTTACAATTCTTTATTATTCCGACGAAACGAAACGAAACGTCGGAATAATAAAGAATTGTAAAATCAAAACAAAAAAAAAACGCGATAGTAAGCCGCATAAAACTTGTTTAATTCATTAACTAATGAACTTAAACAAACGTAAATACAAAGTATTCACGTTTACACACAAACGAATGAAAATCCCCACAAAAATACCATGAACAAATATATAAGGTTTAAAACTAATTCCATTTAAATGGCATAACACAAATAAAAAATCCTTTAAGCCTTCAAAAATAAAAGAGTTGTGAAAAGGCCGTACGTTTGGGCTTACACAGATCCGTCAGCGCAGATAGCACTGCGTTCCGTTTTACTCTGCCCCGAGAGGGGCCCGAGTACACACTACAATGTCATTAATCAACCCCCGAAGCCTTATTCTTGTTTTATCAACACCATTCTAAAACATAAATATAAATTTAGTTCGAACACCCACTACAGGTTTATTTAGAATGCGAGTATCATCATCATCAGCTAAAGAATCCCCTTAGAACGCCATTACTCGTTCTAAGGGGCCCAAGAGCAAGACAAGGTGGATGCAAGACAAGATGCCAGTCGCATCCGCCGGTTATTTATGACTCTCATTATGTCGTCAGTCCACCTAGTAGAGGCCTACCTACGCTGCGTCTTCTGTTTCGTTGTCTTCACTCAAGAATCTTTCATCCCATTGGCTATCGATTCTTCGACCGATGTGGCCAGCCCATCGCCACTTCAGCTTGCAAAACGTACAACCAATGTCGGTAACTCTGGTTCTTCGGCCCGCTGAGCGACTTTGAGCTTAATTATTATTAGTATTGTTAGGTCAATTATTAGGGTTATACAGACCGTAAAGTAACTTAGTCGTGTTTTGGGATCAGCTTGTAAGATCCAGCCTCAGATCAGCAGGATGCTGTCATACGAGTATTTCGAGCCATAATAAAAAAGAAAAAATAGTTTGGTAATAGAAACATTTGCTAAATTTTTGATTCTATTTTATTTTGGTTCGACGAGAATTCCCACGAAAGGTCTCAAAGAACTGGGACACGTTTTTGCTTTGCGATAATATTTCACATCAGCGATGTTGGATATTTGGGTTAAGTTCGAATATGACAGGCGTTAGAAAGATTTAATGGCCGTGTGGGGTCTTGTTAGTAGCATTGAGAAATGAAAGGAATCTCTACTTTAGTGAACTTTTGACGACAGGCATGGCGTATTGGTTCGTACAACAGTCCATTCCGCGAAAAGTAACGGGTTTGATTTGATTCCCGGTCAGAGCTTTGTTTCAAAGCTTTATGATATTAAATAATTTGACTAAATAATACAAAAATTAGTAAATTTAAATGAAGATAGGATATTTGCTCCGGGTCTGATTGCCAAAGAGTGATAGTCAGTGGTGACCAGTCTGCCGATCTGGGGTAGTATCACCACAAGCATACAGACCGTAAAATGACTTAGTTCAAGTCAGTCACCGTCATTATCATAGTCAGAGTACAGGGAAGTGCCACCGCATTACAGACTGGGTAAATGACCACTAAATATCTGCCCACCACTCCTAACACCCTCTTATATAGTACCTATATAAATCTACAATAGTTATTTAATTTAAAAGGAAGTTTACTTGCCAGAAAGTGACAATGAGTAAAGTTTCTAAAGTTTACTATCTCGAGACTTTTCTTGCGAAGATATTAGATTTCATGATATCTTAAAACTAGTTACTTAGCTTCTTAAACTTAGAAATTTTCACTTTATCGAAGGAAATTGTATACTTGTATGAGTTCTTTTAAAATAAAATGTATAATGTTACTAAGGAAAGGCGTTTTTCAGAATGAAATTGTAGGTTTTCGAAGTAGGAAGCAATTAAAGATATTAAACCTATAATTTATGAAATTTAAATGTGAAAAATATTTGTTCTGACCGGGAATCAAACCCGGGACTTTACGTGTAAGGAATGTGAATGCTAACCTATGCGCGATAATAAACTAAATATAAACGAAGCACTTTTACACATACAAAATATTTAACATTACAAATGTAACTCGTTCATAAACTCTTAACATTTTTAAATGGGACAATTATATAAAATCACGTTGCTGCATTTATTTCCACTTGAGTTGTCACGACTTACTGTTCCCCGTGTTCTCAACCCCGTCACGTAACCGACTTTTTACACGAGCTACTTATAGCTCTGTAAATAAAACAAAATTTAGTGGATAGTTATTTAATTATAAACTGAAATTAGGTTGATAAATTCTAAACTTAAACCTAATTATTCATTTGATTTGATTAGATTCGTTCAAAGCAATTTTCATTTACTCAATAAGCTATGGTGGGTTAAAGTAATTTAACAATACAGTTTTTTTTATTAAGACACGATATTTGACTTTAATTTGCCTGAAAAAACGGTTTGTCTAGTCGCCATTAGTGCTTTTTCACGCTTCGCTTGAAGGATTCAAGATTATAGGTACACATACTTTAAAATCTATGGATTACATTATTTGCTTACGAATTAGAATTTTTTCAATTGATTTAGTTTTTATTAATCCGTGAAATTTTATAAAGTTATTCGCTATACCTTGTGGCGATCTGGGTTCTTTTAAAAAATTGACATGACATAATAACAATATTAAAGGTTGCATGCAGTGTGTTAAAAATAGTTTACTAAAAGACATGAAAAATGCTTTCAAGTTCATCTGCTGCAAGTCAATATATGATAATGAAATGCTATCGAACGGGCTGTAAGGCGTCGGTTTTCTTCTATGGACAAGATTTTACGGTTATGAGCGAGGGAACGTCCATTCATTTTATTGCTTTACCAAGAAATTTACGAAGGACTTTTGCTAAAATACACGAGTTTGATGCCTCGTTTTAGTAGCGGTTTAGACTACGAAATGAGATATCCTTGAAACATGTATTAAGTGTGTGCATAGTTAATTTTATCAGTGCTTTTATATGTTTTTTATGATTTAATCTTAATCAAGTTATATTTAATACCATAGATAAACAAACTACTAAATGACGAAAGGCATTTATAAACCTTATGTGGATGAATGCGTTAAACGAGGCAGACCCAGAAGCAGGGCCGTCTTAAGCATATTCAGCGCCGGGGTGCGAAAGTCAAGGCTTCGCTCGTGTGGTCTCAGTATAGTA
This sequence comes from Tinea trinotella, assembly GCA_905220615.1. Taxonomy (NCBI): domain Eukaryota; kingdom Metazoa; phylum Arthropoda; class Insecta; order Lepidoptera; family Tineidae; genus Tinea; species Tinea trinotella. The sequence continues at coordinate 6,676,231 of HG992321.1, read as the reverse complement.
GGTACCTATCGAAATTTATGGCGGTCGGCATGCGCCCCTAGGACTCTGCGCCCGGGTGCACTGCACCCCTTGAACCCCCGGGTAAAGACGGCCCTGCCCAGAAGGTTACTTTCCGACCAAATCGGAGTCATCCTTAAGAAATCTGGGTAACCGTAGAGCGTGTTTGAAGAGAATTGTGGATGTGAGGGAAGCGAGGGAGTTGTGTCAGGATCGGGGTGACTTACTTATAATTTCTTAATAAGTATTTGCCGTTTAATTTAAATGAAGCGCATTCTTGGTTTTACAATTACATTTTTTAAAGAAAAAACATCTCTATTTACAACAAATTGAATTGAAAATGAAAACAAATTGTTTTCTACAGTTTATTAGGTAAATAGTGTAGTGTAGACAATTCTAAACCAGGTCACGAGAGGAGCATTTACATTAATATCGTAGTGTAAATCAGAAAGCTACTGGAAGGTAACAAATTGGAAATAAAATATTGCCTAATGATGTAAATTAGCTAATGCTATAGATATCGCGTAACGAAGTTATCTATGTTTTATTTTCGAATGCTGAAATTTATAGGCTTTCAGCTTTCACAAATCTTAGTTCAGGTGGTATTATAATAAATTAAATATCCCCATTATTTCCTCGAACCTATAACGGCTCTAATTCAAATTTAATTATTTACAAGATTTTTTTATTAACTTATCCCATTTTTTTTACTGTGACTCAACATATGACAGCACCCCACCTGATGTTAAGCTGGGGTATGGTCCATGAATAAATGTCACGGCTACTACAATTTAATAACTGTAAGATGCAATCACATCCACTACGCCGGCCTATTTGGAACCGGCAACTTACAAGCTGAACCTAAAACGGACTAAGTCACCTAACGGTTTGTATACTTGTAAGTGTTGGTACTACTCCGGATCGGCAGACTGGGTACCACTCTTTGATGACCAGACCCAAAGCAAATATCCGCCTCTTTTTTTATCAACTAATATTTAATATAATTATTAAGTATTACAAAAATAATAATATTATTACTATATAATATAAGATAGAAATGAAAATTGGATAAAAAAAACCTCACACGTGCACATTAGTCAACTGCGACCGGGGATCAAACCTGTGTCTGCAGCACCTTTTTATTATCGAGGCTTGACAAATAGCACCGCACCTGATGTTAAGCTGGAGTGCGGTCTATTCGGTATTGGAGGTCACTGCTACTTTAGTTACTGTAAGTAGCTGTTACAGTCACAACTTACAAGCTGATTTTAAAACGCGACTAAGTCACTTCACGGTCTGTATACTTGTAAGTGGTAAAACTACCCCGTATCGGCAGCTAGGGACAACTGCTTCGGCGCCCTAAAATAGGGAGAAGAAGGCGCGATTATATCCGCCTCCTTCCCCTTTGAATACCAGGGAAGGACTTCAGGCTCGGGGTTAGCCTGTCGCTTCATGTAGCGAGAAGTGGCCACAACAGCCGGCACCGCTGGAGATGTCGGAAGAATGTACCCCAGCTCCCAGTCTCCAGCGTTCGTGATGACGGAGGCTACCGTGGAGTTTTAGCCGGTACGAGTCCGGCATGATCCTGGTTACTACCCCGAGAAACCAGGAGTATCCACGAGGATTTCCCCACGAAAAAAAAGGGACAACTGCTTAATATTTAAACTGCTTATACCACTCTTTGAATGTTTTAATGCGTAAAACATTTGCGCTGATATAAATGTACCACGACTTTCAAGTGTACAATGCGTGATGTGAGCGTTTTGGTAGTCTGGCATAGTAGCATAACTATAGTAGCGGTCACCTGCATTCATAGACCACATTGGGCGGAGTACTGTCTTTTGTAGTGCCAAAACAAAAAATATATTTTCAAGTACAAAGAAATACATTATCCTGTAACAAATTGAGTAAGAATTTTCACGGAATTCTACGGTTGTGAGTTTTTATTTAAATAATGAATGTATTTTTAATATTGGCGAATTCGGTGAATATTGTGCATCGTTAATTAAACTCAAAAGTTTCAATTTTACAGTTCATATGTATTGACCAATTCATTTGTTTCGTAGGCAACTTCATTATAGCATTATGAATAAAAAATATCGTTTTGATTAAGTTATAAAAAATCAAGTGAATAAAACATTCAATACCAAATATTAAAGGTAAAATATTTATTAAAATATATGGTGGTAATTAATCAAGGTTTTTGAATGAAGACCACGAACCGGAACACGCAGAATAGGTAGAGTAGGCCTTTTTTTCGTGAGGAAATCCTCGTGGATACTCCTGGTTTCTCGAGGTAGTAACCAGGATTATGCCGGACTCTTACCGGCTAAAACCCCACGGTGGTGCCCGTCATCACGAACGCTGGAAATTGGGAGCTGGGATACATTCTTCCGACATCTCCAGCAGTGCGGCTGTTGTGGCCACTTCTCGCTACATGAAGCGACAGGCTAACCCCGAGCCTGATGTCCCTCCCTGGTATTTAAAGGGGAAAGAGGCGGATATAATCGCGCCATCTTCTTCCTATTTTAGGGTGCCGAATGGAAAGTAGAGGTTGCTTCTATCGCTCTCTCCGCTACCTCTTTACGCAGGAGAACAATCTCGCAGAATTGCGAGACTGCTCTCCATGAACTCTTGCTTTCGACTGGTAAAGTTATGGTCGAATTCTGCGTCTTCCAGTTAGTAGACTGATGACATAATAAGAATCACGAATAACTGGTGGATGCACCTAGCATCTTGTTGTTCGGAATAGCGTTCTAAGGGGGAGGCCTATGTTCAGCAGTAGACGTCTTTCGTCTGATGAATTTAGTAAATTTTGATAAAATATTTTAGTTGTATAATAGGATAAGGTTTTTAATATGTAGTCTTGAATGAATTCTGTACTCTGCAAGGTTTGAGTAAGCGAAGTGGGAGAAATATTTATTGTGACTTGACATATGACAGCACTCCGCCTGATGTTAAGCTGGAGTGCGATTCATGAATGGAGGTGGTTGCTACTACAGTCACATCCACTATGCCGGCTTAGTTGAAACCGGCAACTTACAAGCTGATCTCGAAATGCGACTGAGTCACTTTACGGTCTGTATGTAGTACACTCCTGATCGATTTAAATGCATGTTTGCAACCCTAAAATATATAAATTTTAATTTATACAATTTAATCACCCTTTTTAAGAGCCAAGGAGCTGAGACTAATAATAAAGTGTATTATAAGCCGTTTATATTAATTAAATAACGAAGATGACTTAATCGATCAATTTTTCCATGTTAATGAATTCACTGACAGCCGTCCTTTATTAATTCCCTTTGGTTATGACATTTATCAAAATTCTGTGACGTCATTATGACTCTCCCGTTTCTTGGTAAGGAACCATATCTTGTGTGAAAGATTTCTACTGTAAGACTTCCTTAAACGAATAACGTTATATGTGCACTTAAGAAGTTTTTTTTTATTGTGACACCACATTTAACATCAACCCGCCTGATGATAAGCAAGAGGAGGGTCCAAGAGTGACGACGACTGAAAAAATAATCTGAATTATTCAATCAATTAAATTGTCACGCCTTTTTGTGAAAGGCAGAGACAATAGAGCGCCACTTGCCACGATCCTGACACAACTACCTCGATTCCCTCACATCCAAATCATCTAATTGTAATCTAATTTCCATGGCAATTTATTTGTATATTTTACCCCTTACCAGCTTATTGATGGCAAATGAAACAAACGTAAACAGAGTCGGTTTTTTCAGTCAACGGTGTTTAGAAGTCGAGATCAGATGTCAATATTTTTTTATTTTTTATTGTGACTCTGCATCTGACCTCGACCCGCCTGATGGCAAGCAAAAAGAAATCCAAGAGCGCCGACGACTGCAAAAACCGAGTCTTTACGGCTGCCCCAGTCGCCGCCACTATGCCGGCCAAAGGTGCTTCTTCACGCATCGCTTCAAGGATTCAAGCCTATAGGATGGAGAGAACACATTAAATGACATTTGCAGAAGTCCACAGTGCTCATAACCAAACAGCATGCATGAACAGATTTGTGTGTGTGGAGTGTGGAGTAAGCAAGAGAGTGGTGTCAGGATCATGAAAATGGCTCTCTATTATGTTTACCCATCCCTGTAGGAATAAGGGTATCCCTGTAGTAACTAATTATAATGATGACAGTAGAAAGTTTAATTTTCAATTTTAGAAAAGTTCAGGGTAGAACTGTTGATATTAAAAAATATTTGTAAATGAAATACTACAAATTAATGCTATGAAACAAATCGTTGCAATGACCGGAAATCGAACCCGGGACGTTAACCAATGCGCCATTCGTCATACAATGATCTACACTATCTCATATATTAGAACACATGATTAATGTTGTCTAATTGTTTCTCTTCCATTATAATTGTTTGATAAGAGAGCAAGATGAGTCATGACGTCACTCAATAAATAATAGTATGTCAGTGAGGATATGGTATATCGCAACAAACGTTCATTGTTAGCAACTATTAATCTTATTTTTAACAATAATAATAGTAAATTAATTAACGGCCTATTTGGCCTAGCAGTGACATCCACGATGTCGGCCTATTTAGAACCGGCAACTCACAATCAACAGACTGAGCACTACTGCCTACCGCTCCAACTAGTTAGTGTGCCAGATTAGTAGTGGTAAGATTTAAGCATTTAAAAAAATATTTGTCTCCTACTATAATTTATTTATTTTATTTAATCAATCAAATTGTCACGCCTTTTTTTACAGGAATAGGCAGAGACAATGGAGCGCCACTTGCCACGATCCTGGCACAACTCCCTCGCTTCCTTTACATTCACAATTCTCTTTATACAAGCTCTATGTTTCCCTATATCCTTTTAGAGACCATTTTCAAATCAAATCAAATTGCTAAATCTCAATTTCCACATGGCTATCCATGAGATCATCCGTAAAGACTTTCCTAACACAGCTCTCTCATTTTCTTCATATCCACAATTCCCCTTAAACAGGCTTTATAGTCAAGGGCACTGCGAAACCCAGCTTTTTTTAAAATTGTCTTCAGAGTCGACTATTTTCCAAGACCATTTTAAAAATAATACGGTTACTATTGTATCAGCAATATTTTAGTGATTATAAAAACAAATTGGTGAAGAAATAAATTTACGTTTCCTTACATAGAAGTAGCTTTCTTGACAGAAATATTCTTGTGAATTAAAAGGCTAATATTTACCAAGTTTCTTTTGAACTAAAATTGAGTTTTATATAAAGCTCATACTTTTTATATTTGCTCTTTTTACCTAGATTAAGGGCGGGGTTTTTCATTGCCGCTATGAAAACATATTTTATTCTTACGTCCAAGAAAATTGTAAAGGAAAAATGTAAGACGGTAGATAATTGAATTTGTTACATATAAATAATTTAGGGATTTTAATAAAAAAAAAATTACTTTTTTGAGTATTTTTAGAAAATATTTAAAATAATATTTAAAAAACAGTAATTTTTTTAAATTTTATTATTGTATCTTCAAATCTCATCTTGACACTTTGGCCGGCATAGTGTCGACGACTGATGCACTCGTGAACTGGCTCGGTTTTTTCAGTCGTCGTCACTCTTGGATCTCCTCTTGCTTATTGAACTTTAGTAGCATTTATTATGCCGGCCTAATTGGAACCGGCAATTAACAAGCTTATTCCTAAACGTGACCAACTCACTTTACGGTGTAAGAGGTATGGCACCACTGCCTACCAGTCTTTTTTAAGATTTGTCTCACACACTGAAACGTAATTTATTTCTGCTAGACAACTCTTTAGGCGACCGTGGTGTAGTGGCAGTTCAAAACCACCCACCGGTACCTATGTATCTTTGATGTATTTACTTTGATAGTCCTGTTTCTGTGATACAAGTACTTTAGTAGCTAAGAATATCAAAGTGAATTAAAAAAATGGTTTGTGTGCCCTTTGACAATATGTACAATATTTTTTATTCTATATTACTTTATTCTATTCTATCTTTATATATTCTATCTTAGCCTTAGAGAGTTAAACTAGCGGTAAATAAAATTCATAATAAGTGGAATGAATACAATTAACAAACATCAATTCAATTTATACGCATCAATTTTCACAGCGTTAAGAAGAAACTACGATATACAATAAATTTCATTACATCAGAAATTTTCTCTATACAAGTTGATTTCTAGATCCATTTTATAGACATTGTAACTTCTACTTCTTAAAAGAATGTCACAGCTTTGTTCAAGGAATAATCTTCCACTCGCCTCTGAATTACAAATCTATTTCATCAATCTTCTTTAATGTACCCAAAACAAAACACAATTCTTTAATACTACATCTTTTTTCAAATCACATTTATCACGTATAACTGTGTTCTTCACTCTATCCGCAAACTTTAGCCAGCATACATAGGTACATAAAATTTTACACGAATCGGGTACAAAAAATCGTTACATTTATAATATTAATACTATAAATTAAACAAATTTATGCAGCTTACTATCGCGTTAATTTTGGTTTTAATTTTTAATTTTTTCGACGTTTCGGATAACTTTGCAGCCATCGTCACTGGATGGCTGGCGGTCACGGAGAGACGCGATAGTATCAAATCAATCAATCAATCAAATCAAATTGTCACGCCATTTTCCCACAGGGATAGGCAAAGACAATGGAGCGCCACTTACCACGATCCTTACACAGCTCCCTTGCTTCCTTTACATCATTCAGGCTCTGTGGTTGGCTAAACCACAGACGCGATAGTAAGGCGCATAAAATTTGTATAATTTAATAATCAATGTTCGCGCAAAATCCAAGTGAATAATAATAATATTCATTTATTTTATAAGTCTGCGAATTCAGAATATTGGCTAGTTAAAATACAGTTGTGTTATTTTCATTTTATTATTATCTGTTATTTGGTTACTCGTGGTCCTCACACTAGGTCGAGCCTGTATCGTGAGAACCTCGTATACCATTAAATCTTTTAGGCGTTGCCAAATACTAATTTATAAAGTTAATGTACGTTATCATTTGAAGAAAGCTGATCATAACTCACAACAACAAAGGTTAACTACATAATGCCTAAGAAGGCTGACCTAATTCTATAATAATAATAAGAAAGTGACTCTAATTCACCTATTTTTGCAACATTGGACAATGAAGATTTTAAATAAACACACCCCTTAATTACCGCATTTCTGCAACAATAAAAAAATTTATAATTTCGACCCAATAAATGTGAAGCTAAACCCAGCTTCACATTTATTCATTCCCTATTCACTTCCCTATGGATTTACGTAGGAACACGTAAACATTACGCCATTGGTATCTCTTATTTAAAACATTAAATATATAAAACTAAAAACAAAATCTAATTAAAATGTACAAATTAAAATTTATTACAAGGGGTTACTGAAGGTACCTTGTTTCAACGAAATTAAGAGGACAAAATTAAATTAAGAAAGGGTTCTATTTAAGTAGGTTCAGAGAAAATTTTAAAAGGATTATAATGCGGTCAACGTTTTCTAAAGTTACCAACAAGTTTTTAGTACTTTTTTTGATTGTACCTTGACATGTGACCCCGCCTGATGTTAAGCCCATTAATTCACCTTCACAATGCCGGCCTAGTTAAAACCGGCAACTTACAAGCTAATCGACCGTGGTGTAGTGGCAGTGCAATGGCTACGTAAGCCGAGTGGCATGGGTTCGAAACCACTCACCGGTACCAATGTATCTTTGATATATATATACTTTGTTTGTCCTGTTTTTATGATACAAGCACTTTAGTAGCTTAGTATAGAAATCTATACTAATATTATAAAGAGGAAATATTTGTATTTTTGTGTGTGTGTATGTTTGTAATGAATAAACTCAAAAACAACTGGGCCGATTTAAAAAATTCTTTCACGCTTAGAAAGCTACATGTTTCGTGAGTAACACGAAAGTTTAGGGTTCCGTACGAAATCTCGAATAACTTAACCCAAGGTGTAAAAAAATTACTCATAAAATTCTTTACATTGCGTACGCTGCGAAAACTATTGACAATAGAACAAAATAATGTTCTACAATTTTAAAGAACACATTAAATTCTAAATATTAGTATTTAAAAATTAATATGATATTTATAAAAAATATATATATATCTATAAATATGTGAGATAGAAACGAACTTTTCTCACAGGAAAGAGTGACAAGCAAATCTCATTAATCGTACAATGTAATACCTGACAACTAACTTTGCTCGTACGAGTCTAATGCTTCAGTTATGTTTCTCGTATTTCATAAATTCTGACATTTGAACGCATAAGTTGACGAGTAAAATTTATGTAATAAATTTTGTTTTATATCTAAAGTATATTTACAGTACGGTATTTATAGGTACAGTTCATTATTAGCTGCAACAAAGTTGTATCAGAAATCTTTGTTTTCCCCTATTGTCTACCTTTCTCAAGTAAAATTGACAAAACGCAGTTATTTATGTTATTTTCTATGAACTAATTTAGGCAGAGACAACATGGAGGCTTTACCAGCCCATGTGTTTAACCTTGAATCCTTCAAGCGATGCGTTACCTTTGGCCTCATAGTGACAGCGATTGAGACAACCAGGAATTGACTCGTTTTTTAGTCGTCGGCACTCTTGGATCTCCTCTTGCTTACCATCAGGCAGGTCAAAGCCAGATGTTGTGTCACGTCTATTAAGTCGATCGTATTTAGTATTATATTATAAGTAAATATATATATATATTATAAGTATATAGTATAAGTATTTTAGTATTTAGTATAGTATCACATTACAAACTATAACCACTATCTTTGTTTTAATATATATTTTCAATCAACATTGAAATTAAAACCTTTAGGGTAAAAGGTTAAAGGGTGCGGGTTTGTGATGTGACCCTGCAGGGACAAATTAGCATAAGGGCCAGACCGTAGTTGTCATCATCTTTACAGTGAAATCATCAACAAAATAAATTACCGAGACACGTGACTCCCAAGACTACTTAATTTGAAAGTGTTTTTAGTTTGTTTCAGCATATTTCTAATTCTACTTACATTCTACTTATTTTATTCAAATTATATTATATTGTATTATATTATATTATATTATATTATATTATATTATATTATATTATATTATATTATATTATATTATATTATATTATATTATATTATATTATATTATATTATATTATATTATATTATATTATATTATATTATATTATATTATATTATATTATTATAACAAAATAATATAATCCAAGGTGACCGTGGTCTAGTGGTAGTGAATTCAACTAAAATAAGTTCCTAGTCACATAATCTAAGAACTCCTGGTTAAAAGCCACAAAGCCATTCGGAAAAGACGCTTTTGAGAAGAAAATTTTGAATATGTAAAACATAATGCCATAAAATTCTTCTGGTAAAATAAAATAGCATGAAAACGGAGATTATTGTGCGGGTAATAGTGAAAACCAAAATTGTAACAAAGCTACTAACTTAAAAAGGCTTTTTAACCCGTTTAAGCCTCAACAAAAAGGCCGAACAAGAGAACACGTACAATAAACGAAACATGATCACGGCACAACAAAAAGGTTTATTTATATCAGCCTCTGGTCACAACAATTCCAACAACATTGTAACTTCCACACATCAACAAATGGATCCATTAATCCTGCTCATAGGTATTTTATATCCCCTCGTATAAAAGTAACATTAATTATTTTAAGCTCAACCTATTGTTCGGCTCAATATCGAGGGGTGTAATTCTAATCATTCGATACATTAGTTTTGCCGATCAATTGAATTCTCGTTGTACAATGGATGTGGCCTAGCATTGTAATGAAAAATACATTTACATTGTAATTTTAATTTTATCGTGAAATATTCCTCTTTTGTGAGGTTCAACTCGGTTTGAAAAATAAGCATTTTTTTTTTATGACTCGATATTTGTTAAACTAAAGTGCAGTCCATGAATGGAGGTCACTGCTACTACAATTCAATAACTGTGACGTCACATCCACTATGCCAGCCTAGTTGGAACCGGCAACTTACAAGCTAATACTCGCACAGGTCGGGGAAAGCATCCGCATTCTATCGACCGAATCGGCAATCGAACTAAAAAGTTCGGTTCGTCTTTTCTTTATAGAACAATCGACAAGTGGAATGTGTTTATGTGTTCTCTCCATCCTATGACCTTGGATCCTTAAAGCGATGCTTCCATAAGCACCTTTGGCAGACATAGTGACGGCGACTGAGGCAGCTGTGAACAAACTCGGTTTTCTCAGTCGTCGTCACTTTTGGACCTCCTCTTGCTTATCATCAGAGGTCAGATGTCATGTCATAATAAAAATCCCGAAACGTGACTAAAGCACTCCACGGTCTGTATACTTGTAGGTGGTGGTACTACCCCGCATTGGCAGACGGTACCACTGCCTAATAGTGTTTGATAACCTAATAAAAGTGTAATTTAAAATAATGTGCTATGCAACAATTCAATATGTGCCATAAACGAACACTTCTTAAACCGTATAAAGCTCTTTAATTTTCCAGTTACGATTGTTTGAGTGCTTCAAAGTTAGTCCTCGTACTTTTCCACTTTATAGCCTTTTGCGTGGATCCTAATACAATTAGATTTTACGATACCAATTTCAACAACAAAAACAATGATAGTTACTATGAATGTACGCAATTCAGCCCGATCGTACACTAGAAAACGGAGTCATCCGCCAACTGACGATTATGGGTGACTGGTGGCTATTTTAGTTGTTTTGTTTGAATGTTTACAGTTTGAGTAGACGCACAGATTACCCACTAATTATCCAGTATCTTTGTATAAAGGTCGAATAGCCTGTGATTTTCATTCTATTCCGAATTAGGTTGGAATTGTTCTGTTCGCCTTGAAGTATTGGCTCTCATCCAAAAAATATCGATCGTCAGTTTTGAGAAAACTGATTCGTTTTATAAAAGTTTGCTTAAGAGTTAAACTTCAAAAGGATATCTAATATTCAATCAGGAATTTGTTCAACAATTTGCTGTTTTATCGAAAAAATGGAATTATTATTTTTTGGTAAAAAAGTTTTCTTATTTATATTCAAAGAGCGGTAACGTTTGCTGGTGTCGGGTTAAGCAGCGTCTTTCCTTATTCTTGTTACTAGACTGTCAGTTTCAACTAAGTAATTGGATTTTATGAAGTAAATTATCCGTCTAGCATCTATTATACTCTTATTAAGTTAAACGGACTCGGATAAAAATAATTATTTTAAGAATTAGAACAATATTTTTCATTATTCACGTAACAACAATAAAAGGAATGTAATTTATTGTGGATGTGAAGGAAGCTAGGGAGTTGTGTAAGGATCATGGTAAGTGGCACTCCGTTGTCTCTGTCTATCCCTGTGGGAGAAAGGCGTGACAATTTGATTGATTGATTGAATTTATCCGTTCCAATCTAATGCAAAATTGGTTTCAAAATAATAGTCTAATAATTTCTAATTTGAATTATACGATTTAAAAAATGAAAATTTAGTTTTTATCTAAATTCTGACTTTATTTTCGTATTTTTTCATTCTATTATCATTTGCACAAAGCCAATGGAAAAAGACCGAGAGAGCGGAGCTCTACACGCTCTGGTTTAGACCAAGTTGTCCACAGCCAAAATACAAGCTGCAAAAAGAGGCGATCCATGCGGCAGAAGCTAGGGACAAGTAGAGGAGTGTAATGAAGAATATCAAAGAAAGCCACCATTCTCAAAAGTTTATACTTATTTGATGAATAACAATTTGTTTTTAATTTTTTTTTGTGGCTAGACAACTAGTCATATCACAACAAAAAAAACGCTAAGCTACCACTCACGATCTGTCTGTACACTTTTTTACAAGTTTTCAATATAAATATCTGTATTTTTTATTTATTGTTTTATTGTGACCAGACATATGACAGCACCCCGCTTGATGTTAAATTGGAGTGTGGTCCATGAATGGATTCCACTGCTACTACAATTCAATAACTGTGAGTAGTAATCACATCCACTATGCCGGTCTAGTTGTAACCGGCAACTTACAGGCTGATCCCGAAACGCGACCAAATTACTTCACGGTCTATATACTTGTAAGTGGTGGTACTACCCGGATCGGCAGACTGGGTACCACTGATAAAGATAATAAATTAGTATAGAGACGACTGGCGTATAGGTTAGAATGCCAGTTCGTTACACATAAAGTCCCGGTTTCAATTCTCGGTCGGAGCCAAGAATTGTTTCAAAGCATTACTTTAAAATAAAAGCCGTCTCGCCAGTCGACTCTATGCTAATTAAATACGCAATAATACATTTTCGGCCAAATAACTAAACCAAACACAATAGTTACAACATTTTATCCATAAGTTTGGGTTGAGTAAATCTGTTACACATATCAAAGTAATATAAGGTTAAGTAAAATTCATTTTGTGTTAGTCATCAAGTAACATTCGTTCCACTAAAACACTTTTTACGTATTTAGCACAAAATAAATAATAAATAATAAATTTAATTAATCAATTAAATTGTCACGTCTCTTTTCCTCAAAGATAGGCAGAAACAATGGAGCGCCACTTGCCATGATCCTGACACAACTCCCTTGCTTCCCCCACATTCACTTCATACAAGTTATGGGCACTAGGCAACCTAGCTTTCTAGTTTGCAATAGATGTGGTTTAAAAGAAGATGGAGTCACAAGGGTTGACAAAGGAATGTATTGATGGTTTGAGAACATAGAAAGAATAATTAAAAGTAGATTGACGAAAGAAATTTATAAATCTGATTCAGATGGATGCGTTAAAAATATATAATATCTATTTTTACTTTAAGACAAGTATTGACACGACATGACTGCATGACTGCACACCGTCTGATATTAAATACGATCTTTGAGTCGAGAGTCGTGATGTCTTTATACAGATAGTTTTTTTTAATATGTCTCAACATATGACAGCCTTCTGCCTCATGTTAATATACAGTGCTTTTCTTGATAAGAGGTGACTGCTACTACAGTTAAATAACAGCAAGTAGCAGTCACATCCAGTATGGCTATGTTGCAACTTCTCGGTCTGTACAAATAAATTGGTGGTACGAGTACTACCCCAGTTCGGCAGACTAGGCTAAAAACCAAAGTATCTAATATGGAATATATGTATGTATCCTTAATATATCACATATAGATACTTTGGTCGCCCAGTTTCTATGATACAAGCCTACTAGATACTAGGTTTAGTAGCCTAGTATCTAATAATAATAGATGTAATAATAATGAAAAAAATTAATTCCGTCAAATGCATAAAATAAAGCATATTCTTATAAAATTCATCCTTATAAAATAAGGGAATTAATAATGAAAATAACTATTCCCAGCATTAGTACACAAAAAGATTTTAAGAATTCTTGATCTTAATTGATTTAGAGGGCTTTGAAATCAGACGAAATACAAAGTAGGAGTATTACTCGGAAAATGCCAGCCTCAGTATTGACATAGGAAATTGTACGTGGCAGTCACGTTTGCCATCGACTCGTGGCTAGAGAAATATGTTCAATATAGTTTTGCGCTTATTTGAGACTTCGCTCAAGTTTTTTTATACATAAAAAGTTTTTTATAAAAAATTGGTGAATGTTGGGTGTGGCTAAAGAAGCATGAAAGTAGAATTAACGCTGTAGAAATGCGGTCATTAAGGATTGTATGTAGAGTGACGATAGCGGATAGAATAGCACAGTTCGTAAAAGATGTGGTTTGAAAGTAGTGACAAAGATTGACAAAGAAATGCTTCGATGGTTTGAGAACATGGAAAGGATTAGTTAAAGTAGATTGACGAAATAAATTTATAAATCTGGTTTGGATGGATGCGTTAATCGAGGCAGACCCATCGGAGACGGAGACATCCTACATAAAGCTGGGTTGCCCAGTGCCCATAACCGTAGAGTTTGTATGAAGACAATTGTGGATGTGAGGAAAGCGCGGGAGTTGTGTCAGGATCGTGACAAGTGGTCTTTCATTATCTCTGCCTATCCCCGTGGGAAAAAAGCGTGACAATTTGATAGATTGATTGAACTGTATAGTTCGTCTTCTAGTTTATTTATATCAATATCTCTAATAAATACACCACTGAACCACGTAGTTATATCAATAATAATATAATTATGAAGGAATTTGTAATCTTAGTGATGACATATAGCTACTAATAATCATAATAATAATTAAAGCCTATTAGGTACTCATACTATAGTAACCATTGCTAAAATTAATTAGTAAATTGATTAGAATTATTGTTTACGCACAAATAGTGTTGTGGGTGTGGTAGTTGACTGGTAGTTTTCAATATAACCTGATACTTCTATTAAAATTAATGCTGTTATATCTGAGGCTTCTACCATGAGAAGAACGGTATAATTCGACAAAAAAAAAAACAGTTAAATAAGCTATTCAAGTTTGACGGAAACTTTTTACTTCATAGCTGTTTACAATTATTTGTGAATAATAAAAATATACAATATTACAAATAAACAGGAGGCGGATGCCTGTTCCGGGTCTAGTTGTCAAAGATTGGTAGGCAGTGATGCCCAATCTGGTGATCCGGGGTAGTGCAAGTATACAGACAGTGAAGTGACTAAGTCGCATTTCGAGATCACCTCGTAAGTTGCTGGTTCCATCTAGGCCGATATTGTTGATGAGACTCTTACTTGCAGTTTGAAAATTGTTTCTTGAGCAGGTCCGAAGTGCTCTTAATCTTGTAAGCTTATATGAAAATATATGGATGTAAGGAAAGCGAGAGAATCTGCCAGGGTCGTGGAAAGTGGGGCTCCCTGATCATTCGATCAATTGATTATGAATATAAATATATACTTTTGTAGACTTTTATCTATTATTACTTAATCTTTATTGAATGATATTGGAAATTTTGCTATTAGGACAAAGTTTGCCTCTATTCCTTATAGCAAAGAAATATTTGCTATAAAGAATAGAGACGACAGTATAGTTTTCACATCTACAATGCGGATGTTGAATCCGGTTACTTTTAGTAATTTTTGTTTCCTATCAACTATGTCCTTCAAGCATCGATGTTTACTTCAAGTCATTTAACGTTCCGTACAGTTGAAAGAATAGGCAAAGGACCACCAAATTTTGTTACCTAAAATCCTTATGTAAAATAAATTCAAGTAACCTTCGAAGAACCGACAACCGATGGGGAAGAAAGGTTCTAGAGTGGAGACAACAAACCGGAAGACGTAGCGTAGGTAGGCCTTCCACTAGGTGGACTGACGACATAGTGAAAGTCACTAGTAACCGGTGGATGCAACTGGAATCTTGTCGTTCAGAATGACGTTCTAAGGGGGAGGCCTATGTTCAGCGGTGGACGCCTTCTAGCTGTTGATGGTGATGAACCTTAGAGCCGTCGTTTTTTTGCTATTTTATTAAAACTAAATGCTAATAAATTCAGCATTTAGTGCTTTAGCATTTCGTGAGTGCGAATCGTGAATAGAGGTGAATGCTGATAATGACAATGTCTGCAAGGAGCAGTCGCATTCATTAATCAATCAATCAATCAAATTGTCGCGCTTTTTTCCCACTGGGATAGGCAGAGACAATGGAGCGCCACATGCCACGATCCTGACACAACTCACTCGCTTCACAATTCTCTTCATACAAGTTATGGGCACTAGGCAACCTAGCTTTCTTGAGGAGGTCTCCAATTCGGTCGGCGAACACCCTCCTGGCCCTGCCTTGATATTAACTGATATTAACTCATGGTAAGAGGAATCAGGATAAATTCAATTTCGAGATTAAAATTTATTAACACTAAATTAGATTAAAGCGTCCTGAAGCAATATAACAGCCTGGCAAAATTAAATAGGTTACAGACTTGGAGTTATTTTCATTCTTATTACTTTGCTAATTCAGCTACTGAAGATTATGACGTGATAAAAGTTCAAGTATTATTTTAATAACTTTAAATATTAATTTTAAGTCATTAGAACTTCCGGTCTAACACTACTTGCCCATACAAATGTATCTGTGTTTTAGTTTTGTATAATAAAGGCACTTTTAGTAGCTTAGTGTATAAATGTGAAAAAAGAATATTCAAGAATTCGAATTCAAACGTATACTGTTTATGCTATATCTCTTTATACAATTTATACATTGGAATGCTTTGCCAGCCCATGTGTTATCTCCATCCTATGACCTTGGATCATTCAAGCGATGCGTGAAGAAGCACCTTAGGCCGGCATTATGATGGCGACTGAGGTAGCCGGGAACTAACTCGGTTTTTTCAGTCGTCGTCACTCTTGGACCTCCTCTTGCTTATCATCAGGCGGGTCGAAGTCAGATGTCGTGTCACAATAAAAAAAAACTAATTTATTTCAAAGTCGACGTATGCACGAATAAAAATGATTCAAAATATTTTAGATGATAAAATGCCTACAATGTGATATGTGATACAATGAAATACGGGCGACATCGTAATAGGAAAGCTGCTTATGCGTATTATCATAAATCGAATCACGTTTTCATGAATCTATGATGATTTTGTAACTAATGACATTGTTTTATTTGGTCTGATCACGTTTAGGCAGTTTCTGGGCATCATGTCGTTTGCGTGATACACTTGTAATGGAAATGAGGTGGAGTGGGCGAAATAAATGTCGCACTAAATCACGACGTGCCCCGTAATGAGATTGCTGGGTCTCGCAATTGCATTTAAAATTTACATTCGAGGTTTCTTTTCATTATACCTTTGCTTGTTTCAATGCTAATTTTATTCGTTTGCATTTTCTTTTTTGTCAACAAAAACATTGGTAACTTCAATATTTTATAATGTTCAAGAGGGTTACCTTTAAAAATGTGCTTGCAAAGTTTTTTAATTTAAAAATTTACAAGTTCAATTTTGTAGTTTAAAATTGTGTGTAGCTGTAAACACTGTTTAGTATAAGGAGATTATTCTACGTTAAATATAATTAGAGAAGGAGGAAATTCTACAAAAAAGTCTAAAATAAATGGTTTTCACGACAGAAGTAAATTTCAAGTGTATTTATAAGGCTAGCTGCTCATCTTGAGCCATTTGTCGACGTAATTGCAAACGCCTTGCCGCTTCTCATCAAGAAAACTCGGACTTGAGCTTAGTTTTAAAATGAAGTCTTTTTCTCGCGTGTATTTTCCTCTTAAGCAGCTGTTTTTATGGTTATCGCGTTTGTGAACTCATTTCCAAGTACTGATGGTATCTATCGACGTCAACTCTTTGAGTGTTTAAACTATTTAAACGAATTTGTATTCCAACTTAACATTTTCAGAATCATAATTCTCAATTACTTAAATTAAACCAGCTGGATCTAAGCCGGATATTTTTCCAAACTTTTAGCTAGTTAGATCTGTCACAGTTTTACTCGTTCCAGTCTTATTAAATGTATTTTTTAATGTGACTCGACACATGGCAGCACCCCACTTGATGTTAAGCTGGAGTGTGGTCTATAAATGAATGTCACTGCTACTACAATTCTATAACTGTAAGTAGCAATCGCATCTACTATGCCGGCCTAGTTGAAACCGGCAACTTATAAGCTGATCCTGAAACGTGACCAAATCACTTCACGGTCTGTTTACTTGTAAGTGGTGGTACTACCCTGGATCGGCATACTGGGTACCACTGACTACCTCTCTTTGCTCCGGCCGGGAATCGAACCCAACAAACCAATCGCTAACCGTTCGGCTACGTCTCTCGTCAAAATATATATACTCGTATATGAGTGTACGCATGTACAATACAAAATTATAAAATTAAGTTGTAAAATGTTTATTCATTACACTGAAAGGACGTCGCTTTAACGGGTGTCTCTTGCTTCTTCTCTTAGCTTACTTTTTCAAGCGAGTGTAAATGAAGAGACGAACACTACTCATAGCTAATATTTATTGAAGTATAATGTTAGTATTAGCTGTGAGGAAATTGTTTCCTCTAATTAGTATTCTACTTTCATCGTATATTTAATTACTACAAGTATTTTCTTTACGGTTGTTGCTATTTTTATTTGCTTTTTTTTAAATGTTGAAGGCATGGCGAGATACTTTTACCATGTCAGCTTTATTAATACTAAAGAATATAAATACTTTTGAAATGCTCCGGGTCTAGTTGTCAAAGATTGCTGCTGATCCGAGGCAGTATCACCACTTATAAATATAGAGACCGTAAAGTGACTTAGTCGCGTTTCAGGATCAGCTTGTAAGTTGCTGGTTCCATCTAGGCCAGCATAGTGAAGTGACTGCTACTTACTGTTATTTATACTTGTAAGTGGTGGTCCTACCCCGGATCGACAGACAGAGAACCCCTAATTACTACTGTGATTGTACTTTTATTCGTGTATTATTATCACTTGTAAGTGGTGGTACTTCCCCGGATCGACAGACAGGGAACCCCCCATTACAACTCTTGTCGTACTTTTAATCGTGTATTTTACAAGAAGTATTTTTTTTACTGATGTTTTCAGTTTACTTAAGCAAACTGAAAACTTGATGTTACTATGAGAGCAACATGACGAGTTTTTACTTGTGCAATATCAGTTTTAATATTAATATCAGAAAATATATTTTGAGATGCTGCAACTGTGATGAAAAGACAAAAGAAATATATATTTTAATTTAAATGTTGTACTCGACATTAGCATCCCGCCTGATGTCAAGCGGTAAATGAAAGGAAGCGATTACTACTACAGTTAAATAACGAGACAAAAGTTTCAGAAATACATTGTACATCTAACTAAGGCAGGCCGTGGGTAGGCTTTTGCCAATCTGGGGTGGTACCACCACTTTTAAATGTATACAGATCATGAAGGAACTTAGTCGCGTTTCGGTATCAGGTTGAAAGTTGCTGACTTTAACTAAGCCTGTTGCAACTGCTACTTGTAGTCATTGAACTGTAGTAACAGTTCCTATAATAATAGATCGCACTTCAGTTTAACATGAGGCTGTCAAATGCCGATTATAATTGTATAATTTCCTGTTACATTAAAGTGTTATCTTCTAATAGATATTTTGATGAGCCCTGCCATTTTGTGCCGTGTGGGAATAATGTGAATTTCCTTTTGTGGGTCGCTTTACAACTCCGCTGCTAAATATTGTTTGAGGAAATTGCTCTATGTAAAGACGTACTAAGAAGTCATTTCAAGTTTATTATCTTGGCCTTAATTATATAAAGTAACTAAGTAATTGACACTCCTAATATTAAGGTCTTTGAAGTTTTAATTGGATTATATTCATTGTTTATTTTATTTAGAACTTGTTTATAGGGAAAATTATTTTGTTTCTTAAGATAGATCTGACATTAACCATACAGCAAATATTGGATTATTTATATATATAAATATTATTATTATCCTTGGATTATAAAATTGTTAAAAAAGCTGTAGAATTTAAGAATAAATAAATAAATAAATTATTTAATATAATAAAATCTTCATAAAGAAAACTTCTATTTGGGTTTACGCATTTTCGAAGACCGATTCCTCAATGTTTATTTGAGCCCTTTAACTCCATCTAATCGTAATATCTCCGAAGGAAGAAACATCATTAATTTGGGTAAGCAACAAAATGATAAACGATTGCCGACTTACGCCTTTCGCGGGCTTTCCCTAAAAAATATTTTAACGAAACGAATTTTGAGAATAGAATCTTACATTTCACCATAGAGCACATAATGCGACAATGTTAAGATGAATCACTCTCGGACTTTCCCTTGCTTACCATTAAGCAACTCTAGGTCAGATGTCGAGTTATAATAAAACCAAAATATCATCCACTGTTGCACGTGGCGCATAAGTTCATTACGCGCAAAGTCCCGCGTTCGATTTCCGGTCGGAGCAAATATTTGTTTTTTTTTAATTGTTACTTTACATTTTACCTCTACTTGTCTGATAATAAGCAAGACGACTGAATCAACCGACTCAGTTCATGGCTGCCTCAGTCGAAGTTACTATTACTGAAATTCTCGTATATTTTCGTATTAGCATTACTGTTAACAAACTTTCTGAGCTTTCCAAACGGGAATGCTTATATAATTGACATTGTGGTGTCTAGAAGTTTATTTTCTGTATGTTTAAGTAACAGAGCTAGACGCTTGAATTGATTAAATGAGACACTGCGTAAGAAAGAGACTAATTTACTTCATTTTACCTTTGTCGTCCCTTTTTGTAAATAAATAATACCTTCAAAAACAAAACTTGTAAAAAATCCAAGTTTCGCAACTCAGTTCTTCTACCGTAAAAGTCTTTGGCGGGGCACTATCGTGCCCCCAGAATATTAATAATTTAATAGTGTAACCCTTTATCTTTAAAAAAATTTTAACGTATATTTATTATGCTTTTATTGTTACTTAAGGCGGTTTTTTATATCTTTATAATATTAGCTGAAAAAAAATTGAACTTACAACTTAACTTGTGTATTAAAAAAATTAATATATTATATTATACAAAGAACTAGTAGTATTTATTTAGTTGTAGTATAGTTTTAAATTCTTAATTTTATTTTTACACAGTGTCAGTTAAATGCTGTATAGTACGAGTTACTATAAACATACATAATATGAAATTATAAACATTCAAAATGTCTTTTGATGTGTACAGTCCATGAGTAAACGCGACTGCTACCACAGTTAAATAATTGCGAATAGCACATTTACTATGCCGGCCTAGATGGAACCGGTAACTTACATCAGATCCGGAAACGCGAATAAGTCACATTACGGTATGTACACATGTGCTCGTAAGTGGTGGATCAGCAGACTTAATACTTCTGCCTACCAATCGTACTAATTTATACAGTAACCATTTAACTGAAGAAAATACCTGACACAGACGACAGGCGTGGACAAACGGTTAGCGATTAGTTTGTTGCGCGTATAGTCCCGGGTTACTTCCCCGGTCAGTGCAAATATTTGTTTCATAGCTTTTATTTGTAATATTTGATAATTATATTAAATATTTCAAATATTGGTTACTAAAAAAAAGAGGCGGATATTTGCTTCGGGTCTCAAAGAGTGGTAGCCTGCCGATCCGGGGTAGTACCACCACTTACAAGTATACAGACCGTGAAATGATTTAGTCACGTTTCGGGATTAGCTTGTAAGTTGCCGTTTCCGACTAGGCCGGCATAGTGGATGTGAGTGCTGCTTACAGATGTTGAGTTGTAGTGCAGTGACATTCATTCATGGACCACACTCCAAATTAACATCAAGCTGAGTGCTGTCATATGTCGAGTCACAATTTTAATAACCTGAAAACTAATGTTATTATTACGTAAAACATACATAGAGAAATTGTATGAATATACATACACTATCCTAAGATGAGTAGATTAAAGTGGTTTCTGTCGAGTTCCGCATAGTTCACACACGCTATTTGTCAAACACTTCGCACCTGAGACTGGCGACACATAAACTACAAGATATCTCGTAGATCTAATGTACTGAAAATGTACATGGTACAACTATATTTACGATTAGTTATAATACTATTTATATATATATATATATATATATATATATATATATTATTATTTTTGTTAATTTACATGTCTATACTAAGCTACTTCTAATTAGTATAATCATAAAAACAGGACAACCAAAGTACATAGAAGTATTAAGCGAGGCAGAGCCAGGAGGGTGTTTTCCGACCTAATCGAAGACATCCTCAAGAAAGCTGGGTTGCCATGTGCCCATTACGTTGTGTCAGGATCGTGGCAAGTGGCGCTCTATTGTCTCTGCCCAGTTCTGTATAAAAAGGGCGTGACAATTTGATTGATTGATACATACATATATTAGTACTCCGTAATATTAACAGGAACATGGAGTATTATTTTATTGTGAATCGACAAATTATGACTCCTTACATTTTAATAATTAGCTAAAACACTAGTCACATCCACTATGCCGGCCTAGTTGGAACCAGCAACTAATAAGCTAATCCCAAAACGCGACTATGTCTACTCACCGATTGTACCACCCCGGATCGGCAGACTGGGTACCACTGCCTACCACTCTTTGACTACCAGACTTCAATTGTCCGCCTGTAGAAATAAATATCTTATGTAAAATATCTGTAATCAGAATGTTAATTTGAGCGCTGCATATTGTGGCGAAGGCGTTAACCACATTTCAAACTATGTGCGTAGGAATTTATGGTATTGTGGTTTTTGTGTGAATCATAATTATATTTGCTAATTTACCTTTAATTATTAATTAAATCATAGTAATGAGTTAACATAGTATTAGAGCACTTTAGCCTAAATAGAAACAATGAATCAATCAAATTGTTACGCCTTTTTCCCACAGGGATGGGCAGAGACAATAGAGCGCCATTTGCCACGATCCTGAAACAACTCGCTCGCTTCCCTCAAATGTCCTATATGGTTATGGGCACTAGGCAACCCAGCTTTCTTAATAAAATTTAATATATTTACATTTCTAAATAGAAACAATAATTAACTTTTAATGTAGGAATTTACTAAAAGTGTTTGTATCATAGAAACTGAGCAATCAAATTATATTTATTTTAAACTTATTTTAATTTAACATTTTTATAACATACTTATTATTTTTTCTTTCTAGAAGTAACTAAGTTTTAATATTATTCACGTTTTCAAACATAAAAGAGTAAACAAAACTTCATTATCAACAAAGCATTTCAAATAAGTTTAAAAAAAATAACAATAAAACTTCTCGCCTTTGTACACTATTGTTTGAATTCCCCCTTTTGCCATCTTAGTTAATGAAAAGTAATAAAGTTCCAAAGAGTTATTGGTGGCAGCAGCGACTAGAATTAAACCAATCACGTTTGAATTGCGAGTCCAAAGTTGAAGCCACTGCCACACAAATTTAAGCCCGTCATAAAGTTCCAAAACCTCACAAAATTTATTACAAAGCCTCGTGAGACAGAAAATAATAAAGCTAAAAATAGTTTGAAAATATCTAAAACAAGAGTTCTTAACGTTGACATGATTAATGCGGTAGAAGGAAAAAATAAGAACGATCTCCTGTGAAATACATGATATGACACGACGGACTCTTCACCTCTAAAAGACAGGCCTTTCAACGATTTTCTAACTAACGGTCTGAAATTCTTTGACAAATAATAACTAACTTAAAACTTACAAAAATATTGTTATAAAGAAATGAAACCGTTCTTTAACGAACAGCTACAAAATATCCAATAGCTTTTTTCTCTGAACTGGGTCAACAGACATAAGTTGCTCAAGTATCATGCGGAAAATCTTCTCAATAACATACAGGCAATTCTAGGAGCAACCAACTACTGGCAACTTGAGATAATAAGATAGTTTTACGCTCCATCTATCGTGTTACCAATTATATAATAAAATTATATGAAGTGGCTTGTCTGTATTGACAGTTTATTAGAGACAAGAGTAATTAAATATACTTGGTTCTATCGATGCTAGTACTATTACTGTATCATATTATCACGCAGGGATAAGCAGAGACAATGGAGTGCAGCTTGCCACGATTCAACTAGGCCGGCATAATGGATGTGAGTGCTACTTACAGTTATTGAATTGTAGTAGCAGTAATATCCATTCAAGGACTACACTCCAGCTTAATAACCAGCCGGGTTATGTCATGTGTCGAGTCACAATAAAAAGTTCCTGATACAACTCCCTCGCTTCCCCTACATCTACAATTATGTTCGTATAAGCTCTACTATTATGGGCATTGGCAACACAGCTTTCTTGATGATATTATCGATTTGGCCGGTAAACAACCTTCTGTGCGGTAATAATGTAAGAAATTATTATTATTCAAAAAATTGTAAACGAAAATTAAATAACCAACAAGCGGAATGCTTTATCCGTCTGTTGTCCCCCATCTCATAACTTTGAGTCCTTCAATCGAAGCGTAAAAATGCACCTCTGGTCGTCATAGCAACGACTGTAATCATCCGTAAACTTAGTGGGTGTTTTGGGATGTCGGCGTTCTTGGACATCCCCTTGCTTAAAATCAGTCGACGTCAGATGGTGCGTCCTGTTAAAAATTCTTGGAATTTATTTTATATTTCGTAGCTCGTATTTACAATATATAAATATTAGAAATATGTCAGTCTTTATAATATTTACAAACGGAGTATATTGTCTTTAGCTACGTTCATGTTGTCATCAAAGCTATCGAAATGTATTGTGTGTCGGATTATTAAACCATCGCATAAAACAATAAACGCTTTAATAATTATTTAATTTTATTGCATAAACCAAAGTAGACAAGAAGAGAAAGAAAGGTAAATCAAAGGCAAGTAAAATGATAAAATCGAAGACGACCCAGAATATTGATTTTGATCTAATCAGGACATTACAAATCGGATAAAAAAATAGTTTGGCAGTACCTATAACTCATAACAATAGAGATTGTATGAATAGAATCGTGGATGTGAGGGAAGCGAGGGAGTTGATTGATTGACTTCCTCAAGAAAGTTACCTAGTGCCCATCTATGTGGAAATTGAGGCTTCATAATTGTGATAAATTGAAGAATAGTTTGTTAATTGTCAAATTGTCACGCCTCTTTCCCACGCGGATAGGCAGAGACAATGGAGCACCACTTGCCACGATCCTGACACAACTCCCTCGCTTGCTTCACATCCACAATCCTCATACAAGCTCTACGGTTATGGGCACTAGGCAATCCAGCTTCTTGAGAAGTCTTAGTGTTTATTTCTAGAGTTCTTAAGAAATATAGACATCTGCAATATCTATCTATAGAGATGTGTATACAAGAATTATTGGTAAGAATTTTGAACAAATAAAATTGGGCACAGGTGTATTTTGCAACTTCGCGTATGAATCAAGTAAACAATGTAGCGTATGTTTGTGTACAAAGCTGTCATAATATGAATTATTGGTTTCGTATTTGTTATCACAATTTTGTGTATTACACTTCTGTGTGTGAATATTTCTTTATTAATACATATTGACCATTGAAGCTATTTATAAAAAAATGTAAAGAAATGTTAATAGGAAAAAAAAACTCATTACTATCGCTCGGTTCCCAATATCTGTCAAAATGATCGTTTTAGATACGAATAGTCAAATTATCTACCAGTTGTAGGTCAATCGTTCCTATAAAATGCGTCTCGTAAGACAAGTTACCGACAACTATGAAGTATGAAATAGCATAAAGTATGAAAAAGAGTAAAACTATTTTTTTCAAACGTCAGTGAATTGTGAAGTAAATAACGAATCGTTACTGTTACCGATGACGGATAGTTTATTATAGAAACGGGTATTAGTAGATAGACAGTTAGTGGTGTACAGACCGTGAGGTGACTCAGTCGCGTTTGGGGAACAGCTTTCAGTTACCAGTTTCAACTAGGCCCGAATAGTGAATGCTTCTGTTACTTGCGGTTATTTACATTTCTATATTCTTTATACATTTCTATACTAAGCTACTAAAGTGCTTGTATCATAGAAACAGAACAACCAAAGTACATATATCAAAGACACATTGGTACCGGTGAGTGATTTCGAACCCGTGCACTCGGCTTGCGTAACCATTGCATTGCCACTGCACCACGGTCTATACTAACCTACTAATGCTTGTATCATAGAATTGTATTTACTTGTAGTAGCAGTTGCTTTCAATTCCAGCTTAACATCAGGCGAGGTACAATTAGGTATATATCGAGTCACAATATATTTTTTATTGTGACTCGACATTAGACCTCGACCTGCCTAATGATAAGCAGGAGCACAGAGTTCCGATTAAGAAGAGCACTAGTATCCGAGTGTGAACTATAAACGCAGGTGGGAACATCGCTGCGTTTCGTTTCCAAACGCTAGTAGTCGTCAACGAGTATTAGGAGTGGGCGCCCAGACGCGCATTACGGAGGAATCTTTTTTTATTTATTTGATATAAAAGAATAAAAGTGCTATAAATTCTTGCAAAAACGATACTAGCAAATATTGTAAACAGAAATCTAGCGTGACATTTGACCAATAAGCATGTTTTAAGTACTTTTAAGCTTAATAAAAATCATGCATCGCGGGGGCGAAGGGGACATGGCGGGGGACGGACAAAAGTGCGGCCGCACCAACCCGCCCCCCGTAGTGATGTGCATCATTGCACGACATGCATTGGGCGATCATTGCCATACACTCCCTCTAGTACATTATTACTCTGAGAGCAGGAGGAGATCCAAGAGTGAACTGTGACTGAAACATCCGAGTTATCCGCGGCTGCCTCAGTCGCCGTCACTATGCCGGCCAAAGGTGCTTCTTCAATATAATTTAGTCATTATAACGTATGTATATGTATATTGTTATAGTCAGTGAGCACATATTGAAGTTTATTTCAGGGATATGATTTCAAGCGCCGTCAACTGTAACAGCGATAAAACTTCCGTCCGGCTCATATTGTTGGAGTATTATTATATGGTAATATTATTTTAATTAAATACAACATTGTTAAACGCTTCTTTATTAGATTACTAATTTAACTTTTATTTTTTTAATTTTTTATTGTGACTCGACATATGACAGCACCCCGCTTGACGTTAGGCCGAAGTGTGGTCCATGAATGAATGTCACTGCTACTACAATTCAATAACTGTGAGTAGCAATCACATCCACTATGCTGGCCTAGATGGAATCGGCAATTTACAAGCTGATCCCGAAACGTGACCAAATCACTTCACGGTCTGTATGTGGTAGTACTACCCCGGATCGGCAGACTGGGTACCACTGCCTACCACTCTTTGATGACCAGACCCAAAGCAAATATCCATATCTTTTTTTTTCATTAACAAATATTTGAAATATTTATTGTTATTAAATATTACAAATAAAAGCTATGAAACAAATATTTGCTCCGACCGGGAATCGAACCCGGGACTTTACGCGCAACAAACCAATAGCTAAACCGTTCGTGCACGCCTGTCGTCAACTTTCGCATCCACGATTTTTTTCACACATGCTCTATCGTTATGGACAGCCAATGCACTCTCTCGTTACCTTTGCATTTATTAATCTCTTTATATAAGATCTTTTTTTATTATTGGGACTCGACATATAACAGCACCCCGATTGATGTTAAGCTGGAGTGTTGTCCATGAGTGGATGTCACTGCTACTACAATTCAATAACTGTAAGTAGCAATCACATCCACTATGCCAGCCTAGTTTGAACCAGCCAAATCACTTCACGGTCTGTATACACTTATGTTGTCACGAGCACAGCTCTTTAGTAATATCCCCGATTTGATCGAGAAAAAAGTCTTCTGTGTCCCGTTTTATTTGTCCACTTACCTCTAATGCACATTATATCTTTCATCAATCTCCTTAATAAATTTAATCGGTTCCAATATTTAATAAACATCTCAAAATATCTAATTTAGTTTATTACATCTGAGTCTTAGTTTTTGTCGTGAGTGCAGTAATCCATTTCTGAAACTCACTTAACACAATGAACATTGGTTATCGCCGCTGCCAGACCTCGAGTTCAATCTTTTTATACACTTATATCTGCAGTCTTTCAAGTCTTTGTAAGTTTAGCTATATGAAATGTAAGATATATTACATTTATAATACATTAAGCTATTGACTCTTTTACTATATAATTGAGATTTAACTACTATATGTATCTTCTGTACGTGTTACCTACCTCCTCCTAAAGGGCTGGATCGATTTTAATGAATTTTTGTGTGTATATTTTAATGAGTTCCAGGATGGTTTGAAAACACAATTGGACGCAGCTGTCGGTATGCTGCAGTATTTAATTTGCTGAACAATTGACAACATCGGTAATTTTCATTGCCTAGCTAGAAAGAATAGAAAATTATAAATTAACGGCCTTAAGCTTTGGAAGAAAAGGAAGAATTAAATAATTTAAACATAGAGACCATAGTAAACAATATATCCAAAAATGATGACTCAAGCGTTGATTCGTTAGAAGTAATTATGGAATGGCAAAAAAAGTTACTTTTAAAATATCATATTTAACCTGACGCTGCTTCTCCCGGCGACATCTTCCGGGTCCGCTAGTAGTTATATAATTGTTTATTCTTTTTTAGCCGATATAGTGACCGCGATTGATCCAAACCATAAGTTGAATCATTTTGTTCAGTCTTCGGCGCTCTAGAACGTCTTCCGGGTTAACATAAGACAAGATCAGACGTCCCAATAAAAATATAAAAAAATATTATTTAGGCAAATATACGCGTTTAAAAAAGTAAATGGAAACCTCTTAATATAAGGCACAAAATTAAGTTAAAGTATACCCGCTATTTGAAATAAAAAATTGAAGTACAATATAAATACCTATTGAAGTAAGTGGTATTCATTTTCATTGAAAATCTCTCATATTGTTGATTTTATAGTCGGATGGCGAGCTCCGATAAAGCTCAGAAAAAGCTATTAGCGTTAAAGCAATATGAGCTGTTTTTAATAAATTGCTTATAAACCTTTATACAAAATGTTACAAAAAGAGTGGATTTTTGGAAAAGAATACATTAGATGGCTTTGTTGGTTAACCTTCAAATATACTAGGGGTGATCGTACACATTCTGTCGACCAAATCGGCAGTCGAACTTAAACTTTCGGTGCTTCGTTTCATCGTAGAACAACCAACAAGTAGAATTCTTAACCAGCCCATGTGTTCTCCGTATCCTTGGATCCTTCAAGCGTAAAAGAACCTCTGACTGGCACACCTCGTCTTTTACACTTGTGATACCAGCACCTATTCGGACTTTTCCTCTTAAACTTACCGGGCACAGGCAGAATTTCAAGATTCTCCTTATTCCTTCTTAAGATGTGGCTGAAGTATTACAGGATACGTTGCATACACTCGGTGGACAGATGTGGTTGTTTCCTAATCCCTCAGAATTTCAGTATTAGGAATTCAGTATTTTTGCTACGATATCATAATTAAATAGAATGTAATATTTTTGTCATAAAGTCTCGTTTAATGTTAAAACATGGCGTGGACGAACGGTTTAGCGATTGGTTTGATGCGCGTAAAGTCCCGGGTTCGATCCCCGGTCGGAGCAAATATTTGTTTCCTAGCTTTTATTTGTAATATTTAATAATATTAAATATTGCAAATACTTGTTAATAAAAAAAAAGAGATGGATATTTGCTTCGGGTCTAGTTATCAAAGAGTGGTAGGCAGTGGTACCCAGTCTGCTGATCCGGGGTAGTACCACCACTTACAAGTATACAGACCGTGAAGTGATTTGGTCACGTTTCGGGATCAGCTTGTAAGTTGCCGGTTCCTAGGCCGGCATAGTGGATGTGATTGCTACTCGCAGTTATTGAATTGTAGTAGCAGTGACATTCATTCATGGACCACACTTCGGCCTAACATCAAGCGGGGTGCTGTCATATGTCAATAAAAAAAAATCACTTACAACTTTGTTAAACTGCAAATTAATTAGCCATAAAATGTACAGGTAAAGTTGATAATAAAATTCAAATTTCTCTAAGAAAACAACGTACAACAGCGAACAAACGTTGAGTTCAAGTTTTTGCGGCAATATAATTGCCTTAAAGTAGTATTAAACTTTCGAATACTCGTATCAGGATAACACCTATTTTAATCGATTAATCAACTATATTATCAAATGTATTTTTTTAAAGAATAGGCAGTTGTATTAAGATCTCGGGAAAACATTTTTTTTTTGGTCTAAGCGGTCGGTCGGTTTTTAAGCGGTAGGTACATTGCCACTGGTCATTTCCTTAATAACTGGATAACTGATTTTTTCGACGTTATGACAACTTAGATTTATTGTGTGCAAAAATCTAAGTGGGCACGCACACTTGAAGTCCCAAGTTCGATTCACGGTCCGAGATTTGTTTCACGAATCTTTGTTACGAATATTTGTTAATAAAAAAAAATGGGACAGATATTTGCTCCAAGTGGTTTTGGTGTTCAAGAGTGGCAGAGGACAGATTTTTTTATTGTGACTCGACATCTGACCTTGACCTGCCTGTTGATGGGCATTTACCCAGTCTGTCGATCGTATCAAGAGTATAGACTGTGAAATGAAACGACAAGCCACAATAAAATAAAATTTTAATAAGTTAGGAGTTAGCAAAATCATTAATTACCCAAAATCGTAATAAATCGAAGATTTCTAGAGAACGATCAGCCAAATTTGTCTGACGATAATCGAGTATCTTTTTATGCACTCGCTCTAAGTGTTCGTGTAAATGAGCATGCATTATTCATAAGTACATTAGTACATAAGATACATGTACATGTGGCGGAGCATGTAGATGTGTCTAGGGATTAAGATGTTCAATGTACGCATATAAGTCGCTCGTTGTGTACTCCCTGGAGTTAACATACATGAACATTATTCACTTATGCCTACATAAATATTGTTAAGACAGGATGAAAATATTGAGTGTTTTTCAGCGTGTACTGAACGCTATATATAATTTATTAATCGTTTTAGTTCGCTATTTTGTTTACTTGCTCTTTGAGAGTTTTAAATATAGACAGACAAACAACATCATATTTGAGGTGACTGTGGTGTCGTGGTTATGCATCGGCCTCCGCTTTAAATCAACTTGCCGCTACCAATGTAGCTATGATCGTACTGTTTCTTTAATACAAACACGTCTAGTAGCTTAGTTTAGAAAAGGCTACAAATGAGCAAACGATAATATGGTTTATCGTTTGCCCAGTATAATCTTTTTTATTGAGACTTGACTTCTGACCTCGATTTGTCCTCAAGGTCCAAGATTGCCTTACACAAACCATCTCATTTTAAAGTTGTCTCGATTGCTGTCACTATGCCAGCCAAAGGTGCTTTTTCACACTTAGCTTAAAGGATTTAAGAGTATTAAATGGGATTACGTTTTTTATGAAAAGGAAGGAGCGTTAAAACAAAATTTATTTAGAAGCTACTTTTTATTGGTTGTGAGAAAAAAATATATACACGGCACAAGATTTCGGTCGCTCATCACGTACTCTATATGGTTTGATGAATCGGTTTTAGGTCGCTTAGGTTTCATCTGTACTCATTTCATCATCAATCTACAGCGCTGGACGCGTCCCGAATAAATTTAATTTACATGTAATCCAGTACAGTTTTTTGGGACGGAAATATTCCGCGTCTTTTTTAAATTTTACTCTTTTTTGTACACACACGATTTAAAATATTAGAATTCATATAAATAAACTAATCTTCCTGTTTTATATTGAAACGACACATGTGTACACACTGCTTGATGTTAAGCTGGAGTACACCCACAGATAAGAGGTAACGGCTGTCACATCCGCTATCCCATCCTTGCTGTCATAAGATAAAATTCATTAAAGTGAAATAATAAACATCATTGTAGACATTTGCAACGTTTATTAAATTTACTTTTCAAATTAGTCGAGTAATACGTAATAATGTTTTTTTAATAACCCTCATGTAATATTACATGAGGGTTATTAAAAAAACTATTATAATTTATTATATTATAATTTATTCGTTTTTTTTACAAATATTTGTTAATAAAAGAAGAGGTGGATTGGCTCCGGAGCTGTTATCAAAGAGTAGCAGGCAGTGATGCCTAGTCTGCCAATTCGGAGTCTTCACTACAAGTCACTTCACGATCTGTGGGAGGGTGTTTTCCGATCAAATCGAAGACATCCTCAAGAAAGCTGGGTTGCCTAGTGCCCATAACCGTAGAGCTTGTATGAGAAAAATTGTGGATGTGAAGGAAGGGAGGGAGTTGTGTCAGGATCGTGGCAAGTTCGTTTTGGTGGTTTTAGCCTAGCTTTTTATTATCCTGGGGAGACTGTATCGTTCTTATTTTCCCAACCTAACCTGCAGGCGGGATACTGTCCTATTATCTCAAGTAACAATTAAAAAAAAAGTTAAAAGATTTCGTCAAAAGTCGCAGAAAATATTGGCACATTTAGTTCAATTATCAAGGGATAATGAATGGACTAATTACGAGTATTATTATTATTATCCACCTATTTAACATAAATTGGGAAATATCCAATCAGATAGCAAACCAAATATCTTTATTTGGTACACAACTGATGAGAGAGTAAATATTTAATCGTGGGAGGGAATAGACAAAAATCAGAGTGACCTAATTACGCTCAAAGAGGTCGCATTTAGTTATATAAATGCTAGGAAATTATTTATTAAATAGGGTAATAAATAAGAGTAAAATGGATGTTGTGGAAGGTATCATTTACTTTTTAGCCCTTTAGAGATCATTGTGCCTATTTTAGTACGGACACACAGAATGTATGTTACACAATATCATTAAATATGGAATATACCCGAATTATTCCTGTACTTAATTGAACCTAATGTCCTCTTCTAACGAGTTAAATTTGAATAATATTAGCATTTTTTTTGGATTGCTAGCTGTTATTAAAATAAGAATAATATGGTTTTTGTATAGAAATATTGAAAAACAATAAATTATATTAATCAAATCAAATTGTCACGCCTTTTTTCCACGGGGATAGGCAGAGACAATGAACCGCCACTTGCCACGATCTTGACACAACTCCCTCACTTCTCTTACCACGATTCTCATCATACAAGCTTTTCAATATTATAATTAAAGAACACCATTTATTTTGTATGGGAACTTGGGCTTAATTGTATTAAAAGTTGCATATACATTTTAAAATAGTTTGATGTACGAAGATTACAATGTAATTGGGATATATCCTTTATTTTGCATAGTTCAAAGCAGAACTGTTAATATAGCGAGTCTTTGTGTTTGACAGAAGATACAAAATCCATATCATGTTTTCCAAATAACTCAATTGCACAGCAATTATAAGTAAAACTGTTATTAGTATAATACAAGTATCGAATCTACCATTTATATATTTATTCATCATTGGACATTACAAAAGTAGTACATAAAAGTCAAAAATGAAGGATGTCCTCTAGCTAATATTTTCATAAGCACTTTTTACAGACCACAAAACAAAAACATAAATCATTATTTACCTTAATAATGATAACAATAAACATAAATTCACACATAAAGGTAAAACAATAATTCACAAACAACTAATACAAGAACAAGCCACCTGTGACAGCCAATAGCAAATTTAGGAACTGCCAATAAATATAGTGTTCCACCAATCCACTTACGTACAATCTAATAACTATTTCATTTCTATTCTCAGACCAACAATAAAAGAGCGCCTGCGTTTAAGGGTTCTACTACCAATCATAATGCTAGTAAAAGTAAAAGAGTATTAATAGAAGCGAAGTTAACAGTGACGATTTTAGGAGTTACCTTTTTTATGAGTCAACTCCCGGATGGTCGAGCACGTAACTCCACTAAAGAGGCATAACTCTTGAAATAAAGATGGTGGGCGCCCTAAGCAAGATGGTGCCAGTCGAGCGCCGTCAGGTCCAAATGTACAGACATAAACTCATTTGCTGTTGTCGCAGAGAATGTTCGACTGGCACGATATCGACAGATACTCGCACATAGCTAAAATAGTAGCTTTACTTATTTGGTCAGAGTTAGACCTAGGCCAACGATTGGGTAAGTTAGCCATCGTACCTACTATTATGTATCAATCAGTCAATCAATTGTCATTGATTGATCATGACATAACTTCCTCGCTTCCTACATATTCTTCATACAAGCCATGCGTATGAGTATGTCTCCGATTTGGTTTGCGCCTTGCGTATGTCTCTGATTTGGTCAGAAAACATTTTTCCAGATCTACCTCGTTTAACGCATCTATTCACATTAGATTTATAGATTCCTTTTGTCAATTTACTTTCACTCATTTTTACCATGTGCCCAAACTATCGATGCATTCCTTTGTGAATCCTTGACCTTTTTATCTTCTTTGAAACCACATTCGCACATTTTTTACAATGACTTTGATATTGCATAATATTTTTTTACACAGCACATTCAATTTTTTCGGATATACTAGAAACACCCCATAATGTATACAATTTACATAATTCAATTTCTTAAGGGGTAGTTAAGTTGAAAATGAGAATAAACAATTTTAGATAGATACGGATGTTTACGGATACGGGTGTTTATTCAAGTTCTATCTCATATTATGCTCATGTCGAATTAAATTCATCCACTGCTCCGTTTATCATTACTTGTTTGTCTGAGTTCTTATTGTATTTCTTATTTTTTCCTCAAATTATACTCAACATTTCCTCATAGAATATTTACTTCGCCAAAGTGCTACGAGTGCTAGATGGTAGCAAATAAAATGAGTGATATATAGCCTTCGATATAACCTTCACTATTAAGTATTAAAATCGTGCTAAACTCTGACCTAATAACTGGATAATTTATTCTTCTATTCATAACAAAACATGGTTAAGTTCATTTAAGGAAAACCTATCTAGTTCCGTAGTATTATTTTATTCTTTTTCTTTTTTTGACTATCTGTATTAACTTAGCATTGTTTTCTTATATTTAGTTTTGAATGCTTACGGCAAGCTTCCGAATTGTCGGATTTATTAAAATAATCGTGATCATAAGCAAGAATAAAATAAAAACAAAACATAAGAAATTCATTTACAGTTTATTTTCCCTGTAACCTATCACCAACAAGGGAGACTAAATTAAAAAAGTGTTCGAATTCATTTCAACTCTCATCATCATCGTCTTTAATTATCACGCCTACACTCCCACAGGTGTTTTTATTTAATTATTTTTTTATTGTGACACGACATCTGACCTCGACCCGCCTAATGATAAGCAAGAAGATGTCCAAGAGTGACGACGACTAAAAATCGAGTTAGTTCACGGCCGCCTCAGTCGCCGGCACTATGCCGGCCAAAGGTGCTTCTTTACGCATCGCTTAAGGATCCAAGGTCATAGGATGAAGAAAACACATGGGCTGACAAAGCATTCCACTTGTCGATTGTTCTACAAAGAAAAGACGCACCGAACGTTTTTGTTCGACTGCCAATTGTGGTATTCATAAGTCTCAAGGAGCTAGATTTCAAATAAAGGTAAAGTAAACAAAGTCAAGGTCAACGTTCATTTATTTTATTAAATCCTCTATTTATGCTAATTTTCTATACTAATTAGTTTTGAATTTTGATCTGCCAGGCGTCCCACCATTTTTATACATTTTTCTTATTTCTTGTTATTTATACTCTCGTGTAGTATAAAAAAAATCAAGCATTTATTAATAGACGGAACCCTAAAAGTAGAGAAATATAAAATATTTGCTAAGATGAATTGCTGAAGGCAGTTAGGCTATGATAAATGGCAACATCATGTCGCGGCCAGTGAGCCGAGCTTGACTGATTATGTCTGATGGCCTCGTACTACTGATTGAAGGCAAACATTTAAGATACTACACAAATATACATATTGAGCCGTTCTATTTGATTCTACATAATATTGTAATTCTACTACATTAAAGTGTATATATTTTATTGGAGCACGACGTTAGGTTCTGTACCATAATGAGAAGCATCACGATTTATCGCTGGTGTTTGACCGTCTGTCCGTGGACTTTATTCTTTCTAGGCGAGAAGCTCAATTAGGCTGTCGTTGAAACTATTTTTAAACTAAAAAGGCTACCGTAGTGGTAGTCAGGTTACGCAAATCGAGATCTCTTGGTTTATAACCACTTACCGGAGGTACCAATATATTTTATATATGATATATGTACTTTGATCGTCCTGGATCCATTATAAAAGCACATCAGTAGCCTAGTACAGAAATGTAAAACAAACCTTTCAGACTGAGATGGCAGGATAAGTAGTTCAAAAATTACTGAATAGTTCGGAAAAGTTAAGCAATAAATTATAGGATTTTTCTTTGTAAAAGTATCTGTTAGTCCGAAATAGCGCATAGGGATTTCATCCAAACTTATTCTTATGTGTTAAGATGTAATTAATGTTTATGTTTCAAGTAAGATATGTGATGTTTATTTATTTATTTGGGTTACCAACAAAATAATCACTAATCTTTAAATAAGTAACCTTACAATGTGTTTTAATAATAAAATCAATATAATTTAAATATTATAAAAGAGTTTTATCTACATGGACATGCAAATTTTATAAAGAATGTGTTAAATATGCAATTTATTCTCTTATTTACAGTAAAATTAAATTCAATTATTAATAACGTTAGTTGAATAAACATACCAGGCGATTCAATTGAATGAATAAAATGTTTGCTTTAAATTAAACCCGTACCTATTCAAACATTTGCGCCATTTCACTCAATAGTACATTCTACATATTTTATTTTAAACATATCTACATATCAAGGATAAAAATACTTATACTCGTATATAAAGCATTGTAAATAATATTTGACATTCAAATAACATTATTTTTATATTACGATATGGTTTAAAGTGGATGGATGCGTTAAACAATAAAGGCCCAGGAAGCGAGGGAGTTGTGTTAGGATCGTAGCAAATTTGCTTTGAAAGCTTGGACTTGGATAAGGAAAGCACTAATAAAATTTATACCTCAATGCGGCTAAAATAATATTATTATACAAAGCAATAAATTATATAATTTTGGATTTGGATTGTTTTAAATTCAAGTACACAGCTCGACATTTCAAAAATTTTGAAACTAGTTTAATTCCCACTTGACTCACCCAACAAATGAAATAGCGATGACAAACGAACGTGAAAACTGATGCCACAAAAAAATGAAATCTCGTGCTTTTCCTCTGTGGTTTTGAGAATTTGAGGATTAATTAAGTTGAAAATATTTCAACGCTCAACATCGCCGCCTGTCCATCACAATTCTGACAAATGTAAAACGAAATACATATTTCATTTGTTTCTTTTCAATCCCAATTTAATAAGTACTGTTAATAACTCTTATATTGTGTTTTATTTAATGAAATTAACGTTCTAAATATTGAAATATTAGAAATGTTGAGGTATAGAATACATAGGTATAAACGTGCGAATTAATAAAGTAAGTAAAAATTGTTTTTTATGACTATCGGATATTTTATCTACTTTTTTTTTATTGTGACACAACATCTGTCCTCGACCCGCCTGATGATAAGCAAGAGGAGGTCCAAGAGTGACGACGACTGGGACAACCGAGTCAGTACCCGGCTGTCCCAGCCGCCGCCACTATGCCGGCCTAAGAGAATGACTTAATGAATAATACTATATAATTTTTAACAATCAGTGCCCTAACCATAGATAATTCTTCTAGCGAGAGAATTCTGTCAAAATACTAAAAAGTGTCGCTTATTTGTTTCTGTCTAAACACGTGGGAATTGAAGCCTAACAATCTAATTGATTCACCAAATATTTTATATTTTACTAGTTGACCCGGCGAACTTTGTTCCGCCTTAGACGCCATAAATGAGCAGATTTTTGATTTTATTAAGTTAATTGTTTTATTATATAAAGTTGTCAGGTTGATCTAGCATATATATGTTTGTACGTCTAGCTGCTGGCATTTTTATAAATGAAAATTCATCTGTAAATTAAAATAAAACTATTGTATAACCAAGTAGGTATATACCACTTGTTATGTTAGTCTATCCAAACTTACCAACATTCCATATTAAATTGAACTTTTAATATTAGGCCTGATGGCTCTAAAGTAACCGTCATGTGAACTAAGAAAATCAGGTTTCTTAGATCCTTTAAATTAATTATTTTAAATGTATTGTTTCTCAATAAAATAAGATTGACAGAAGAATCCGTTTTAAACGTCATTTTTTTTCATCCTCTTTGGCTATATTTGCAGCACGCATTCAGTCAATTCTATGTCAAATGTCTTAAGGTTACATTTAAAAAGTTTAATAATTTTATATGGTGGTTAAGTAATTTTAAATTTTCTAAATTTCCGCGCAATTTCCTTAATTTTTTCTTTCATAAGAACCTTCTCCTGATAATAACGAACAGAACAAAAAAGAATTAGCGAAATCGGTCCAGCCGATCAGGCGTGATGCCGTGACCAAGGGAAATAGGAATTCATTTTTATATATATAGATTTTATTAGCTCTATCTCAACTTAATATGTTTTAAAAGTATGTAGATCATTAAACGCTTTAGCATTCTATTGTAGGTAGGGTTTTATAAAAAAACCTCTGATGGAAAAATATTCAAAGAATTTCTTCGCTAAACAATGCTCAAATTCCATGCTCGGAAACAAGTGACCCGCATAATTTGTGACAATTTTTCCCCACAGCAAGAGTTATCTACATATTCAAAGCTTATATGGTAAATATTTACCACAATGTAATTCCATCCTGTAGGTTTACCATAAACATTTTTAATATTGGTTACGTTATTGTTTTTTTTTTCTGTGGTGTTTAAGTTTAAAAGTCGTTAAAAGGTTAAATTTATGACGAAAATTTGTTTTATTCTTGTGGAATTTACATTTAAACTCAAGTTGCCTGATAGTATGTACGCAAGGGGAAATCCATCAGCGAAAGGATTCATTAAACAAGTCAGACCCAGGAGCGTGTTTTCCAACCAAACCGGAGACATCCCCAAGAAAGCTGGGTTGCCTAGTGCCCATAACCGTAGAGCTTGTATGAAGAGAATTGTGAATTTGAGGGAAGCGATGGAGATGTGTCAGGATCGTGGCAAATAGCGTTCCATTGTGTCTGTTTATGCCTGTGAAAAAAGGCGTAACAATTTATAAACTTAATAATATACTTAAATATAAAAAGCTAAATTATTACAGACAAACTAAGGAGTCTGTTACTGATCACAAGCCGACACTCACTGAAATACTCGTAAAGCAAGGATAAGTCGCCTGACATTTTTCTTGTCCACGGTACATATGATCAAAATTTAAAAAATATTTCAAATATACCCAGTTTTATTTTGTTATTTATTTTATTATTTCCCAACATATATCTTCATAATCCAAACGAAATATACTATTACCAAAGTAATTTGAAAGCCTAGAAAACCTTCGTGTAGAGTAAAAGTAAATTTATGCTAATATGGTGATTCTAGAAATAAAATATATCTTTCCGCTAATATTTTCGGAGTGTTTCAGTCAAACTGTGTAATATCTTCATGTAAAGTTATTTTTATGCATGTCTAGATTAATCCATTAATTCTTAGAATCTAATTAAAATGTGACTTTTAATAAAGTAATATATAAATTGAAATCTTCAAATAAGCTGGGTTGCCTAGTTCTTATAACCGCTAGTTCTTATAACCGTAGAGCTTGTATGAAGAGAGTTGTGGATTTGAGGGATTAATAGATTGATTGATTAACCTCGCCTTTATGATGTTTTCACTTCTGTCGTGTGGTATCAAGCCCATTTTTATTGTGGCATAACATATGACTACACATCACCTGATGTTAGTGTGATTCAAGATGTATACTGACACAAATAAATGCCTGCAAGCAAAATTCTCATGCACTATACTGACCTAACTCTATTTCAGTTAATGTGAATCTGATCTTATGATTCCAAGAGTATGAACAGTTTTAAAAGTTTAAACTTATAATGAATCAAACAAATTTTATGCGGCTTACTATCGAATTTATTTTTAGTTATTGATTTTCCATTTTGTTTTATTATTCCGACATTTTGAGAGTTTGCAGCCATCGTGGAGATAAACGCGAAGTAAAACCCCGCATAAAATTCATTAATTAATGTTCGCACAAAATCTAAGAAAATACAGTATAAACTTATGATAGATTTCTAAATATGCCTGTGTTTACCTCATATGAGTACATATCCTATATTTAATTTGCCATCCACATTACTTTTCAAATATCCTTCAGATGTTTTTGGCACCCTATTAAAGTATAGGAGTTCTAGTATTCAAAATGCAGTGTAAAATTGAGATTTTCCTTGTGATACATGAATGTATCTAGTTTATATAATAGAAACATGTTATTGGACACAACATAATATACTAACACTCTGGAATAAACTTAAAGATTGGTTTCATTTCCTTACGAAAGTATCGATGAACTTAGTTTAATATTGTGTTTGATGAAATATTTCAAACCGGGTCTTTATTGCTAGTATGGACAGTTTTGGTCATTCCTGTTCATCACGTACTTCTGCAGAAAACGTTTACGTATTCCAAGTAAGGAGGCGTGAATAAAGTACCAAAGATAGTTTCAGACAAGTATTTTCTCTACGTATACACTAGATAAGTAAGTAAGCAAGTATTTTTTAGTGAATAAATACGTGAATTATACTATTTGTAAACTATTTTTACTTTTGTATTTTTTTTTGTAAATAATAAATAATATTTATTTTAAATCATAGATAAGGTTAGTTACAAACAAATTAGGAATTAAAACAATAGACCGGTATAGTGAATGTGACTGCTACTTACTATTATTTAACTGTAGTAGCAATTACCTCCAATAACATGATGTTAAGCTGGACGGCACTCCAGCCTAACATCAGGCAGGGTTCTGTTAAATATAAAAAAATTAAATAAAAAATAGGTATAAAATAAACTTTTTTTGTTTTGTTTTAGATTTTTACACTATGCTACTAAACGTCCTTGTATCATAGAAACAGGACGATCAAAGTACATCAAAGATACATTGGTACCGGCAAGTGGTTTCGAACCGAAGACCCTCGGTTTGCGTGACAATCACACTACCACTACCCCAGTGTCAGATTTCACATCATATTCGAGTTTTCGATACATGTATGTCTGCGTCCAACCTTTTAGCCGATTTAATTGAAGACTTCATTTTGTAATAAAACTGCTCTGATACCTAAAAAATTAAACCTAAGTGTAAATTCCTAGTAAGTAAATTTGACATTTTGTGTCAATGCGAATAAAGGTATTGTTTGATCAAACGTGAAATATTGATATTTGTTTATAAGAACATCGTACCACACAACTATATTTACAGGGTATGTGAGCCTTTATTTAAATTTCATCCTTTCTTTCTTTGTTCTGGGATTCAATCTAAACCGTAAGGACTGATCCTCTTTTCGTTTTATTGAGAATATTGAGATCAGGCGGCATAAAAACATACCTGTCATAAGCAGATTTGTATTGAAATTTTCGGTTGGAAATTGATTATTAAAATCTATTGTTCGTTGGGCACGATTTTTCATCATACTTTTTTATGTCAATCAAACAGAAAATTGAGTAGTTGGAGCGCTTTTTAATTGTTATTGTACGTACTGGTGTATTATAATATATTTTGATAGTTGTCCATGTACCTATAAATATGTTTATTACCTATATCGTATATTTTATTGTGGCTTGACACATGACAGAGTACACCACCTGATGTTATGCTCCAATGCAGTCCTTAAATGGAGGTCCCACTGGAGTATCACTGGTTTTGTGTTCGCAGACTAATACAGGGCAGTGGTGCCCAGACTGGCGATTCAAGTGTACACACCATGAAGTGATTTAATCGCGTTTCGGGATCAGCTTGTAAGTTGCCGCAACTAGGCCGGCATAATGAATGCTACTACCAGTTGCAGTAATATAACAACAGTTGCACACTCAAAAATGGGCACACAAACCTGGATCTCCCGGTTCAAAACAACTAGACGGTACCAATGTATCTTTGATATATGTACTTTGCTTGGCCAGTTTCTATTCAACAAGCACGTTAAGTAGCTTAGTAAAGAATGTAACAAAAGTAAGTTGAAAATATTTTCATAACAATTTAAAGCAAAACCATAGCCCGACGAATAATTTCATACATAAACGACGATTCATACATCATTCATACGACTTTGTATACATCACCAAACTAATATAATATTCACATAACATAAAGGAAACAAATACAAAGTCATATTTCTCTTTCTTTATTTTAATATAACGCGTCTTATATTTGTGTGAGCGAGATACAAAAGTAGAAGTCCGTGAGAAGAAAACTAACTTAGTGTTTCCTTGTCAGCGAAATCCGACAGCAGACAGCTTCCAGCAATCTCAGTCACTTCTTTGTCGAGTTTCCAAGTCTAAATAACGTGTTTTACGCTGTGGAAATAAAAATTACAATGTGTCTTGATTTTTCACCTGTCTTGTCTGGAAAACTGCAAAGTTGGGAATTTATTGCAATGTACGGATTTCGTTAGTTTTGAGTTATCTAGTACTGGGGAATAGATGCTCGAGTTTCACACTAGTTTATGTTTATTTTATTTAGGTACAAATAAATAAATAAAATCTTTCCAGCGGCATCAGCAACCGGCATTACCCACTTAATTAAAGTTTAAAACTGCTAGGAACGCATTCTCGGCGTGAAACTAAATTATAGAAAGTTACGCATAAATTAGGGCAATTAATTATAATAATTTAATTTTGTGTCAAAACCGCCAGAAAATGGCAGCCATTTCAAATTTTATACACAGATAAGAGTTACAACAAAACAGTTTAAGTTTTTCTGTGATATTAATTACGTAGTTAGTATGTAAATTATCCGTATATTTTATGTTGGAACAGCAATGTGGAAAACTACTGCATTAGGTCATGAAATATTAAAAAATGATTACATACTACTTTACAATATACGACGGTTCATTTATCATTTTGACAGTACAGCCATTTTTATAAGAAAACACGCACGTAATAAAACGCTAAAAATAACAGGTGGTAGGCAGATACTTTGTGGTCATTTGTCCAGTCTGTTAATCGTACACGAGTACAGAGTGTAAAGTGAGTAAACGTTTCTTGATCAACTTAAAAGTTGTCAATTCCAACAAGCCACAAGTTATTTACCTTTAGTGGTAGTCGCTTTCATGCATGAGCCGCACTCCAGCCTAATATCAAGTGGGGTGCTGTCATATGTAAGTTTAAAGACATTTATTACTCACAAGAACATATATTTGCGTGAAAATACATGATATTATCAGTAGCAAATGTTTCACTGTAATCAAAGTAGATATAATTAAACTCTATTACGTTTTACAGAATTTACTTTAGTTTTTTTTGTAGTTTATTACGAGTATAAAGACGCACTCCCAAGAATAGTATACTAGATTTTCCATACTAAGTTTTTAGATAAGTTGAAATTAATGTTTTATATTTTATGAAATCACATGTTTTGTCAAACGTCATTTCTGATTGTATTTGTTTCATTATTTTATAAATAAGAATATAAGTAATAAAATTATATTATTGTTTAACATTTATTTGTTTTCTATTTTTATACACTACTCGTAATTCTGAAGGGACCATATAATTTATTGTATTGGAATAGCATATAATTATCTATACAGTCATAAATACTATTAGTGATTATCAATATTTTTCATAATTTTAGCTGTAATGTCTTTGTTGTCTTTGTTGTTTCCTATTAGATGAAAGACTAATTTGCTGTTTTGACTAATTTAAAGTTGCTGAAGAAGTCACGTAATAACCGAGCCATTCATAAATATATTTTTATAGACTTTCAATATTAATGGTCGAGCCACAATAGAAAATAATAATAAACTTTAAAAGTAATTTAGCGTGTCCATAAAAAGAGCGGTTGAAACTTTCTCAAAAGTTAACAAATAAGACTTCTAAAAGTTAAAGAAGTTTGCGACATTTAAGTTTTGAATCTCTGCTACTACTATTACGAGTCACTAAGAACTGTTGACGTCAAATTCTACACCTTATAGTCAATAGTTTACATTATAGTGCAAACTTATTATATATATTATTAGTATTTACTTAGACAATGTACGTTATTAAATTATTTATATTGAAATAGAAATTAATTGAAAAATTTGCTCGTACCCTTTACATACAAGAAAGTCTTAAATGTAAAGGGTATTACATATAAGTAAGACTTTATCTCCTCCTTAGAACGCCAATCTTAACGACAAGACATTTACTATGTCCTTCTTCTTTATCGATTGTCGGTTCTTACTTATTCATCACCATCAGCCAGAAGACGTTTACTGCTGTTCATAGGCCTCTTACTTATAACTTCCTTGTAATACATAGACACTAGACAACAAAAGTGGTAATAATAAAAAGAGGCAGTCTGTCTGTTTTTAATTGTGACTCGACATCTGACCTTGACCTGCCTGCTAGTAAGATAGAGGTCTAAGATACTGATGAATGAAATAAACCGTTCAGTTCACGGCTGTCAAGGTGCATCTGTGATATAGTGTTAAGTATACTACGTATCGCTGCAAAAGAAGACGGGAATAAACCATAAAACAGATCAGACGTCTTTTACTTACCCCTCCCGACCTCATTTTAAATCAATTTTCATTGTGATTACATATTACTTTCTTTATTACCTTTATTCAAGATCTAATCATGTGTGAAGTTAACACGGTGTAGAGGTCCTAATGCTACTCTCGAAGTGATTACGACTTTCTCACAAAGTTAATAAAACGTTTCCAATGTTTCCAATAACGTTGCAATAAAACCTCATACAATTCAATAACATTCATTATTTTAACTGTGATACTTCGTTGTCGGTGGATTAATCCTCAACTAGTCTAATAAAAACTGGCCTACTTTTTCGTGTATTATTATAAAATTAGATTTATTTCTGTTATAATATTTATATTATATTATTTTATTATCCTTTTTTATCTGTAAATATATTTTTTCTGTGAATCGGACGCATCCTCAAGAATCTTCGGTTGTCTAGTGCCCATAACCGTAGAGCTTGTATGAAGTGGATTGTGGATGTGAGGGAATCGAAGGAGTTATGTCAGGATCGTAGCAAGTATCGCTTTATTGTCTCTGCCTAGGAGTGACAATTTTTCCTTTTTTTATATAAAAGTTCACCCAGTTTTCTGTGTGTTCAGCTGCGGATTAACCCCAGTGGGTTTGTTTA
This sequence comes from Tinea trinotella, assembly GCA_905220615.1. Lineage (NCBI taxonomy): Eukaryota > Metazoa > Arthropoda > Insecta > Lepidoptera > Tineidae > Tinea > Tinea trinotella. The sequence continues at coordinate 6,631,521 of HG992321.1, read as the reverse complement.
ATTATTGCGAAGGCAATGAACTCGTACATTGCAATTAATAACGCTTATATAAACGTAATTAAAAAAGTTGAACCAGTTATTAAGAAATTCTAACAATGAACGTCTAAAAATTTTATTGGATTTTCTTTCTTGTTAAATTAGAACTTATACGTATATGTTTGCAATTTAGTGATCAGTTGTTTTAATTATTATTATTTTCTTACTCGTATACTATATTTCTATTCTAAGGTTAGCATGCGACAAAAATACATTATATCACTAATACAGTGGTACTGACAAATGGTTTTAAGTCTCTTGGTTTCCGAGACCATAATTTCCCAACCAGTAGACCAATCTAAAATATTCAATTGGTTTGTGGATTAGTTCTACAGTAGGTTTAATTAGGTTTTGACATAATTTAGGATGTAAAAGATCGATTAGAGTTAAAAGTGACTAATATGTTATATTTTTTACTGTGACTCGAGTGCGGAGCCTAGTTGGAACCGGCAACTTACAAGCTGATCTCGAAATGCGACTAAGTTACTTCACGGAATGTAAACTTGAAGGTGGTTGTCAGTTGTACTACCCCGGATCGGCAGACTGGATACCACTGTCCACCACTCTTTGACAGACAGACCTGGAGCAAATGTCCACTTTTTTATTCCTAATAATTAAATATTACATACAAAAGCTATAAAACAAGTTGTTGTTCCAACCGGGAATCGAGAACCCGGGACTCTCCGCGTAAAGGTCTGTTGTGCAAACCAATACGCCACATCTGTCATCAAAATTAAAATAGTTTAACGCGTTGTTAAGCATATTTTATTTTAGATACCTCCGTTCGGCATTACGACCAACGGCTCTTGCTAAATAAAACGTTAAGACATTTCTTATTATGAATTTAAAACAATATTATTAGGTGTAAAACAATATTCCTTTACACCCAAAATATTTGTCTGAAGAGAATTGTGGATGTGAAGGAAGTACGGGAGTTGTGTCAGGATCGTGGCAAGTGAATTCGTGTTGATTGAATCGTGTGATATAACTCTACCCACAACAAACAATTAGTTTAGGTATATAGCTAGGATAATTAAATATATATTTGTACAATAATTTGGGCTAAATATAACAGTCGCAATGAGAGTGGATTGGTATAAAAAAGTGTCTGAATTCACACATGAGGTTTCAACATAAAGGCCTACGCCATTATTCCGCGTGATGGAGCAAATTGTTGAAAGCCGAGGATTTCACGAGGAGGTAGTTTAGAAAGTGCGGCCCACGATGAGTGGGGTAGGCTTTTTGTCATACTGCCTACTTCTAAGTGGACATTATCGCTAACGTGCTCTACTTTTATTTGGTGAAATGATTTTTACACGATTACACCTATGATTAACAATTTATGATGTATTGTGAAATTTATAAAGTAGTATTTTACTCATTAATACTACTCGACATATGACAGCACCCCGCTTGATGTTAAGCCGAAGTGTGGTCCATGAATGAATGCCACTGCTACTACAATTCAATAACTGTGAGTAGCAATCACATCCACTATGCCGGCATAGATGGAACCGGCAACTTACAAGCTGATTCCGAAACGTGACCAAATCACTTCACTTCTGTATACCTGTAAGTGGTGGTACTACCCCGCATCGGCAGACTGGGTACCACTGCCTACCACTTTTTGATAACCAGACCCGAAGCAAAAATTCATTTTTTTATTTTTATTAACAAATATTTGCAATATTTAATATTATTAAATATTACAAATAAAAGCTATGAAACAAATAATTGCTCCGACCGGGGATCGAACCCGGGACTTTAGGCGCAACAAACCAATCGCTAAACCGTTCGTCCACGCCTGTCGTTTAAAGGTCAAGAAATGTATTTAAAAAATTGTTTTAAAAGATCATTGAATTAAATAATCTAATAAAAACAATAAAAACTACTCGACATCTGATCTCGACTTGACTGGTGGAAAACAATAGAAGGTTTAAGTTATCGTCACAAAGACGGCCAAAGATCTTTTTGTTTTTTAAATAATTTGATTATTTGTTTTTTCAATTAAATTGTTACGACCTTATTCCCACAAAGATAGGTTAGATGTTATGTTAGGATTCTTACTTTCTTATCACATCCACAAATTATTTCATATAGGCACTATGGATACGGGTACTCGGAACTCTGCTCGTTTGACAATAGCCCGAGCTTAAATAATGTATACGAGCGTAATTAAAATACAAGAAAAGGTACCTAATTTTCAAAATTATTACGCACCGGGACCACCAAACGTACTTACTAATAGATTCGTATTTCTCACGCGAAATCAACCTATGGTATTTTTATTATATTATATAACTGTACTTAGATAAATATTAAAAAACGATCGTGGTCTTGTGGTAATAAAAACCACTTGCCGTGTACTTTGTCAAGGCCGTATACCGAACAAGCACATTTAGTAGCTTAGTATAGAAATATTTAAAAAACTATATGGCATCAACAATGATGAGACGATTCGTCCCGACAATTCCTAATAAATACAATTCAAATCGATTTTTATTACTGACTAAAGTATTTTTTTATTGTGGCTCGACATATGATAGCATTTCTCTTGATCATAAGCTGGAGTGTGATCTATGGGTACAGTAAAATAACTGCAAGTAGTAGTCGTCACTTTACTGTCTGTACAATGGTCCCCTTTGAAAGTGGTGGTACTACCCCGGATTGGAGTAAATAACAACCGACTGTCCTCATTCCGCTCCATAAAAGTCCGTTTAATTATAAAATATATTTCTTTAATAAAATTTCTACTTTAAAAGGAACAGACATAAGTAAAGTAAACTCAGAATAGAGCACCTATTTAACAACTTAGTCACGAACAAGATCAAGATTTAGGATATAAGAAACGATGGTACTGAGAGGAAAGAATTAATGTAATCTAAAACACATTAAAACCGGACGAGTTTCATTTCATCTTTACGACCGGCTCGTCTCAGAGATCTACTGGGGATTAGTCCTTGATTAGAACTGCGATATCACTTCGGAGAACTAAAATGTTTTATACCCATTCGTATTATGAATTATATGTATTTTTTATTATTATTGTAGCATGTGACTCGTCTGATGGTAAATAACTGCAATTATAGTCGCATACTATGTCGGTTTAGTTGAAACCGGCAACTTTCTTGCTGACGCCGAAACGCGACTGAGTCACTTCAGGGTCTGTGCACTTAAAAGTGGTGGTAGATAGGCAGACTGGCCATTTGATCACCATTAGTTTCATTTGGCGGCAGAATTTTCAAACTTATTATACAAACAATTAACAGGTCGGCTAAGATCATTGTCAGGAGTACAGTTGTATGATTTTACAGCACATTCAAAATTAGCATTTTCCGATTAGCATTTTCCGATTAGCATTCTTAGGATTGTTATTTTTCTTTATTGTGATTTGACATTAAACCTCTACTTGTTTTATAGTAAGCATTGGGAAGTCCTAGAGAGCTTACGACTTAAAAAAATTTCAATTGATCCCTAGAAATATGAGGAAGGATCTGTAATCTCCCGAGATTATGGAGATTAATACCATTCATCATTCTATAATCACGTATTCTATTCATAGGAGTTCGTTTCATTTCGTTATTTTATACCTTTTGTTGACGTATATAATTTGTACTTTTTATTGCATTTTTAATTAGTTTAGATAAGTACAACATTATTAAACATTATTATTACTATAGGACTACTACAAACACCATATTAAATTTAAAAAAAAGTAGGTACATATTCTGATAATGCATTTAAAAAGTCATTTTTTTTTAATACGAGTAGATATTATAATCATTTAATTTAAAATATGGTATATAATATATCACACCGACTATGTGATATATTATATACCATATTTATATATCACATAGTAGATGTGATATTATATAATCGATTAATAAAAAATTATCAAAAGTTATGAAACGAAAGCAATATAATTTAAAACCACGCACAATAATTTAAAATTAATCTTTAAAACAATGATATATTAAAAAGAGGAAGTGTGCGTATTTTTTCTGAACATGAAAAGAATCACAATACTATAGAGAGAACTTTGCTTTTAGAATAAAAAAGCTCTGTGGGAACAACAAAGTTCGTAGCAGCTTGATTAATATATCATCCACGAGTCCCATTGGAACAACTCTGGACTCCGAAACAAACGCATTCAGCTTTTTGTTTTCATAAATTACCATCATATGCCAAATAAAATATATATCTACCAAATAACTAGCTGCTCTTGTTTTCAAGTAATAAATTAAATATATTACAATTTAATTTGTATACTATTAATAATGTTTGAATGTTGGTTTTATGGTTTCTTTTTATTTTTATTTTATTGACATTTCTATGTTAGGCTTGCTTGTATTAAAGAAACAGGACGACGATATAAATCCAATATTTTACATATAGCAAAGTTATATTAATTGGTACCGGCAAGTAGTTCTGAAGCCATGCTCTCGGTTCGCGTCCCAATTGCACTACTATACCGCCTTAAATATATTGTATTTTATTACTGTATAAATTAGTAATGAAAAAGGTAATTAAAATTCGTTCGTTCAGCTGCTCCCGGGGTTTGTCTTCAAACCTGTTAATATAAAACAATTGCTGGTTAAATTTTATTTTTTAGAATATAAGAAAACGGAAAATGCACTGTAAAAAGATAGGACGAAAGAAATTTTACGTGAGTTTGTAGGTGCAGTGCAGCTTAGTGGACAAACAACGGGTCCAATCTTTATTACCAATTTATGTTTTAATTTTATTTAACGACGATTTCCCTGGAACGTTCTTTTATAAAACAGGAAACAGGGTGTACGGTAAGTGCCTCCGCTGTAAAAAAATCCTATTTGATTACATCATCGTTATGATGTATCATACCGATGGTCGTACGAGTTCATTGGTAAGATACAAGTTTCTCTTTAAAACACACAGTTTTGAACTACTTTATCCTATCTGGAATATTAACATGTCTTCATTATACTGCCTGCTAGCATAGTTTAGATTTTAAATGAATTGCTGTAGATGTAGTATGGAAGATGCAGTGCGGTGACTTAAGGCCGCTCAACAATATTTATGCGCTTAGATAAAGTTGCATTGTTTTAAACGAAAATGTTCGCCACTTACAATGTATGTGTTTTATATCTAAATTCAAATTCAGGAGAAGGATTTGGCTTTACGTGGATTTAGGGAAATACTTTATTTTAGGAATAGCATAGTTCGTAATAGCTGTAGTTTGAAAGAAGATTTCAAACTAGGTTTGACAAAGGAATGGTTTGATGGTTTGGGCACTTGGAAAAAATGAGTAAAGGCGAATTGATGAAAGGCAATCTGATGTGGACGAATGCGTTAAACAAGGCAGGCCCAGGAGACATCGTTTTCCGGCCAAATTGGACATATCCTCAAGAAAGCTGGGTTGCCTAGTGTCAAGCTTGTATACAGAGCATTGTGGATGTGAGAGAAGCGAATTGTGCCAGGATCGTGCAAATGGCGCGTCTCTGCTTATCCCTGTAGAAAGGGCGTCACAAAAGCTTTCTTCGCTCAGATCTAAAATTAAAAGCTAGGGTCCGCAGTGCCCGTAAACATGGATAAAGTAAGTTGTGGATGAGGAAAGCGAATTTCTCGAATTTCGAGAGTGCTAATTTCTCTACAGAAATTAGGGAGCTTTAACTTGCTTATTCTAATTTTTTTTAAATATTAAATGCGTTAAAATCTTTTCTTTTTAAATTTAAATAACATTTACTTAAATTATAAAATTAAGACGTGCGTGTTAAAAAATACCGTTTGAAGTTGTTATTAAATAGATATCACATGCCTTTTATTGTTTGGTTTCGAAAATTAATAATCGGAAAACAATATAGCTCAGATATTGGCATGAGAATACATAAGTCAAATCAATGAAACATCCGTACGCTAAAAAACTCAATCGCAAAAATAGCTGCGGTTTTCAACGTCGCACCAGTAAACAAAAAGTCATTGTATCTGTGATTCGATATTTTCAGACAATACAGTTTACAATTCGCCATGTGCACGTAACGGGCACATTCACCGCGACACACGACGCAATATCACTCTAATATGCGTTTTATTGCGCTGTCTTTTTGTTTTTGATGTTTATTATTTTTGTAATATCAGTACGACTACAGATCACTTAATAATAAACTGGATTGTGATCCAAGTCACTGAGTAATGTCTGCAAATAGGGCCTCTAATCTCTTAATACATTATGGCTACGAAAAAGAAGTAAAACTTCGTCGCACTTGTATTTGACATCTGCGTAACCAATCAGCAAATAACAAATCAATAGTTAAACTACGTTGAATGGTTACCTACGATCAGTGCGAGGTAGTTGTCATTCGGCTGTCATGTATTAAGAGAATCGGAGCCCAGCTGCGTTATCACTGTGGCGGCCTAATTTAATTTCGATGTTACGCATGCCTCGCTGATTAGCACACCAGTCTGTTACGCGTAAAGTGACGAGTTTAATTCCCGGTCAGAGCAAAGATTTATTTCATCGTATATTTGTAATATGAAATGAAATAAAAAAATAATTGCCCAACTGCCATACCAGGGTATTTCGGTTCGGCTGCCGTTTCGTGACTAGGTATAGTAGATGAGATTGCTAATTACATTTATGTACCGCACTCCAACTTTATTAATGAACCGCACTTTAGCAGATCCACTAGGTAACCCCAGATAACACCCGGTAAAACACAAACAGACTGCTTATAATTCTTAGACAAAGACAAACACCCAGATATCTGATCATTTTTATACAGGTATATTTTGATCTCTTTTAACGTTGTCGCTACAACTTTATTTAAAATTTCTTTCTAAGTTTCCGCTGCGAAAAGGAAAAGTTGATGAATCATCTTTTCGCTCTTGACTTTCGTTCACCCTTTCAAACTTTCGCGTCTTTCCTCGAACAAATTATTATTAACTGTTATTTGGTTTTGACAGATTTCAAATTTGTATTCGAAAATAAAACCATTGGATCTTTTAGCACTATTGGATGAAAAGCTCAGACACAACATTGGTATTACGGCCGTTTAAAAAAAGTTTAAAAAAAAACATTATATGGGTAAGTACAGGTGGATGTTTTCTAACTCGTGCTCTCAGTTTGTGTAACCATTGCACTGCCACTACACCACGGTCGCCTTCAAAATTTTCTAATTTAATTCTGTAGAGAGAGACTGCATGCTTAATGAAATTAAAAACACATGTCCCAATGTTTTTAACTATATGTATCAATGTTACCATACTCCTTCCGCTTTATTTTTCAACGACAAAATTATAGAATCAAAAGTTGGATGTCAACAAGGAGATCCGATGGGTCCTGCAGCATTTTCACTTTCAATTCATCCCATAATCAGCAAGCTGTCTTCTGAGTTGAACGTCTGGTATTTGGACGATGGTACCATCGGCGGTGACCCTAGCACTGTTCTTTCTGACTTTCAATCAATTATCTCTGATTCACAAGCCATTGGCTTAGAAGTCAATCCATCCAAATGCGAGTTATTTTTTCTCTCCGAACCTAGAGACAACGTTATTAAATCTTTTCAATCCGTTGCCCCCGGGATTTGTGTCTTAAATAGCAATAACATGACCTTACTCGGAACGTATCTCACCGACTCCGGAATTCCTACAGCACTAAACGAAAAATTTGATAAGCTCAAATTAGCCACACGTAGATTGGAAGACATTGACTCACATATTGCCTTTTACTGTTAAAGAATTGCCTCGCTGCCCCTAAGTTCATTTACAGTTTACGCACCACACCATGTTGGGATTCAGAGATACTATCAGATATAGACAATCATTTAAAAATAACGCTTGAAACAATCTTAAATATAAGCCTCACTTGCGTTCAATTTACCCAAGCATCTCTTCCAGTTAAATTCGCCAGCTTAGGAATTAGAAAAATTTCCGACCTTTCTGTCCCTGCTTATCTCTGCTCCATTAGTTCTACAAAATCTCTCTGTACCACAATTTTATCAAAGACATCCTGTAACATTGATAAATTCTACCGAGAAGAAGAGGCTCTTGCCTTGTGGAAATCTCTATCATCAGAAGACCTACCACCTGTATCACCTTCTTTAAAAACATCACAAAAGGATTGGGACCGTCCCATTACAATAAAAATATATAATTCATTACCTAGGTTGTCAATAACGGAAGAGGCTCGTCTACGAGCATCTTGTGTGAGTGAGGCTGGTGCCTGGCTACGTGCTATACCTTCTCCCTATACAGGCACGCTGCTAGACGCCAGCACACTCCGCATTGCTGCAGCCTTAAGACTGGGCTGCAAGGTCTCCGGTCAACATATTTGTTTTTGCGGTGACAATGCAGACGAACTAGGTCGCCATGCCTTATGCTGCCAAAAAAGTGCCGGCAGAATCTCAAGACATCATGCTATTAATGACATCCTGTCAAGGGCGCTTACAACTGCTAACATCCCCTGCATCCTAGAACCATCGGGGATAGTTAGAAATGATGGTAGGCGTCCGGACGGGATGTCATTAATTCCATATACTAGAGGCCGCGCACTGGTTTGGGATGCCACATGTGTTGACACACTCTGCCAGTCACATGTGACATCCAGCCATAAGAAACCTGGGGCCGCTGCAGAATCAGCCGCACGCCTTAAGCGCAACAAGTACGCGGAGATCATCATCAATCACCATTTTATTCCATTTGCCGTTGAAACGATGGGCCCGTGGTCCGAGGAGGCTCTTGTGTTCTCCCGCGAGCTTGGCGAGAAACTCTACTTGGCGACGGGCGACCCTTTGAGTAGAGAATATCTCGTTCAAAGGGTCAGCCTCGCTGTTCAACGGGGGAACGCAGCGAGTGTCCTCGGCACACTACGCCCATCGAATAGTCGTAATTTTATTTATTAATTTTTAGTTTTTAATTAGTTTTTAACTATTTTTGTGATTTGTTAATTCTGTCAAGTAAATATTTAACACATAAAAACATTTTTATTTACAAAATATGAGGTAATCTTATGGGTTAAATTCTTCTTAAGCCTAAAGCAACGAGTTTTCCGGGACTTAAATAGCTTTACCAAGTAAAAGTCGTGCATAAATTTCCACAAAACCGAGAACGCCAAAAGAGAAAACTTAAATACTAGATAGATATGTTAATCCAAGTTAAGAACTTAGGTACTTTTTAAGTCTTAACACGTTTTCTGTCAAATAAACTTCAGCTGTGTGTAGCAATTTACAGCTGTTTTCATTATTATACTTAACTCCAATACCTACTATCAGTAACTGATTTATTTTATCTTTCTAAATTATTTATATATATATATATATTATTTAAAGCAATTTATAAATCTGGTGTAGATTGATGCGTTAAACAAGGCAGGCCCAGGAGGGTGCTTTCCGATCAAATCGGAGACATCCTCAAGAAAGCTAGGTTGCCTAGTGCCCATAACTATAGAGCTTGTATGAAGAGAATTGGGGACGTGAAGAAAGCTAGAGAGTTGTGTCAGGAACGTGGCAAATGGCGCTCCATTGTCTCTGCCTATCCCTGTGGGAAAAAGGCGTGACAGTTTGATTGATAATTTATTTTATTTTCACAGTAGGGTTAAAATTGCTTATATAAATGTTTATAAATACACTCTAATAATTATAATGATATTATTATTTGTTATCATTACTTAATAAATCTGTTTATGAGTAATTAATTTAAAAAATCTAACGAAATAAGAATTCTACTTCTACTTACCATCAGGCAAGTAGAAGTTAGATTTCATGTCTCAATATAAAATAACAAAAAATACATATTTTTGAGATGTGTAGTAGTTTGGTCGTATAGTTTCTATAATACATGCACTTTTAGTAGCTAAGTATAGAAATGTTAAATAAACACAGCCCAATAAAGTCTAATAAAGTAGTTATTTTAAACTTAGATCTTATATAATTATTATTTTTTATATATTATACAGATAGTTTAAAATATGCACTGAAATTAAAGTATATAAAGTACTTTAAAGTATGTAAAAAGTATGTAAACAGGTATAACTATTGTATTTACATTCCATATGCACAAACAATTAATATTTATTTACAAATAAATTTCATTATTCATATGACAAGTATATTAAATTTTAAATCTACGTTAATATTTGATTCATTTAATAGGAAATTATGTCACCACAACTTTACCTTAAAAGGGTTTAAAGGTAATACGGGTGAGGTTATGCTTTGAACTTCTCTAGCATGGAACACAATTACCCTAGCGGGTTCTCTAGTTCTCTAGCCTCTTCTTTTTTTCTCTGCATAACCCAAAGGTTGACTCGCTGAGAAAGATTCACGGCGTTAAGTCCGCCTATTGTACTCGTATATGTTGTATTAATTGTATTATCCGCCTATTATATTTTTTTATTGTGATTCGACATATGACAGCACCCCAACTGATATTTAGCTAGAGTGTGGTTCATTAATGGAGGTGGCTGCTACTACAGTTAAATAACTGTAAAAAAGGAGTATAATCCACTTTGCCAGCCTAATTAATTAATTTAGGAGTGTTACTATTTGCATTTTTATTATTATTTTTTTCTTTCTTGGCTATTTTTGTAAGTAGTTTTAAGATATTTATTTTGTGTCAAAAATCGGAATCTGCCTTCTGGAACTCAGATTATCTTTTCCAGAAGGCAGTGATCATTAAGTGCAATGATGTTCTTAACTATTATTATTATTACTAACGATTGCATCACAACATTTTTGAGTGATTGGTGGACGTCTAAAAATATTCCACATTTAATTTTATTGTACGATCTTCATTGTCCAATCAGAGTTTAATCTATAGTTTAAACTATGTAAAGACCTATGTTAAACAGTGTAAAAATTGCCACCAATAACCCAAAAACGATAAATTGGTAGATGATTCGAATTATTTTCCTCAATGTTAATATAGGTTACTAAGTATAAACATCAATAATCGTGTCATATTAAATGTTTATGTTATGTACCTTTTGTAAATATTCAATTAAATATAAATATAAATTGGAAACAGAAACTTACAAACTGATCCCGAAACGCGACTACGTAACTTCACGGTCTGTATACTTGTAAGTGGTGGTACTGCCCCGGATCGGCAGACTCGGCACCACTTTGATAACCACATCCAAAATGTACAAAATTGGAATAAATACTTTATTTACAAATAATATAAATAGATATGTCTATGCACTATAAATATACAAGTTCCCACCACCCATTTGGAAGATACAAGTACAGTGTAACAAATAGCGTAGTAACCCCTCCAGGCAGGACACTAAATTATGTTTAATTTATGTGCAATCATATATGACATGCAAACTCGTAAACCACTGAACTGGAGTGCTGTTCACAAATCATGGGAAAGCGATTTTGCTACATAAACAAATATTATTTTATGTAAATTAATTACATTTAAATATTACGCGCTGTTTTAAATAAATGTTAAAATTTCTGTGTTGGTGATGTTTATATATCTTTGAGTGGGTTTTTTCATTATTTATACGGCGTTCTAAGGGGGAGGCCTATGTCAGCAGTGGACGCCTCCTAGCTGATGATGAATATGATGATGATGATGATGATATATTTTTTAATTGTAAGACATAAAATAGCGCAAAGTTCAATTATTTAATTAAATGCGAATAAAATCATAGGAGAATATGGGTCCCACCCAAGTTTAATCTTATCTTCGTCATTTATAGTATCTACAAAACACATTTTTTCGTTTATAAACAACCATAAAAACTATTTAATATTTAGTAATAAAAAAATCAACTTTTTTAATGACATAGTAAATATAAAAGTTGGTGCTTCACTGAAACATTGTTAAATGTTTTACACCGTAATGTTTTTTCACGCAAAAACACTATAAACTATAGCTGAATTTTTGGATAACGCGTAAATGGAAAATAACGAGCATTAAGGGACGGAGGGAAAATAAAATTAATGCTTATAAAAATTAATATCTTACTCAGCAAAAATAACTTGATCCACAAAGTTTTATATAGAGCAGTAATTTGGGAAGAGCATATTGCAGAGACGTGTGAAATGCAGGGTCCGTTCCCCTTAAGCTTTTTTTTTTATTTTTTATTGTGACTCGACATATGACAGCACCCCGCTTGATGTTAAGCCAAAGTGTGGTCCATGAATGAATGTCACTGCTACTACAATTCAATAACTGTGAGTAGCAATCACATCCACTATGCCGGCCTAGATGGAACCGGCAACTTACAAGCTGATCCCGAAACGTGACCAAATCACTTCACGGTCTGTATACTTGTAAGTGGTGGTACTACCCCGGATCGGCAGACTGGGTACCACTGCCTACCACTCTTTGATAACCAGACCCGAAGCAAATATCCATCTCTTTTTTTTTTTATTAACAAATATTTGTAATATTTAATACTATTAAATATTACAAATAAAAGCTATGAAACAAATATTTGCTTCGACCGGGGATCGAACCCGGGACTTTACGCGCAACAAACCAGTCGCTAAACCGTTCGTCCACGCCTGTCGTTCGACCCTTCTGCTATTGGTAGATCTGTGGTATTATTATTATTTTACATTTCTACGCCAAACGCGTCTTTTCTTTGTAGAACAATCGACAAGTGGAATGCTTTGCCAGCCCATGTGTTCTCTTCATCCTATAACCTTGGATCCTTCAAACGATGCGTTGAACTTTTGGCCGGTATAGTGACGGTGACTGGGGCAGCCGTGAACTAACTCGTTTTTTTCAGTCGTCGTCACTTTTGGACCTCCTCTTGCTTATCATCAGACGAAACGTGGTCAAAGGTCGTGTCACAATAAAAAAAAATTACTTGTTTTATAGAATCAAGACGGCCGAAGCACATATTATCAAAGATACATTGGTACCGGCAGGTAGCTTTCGATTTGTGTGACATTTGCACTACCACTACACCACGTTCGCCCCACGTGGGTTTATTTATGTGTATCTACAATCTTTAATATAATATTACTCTTGTTGAGATATTATTATTTTTTTATTCTTAATTCTAGCATATTTTTAATTCAGTGTTTAAGTGGCAAGTGGCGCTCCATTGTCTCTGCCTATCCCTGTGGGAAAAAGACGTGACAATTTGTTAGAGTGATTGATTGTTTCAATTCAGTGTTTTTTACGATATATCCTAAATGTCAACTTTAACTTAGATAAAATATATCGCTTTTTTTTTCATTTAATAACTTACAATAGTTTTCCTTGGTTCTCTGAGTAGAACTAATAATAAAGAGGCAAACGAAAACATAGAAAACTGGTAATGATCAGCTTAAAATAGAATATTTAGCCATATTAAAAACTATCTAAGATCATATAAAAAAATATATGAGCACTTCCTACTTTATTGGTCCTCAAATTTATAGTTTAAGGATAAAAATGAAGTATACTTTTACTACAAAGAATATGGTGTTAGTTTTACTATGTGTATTAGTATTATTAAAATAGAAAATACTCTGTTTCAGAATACAGAATATATCAAATAATGGTAGGTATAACCGATTTCGTCTGTGGACTTCTTCAACGCGTTGTCCATCGCCTCCAGACCCTTCTGTGGCAGCAAAATAAATTAAGGTATTAAAAAAAGGATAATCATTATGGAACAATTTAAGATACCTGTAACTTAACTGAAAACTACGTCAGTTCATTCTTTCCTATAACCTTGGATCTTTAAAGTAAAGCTTGAAAAACAGTTACGACAACTGAAGCAACTTAAACTGATCTGAAATTTTCAGTCTACTGAGTTATTGGATTTATCATCAGACATCAATTCGCATATCGTTCAAATAAAACAAATTAAATAGAACATAAATAACTGATTCAGATAATGAAGTAATTACAATAAATAACTCTAGATACCCACACTTTATTGAGTGGGAGTATTGAATTCTATTTAAAATTAAAATAGAAACATGTGGATAGAAACATATGTATTAAAAACTATTTTATAAATATAAATAGATATGTTTATTTAGATTAGATTAGATTTATTTATTATAGGTTTATTATAGATTATTATATTTATTTTAGATTTATATATGTTTCTGTAGATATGTATAGTTTTTGAGATTTTTAAACTAATGGTTCGAAGCAGCAACTAATTCTTGGCTAACTGGTTGTTGTAAGGATATAGAGGGCATTACACCGAGAGGGTTTTGGGAATTAATAAAAAAAACTGTTTTTATTGTAGCTCAACATATTACAGCAATCCGCCTGATATTAAGTTTGTGTGCCGTCATGGAGGCGTCTGCAGCTGATCCTGGAAAGCAACAAATCCGACATTGCGGACTGTAAGTGGTAGTACTACCCCGGATCAGCAAACTGACCAAATGACCACCAACTGATTACCACTTTTACTGTTTAACATATATTTATTGTGACTCGACATATGACAGCCCTCTGCCTGATGTTAAGCGGGAGTGCGGTATATAAATGAAGATCACTGCTACTACAATTTAATAACTATAAGTAGCAGTCACATCCACTATGCCGGCCTAGTTGGAACCGGCAACTTAAAAGTTAATCTCAAAACGCGACTAAATCTCTTCACAGACTGTATACTACTAACTACTTATTACTTGTAAGTGGTGGTCGTACCCTGGATCGGCAGACCGGGTATCACTGTTTACCACTCTTTAATCCATCACAACTTTTAATATGTTAAATATAATTTCCTATAGATCACTATAGTTTCCTCCAGATACCAGTTTTACACTGATATCTAGCAGGAAAAGCTTCTGTACACAACTTACTTTAGCAAAATCGTGATAGAGGCCTAACAAAACACAGCGCCAGAAATACATTGCTTTAGTAGATTTATACGAATAGCAATTTGTTTATAGAGCCACATTCGCAATGCTCGACGCGGCTTCAATCTGTTCGATAGTGGCTTTTAAGGCTTATTTTTATGTTTATTGCCAATAAAATATTGTTATTGCCTACGGAAACCTTTTTCAGAATTTCATAAATAAATACATAAATAATAACGTATGAAAAACAATAACTTTAATTGGATTAATAATAAAAATAAAATGGAAAAGTTGTAAATGTGATTAAGGTTAAGAATTATGTCAGGATTGTGGCAAGCCCGTTGACGTTTCCTACTTTAAAGTATTCTTAGAACTTAAATCCCATCAAAACGCAACTGTAAAAAGAGGCAAAGTTTAATATAAACAATTTCCGGTGTTGCCGATAAGACATTTGAGCTCTTGACTGATTCCATTTTTTTTAGCTTGATATAGCACCCGGCCTGAATTTAAGCTGAAGTGCGGTCCATGAATGGAGGTCACTGCTACTACAGTAAAAATTTGCAAGTAGCAGTCACATCTACTATGCCGACCTAGTTGGAACCTGGCAATAATTTTCATTCCTTCCTAAAGAAATCGAGTTCTTTAATTATAAAAATGAAATAATCTTTTCTATTTTCTTTCAGAAACAAGCAGTTCTGTTATTAAATGAGTTACTTCAGACCACACCACACACAGCGCTAATATTGTGACTCGCAAAACCAGTTTTAGACTTAAATGTACGGTTGCCCATTTCTGTCGTGTAATATATTAATGATTTTTTTTATTATGACATGTGACATTCTTTTACATTTCTATAATAAAGTGCATGTACCAGGGCGACCAAAGTACATTGGTACCGGCAATTGCCACAATTGTCAATCTGAAACGTATACGTACGTATGATGATTGCCTAATGTTAAACTTCGCATTCAATGATAATAGACGACTGCTACTACAATTAAATAAATGCAAGTAGCATCCACTATGTATGCCTAGTTGAAAGCGGCTCAAGATGATTTTGAACCGCCCTTTAGTTTTGTTTATGACACCATTCACCACTTGGCCTCAACTTAAAGCGTACTTAAATCTTATTTTAAATATACACTACTTAATATACAATTTAAAATTACACCAATCTATTATATCGGTAAAGTATAAACGACAAGGGCTATTTGCGTCGTTCGCTCTAGTTTCTAAGTACCAGACACCTTGATAAATTGCTACGAGGCGGTTGTCGCCTGATGACAGATGAGCCAACTGCATTTTACTATCCTGCTAACAAAAGTGTCTTTCAATTTACGACGATCTAGAAAACGAGAGGGGCACCCTGGGAATTCGCAGACGCGACAACTTCTATTGTTCTAAACTAATTTACTGCTAAATTGTTTTACTTAATTGAAATTGTATTAGTTTAAACTATTTATTTTGAGCTATGACAAGAGCTAAGACAACGGTCATTTAATATTTTACAATATAAGTGTTAAATGTCTTCTACTGTCTACTAAAACACCTACTCGTACCTACTATCCTCAGTCCTCAGAAGTTGGATTGTGGCGTCCGTCACACAATGAGACGACTTTATAGTGACGTACTACTGTACTGGCATCGGCCAATACGAACAGCAAAACAATCCTTAAATAATGCATTACAAAGAATAATAAAATAAGAAATAGAAAAAGAATACTGCGACGATAATAGTAGATAACATTAAGATACTTAACATTAACATTTTTTAAATTATTAAATGTCTGTTTAATTTTGCTTATCATAGGATGATGATGTTTTGTTACTTTGATCAGGTTCCACAGCGTAGCAATTAAATAATTTAAAATAAAAATCATATTTAAATTGTTAAACAATAAGTAATTATGAAGAAAATTAATCATAAGTTATTACTTTGTAATTGAAGTTTTAATCACTTAGAAAATCGATATTACAAAAGCTCGTCGTATGAATTGGATACTGAATTTATTGTATTTCATTTAAGAGGTACTTAAAATTATAAGGGAACAAAGCCATTACTGTAGCAGTCATTTTACATTTTGTATTTCAATACAACTCAATACTAAAAGCGAAATTTGATGAAAGTTCTTACAAAAGCCTTGGAATTAACTTTTATGAATTCATTATAATGTGCCACGAAAATTTCATATACATAATGAATGTGCTCCGATATTAAATTCTTATTCATGAACGATTTTACTTGTACATAGGCTATGCATTAAATAAATATTAATCACGCTCTTATTCCAGTATAGCGGCGATGAAGTATAATAAATCTTTTAACAATATTTACATTAATGAATTAAACAAATTTTATGCGGCTTACTATCGCGTTTATTTTACCAATAGGACACCTCAGTCTCTTCGTGACCACGATGGCTGCAAAGCTCTCGAACGTCAGAATAATAAAATACAATTGTAAAAACAAAAACAAAATAAACGCGATAGTAAGCCGCATAAAATTTGTTTAATTTATTATTCAATGTTCGCGCAAAATCTATGATCTATCTATGATACTTTTATGTATTTGCTCCAGGTCTGGTTGTTTAGGAGTGGTAGGCGGCAGTTGGTTGTCATTTGCCCAAGCTGTCGATCTGGGAACTATTCCAGATTTGAAAGTGGTAGTATCACCACCACTTTCAAGTCTAAATACCGTGAAATTTAGTCGCCTTTCGGGATTAGCTTGAAAGTTTCCTGCTCCAAGTAGGCCGGTCGGGGTAGTGGATGCGACTTGACGGCGACTGAGGCAACTCTTGGATCTCCCCTCGCTTACCATAAGGCAAGCAATTGAAATTAAATAAACTACAGCCGAGAATAAAACGAAGATTACATAAATTTTGTCACATGAATGTTTCTGGCCAAACTTTTGCCTTACTAATCTCTAGTGGATGCTAATACATAACTTTTCATTAGACTACATTGTTATGTATAGTAAAACTTTATATCCCAACTAGAGTATCATTTAAAACTCTTTAATTGGCTATATAAAACGTTAAAGTTCAACATTGGACCGGATAACTAATTAGACCCATTAATTACGTGCCTAATCCTTTGTGCCACAAATTAGGGTCCAGTTGGTTACCTAACTACCTATTAACCAACATTACTTAGGAATAGTCTTCATGTAAGGGTCAAAGGGACGAATCGATCCTGATTGTGTTGTAAGTATAAATCAAATAGGTACTTTCAGTAGAAAACAAAAGATTTATTCATTACTTGTCATGCTTTTCTTATGCGCCTTTATTAATATTTTTTTTATGCTACATAAAAAAACCTAAAAATAATATAAGACGTCGACTTGGACACCCGTGAAGACTCGGTTTTTACGGCCGTCGGCACTCTTGGACCTCCTCTTTCTTACCATCAGGCATATAGGGGTCTGATGATTATAAAAAAATATGGATAATGAATGGATGTCACTTCTACTGCAATTCAATAACTGTAAGTAGCAATCACATCCACTATGGCGGCCTAGTTGAAAGCGGCAACTTAGAAGCTGATCCCGAAACGCGACCATGGTGTGTATACTTGTAAATTTCGATTGTTCGAATTAAATCTAGTTTATTAACTAAAAAAAGCTACATACATTTTAAATAAATATACCTAATTAATCTGTTTATTAAAATCTGTGTAAAAATTATGTATGTATGTATTTTTATTACACAATAGTAAAAGAAATAGCGAATGAAATGGGAGCATTAACAAATAGCAATAAAACGTACTCTATGTAAATTTTGCTAGGAAAATTCTAATGAGATTCAGTTGAAAATGGCAGTCATTAGAATTTGGAGAGACTAAGACAAATTCGTGTTACAATTGATGCAGTCTTCAATAAGGAGTTTCAATCTAGACAAGGAATTGAATCCGAATTCAATTAAACCATTCAAAAGTAATTTCGCTGAGTAATAGATATTTATTACGTTATACTGCAATTTCGTTTATTGTAACTTAATAAACATGAGTTAATGATATAAACCATACTTATAAAGTGTTAAAAGGTTAAAAATAATTAACAATTTTTAAGGTTATCTAGGATAGCTATTTTAGGGTGTGATACCGCCGGCGACTGCAGACTGCACTACTTGTTTGTATGAGATTGATTCCGTGCAAGGCGACACTAAGTCATAGATTATAAATATGATGTTTGAAAACAATATTAACGCGGCAGCTGCAGACTAATGTCGCCTTGCACGGAATTAATCTCATACAAACAAGTAGTACAGTCTGCGGTCTGCAGTCGCCTGCGGAATTACGCCTTGTCACATTGTCTAGTAGCAATGAGGCATCTTGGACCCATTAGTTGCAATAGGAAAGAAAGATGGCAAAATACTGAGGGGACCTAGGTACTTTTTATTCTGATCAAAACTGAGTCAATCCAAAGACTCAGCTTTGATTGAGGATAGTGTGCGCATCCGGTCATGATATTTCAAGATTGTATTGCCTTTAGAAGAAAGAACAAGAATAATGTAATTGTTCACATTTAAAAAAGATAACTATCTGCATCGCTATGTTAGCCTAGCTGAATTCAAACATCTTCTAAACTAAGTTTGAAACGCGACTGAGTCACTTCACAGTCTTAATAATATATCTGAATATGGTTAAGACTGTGAACCGCGTACCAACTGGATGCTGAGCACTCGCCCTAAAAATGTATAATGGTTTTAATAGCTAGTTTTTTGTTTATATCAAGCTACTAAAGTGCTTGTTTGAAACCAGTCGATCAAGTACATATATCAAAGATACATTGGAACCGACAAGTGGTTTTTGAACCCGTGCTGTCGATTTGCGTGGCCTTTGCACTACCACTACACAACAGTTATATTCTTGTATTGCAAATGGTTATTTTAATTAACGTTGTTTCCTTAAACATTTAATAAATAAACTAATATTTTATCAAGTTTTTTTTTGATACGCGACTCTTTTCTCCAAGGTAAATAAGATAGATACTACTTATAAAATATGAATATTTTTGTATTGTTACCATAATATTTTGCATTCTAAAACGTCCACCTACCAATGTATCGCAATACAAAACTATTTCAAATATTTGTATAGGTCTGACAAAGAACTAAAAGAGACCCACCCGTATTTGACCCATATGAAATTTTATGTCAACAATCTGCCCGGCAACTTTATATTTGCATAAAGTAAGAGTTTCATTCAATCTGTACTAAAATCTACTGTATATATGTAATAGTTAGGTATTTATTAACTGCTGTTTCAGTTTTGCCTGGTGGTAAGCAAGGAAAAGTCCAAGAGTATCAACGAAAATACCCAGTTCACGGTTGCCTCAGTTGTCGTCATTATGCCGGCCAAATATGCTTTTTAACACATCGCTTGAAGGATCCAAGGTCATACGATGGAGCGAACACATAGGCTGACTATCATGTATTTCGAACCATGAGTAAGTTTTAAATTTACAAGAAATAAATATTCTTTAGTAATTATTTGAAACTTGGTGTCGTAGTTAAGTTTTCACACGCCGCAGATCATTCGACCACGCGAGTGAAATAAGCAAGGCGAGGTCAGTAGTTGGATGGGTGGAGGAAAATTTTCTGGAACATTCGTTGTTCAGATAGGTTAAACGATGTTGTCGCTAGATGGCAGTCGTTTGGACGTCTGTATGTCACATGTTCCAATCCGCATTAATGTTCCAATGCGTCAGTAGCCCAATCCTATCTACGAGTATAATAACAATAATCAGGACAGAGGCCTGTGCCCAGTAAGAGGACGTAAGCTAATGAATTGAACAAATTTTACTATCTCGTTTATTTTTGGGTATTGATTTCACAATTTTTTAGTTTATTCGTGACCACGATGACTGCAAAGCTCGCGCATAATCTAAAAAAGGCCGTTGTCTGATTGTGATGATGGATTAAAATTTACAACTTATAACACTAATTTAACTACTACTAACTTATCCGACTACTCGTTAGCTTAACGGTACTAAATTAAACAAAAAGTAATTACGGGAAGCATACAGTAAAGAAATAAGAGTATGGTGTAACTTGTCTAACTATAAATGACGCGCCCCTCCACTTTAATAATTTATGTGTGAATACAAATATTATTAACTATAATTCATCAGCGTGCTTCTCTTTATGTCTAACCAGCAACTGAATGGCCAATTACTATTGCATTTTCTGTGTGTTGCATCCATATTTTTTATTTCCTCATGTGGATAAATGCAGTAAAGGGGCGCGTCATTTCATCTTAAATAGACTCTATAAAAGTATTTGAAAAAATAAGAATTTCAACAGTCTGCTAAGCTAAGCACAATTTTTAAATTCTTATTTTTTATTAAAAAGTTTATTTTCTTATATAATAATATTTTGTTAATATTTATGCCTTGTTATTTAAGGTAGATATATAAAAAACTAAAGTACGAAACCTAGGTCCATTTATAACCCTCCATATTTCAATTCCAATCGAGCTTTGCCGAGTTATTTCCAATAAGGTGAGCGGAGGCGTCTCGCACTCTGTTTCATAAGCTACGTGTGGGCATGTTAGGCTTCTAAATTAAAAGTTACAACGCCTCTATGAAATAGCTTTTACATAATAATACTTTTATATTGTTGAATATAAAAGTATTATTATGTAAATCATACTTTTATTTTAACCTATAAATAACGTGTATTCTAGAGAGAGACAATTGTTTTTTATTAGTCCATAAACTATTTTTACATATTTTTTTAAAAAATAACAATCAATCAAATCAAATTGTCACGTCTTTTTCAGGCAGATAGAGCGCTATTTACCACGATAAAATAACAAAATAAATTAAACAAATTTCATACGACTAATATCGCGTTTATTTTTGGTTATTGATTTTACATAGCCATCGTGGTCAGTCTCTTTGTGACCATGATTGCTGCAAAACTCTAGAAGCGTCCGAAAAAAATGTACAATCATTAACAAAAAGATAGTAAGCCGCATAAACAAACAATAAAATTTTATAAATTGTAAAATTAAATTAAATGAATCAAAACTCCAAGTCATTAACCCCACATGAAAGATTTAAATTCTCATTAGCGTTTATACATCGATCACGTACGGCTAATCTATTAGATAAAGGTGTAGAGGTGTAATTTCTGAATGGGCGGTGAAAAGAGGTCGTACGAGGCAGC
Source organism: Tinea trinotella (assembly GCA_905220615.1). Taxonomy (NCBI): domain Eukaryota; kingdom Metazoa; phylum Arthropoda; class Insecta; order Lepidoptera; family Tineidae; genus Tinea; species Tinea trinotella. The sequence goes on along the minus strand of HG992321.1, from coordinate 6,609,569 downwards.
ATCTGCCGGCTAACGTTAACTGTAACTAATGGTCCCGCTATACCGCCTTTTGCAAGTAAACTGTAGTTAGTATGCTATCATATAGATAAGTACAACCTCATATAAAGGTTGCATAAGCTTCTTATTTCACAATATGAGAACCGCATTTTGACTTTTTATATTAATACTTAAGTTCATAAAAGACTAATATTTTGTCGACCGAATCGGCAGTTCGGTGCGTCTTTTCTTTGTAGAACAATCGACAAGTGGAATGCTTTGCCAGCCCATGTGTTTTCGCCCTCCTATAATCTCGGATCCTTCAAGCGATGCGTGAAGAAGCACTTTTGGCTGACGTAGTGACGGCGATTGAGGCAGCCGTGAACTAACTCGGTTGTTTGTTGAAAAACAGAAGCTGGCAGTGTTCATAACCATAGAGCTAGTTGTGAAGATCATTGTGGAAGCGAGATAGTTGTATCAGGATCATAGAAAATGACACTCCCTTATCTTTGCCTTCCCTGTGGGAATTATGATAGGCCGATATGTTCTGATAAATAACTCGTGTAAATAGAAAACAAATTATGCACAAAAATCAGTTAAATTTCAATTTTTACTCGTACACTGCAAAATCTTATAAAATTTGACATTTTATTTCCGACGCGCTGTCCAAAGCAAACGCAAATTCATTTTCATATAAACGGAAGCAAATATTAGAAATTTATTCAAATGTAAGTCACAAAGTGAGGACGATGCGTCGAGTTCCAGTGAAAACTCAAAGTAAATACTTCGCACGTCGCATCTTCTCCGCATACACGTACGTACACGTCAAATTTAGACACGATCACTCATAGGGAAATGTGCCCAAGATGTACGAAACCTTTAACATTCATATAATGTAACATGAGCACATGGAGTACTCATGTAGTAGGGAGTTGTGTCAGGATCGTAGCAAGTCGCGCTCCATTGTCTCTGCCTATCCCCATGGGAAAAAGGCGTAACAATTTGATTGATTGAGTACATAGATAGTCTGTAAGGCGACCGTAGTGTAGTGGTAGTGCAATTGTTACACAAACCGAGAGCAAGGGTTTAAAACTTTAGTAGCTTAGTATAGAAATGCAAATAAAAAAACGATATTTTCATTCGTCGGCTTTCTTGGACCTTCCCTTGCTCACCATCAGGCGAATGGAACTCAAAAGTCGCATCTCAATAAAAAAATGTGTAAAAAGAAACATGAACAAAATCAAACATGAAACATCATATGCAATGCGGTCATCATAGGTAAACAAAATTAATAAAAAATTGAGCATAATTTCGTCAAAAATGTAAAATCATAACCCAAAAATAAACGCGATAGTAAGACGCATAAAATGAATACAGTGTGCCTATCTGATGCTGTACCACCACTTACAAGTTTTTTCATTGTGACTCGATATATGAAAGTGCACCGCCTTATTTTAAGCTACTAGAGGATTGTTAGTACAGTTATCTCACTATGCCGGCCTAGTTGCAATTATAATAGATAAACTTTTAATTTTCTTAGCTTAATGGCAAAGAATATTTTTCTTATATGAGCACATATGGTATTGACAATAGCGTACCTATATGATGTGATGTCGCAAACAGCATTACCGGCTATGCGCTGTCATATCTTCGCAATCTTATTCCTCGAAGTTCAATAAAGTTAGGAGTGTATTGTGTATTTATTCCAGTATGTATGAAAATATTTCACAGTTAGCTATGTTGTATAATATCTTACGTACTATATAGATTTTATTATACATACATCTATTAGATATAAAATAATGTAAGTAACGTAGTGTACGTACCTAAATGATTTTTTTTAAAGCAGGGTTGCCTATAACCATAGAGTCAGTCTGTATAAAGAAAATTATAGATTGGATGAAACAAAAGATACCTAAATCATAGATATAAATAATTTAATTAAATATATCCCGTAGTAACAGAAAGTACATAATGATCTGGTAAAATAAACCGGACGTGTTGGTGCGACAGTTGGGGCGAAAGGAGCTGAATTTCGGAAATAGAATTTCCGTTCTTGCCGGAACATACCGGGTAACAGCTAGCCAACCTCTAAGAATCAGAATATTGCTGATCTACTAAGATCAATTTGTTTTTTACTTTATAGCCTCACCTAATTTAGAAATTCACGCTTCTTTAGGGAGCGATCTGAGGGAATCAAGATGTCGCATTAGAATTGTGGCTAGTTTATAAATGAAGATGAGAAATTTAGACCTAAATAATATTTACATTTTAGTCAATAAAATATTTGTAAATAATAATATTAAAATAAAATATTTTTTATTTACTAATATTAAAAAAAAACTATACTATAATTTACTTACCTTTTTCCAAAACACAAATAGAATTATTTTGTACATTTTTCATTTGTTTTTTTTTAATTATATTTGTGAAAGTATATATTTTTGAGTAACAGCATAAGTAATAAAATGTTTTGTTTGTGACAACGTATGCAATCAATTAATCAAACCGTCTCGCCTTTTTCCCACAGGGAGAGGCAGAGACAATGGAGCGTCTCTTGCCACGATCCTGACACTACACATAATATACCTAATTAGGAGTTAATTAAATGTCGTAAACCTAATGTAATAAATAAATAAATTCAGTCATTACGATTACATACTCAAATAATACATATACGAGAACATACAGATTCACAGCCTTATGTTAAAAAGTATATAAAAAATATCTCTTTGAATATCTAAATTACGTCATATATAACATAGAGAAGCGGCGAGGCTAACATCGGTATTTGGCAGCAGCTTTTAGCCTAAACCCACTAATTGCCAGTTTCGATACATTAATGGCTATATGGTCGCTGATAATTTACGTCAATTGCTTATGTAATTATTGGTGGTCGAGTGCAATTACCGACGAAGGATAAAGCTTTTTGTCATTTCTGAAAACAATATTTAGGTATTTATTTAAGGAGAAAATATAAAATTAAGTACTTTAGCCTAATATATAAATTCGATCCTATTGTACATATATAACTTAATTTTCTAAATATTTCCCACTAAGATTTTTTTACTTCTGATTAAAACACATAAACACACTTACACAGTACACACATTCTCAAACACACATTTAAAAATTATTAAATTTGCATACACCCGATTCACACCTACACCACACTATTCATTTCTTTTCTCGATCGGGCATATCAGGTTTGATAATACTGTATATAATTAGTTTAGGTTTTTCAGTTCTCTGTTGCTCTAACGCGCTCTAACCACTGGGCTACACAGCAACTACCCTTACGCCTACGCCGTGGCGCACTAAGATACAAGACATTCAATCCCTGGTCGTGAATTTTCTATATTAATTCATAAAAGAATTAGTACAAGCATTGGAAAATACCAACAGCTTATAAAAAATAATAAAGTATGTAAAATACATATGGTTTCATAAAATATTTAATATATATACTCCACAGGACGACCGAGAGATGTCTTGTTATTCAAAAGCGAGCGGTGCAAAACCACTTTGCCAATACCAATTTGTGTCTGATATAAGTATGGCAAACCGAGAGCACAAGTTCGAGACCACCCACCGGTACCAATGTATCTTTGATATATGTACTTTGATTGTCCTGTTTCTATGATACAAGCACTTTAGTAGCTTAGTATAGAAATGTAAATAAAAAATTTATAAATTATAACAAAAATAAAATAATAAGACATTGGGTGACTTAATTTTGTCAACCAATGCATTTGAAAAAGAAAGGTACCTGCTTTTTACACAATACATAATCTCTACATAAATACTCGTAATATCAATTTTATTACTTCTTAATTCTCATAGGAATAGACAGAGTCAACGGAACACCACTTACCACGATCCTGGCACAACTAAATAAAAACTACATAACACATTGTTCGATAAAATACGTATTAATACGATTGTGGATGTGAAGTAAGCGAGGGATCAGGATCATGGCATGCAGCGCTCCATTGTCGCTGCCCTGTGGGAAAAAGGCGTAACAATTCGAAAGATAGATAATACGACTACATATTAGTAATAGCGTAGTTTGTCTTACCTGTAGCCAACTGAGTGGTTAACTCGGGCCGGATATAACTGTTGTTCAAATAGCCCGCCTTATCCGGATAGAAGGCGGTCAAGTGAGAAACTGTGTTTCCGGTATTAGGATACAAGCCAGTCGCTTACAAACACTGATTGAATAGGTATATACTTGTAAGTTAATTTAAATACAGATTAATTACGCCTAATTAAGATAAAAACCTTTTTTTTAAACTCGACATATGACGTCTACTTACCAAATGGTAAGCAAGAGTCCAAGAACACCAAACAGTTAAATTGTCACGCGTTTTATTCACAGGGATGGGCAGAAACAATGGAGTACCACTTGCCACGATCCTTACACAACTCCTTCGCTTCCCTCACATTCACAATTCTCTTCATATAAGCTCTACGGTTATGGGTACTAGGCAACTCAGCTTTCTTGAGGATGTCTCCAATATGGTCAACATCCACATCAGATTCATAAACTTATTTCGCAAATTTAATTTCACTCATCCTTTCCATGTGGCCAAACCATTTGGAGCATTTCCATTTTTTTAATTAAACCGGACTTATCGCACACTGTGATATTCCTCCGTCTATCCGCTATCGTCACTCCTTAATGACCTAATTTCTACAGTAAGAGCGCTATTAACTAAAAAAAATGATTTAAGTTATGGTTGCCCCAGTCGCCGTCACTATGTCGACCAAAGGGCAAAGGACAAATGATACCAATCTATGTTACTAGACAACAAGATAACAGATAAGGTATAGTTGCCTGTAAGTAAAAAATCCTAATAAAGTTAACAACATATTTGATATTTAGTTAATCAATCAATTTAATTGTCACGCGGTTTTCCGACAGGGATAGACAAGGACAACTTGCCACGATACTGACACAACTCCCTCGCCTCCTTCACATCCACAATCTAGTGAATATATAATAATATTTAAAAAGAAGGAACTAACTACAAATTTTTATATTTAACAATTAATTTTCAATGGAATATGTAACAATGGGGATATGATTGAAAATTAATTTCGGGAGAGGAAAATTTTAGTGCGGACATTCGGATCCTAATGGAAATTAAGTGGTGTGAATGAAATAAATGTCCTTTGTAAGAGAAGGGACGAGTAATATTGTCTACTAATGGAGGGTTGCGACTTGTAGCCCCTATAGTAATATTTATAATAATAAAAATAACACGTATATGGAGACAAAGACCTGGTAATATTTTAAGTGGGTTAAAATTAAAACGAGTAATTTTAATTAATTTATTAACAATTTATTTATTTATTTAACAGAAAATTTTTACATTACAGACTTAATCCAACTAATACTATATATTTCTTACAAAAAATCTTAATATTAAGCTTAATTTACTAACCTAACTTAACCTAATCGCTCCAAGTAATTCAATACAATTTTATCGCTTTGTGCGATCAGATATGTTGCAAAAGCGTCGAAATTCATATTGATAAATTATTAATTAGAAAATAGCCTTACAGTTTTGAATGATTTTAGCAAATTAATATTGTATTGTAGTCTACGTCTTGTGAGAGTTGTAAAAAAACGATAAATTTAAATATTTCTACTTCAAAAGTACAAAGAGTAATTTGAGAGACTAATGAAATTAAATTTTCATCAGAATTCTTCCTCTGACCACGGAAAAATTACAACATTAAATTATTTATGACAAATCCTGTTGACTGTCACAACTTTCTACTTAAAAATTTATATTCGTTACAGAACATATTAAATGAAATATTTAATAAACAAGGGTAGTGTTAAAAAACTTTAGGTATAAAATGTGTACAAATTCATTGAATTTCTTCGTTGGTTAAAAATAAGTCACACACACAATTAACTGCATTTAGTTTGTTATTATTTCAATAAGAGTCTTTAAATATATGTTATATAAAAATGCCATAAAATAAAACAAAATCTCGTACTCAAAACTATTTCTTCTTGTTGTTTATGGCTTTAGTATTTAACTTGTCAGTGTCAAAGTAAAAATATATGGTTCAATGATAAAACTTTGTCAAGTAAATATGAAGATGAACCACGCGAGTGATTCATCACAAGATGACGATGATAGTGAGGTTGATGATCATCGTTTTAGTAAAGCGGCGGAAAGCCTTTATTAAAACTTCGGAAGGAGTCTTGGAGGGAACACGAAGAAACCATTTTCACGGTTTTAAATTACATGTTTATACTCGATCAACTTAAAAATGATTACTGGATAACAATTCCACCATTATTACACATTAATATTTATGAAAAACACAATAATTCGATTGCGCGTCCTGTCACTTGCAGTTGCCCGCCAAAACTCCAAAATTCAAAACTATTGTCATTCTGACATTAAGAAGAAGAAAACTATCCCATTCAGCCCCCCTAGCACGGCAATCCAAGAAGCAAGATAAAGACTTACAAGGGATATCATTCCAACTCATTTTAAATAACTTACTAGATCAGTGTATCAAAAAAGATATTATTTAAATGTTCTGTAAAACTTTACACAAAACAACGTTGAATACTTTAATATAATTTTTTTAACATTTTGATGTGCCGGCCTAATACATTATTTAAAATGAGTTATAATAATATTCCCTGCAGGTCTTTATCTTGCTTCTTGGATTGCCGTGCTAGGGGGCCAGTATTTATTATAAATATATAATCATAGATTTTGAACAAAAAGTGTAATATAGAATTGTAGTAATTGTATAAGATCATGAAACTTAAAAATTGACGAAAAATCCAGAGAAATATGCATTTATTTTAAGTAGTTGATACAACTTGCTTTTTATTGTGTCACGACATATCAATGACCGCACCGGCCTTAATAAGAACAGTGTCTGTCACAGGGAGACTGAGGTGTTGGACGGTCTTATTTATCATTTTTGTAAAAGTTTCTACAATTACACATATTTAATGCTAACGTAATAAAGACTCAATATAAAAAAAATATTACGCCTGGATATACGAGTATATCGGCTGCAACCAGGAATCAAACCTGAAGTCTGCTGACTACTGAACTTCATAGTTATTCAATTTTTATTAAGAATTTATAAAGTAATATGCTAAAAAAAACTCATGAAAAATTCATAAACGCTGTCAGAAAACATCAATAAATACAATAAAAAATATTTCATTACTAGAATCTATATCAGTTTCATGGTAAATTCAATTTCAATAAAATACAATACAAAGTTGTAGTACGAAATAGTTTCGTAGCAGACGAGTAACTAATACTTACACTGAGCTTGACAAGTATCTAAATTGTATTCAAAAGTTAGCAAATTCAAAAGTTAGATAGTGCAGTTTGAGCAGATTGTGTTCAAGTTATTGGGACTTTAAGACTTGAGATGCGTTGGAAAATAAAGTGATACCAATGTACAGGTTGTTTTTTTTCATATGAGACACCGAATTTCGGTCTTTGCATAAATTTATATTTGTATATACATATTTACATAGAGGCTAAACACATTAGGGTTTAGATTCGCAAAACAATAATTTTGATTTATAAATAGTGTTGTTTTATTTACAAAGATGTGAACTATATTTAGACTTAATATTTTCAGAGTGTTAGGGTCAGGTTAGTGTCTAATTTATAAACATCAATCAATCATTCAAATTTTCACGCCTTTTTTCTACAAGGATAGGCAGAGACAATGGAGCGCCACTTACCACTATCATTACACAACTCCCTTGCTTCCTTCACATCCACAATTCTTTTTTAAGCTCTGTGGTTATGGGCACTAGGCAACCTAGCTAACATAATAAAATTAAATATTACAAATATTAAATATTATTAAAAGTTAGGTATTCTACAACGAAATTTTTTACTAAAAGAATTTGTTTGTTGTATCTAAGTACGGTGAATGTTTATAGAGAACTTATAAATATACACACGAGGAACTAAGAAAATTGTACACATAATAAAGTAAAATACACTAAAATCTTACAGTACAATATACTATCATTATTGTTTATTATCCCTAGGTACAATTAAATATTTATACAAAAAATAGACAGCATAACATACAAGACCTGAGAAGGAACTAAGCAAAGCACACAAGTCAGAAAGTTCAAATTAATTGTAGCGAGTACATGCAGTAGTATTACATTGTTGCAGTTGTCTACGAAACTTTGGTTGAGTCTGCATCAAAATGAAGGCGTAATTTACCACTGTTATTAAAACCTAAAAAATATATAAAAAAAATAATTATAGGAATAGAATAAAAGTAAATTAAAACTGTGGTCTAGTAGTAGATAAATGGTTTAAAACTATTTGTCGTTACCAATCCAAATTCGACAAATATTATTATGTATTTGTTATATCAGTAGTGGCAAACTGTAAATAAATAATAAAATAAATTGATTTAGGTTTATTTATTTATTTATTTATAGATTATTTGATTATTGTTTATTTGTTAACATCTTTTATAAACACAAGTACTTACATAATACAGCGAAGCTACTAAGTAGATACTTGTCCTATACTTTCAAATTAATTATTAAAGATACATTGATACATTTGTACCGTGACCCTATGTACATAAACATATTTTCATAATTAATTAATTTGATATAAAATCAACGTTATTTTTATACTTTTCCCAATTTAAACTTTATATCAAAAAAGAGTTTCAGTATAAAAATATATCTATAAGTTGTTTTTACTTACCATTCTAATATAAGTCTTGTCTATTCTAAACATATTGTAAAGCTTGATAGACCATCTCTCTTCTTGCATATAAATAAAGGCTCTTTTTTTCTAAAACAAAACAATGTGTTTTACTTAACACTATAATATATACAGCTGAAAAGGCGGTCTTCTTTATTATTAGCGAATTTATTAAAAAAAAACACAAAGATTATAATAAATATCTAAATAATTTAAAAAATATAAATGTCTTTCTTTTATACGCAATGAAAAAAATATTATATACTTAAGTAGATTCGAAAACGTTAAATTCAAATTTAGAAACCAACCAAGTATGCAATAACCGATGGATCCCGACATGATTCCAAAATTTTCCACCAACCATTGACCTGAAGTAATTAGTATAAAGATTAATTTAAGAAAAACATAGTTTTATGAAAAGTCCACGTGTAAAATATCTCACCTCTTCACAAAGATCGCTGCAAGAATTCGAAATTATATACAACTTAAAAAATTCTGTGAAAATATGCAAAGTTTTCGATATTTTCCAAGTTTCATTTTCCTTCATAGCAACTATGTACGCAAAAACATACGGCGTTATTATAATTAAAACGAAATTTCTAGATAAAAACAAAGCCAGCAGAAGATTCAGCATCCATTCGAACGAATCAAAGAGTTCAATAATTTCCATATAAAACCCGCATACTCTTTTTATTTTACACAATTGATTTATATTTTCTAAAGTGAATTCATTTGTTTTTGTAACTAACTCACGACACTCTTTAAGAAAATATAATATCTTAGCAAATGGCGCTAAAGTATATGTTGTTAATATTTTTACTAAAATTGCAATAACGTTTAATGTAGCTATATCAATTATTATATTAATTATAAATAAGAATATAATTATATGAAAATAATTTACGCGCTTTTTCTTTTTAACTATTTTAACTTTAATTAATTTCGTTTTATGCCTTATTTCGTCTAATTTACTTGCATAGGTTATATCTACTATGATAGAAACAATTATGCTTAAAACACAACTAAAGTATAAATAAATTACCATCCACAAGTCCATATATACGCGTTTATTTAATTCAAATAAAAAAAACAAAACCGGAATTGAAATACAAAACAAAAACGCGTACGAAAACATTAAATTACTCCTCGTGTACGAGTTTTGGTCACCAAACTTTTTTGCAAAAAACTGGGCACATAATTTAAAAAATGTCACTTCGAAATTTAATTTAAAATTATTTTTCCACATTGTTTAGAATTTTTTAGACCTCTTTGTAAAAATGTTGTTTAAACGTTATTTTCCTCTAAGGCAGCCTTCAACACAATTCGTCTACTTTTATCAACAATCTATTTAATGGTTTAACAATACTAATGGATTTCATATAACAAAACCTATTTATTTGGTATTAAGAATACGTAATATACATAAAAGGGTTTTTAAATGCCATTTATTATTATTGTTGTATTTTATTAACAATAAAACTTCTAGCACAGCATTTCTTTTTGGCGCTTAAAGATAGTTCTTATAATTCTATATTTTTTTAACCTTTATGATATTACTAGGCCGGCATAGTGGACGCGACTGCTACTTGCAGTTATACAACTGTATAACTGTATAGCAGTATCCCTAATTTATGGACCGCACTTTAGCTTAACATCAACCTATGTGTTGCTCTATGGAAAGGTTCACAAAAAGGTTACAAAAATAGAGAACCCAGAGCTTGTATGAAAAGGATTGTAATGGTGAATGTCATGAAAACAAGACAGTCCGTGAAGTGATTTAGTCACGTTTCGGGATCACCTTGTAATTTGCCGGTTCCGACTAGGCCGGCATAGTGGATGTCACTGCTACTTACAGTTATTAAATTGTAGTAGCAGTGACACCACACTCCAGCTTAACATCAAGCGGGGTGCTGTCATGTCAAATCACAATAAAAATAAAAATAAAGTTAAGTCAGGATCGTAAATGGTGACGCTTTATTGTCTTCGCCTATCCCTGACATGATGAAAAACAATTTGATTCAATGTTCGATTTCATATAATTATTAGGGCAGCAGAAATTAGTTAAACACAGCTTTCCTGCCGGTTTGAGAGTTCGAATGTGCTAATGTCAAAGTGACAATGTGACGAATTTACTAATCTCGAGTTTTGAGAAATATCACGAGTTCAACATATTCTCAATCGTTTCACTTTGAGCTAAAGTTATATTCGTGCAATCATATTTAGCTGAACTAAGGAGTAATTCCATTCCTTTCTATATTCAAAATACTTAACCAAAATACTATTTTAATAAATCATAAGACTTAAAGGCTCGTTATATGGAAGGGTTGTGATAACGTGGACCCGAATCAATTTAGGAAAACCTCATACCCATTCCTCAAAAAATAAATAATAATTTATTGGACATTAGAATATAGTAAAAAGGTAACTAAAAGAAAGAATAGAACTTAAGAATATTTTTTATTATACATACTTAAGAAAACTTTATACCTTATGTATACAAAGGCGAACTTAATACTACTAGACAATCTCTGTCAGTTTACCTTAGGTTCCAAAATAGAGAAATTATTAAATTAATATAGGTAGCGCAAAATTATTATAGGTAATAAGAATAAGGCGACCGTGGTGTAGTGGTAGTGCAATAGTCACGCAAACCGAGAACCTCTGATTCAAAACTACTAGTTTGGTACTTATACTGCATTATCTTTGTTGAATGTACTTTGGTCGCAATCTTATTAGCTTAGTTGGAAAATTACAAACATAAAGTAAAATACACATAAATTAATACCAAAAAACTGCATAAATGAATAAATATTACCACCACTATAGTTCTTTGCCAAAGTGAGCATAAGCACACACAGCTTACAAAAGATTTTATCTGGAAGACATTTTGACGTTATCTCAGCGGGACTTAAGGATATAACAATAATAGGGGACCATTTCGACAATGTTATGACTTTACTTAGTCCCTTTATGTATCAGTTAAGATCACTCTTAGCGCAGATGTTTTGCAATAGCAATCTTTTTTATTGATCGGGAAAATTATTCAAGGATCATGATTCTAGCTTTAATGTCTTTATTTTTTTTATATCGGTACGGCATATGTGCCTCATCGTACCTCGTGTGATGATAAGCTGGACGAGCGATGATTGCGATGAGCAGAGGGATTGCTACCATAGAGATAAAAATCTTCAGTGGCGTTTACTATGCCGGGTTCACAATTTTTAGGCTAATACGAAACGCAATTAGTCACTTCGCGATCTTTAAGTGATGGTGCCAACAATGACCAGACCACTTAACATATAAATAAAACTATTTATGAGTTCTGTGGACCAAACCAACAATTGTCTCCCTAACAATCATTTTTTGGCCCGGCATAGTGACGGCGACTGAGGCAGCCGTGAAATAACTCGGTTGCCTCATTCGTCATCAATATGTCGCTTTACGTTCTGTATATTTAAAAGCTTTGGTACTAGCCCAGTTTGCAGACTAGACAAATGACCACCAACTCTTTGCCTTTAAATTTAAGTAAAGAGGAAATTTTTGTTTGGATTCTTCGTATTTAAGACTAAGAAAAATTTCATACAAGTTGTATGAAGACGAACATTGACATCTATCCCAAGAGCTTTTTTATCCTTTTTTCTTAGAAAAAGATCTAGAGTGAAGACTTTATAAAGCAGCAGGTAATTCCTTTGTCTTGTCTCGGCTGAGCCTACCCTGGGACACAAAGTTGTAATCTGTAATCCTTATAATTCACTTTTATAGTAGATGCTCCATGAGGAAAAGGCGAGTTCCTAATGCCTGGTTTTACCAAATCCTCGGCCCTTGTAAATCAAAACCTAGTAAGGAACAAAAAAATCACCCAGGGCCATTCGTAAACGCACTCTATAGGAAGACACTACTTTAGGCCAGCATAGTGACGACGACTAAGGCTGTAAACTGACTCGGTATTTTCAGTCGTCGTCACTCGTGGACCTCATTTTGCTTATCATCAGGCAAGTCGAGGTCAGATGTCGTGTCAAAATAAAAAAGTGTACAGACGTGAAGTGACTTAGTCGCGTTTCAGGGTCAAAAGTTGCCGATTCAAACTGGGCCGGAATAGTGGATGCAATTGCAAATATTTAACGATAACTTTGGCCGACATAGTGACGGCGACTGAGGCAATCGTGAACTGACTCGTCGTCGGCACTCTTGGACCTCCTCTTGCTTACCATTAGGCAGGTCGAGGACAGATGTGGTCACAATAAAAACATAAAAGAATTAACTGTAGTAGGATTTGCCTCCATATATGACCCGCACTCTAACTTAACACCTGACCCTCTAGCACGGCAATCCAAGAAGCAAGATAAAGATCTGCAAAGAATATCAATGCAACTCATTTTACCCAGAACAGTGCATCAAAATGTTCAAAAAAGATTTATTTAAGGTTTTGTAAAACTTCACACAAAACAATGTTAAACACTTATTTATTATTTTTTTTAACTTTTTGATGTTGCAGCCTATTACGTTATTTAAAAATGAGTTACTATGATATTCCTTGCAGCTCTTTATCTTGATTCTTGGATTGCCGTGCTAGGGGGGCTGATGTGGAACTGTCGAGCCACAACCAAAATACCCATCAGGCTTCTGTCTTCCTTTCTAAGTATAATATAAATTTCATTGTTACGTACATTGTTCACTAGACTTCACTTTCAATTACAATTTTCTTATGGATTTTACTCACGCTGGAATGAAACAAAAAACTTTCAAAAACTGTGACTCCTGTAATTTTAAAAACCAAAATGCAAAACCTCGTTTTCGCATACCACTAATCTCTCCATAAACCTAATATATTATTTTAAAAATGTTGTTTCAAAGGCAGTTAATGAAACAATACAAAATAACAATTGTATATATGCTCTAATATTACATTATTGACGCGACATCCGATCTCGACTAGACGACCAGTGTTAGCTCCGACTACTAAAAAACGATTTAGTTTACGGTTCAGTTCCTGTCAATATGTCGAACAAAAGTTATAGTCTCGTTTGACATTTCTTATAATTTATTATTTCATTTATCTTTATGAATACATCTTACATTTTATTAATTATTATTCAATTGAATTTGGGAATAAAGCAATAGTTTTACGTTCTCTTGTACATTTTTTTTTCTAACTTAGGTTTTGATTTGTTTTGTTTTGGTTTGGGACAGCCGTTTATAACAAAGGTATTTCTTACTCGTTAAGACGTATGAAAAAGACGCATAAGCAAAGACTTACTTTAAGACTTTACTTTGGTGATATCGGGCAAAAGTTTTTTTCAGGGATCCGTGCGCAAAGCTCTAAAATACTTAGATATTTATATTCCTTTTGAACTCGTTCTTTTGGGATTGGGGAAAATAACTTTATTATAAATATCTACTAACTTTGGGGATCGCAAATAAATCCTTACTAAACTTTTACTAAGCTTTAAAGTTATAACAATGATCAGTTTGAGAAAAAAACGAAAGCCTGCAGAACGAGAAATATGTACTTACATTTTTTTTAATATTATTAATAATTCAACGAAGTATATTCTGATAAGCCTATACTTGAATGTATCTCGTCTTTTTGTACCTGAATAAACCGCACAGGTCGGTTAAATCATTTATACTAAAAAGTTCGCCGCGTCATTAAGTAGATCCAGAAACACGACTAAATCACTTCACGGTCTGTATACTTGTAAGTTTATTTTTCAGAAAATTAATTTGCGTAGAGATCAAATTATGTACCAAACGCTACGGTACAATTAGGCATAACTTTGTTATTACCCTCACCTTCATAAAATTAAATACTAAAAGCCTTCCACACGGACATTCCTACATAGTTAATGCTTAAAAAGGTTCTGGGGCTGACTAACTGAAATTTACGGCATTCATAATAAATTAAAATAGTCTGTCTAGTATTCCTATTGTAAGTGAAAATTACGACTATTTTAGAATAATGAGATTCAATATATTTCCTTAGACAGACTTTTACCCTTTACGCAACATAAAGGAAATACTAAGACTTCTATATAGTATATAGTTATTATGTATAGGACTGCTACTACAGTTTAATAACTGTAGCTTTCAGTAGCATGTTACAGTAGCAGTCATACGTAGAGCCATAATAAATAAGTGTCTATAAAAAGATATTAACAACTTAAAGTTAGTAAGATTATGATAGTGATTGGAAAGATGGTCATTATTTTTCAGAAAATAATAAAGAGTTCAAAAAGTCAAACAAAAATTTACAATAATTGCATAGCAATTTCATTCGGAATATGTATTGAATTCCTAAATTCAATACATCTTCATAAAATCACGCATGTTCATTTTAATTTCATCACCAGACGTAACCCGCGACAAGACAATAGAAGAAATCAAATCGAAAAAATCAAATTGTCACACCTTTTTCCCACACGAAATGACAACACATAAAATAATAAAAATAACACTTCATACTTTAATTTCATTATTCGCATCTGCCGACTTCATAATTAAATATTAGAGAAATACAAAGAATTGGATATTCAACTCCGAACAAAGATTATTTAAGGCTTAGAGGCAACCGCTTGTGTATAATATTTATAAATTTATAAACATTCAAATAATTATTTTAGTTAACTAATAGGATACCTCTTGGAAACTGAAGAATTATAAACTAAATCAATGATATCAATCGATGCTTTTTGGCAGTATAGAAAGCTAAGCGTCATCATATCGATTGACCTACTTAGGGACCCTTCTGCTGATAACTTTGGTGAAGTCTCCCAATCTCGTGTCAATTCGTAGGTTTGCATTAAAAAATGATGTTGTGAAATGATTCCAGTGCTCAAACATATCCTTGTACTGTATTAAGACATGGATATTTATAATACTTAAATAACGCTGCAAAAATTTACAAAAGATTGTATATTGATTAAATTGAGGACATTATTTTTACGATTTTTTTTGTGACTCGATATCTGACCTCCACCCTACTGGTGGTAAGCAAGAGGAGGTCCAAAAGTTAAAACGAGAAAGCCGGGAAAACGAGTTAATTCCCGTCTGCCCCAATCGCCGAACTGATCATCATTACTTCCCTTATATTTAAATGATCAATCAAATTGTCACGCCTTTTTCCCACGGGGATAGGCAGAGACAATGGAGCGCCACTTAACCACGATCCTGACACAACTCCCTCGCTTCCTTCACATCAACAATTCTCCTCATACAAGCTCGGCACTAGGCAACCTAGCAACCAACCTATTTAAATAACAGTTGCAAAAAATATTTTCCTAACAACATAAGTACGTACCTTACCTTAGGCTTTCTATAGCGACGTTGAAAAATAGAAACATGATGAAGTTAAAATATTTTAATAGAGCCTTCACTCTCTACTGAATAATGATAAAGTTTATCAATGGGTAAACTTTAGCACTTATTAACTTTGCCTAAATTATTGCGAGCCACAGATACTTAGGTTAAGTCACTCGGTTACTCCTCATCAAATTTAGACTATAAAATAAGTGTTTAGTGTTAACCGCTTATTAAAATACAGTTTTATTTTTACTGGCGATTTGCATGGTGTTTTAATTGCACTCTTATCCGTTACGTTACCAGTCCCGAGTTCGAATAAAGCTCGGAGCAGAAAAAAATGTTTCATAGTATTTATTTGCAATATTTAATAATTAAATACATCGGAAAACGTATTACTTTTTATCTCTACATAACCTACTACATAAAGGTTTACTGGCAGAGAAAGCCTTACAGCTTTAAGTCCGCCTTGTGTATGTATTTTTTTTCAGTAAAGGAATAAATAAATAAAAGCTATGTAGAGCTCGGATGGAAAGAATTTTGAATGTTTGTATCCTATAAGAATTCATGTTAAAGCATTTAAGTTTATTTCAATAATAACATTACAAAAATCTTTTAAGAGTGGTACCCATTCGCCCGATACGGGGTGGTACCACTACTTACTAGTATTCAGACCGTGAAGTGATTTGATCGTGTTTCGGGATCAGCTTGTAAGTTGCCGGTTCCAACTGGGCCGGCATAGTAGATGTGATTGCTACTTACAGTTATTGGATTGTAGTAGCAGTGACACTGCCATCCACTCATGGACCACACTCCAGCTTAACATCAAGCGGTGTGCTGTCACAATAAAAAAAATAAGACTTGGTTCATTTAGTTTTTCTTTTTTACTAATTCATCTTATGATTTATTTATTTAAATATTACCTGGGCATCGCCTTTTAATATTTAGTGGAATATTGCTTATTAAAAAATCCACCTGACTTACTTTATGCTTGAATTTGCGTAACAGTGTGTTTGCTCTTGTAAACAATTGAATTGGATGTTTGGTGGCTAAGGGTCACGAGCTTGTCCAACTGAGCGTAACTCCGAACCAAATGCTTTGAGCAAATTCTAGTTACATTGGCACTTAAGCATTGATTGTATCTAGTGCGACTTGATTTGGTTTACGAGAAACAGAGTATACTAATGACCCCTCTATACATAAAACTTGAATTATGAACAAAAAATCAAAAGTGCCACAAAGCAACTATGACAAGTAAAAAAAATAACTTTTAAAAGGCTAACCGACTTTAAAAAGTGAAAAATAACCAAATAGAGATTTAATTTAAAAGACTGCACGTAATACTTATTCAATATTGTCTTTTTTGGTTTAGTACACAGTATTTTAATTACATCGCTCGAAGAATCGACAACCGATGGGGAAGAAAGGTACTAGAGTGGAGACTACAAACCGGAAGATGCAGCGTAGGTAGGCCTCCCACTAGGTGGACCGGCGACATAGTGAAAGTCACGAATAATCGGTGAATGCAACTGGCATCTTGTCGTTCGGAATGGCGTTCTAAGGGGGAGGCCTATGTTCAACAGTGGACGCCTTCGGTCTGAGGATGATAAATTTTAATTTCATCTTAATCAATCTATCTACTTTTATGATTTTATAATTACAATATTAAAAAAATATTATTCGTATGTGCTATGTACTTATTGCAAGTTCTGTATATTATACTTTTACAGTCTGTACACTTGGAAGTGGTTGTACACTACCATTAAACAAATTTTATGCGGCTTACTATCGCGTTTATTTTGGTTTTGATTTTATTATGCTGACGTTTCGAGAGCTTTACAGCTATCGTGGTCACGGAGAGGCTACTACGATAGCAAGCCGCAAAAAGATTGTTTAATTCATTAATCAATGTTCGCGCAAACTCTAAGAAAATACCACCCTCTTGGTGTGGTATTTTATAACGACAACGAAACGCAATGGGCGATTATAAAATAAACTCGACTACTTGATAATCCTTCTTTACTAAGTCGGCTGATATGTCGAATCACAAATGAAAAAAATAAGCCGCAAAAATCATATATTTCATAAACAATGTTAGCGTACATTACCGTATATAATATTATATTATTCTATCGTGAGAAGACTAACGATACATCTCTACATTAAATATAAACAAACAAAACAAATTATTTTCCATTACACGTGAAATTTATAGCACCCAAAGAAGGGAATGGACCAAATTATTTGAGGAAAAAGTGTGAGCCAACATCAGGAGCCGACTTTCACGTTTTAATGCGAAGAACTCGTGGCAAACGATGAAATTCAAACTCTTAATGGCTTCTTAATGAGCCCCTACAAAAGGTTCTTCCAGAAACAATATTTACGCGATTTTATAATGAGGGCCGAGGGAATTCCTCCAGCAATAACCTCTGCGAAATTCGTCTATATTTCATCCAAACAGCCCACAATGACAATGTTTAAGCATTGTCTTTCATTATCAATATTATTCCAATTTACAGGCATTCTAACAAAACTCTATAAGTACCAAATCTTAAATTCTTATTTGAATTCATAATCTCTCTTCGCATTTACGTTAAAAGTACGAGAAATACAAACGAAAGTTTGGAAAAATTGTTACAACTTTCATCTAGTATATCTAGTACTATATAGTAGGTAGGAGAGAATAATATAGAACTATAGTTAAAAAACTGAAAAACACGCTTATACAATGTGATTTGAACTAAAAAGTGAATAGTAAGCAAGAGGAGGATCAAGAACACCGAAAACTGAATAAACTGAGTCAATTCACGGTTGCCTCAGTCGCCGTCACTATGCCGGCCGAAAAAATAATTAATCAAATTATTGTATTGTCATCGGTTATAATTACGTATACCATTTAGACTTCTGAAAGAGTGTGAAAATTAATTCGAAAGATTAATTGATAATTGAAATATAGAATATGTATGTAACTTGATTAAATATTTTTTTGGCCGGCATAGTGACGGCGTGTTAAAAAAAGGGGTGGATCTAGAGAGATGCGGTGTATCGTGACACATATTTTTTACTTTGTATTTTATTTAAAGTAAATAACAAAAGTATAAGAAACATTAATATATCGTGGAATTAGTTAAATTACTTTAGTAGTTTTGCAATCAAACCCAGAGTAAACCCAACATCTAAAACTTCTAAAATCTTATAAAATATGGTAGGCAGTGGTACCCAGTCTGCCGATCTGAGGTAGTACAAATATACAGACCGTGACTAAGTCGCGTTTTGGAATCTTCTTGTAAGTTTCCGGTTCTAAATAGGCCGTCATAGTGGATGTGACTACCAGCTAGTTATTTTAATGTAGTAGCGGTCACTGCACTGCACTCCATCCTAATATGAGTCGGGGTGGTGACATACAAGTATGACGAACCACAATAAATAAACACGTTCCATCTGGATAATAGGAT
Source organism: Tinea trinotella (assembly GCA_905220615.1). Classification (NCBI taxonomy): domain Eukaryota; kingdom Metazoa; phylum Arthropoda; class Insecta; order Lepidoptera; family Tineidae; genus Tinea; species Tinea trinotella. The sequence goes on along the minus strand of HG992321.1, from coordinate 6,590,092 downwards.
CTTAGCGACTCCATAATAGACTCACAGAAGGAGACGGCCGCATTCCATGACCCCTCGGTGGACACCATAGCCTTGATAACGGCTGGCAGCGAGAGGTCATTGCGACTCCAACATCAACACAACTAAGGTAACCATAGACGAATGCCCTGATAAGCTTTTGAATATTTGTTTGTTAGGTTTATTATTTTTTAATTTAGGTACCGTAAACAATAAATCAGGCCGCATAAATGTTTGAAACGTTAAAAGAAAAATGAAATTCAAGACTCAATTTTACAGCAAAGAAAATCTCGTGACTTTTCTTTATTGTGACTCGACATCTGACCTCGACGGCCTGGACTGATGTTAGGTTAGAAGAAGTCCAACGGTTTACGGTTGCCTAGTCGCAGTCACTATGCCGGCCAAAATTATTTATTAAGGTTGGATTAACTGCAAATAGCTTTACCATTTATTTTATAGATCTCTAGTTGTTCTATTCCTATCAAATAAATTAAAAGGACATAAAAAATAAAGAAATAATAAATAAAAAACAAAAATGATTTTTATGTTTTTATTTCCATCAATACATTTATAAATACGATTCCTAAACTATAGAAAGCTAACAATAGAAATAATTACCAATTATAAAAAAAACTACTTTTATAAAAAAAAAACTATAAAAAAACTTTACTTAAACTATGAACCATAAAACCATCCAGTTAAGCGCTGCCTAAACGTAGAAACTTAGTTGCCGGACACCTAATATTTTTACTTCTGGGCAAAAACCCTTACAGATCAAAACAACTTTGGAATACCTACCGTACTCTTTTGGTTGAAGTTTAACATCAATTCATTGCGTTTTAATATTGTGGGTAAACATATGACAGCGCCACCTAAGATCAGGAGGTAAACGGCGATTGCTACTTACAGTTAAGTAACAGTCGCATCCTACATCCCGGCTTGGTTGGAGCAACTTTAATGGTGAACCCGAAAGCCGGGCTCAGCAAACGGATAGGCACTCTTCGATCTATACCAGTGTTTCCCAAGGTTTCACAGGGGGGCAATTTAAAAATGACTCGACACGACTTTAACCCTTTCGCTTTGGGTTATTAAAATGCAATGTTTGATATCGGTGACGAATTTAACAAAAAAGGCAAATTCCTAAAAGAATGCTGTAATCATTTATATTCCTTAAAGGAACAAAACAATTTTTAAAGGTTAAAAATTATGTACAAAAATTTAGAAATGTTAACGTGGCCAAAAAAAAGGTTGGGAAACACTGATCTATACACGACCACAGGGTCGTTAAAAATCTTATTTAATAAGCGGTAATGAAGTCTTTCGAACAACGAAGAAAAGGTAACGTGTCAACAACAAAGTTTCATACATTGAGTAGCGCTTTAAATTCATAATGTAACAAAATAAAAACAAAATGCATAAATCAGGCAACACAGTTTTATCGGATAACGGTCGTGAGTTGTAACCCGCACTGAGAAAAGCTTATGTGCTATATTTCAAATCAGATCTAATTATTGTTTTTGTTTTTTTATTGTTCATTTCTAGACTAGTACTAAAGTGCTTGTATCATAGAAACAGGATAACCAAAGTACATATATCAAAAATACTTTGGTACCGGTGAGTGGTTTTGAACTTTTGCTTTCGGTTTGCTTAACCATTGCCCTACCACTACACCACGGTCGCCTTATTTCACATCTTTAGAATTAGGGCACTAGATATCTAAATATCTTTATGAGATACAGTGCTGAAACAAGGTCTTAAACTATGGGCACATGAACAAGTTCTCACAATCATCCAGCGAGATATGAAGGAGGCTATGTCATGTTTTTCTTCGTAATCGAATCAAAAGCGAGAAGATTCGCAGAACTAAAGTGACTGACATAGCCCATAGCTCATAGCTCCTAAAATAGATGGTCGTTGCCTCTCAAATATGCAGCGTAGGAAGTCTATAACGAAGTCGACTGATAACTCTCTGAATGTAACAGGAATCCGCTGGAGCTTTGAACGGGTAATGACTGACAGGATGATGATGAGATATCCTTATATATCCTTATCCATAGGGTTCTATGGGAGTATATTATGATACTATTAGTATATTATACCTTATTAGTACCTCTGATTTATTAGGTAGCAAAAACTATGCGTTATGGCTAAAATTGGGCGAAGATCTACTAAAGGAAAGTTCGAATACACAAAATATGACTTAAATTTCACAGTACGGGTTTAATCTCAAAGACATACTTACTAATCTAAATACTTGGTGTTAAAATCGTTTATTAAGTTACAATGACAACATTTATTTATAACAATTTATTAATACTTATGCTCCTTCACAAGTGCGCAAATATATTTTATGTATATCTCTGTAATAATATAAGCTTACGAAAATGAACGTCGCGAACGTTCATGCGAATATATTAAGGAAATGATTATTGTTTATGATCAAATGTTCATACACAATTGATTACCTATTCGTTTTATCACAACAAAAAAACGCGCTTTAACATACTATGTAATTAACACACAATTGTTTACACAAAATATTTTAACACAGAATACTTAACACAATTGTTTACACAGACTATTTTAACACAATTGTTTACACACGACGTTTTTAACACACAACGTACATAATTTGATAATGTAAAAAGCCCCAAGAGTCTAACGGAGCCATAATGACATATTTGGCAAACTACTCAGTGGATGATTAGCTTGCCAGAAAGAAATATTTGCGCACAAACGAATGGATCAACTTTACAAACCTATATAATAATAATAAATTACATACTACAGGAATTCATAATTAATTGATTTGATATAACACTAACAATAAATTATAATAAAAAATACTAACTTAGGTCTTGTAATAGTAGAAAATACTAACTAAATAAAATTATACATTTTTAATTTCATTGGAAAACATTACTTTAGAACCGTGTATAAGGAAACATAGCAACAATATAATTGCGTAAATTGATTTAAAACAATACATATCACATAATAATAACGTTTTTTCCTAAATTAAATTGGGTCATAATCTGTCCCATAAGGTGAGTTTACGCTAGGGTCGAACTCGAGCGAAACACGACCCTAGCACGAATTCGTGTAGTATGGACAGACTTAAGAGCCTCAAACACGCACGATGCATATCTCCTTGTGTTCGTCAAAAATTGGCGCAGCACAATCAAGCAGAAGCCAAACGCTCGAAGCATGCTCGTAAAGTGTTCCACACTACACGAATTCGTTCTCGGCTTGTGCTTCGCTCATCTAGCGTACTATGCTATTAGAATAAGAATAGGACAGGCTGTTGGCTAACTTCACTTGACTGATTCAAAGGTGTCTTTTTCTTGACGGTCCGCAAAGAAAAAGACACCATACTAAAGTGAAGTTGGTTGGAGAATTAGACGTCACAAAATGGCTGTTCTTATTTTAATCGCATTATATACGCACTTTTATAATTTGCAAATTAAATACTCAAGCTTATATGCATAGAGAAAATCCACATATCTCTACATCAAAATAATTTACATGGAATAAGCTTCATTTTTTTCATTTACATAATGACCGCAAGCCGCCTAATGTGATCCATGGATGCATCTGCTATAATTCATTTCAAATTTTATGGCGTCTCCGAAGTTAAGCGCAAGACGATGCGCAATTTCTAAAACTGGGCGCAACCTCGCTCGTGACTTTTTTTTTCGTAGACGCCATAAAGTTTGTTACTAGATGTATTACATAAAAATGCAAATAGCAATCGCATCACTATGCCGGCCTAGATCTCGAAACGTTACTGAATCACTTTGCGGTCCTTACATCTGAAAGGGAATACCCCGGGTCGGCAGACTGGGTATATAACAACCAACTGTCTGCCTATAGATTACTCTTAAATAGCAGACCCGGAGCAAATATGAACCTCATTTTATTAACAAATATTTGTAATATTTAATAATGAAATAATACAAATAAATGTTATGATCGAAACCAGGAATCGAGATTTGCGTTATCATTATCAAATTCATTCATAGTGATGATTTTTTTTTATTGTGACACGACATCTGACCTCGACCCGCCTGATGATAAGCAAGAGGAGGTCCAAGAGTGACGACGACTGAGACAACCGAGTCAGTACCCGGCTGTCCCAGCCGCCGCCACTATGCCGGCCTAAGATGCTTCTTCACGCATCGCTTGAAGGATCCAAGGTCATAGGATGGAGAGAACACATGGGCAGGCAAAGCATTCCACTTGTCGATTGATCTACAAAGAAAAGACGCACCGAACTTTTTAGTTCGACTGCCGATTCGGTCGATAAAATGCGGATGCGGATAACGTAAGTTAACGTAAAAAATACGTAATTTAAGTAAAGTTTACGTAACAGCCCTCCGGCATGAAAGAAATTTCAATACGAGAGCGCCTATGACATTAGAAATAATATGGAATAGGCATTATATTTAAACATTTCACAGAATACTTTACCCACTAAAGGTCAAAATTTGAAAACATCGTAATTAGACAAATCGGCACTATCTAGTCGTTCACACTATATACAATTCAGGGTATATGTATTTTTTATTTTTTTAATATAAGATTAACACAGTACATGCAAAAGCCTGCCCAAAAATCGAGGGCAAATAAGTCATTTAAATTTTAAATACATAGCAATTAATAAAAGGAAAAAATATCACATAAGCAAATATATTTAAAACGTCTGACCTATACTTTGTTTTCTTATTTCAAATGTAATGTACCAGGGGCAACTAGGCAGTCTTTTTAATTAACCACAGGATCAGGTTCAGGCGCTGCTACCTCGGTTTCAGGATACGACCGGCGCAATCGCACAGTAGCATTTCAGTTGTCGTTAACCTCAACATATCAGACAACCCTGAATGAGGGGCTGTAGGGGGCTGCCTGAATGAGGAGGAGACAACTGCGCATGTGCTCTTGAGTTGCAGGACCACGAAGCAAGACAAAAGTTCCTTGGCAACGCGAGGACGCTTCCGGAGGTCTGCAGGAACGAGAAAGGTCTCCAGGACTTCCTGGAGGAGATCGGGTGGCTCCACTGAAGGAGAACCGTTGAAGAACGCACAAAGAAACCGAAAAGGACTTCAAGTGCGGAAACGAGCCCGCACATAACTGTAACTGTTGTTGACATTCTAAGTGACCTATAGATGGTAGTACAACTTTCAAACGAAATCAAAATAATACTATGACTTAACCCATCAATTATTTATCGTCAAGATCCCCATAAGTAAACAAAGTATACATCAAACAAGACTGAGTCAACCCCAAAATATTACACATTACACGCAACTTCTAATTAAATTTATTTGTACAATAACTTGGCAATTTAAAACTGAATGCAAAAGATACACACAACACTCGAATAATCACGTCAATAATTATGCCGACCGTTTACTAGTGAGAGAACAGCTACAATACAAACAAGGCGAAAGTGATTCCAGTCTATTCGATGCTCCTACGCAGATAGCTCCTACTGAGATACCGCGTAAAATCATATAGATTTATCGATGACGTCACATTTATTTTGGACTTTGGATTCTACGTGCAATAATAACGCCGAGTTACTTGAACAATGATTATAATAACTATCGGTTCAGACTTGGGATTGGTTGATTTAACCACTGGTTAAATCGTTGCTTCCCTCGTTAATCGCTCGCTTTCCTAACATCCACAAATCTCTTCATAAAACTCTATGGTTATGGGCACAAGGCAACCCAGCTTTCCTGAACATGTCTCCTATTTGGTCGGAAAACATTCTAAAGCCGCGTCTACATGAAACAAACATATGGATGGATTTGCCTGTTTTTGTTTGTGGTCGCCCGTGTTTGGCATCGGTGTCGGGTTTTCTTCAATAATGAAAAGATGTTCGGTAGACAGTTTGCGATGCCTCCAAATGTTTGGAATATACTAGCATGTAGATGCCTGTTTTTGTTGGGTGATTGTGGTCAATGTTTCGGACTGTTTGGTGTTTGCGGCAAATACCATGTGGAGGCCGCTTAATTATTATTTTTTTATTGTGACTCGACATATGACAACACCCCGCTTGATGTTAAGCCGAAGTGTGGTCCATGAATGAATGTCACTGCTACTACAATTCAATAACTGTGTGTAGCAATCACATCCACTATGCCGGCCTAGTTGGAACCGGTAACTTACGACCCAAAACGAGACCAAATCACTTCACGGTCTGTATACTTGTAAGTGGTGGTACTACCCCGGATCGGCAGACTGGGTACCACTGCACACTTAATATCGTAATGGCATTTTATCAGTGACACTGATTATAGATACTAGACTGGATAGACTGGGCTAATTAAAAAGTACCTATTCTCTCACATTCGTCAAACGACATAATTATTAAAGTGCATACCAGTTTTGCTATTTACTCGTAAAATATTTCAATCACTTCTACAATTGAAAGTGACAAAACAATTAGAAGAGTTCAATCCAATTATTTATAATGAAAAGCTAAGATTATATCAGAAAATGTACATGACGTAGAAATAATTTTATTACAAAGGAAATAGCTTATGGAAATAGAAAAGTGCAAGATTATTAAAATAAGACTTCAATGCATTAAACAAAATTATAATCACATTTTCCATTAAAAAGGAAAATGTATATAATTTTTTTCATATAACTTTCTATCTACAAATGAACCTAGGTGCTAATAGGACAAGGGTACAAAATATAAAATAAAAGGCGGACTCACTAAAACAAAGCATATTAACGCAAAAAACAAACACAACGGAAAAAAGTGCATCACGTCAAGAATAAAAAAACACATGCCTACAATTTTTTTTTAAATAATTTTGTGTTTTATGTAATATCTAAAAAACGCTCTATTTTACACAGCAATATGATTGTGGAGATCTGAAACGTGTTTACGCCCATTAATATAATACAAAATGGCCGTCGACACATTTCAGTGCTCGCGATGACGTCACTGCGACGCCATTTTATTAACAATTTAGGTTTCCAAGTTCCAGCTGACATGAATTACGCACTTTCAGCAAAGAAAAATATGTCAAAACACTACTAACATTTTTTTCGACTTGCGACTAGTGAAATCAACTCTACTTGACCATTTATTAGTTGTTTTACATTTTGTAATAAAACCTTGATTAGTTCGTCCACAAAATCGCCTATAGTCATTACAAACCCTACCTATGATCAGACACCTCAACATTTGGGATCATCTCTTTCGCATAATCATATAGCCTGTATATGAAACGGAAAGTATAGTTCACAAAGATGATACATGGGAAAATAAAAACCCCAAAGTTTCAAGTTTGCAATAAATCCCTACTAATAAATCTTAATTAGCCAATTTTATAAATAAAAGTTCATTTTAAATTTCGAATGTATAATAGTGCACTATGCACTTACAAAGGTGATATGTACCAATGTTTTTGAGTGACTTTTTATGACTTACCTGCTTTACTCTATGTGATCTCTAGTAACACGATCACTACTTCTAAAACGGTATAATGAAATGTATACATATATAACAAGATTTCTTGATGAAATATAGGAAAGCATCTACTACAATTATTTAATGAATAAATAATAGTTTGACATATCGTGTTATCTAGAGATCTAAAATGTTCTTTCGAAGTTTCTAACATCAATAATTTTCAATTAAATGATTTTAATTAAGACAGCGAATCGACATGAGTCCGAGTAGATGCGTTTGGAACATGTCTAAAACCGATTCCAACCGCATCTACTCATCGCTACCAAAATTCCATAGCAAAAGCTTTAAAAAATTTAATACTCATAATCTTTACTACACTACAAAATACGCTCTATAATTGGTCCTATAACGTTATAATCAACCAATGAGGTTGTGAAATGATAATGTTATTACAAAATGAACCAATCAGAGAGTGTTATTTTATGTGTGTGTAATGTGAATATTATACTAAGGTTTGCGAACACGAGCACGTGTTTTAGGTAGTATGTGGGACATGAAATTCTTGTATGGACAATGTATTATAGAGTTGACGTTAAGTTTGTCGTTTTGAGTGAGGCAGTCTACTACTCCTCCACTGAATCTTCACTTATCGTGTCGCCCGCTTTTTCTTTGGAAATGTTTTGACCTGTTAGTAAACAAAGTATTGATGAAATATTGAAAAAACTATTTTAATCTAGCTATTACTTTTACAAAGTTTTACATTTAGTAAATACATTTCATTCAGCTTTTATTAGCTTGACTTGTATGTATGTAACTATGTAACGGAATATTTTAAATTATAATTTGAAAAGGACATCATTATTTTTGTATGGGGACTTGGCCTTAATTGTATTAACAGTTGCATATACATTTTAAAATAGTTTAATGAAGGAAGATTACAATGTAATTGGAATATACCCTTTATTTTGCATAGTTTAGGTGTGCAAAATGATCAAACTATAATTAAGCAGTATAAAGCAGAACAAATTTGTCGTTGACTGTTAGATAATACAAAATCCATATCTTATTTTCCAAATAACACAATTGCACAGCAATTAAAAGTAAAATAGTTATTAGTTTTATCAACACAAGTATCGAAACTACCATTTATATATTTTTTTCATTATTGGACATTACAAAAGTATAGTACATAAAGCCCAAAATGAATGATGTCCTTTGTACATGTAATAAAAACCAATGACAATAAACTGCCTCGGTTTTATCAGTCGTCGGAACACTTGGACTTCTTGCTTACCATCAGGCGAGTCGAAGTCAGATGTAGTCAGGATAAAAAAGTACACTCTCTACTGACTACTGTTATTCACTTTTAGTTCACAAGCGTGTTTTTTTTATTTATTTTTTTACATATATAACTATAGTTTCATTATTGTGACTCGACATCTGACCTCGACTTTTTTAATGGTGTAAGTAAGGGGAGGTCCAAGAGTGCTGACGGATAAAAACAAATGACTCAGACTCAGCGAAACGTAAAAACACAATTTTGGCCGGCATAGTGACGACTGAGGCAGCTGTTAATTTCAGTCGTCGTCGCTCCTGCACCTGAGGTCACATGTCACAATAAAAAGATGACGCACGGATAGATAAGGTGATAAAGATAGGCCAAAAATTAATAAAGGTAAAATGTGCGCCTTACCCTTTTTCGCTGTTGAAAGTATGCACTTCTTGCAGCTTATGAAGAAAAAGGAGACACGTTGGAGTTAGGTGTTGAAGGCATTAGGTCCATGGTTTTGCAGACCCACCCTGCTATGTCGGCCTTCTCGGCATCAGCTTTACGTATCCATTCATGATTCTAATATTAAAAAGAAAATAATATTGAAGCATGTTTTTATGTTTACCAGTCTTGCATAGATAGACTTTTTTTTTTTATTGTGACTCGACATTTGACTGCTTGATGTTAAACCGAAGTGCGGTCCATGAATGAATGTCACTGCTAATACAATTCAATAACTGTGAGTAGCAATCACATCCACTATGCCGGCCTAAATAAAACCGGCAACTTACAAGCTGACCCCGAAACGTGACCAAATCACTTCACGGTCTGTATACTTGTAAGTGGTGTACACCCCGGATCGGCAGACTGGGCACCACTGCCTACTACTCTTGACTGTGGAAGTTTTCTCTACTAGACCATTCTTAAGCTTAACATAGTGATTATGAATTTTATCAGAAAATAACACATTCACTGTCTATTAATATATTTAATACGGCAAGGATCTATAGCCTGTCCATTCGTTTATTTTCTTTTTGACAGTTCGAAATTAGTGACGCCCTTACACGTTACAGATTCGATTATCGAAATTAATCAATTAATAATTAAATTTCACTTCATCTAATTCATTATGTTAAATCAGTTCGAAATTTAAACCTATGCATGTTACCTATTTTTTATGTTCGCGATTTATTTCCCGTGCGTTTATAATCGATTTATTTTTTTAATGGGCTCGAAATAACTGCATGCCACTTGATCTTGAGCTCGAGTGCGGTCTCTGAATAAAGGCGACTGCTACTACATTTAAATAACTTTAACTAGCAGTCGCTTACACTATGCTGGCCTAGTTATAACGGGCAACTTTCAAGCTACGTCAAGCCTCACTATACCATATTTAATTATTGCGCATCGGTATGAGAGCCGCTATTAACTTTAAATCGAATTATAAAATTATCTAGAAACTACCTATACTCATCCGATGTATCATAAAACATATGCACAGATTTACTACCAACCATCAAAGATTTCAAATCAGCTCTCTCATCAGGATTCTTCTTCAAGCACCTATCAACAAAATCTTTGAACTCATCCGAGAATATTCCAGCAGGCAATTTTGGCGGGGGCTCATTCACTATGTAGTCAAGGAGCTCGAAAATAGCCATAGGTCTCGGGGAATTGGGAGCCTGAAAAAAATGACAATTAATGTTGAACTAAACGGCTGGACAAGTCGTTTCCTCGAAAAGTGCTTTATCAGCCCATGTTCTTCTCATCGTAATAACCATGGCTACTTTAAGCAAAGCTTGAACAAGCACCTCTGCCTGCCTTAGTAACAGCGACTAAGGCCGTGTCGTCATTAATCTGTGTAATCACACGTCGTTTTTGACGATAGGTGAGGCGTATTTAAACACACCAGTCCGTTACGCGGAAAGTCCCGGGTTAGATTATCAGTCGAACCAAATATTTGTTTCATAGTTATTTCTAAGAGGAGGTATTTGCTTGACAAGCTGGCAAGCTGAGGTCAGATGTGTCACAATAAAGAAAAACATTTATTTGGGCGGGCGTTATGTCAGATATAATGCACAAAACTCTCGATAAAATCGCTCATATGGACTTATTGGCATTATATATGGATTATATATGCATTAAATAGTACTGCATAACTTTTTTGTAGCTTATCCTATTAATATCTTTCAATCAATATAAAGATTGACCTCTAACCCTTAGCATGCTTCTTAGTACTAACATGTTACCATGTAGAAGCTAAACAAACAACTAGACCTTACCTGACCAGGGGAATGATCTTCATTTTGACCACCAAAGATGGCAGCTAGAGTTTTAGCATCTGGTGGTGGTATAGGGTACATCCCTATAGCCATTTCGACAAGGGATAACCCCAAGGACCAGATGTCTGATTGTACTGAATAATGGGTACCTTGTAGACGTTCGGGCTGAAAGATTATAAAAGTAAGGTTATTAAATCTTGCTTTTTAAAGTATACTGAATGATTATTTTATTATTGTGGTTTAATATATACAGCTCCTGCTAATGTTTAGCTAGAGTGCAATCCATGAATGGAGGCACCTGTTACTACATTTAAAAACTACAAGCAGCAGTCAAATCCACTATGCCGGCCTAGCCAAAATACAGGCTAACCCGAAACGCGATTAAGTCACTTTCTCGTTTGTAAACTTGTAAGCGGTGATACTACCCCAGATCGTCAAATGAAACGAACTGTCTACTTACCTCTTGCAAAACTTACAACACAAAGAAATTTAATTAACAGTTCAATTTCTCAATAAATAAACTTTTCTATACAATATGTATACTAGAAATGAACAATTTTTTTAGCATGCATGGATTCCCCGTGCGGATGCCGGGTCCATCGCGTGGCAGGCGGGAGAATGAAGACAGCGTTCCGGACTTGTGACCGAAATGTAGGTTTCAAAGCTTTTTGTGAAATGTCAACACTCACCTTCCCTGCCTTTACTATCCCCTCTACCCAACCAAATATTGTAAGACCCCACCAATGCCAATTACTAATCAATTCTTTAACGCGTAAAGATAATAAGACCAAATAATCGCCAAATTATTTTATTTCATATAACCTCGGATGCTTTAAGTGTGAAGAAGCTTTTTTGGCCAGCAAAGCGACAGCGACTAAGGCATTTGTGAACTGACTAGGGTTTTCATTAACCACCTCTTGCATTAGGCAGGTATGGTTAAGGTTAATAAACCTTATTTTAAAAAAATGTCATATAAAGAACAACTTACAGACATATAACTCCTAGTACCAACAAATGAGTTGGCCATTGAGTCAATGAGCTGTCCAGAAACACCAAAGTCGCAGATTTTAATCTCTCCATTACTATTCACAAGGATATTGGAGGGCTTCACGTCGCGATGCATTATGGCATGCTTGTCGCGTAAATAACTTAATCCCTTCAAAACAGCTGAAGTTATTGTACCTAAAAATGTTGAATATTTATAAATTAGTCATGTAAATTAGATAGTAAAAAAATTCAAGAGCAAAATCAATTTAAATTGGTAAAATACATAGCTGTAGGCAAGGTTATTAGAGTCTGTCTAAGCCGAAATGACGCGCCCCTCTACCATTTACGCACACGAGCAATGAGCAAATATAAAATATGGATGCAACACACCGAAAATGCAATTGTAATTGGTCATTCAGTAGCTGGTATGACCCAAAAGGAGGAGCACGCTGGTGAAGTATAGTAGTATAGTTAATAATATGTATTTGCATTCACACATTTAAATAAACTAATAAAGTGGAGGGGTGCGTCATTTATAGTTAGACAAGCTATAATAATTTTTTTATTTGATACTAGCTGTGCCCGCGGTTTCACCTGCGTAAAGTTTGGTTTATAACACAGTCATAAAAAAGGAAGAGGTTTTCAATTCGACTTTTTTGTATTTATAACTCGATAACTCGTATAAAAATGACAGACGAAAATAAAAATAAATATATATTCCAAACAGTTAAAACTATAGTCAATTGGAAACTATAGTAAAATATATTTTATTTTAATTAAAAGTAACCGATGTTACTTCTTGTCCCTCCAAAAATAAAAAACGTAACAAACAAACTCACATTCACATTTATAACAATAGTAACATATGCATATAGTAACAGAAGGAATATAAAGAAAAAATTCAAACATCTGAATGTATAGTCTATGGAAAGTATAGTGTATAGTCTCCATAGTACAGTTGATTGGATTAGATGTTGACGTGACTGTCGGTAATACAGTGCAATGGTATTATAGTACTTAGGGTTTGAACCAACGCCTTGCATCTATTTTTATAATAGGAAAAAAAAATGACAAAACTTTTTTATTTTTCGTAAAAAAAAAAAATATATATATATACTATGTTACTTCTGATACCTCCAAGAATATGTGTACAAAGTTTCATGATGATCAGTTGAGCAGTTTTTGCGTGAAAGCGTAACAAACGGACATTCACATTTATAATAATAGTAGGACAATAAAAATAATATGTTAATATAATATAATTTGTTTTTAATTCTCAACAGCTTGATATATTTTCCTTAGTTTACTCAAAATAAATTTCTGAACGCACGCAATTTTGTATGGGAAAATGATTTTTCTTTTATTTTATTTATTATAAAAGAATTTTTCTAAAATAAACGTAGCCTAAGTTACTCCTTATTACATCAGCTACCTGTCAATAAAAGTCCCGTCAAAATCGGTCCAGCCATTCCAGAGATTAGCCGGAACAAACAGACAGACAGACAGACAAAAATTGTAAAAAATGTCATTTTGGTGTATGTACCGTATATACAGCGTGTGGGGGATTTTACGACAATAAATTAAAACAGCGTCAATATTACTTCATAGGATACTTTAAAAAATATAAAATAAATTCTAACATCAAAATTTAAATAATTATTTTTTCAAACAAACTTAATACCATAAAAATATAAAAAATAATAAAACACCATTAATGTACCTATGATCACTGACCTGTGATAAGAGCGGCAACAGCGCACTTGTCATTGTACCTACAGTATTCTCAAATTAATAATGCGCATGCTGATCTTCGTACTTGTGGTATTCCCGGAAACACCTGAATCATTGAATCGTAAGAGCCCTAAACAATGCACTTGCATTTTGCACCTTGTTGCAATCGAAAACAATTCTTCCGACGACGCTCGGGGAATACGACCGTTGCCGAACAGTGACATAGATTTCTATGCGCATTATCACTTTGGGAGACCTGCACGCCTCGGGGACTTTTGGCGGCATCCGCCAATAATGATGAACAAAACTAATCACAAAAAGCGTCGCACAATTAATTCACTACACAATACAAAAATCTTACGTAAGGACGCGCTACGTCACGGGCGCTGCGATGCACTGACTGACCTACTTAAATAAAGTTTAAACAAAAAGCGACTAACATAGAAATAAAACAACATATTGTTATCTCTTTCGTACATACTCAATTCTCAATAGACATGAGTGTGTAATAAGTAGCTTCTTCAGTTAGCATTATTTTAAACTGAATAGGTAGGTTAAATAAAAATAAGTATGATGATCAGGGTCCTTCACCTGTGTCATATGGGTCAGTAACAAATACAGCATGTAGTAAAATTGCAAAATGAAAAATAATGTCTGGTGGCTAAAGTAATGGATATTTTTGAATGATTTTTTAAATGTGGTTTGAGAACATCATTAGCTATCCGGGTTTTAATTTATTGTCGTATTATCCCCCCGACACTGTATATTCATATACATGTATTAAAAAACGGTTATTTCAATATTACAAACAGACACTCCAATTTTATTATATATATAGATTGGTTAAGCAATTTTGAATTGATTCAATTTTGAAATTTATACTAAAAAAATCCCTTACCTAGAACAGATTCTGGAATTCTGCCAGCCTTCTTTAAAATGAGGTCCAAGGAGCCTCCATCCATATATTCCATGCAAATAGATATTTCACCAACGCTGTAAAAGGCTCCATAGAACCCAACAATGTGTGCAAAATTACATTCATGGAGCACCTTTAGTTCTCTGATAATCTGCTTCTTAACTGCAGGCTTTACCTCAAGGTGTATGAGTTTACGAGCCATTATGAGCCCAGTAGACTTGTGTCTCACTTTCATTACCACGCCTCCATTGCCTTGGCCTGGGAAATTTAGAAGTTAACTAAGGTTAGATAAAGCTTGAGCCAGTACCATGAGAACCATGAGAACGTACAAAGAAACCGAAGAGGACTTCAAGTGCGGAAACGAGCCCGCAAATAACTACATAACTACAACAAAGCTTGAGCCAACAATTTTTTTTATTGAGTGTTGATATTCCACCACCGCACCTAATGTTAACCTAGAATATGGTCCATGAATGGAGGTGACTTGTAATTATTTAACTGTAGTAGCAGTTGCATCTATTCATGGACCACAATAAAAAAGTTACAAGATTGTGGAAAGTAGAGCTTCGATGTTTTTTTATTTTTTTATTTTTTTAAATTTTTTTTTTAAGTTATATCTGAAGTTCTACCATATACTGTGCCTAACATTAAATGAATAATGTTGCCCCCTACTTGCATTATACACTGTACAAAGAATTATATTTACATCTCACTCACAACTATGTAAATAAAGATGTTTGACTTGTTTTATAAATTGTAGCTAACTTACCCTTCAATTACCCTTCCAACACAGTTTTTCAATAAGTTTTAAATTAACTTTGTAAAAGACAATAAAGAATACATATATGCAGTAATGTATTTTATACAAACCAAGTTCTCCAAGCTTCTCAAAGTCATCATCACTGAGCTCCCCAATTTTCTCCTTTTGACATAGAAAGACTTCTATTCTTCTCCTCTGTGTATCATCCATCTCAATTTGCTCCAACCTTTCAGTTAAGGCTTCAATGCTGGTCTTAGATTTACCAGCAAGACCCTGACGTCTACATTAAAATTAAAAAGTTGAGTATAGTATGTTAGAACACTACATTGCAATAAAAATACATTTGAAATTGAATGGATTACTTAAGTAAAGGAAGCAAGAGTCAGGATCGTGGAAAGTGGCACTCTGTTGTCTCTACTTATACCTGTTATTTGATCTTAAAAATAAATATATAATATGTATATACAGCTAATATTACGCCCGGATCTAGTTGAGCACAAACCTGGGTGGCAGTTTCAGCAGGTGCCAAATTCATAATATAATTTAATTTAATGTAAAAAGTTTGCTTCACAAAGCGCCTAAAATTGGGAAGTCTCACTATTGCCTCAGCGTCAACTTGTAAGAAAAAGGCGCCACACCACAAGTTACAACCATATTAGAGTTTTTTAATAATTATATTCAAATATGGAAAAAGGGGTGCCACTATCAAGCTTCTGCCCCGGTTCGAAAAAATCGTAGATCCGCAGCTGGCTAATATGCAGTGTTTGCTACAGTAGGTGTATAACATTATGAATCAATTTAAATTGTAGGAAAATTTATTTATTTTATAAAAAACTTACACACAAAATTTTCTTAATGTTCATATTTTACTTAGTTTATCAAAAGAGAAAGTCAATCAGCATTAAATTCCACCCTTTGTAATATTAAGTTTAAAGAATTGAATTTAAATATAAGTTTAACTTATGAGTCACATTAAAAGGGAAATTAACACAGTACTCAGCCACATTTATAATTACCAAAATTTTACTTTACCAAGTTACCATACTACTAAATTATAAGTCTAGCGAATATTTGGGAGTGTTGAAAACGCGTAAATATAAATTTACTTATCAAATATTGCATATTATACTTACTCAGTCGATGAGGCAGATTTTATAGGAGTCATATTAGACGGTGTTATTACCGGAGCAGCATCTATTGACCCAGGAGGGAGGGTCAAGTTTAATTTATTTTTCGACATTTTACTCATCGTGATATTGCGCCTGTCACGGCATTTACGCTGATATTGATTTACAATAAAATCTACACCTAAAATTTAACTAGATAATATTTAATATTAGAAGATTTATATAATAAAACTAAAACAAAATATAAATTTCGTGAAAACACCACACACGGCAAAGAAAGACGATTTATTTTATTGAAATAGTGACGTACCAGTTTTGATCTACGAAGTTCATTTTTAATTTAATTGAACAAACAATTGATTACTTTTATATAAAGTTTTTAAAAAAATAAATACATGAGTACATAGAACGATTTATTCTAAGAATTTAATATAATTTTTCTATACATAATTAACCTTATCTAATCAATATAGATTTAGTAAGCTTGATTTAAAAGACAGCCTCAATAAAATATGGTCCTTCATTCCATCCATAACTTCCACTCCACCCATGCTTGAAGCATTTTCTTAGTAATTTCAGCATCAGCAATACAAAAAAAAACGGATTAAATCTCCTTTCGTGATCCCCGTCCATAAACATAGAGTAGAGAATGGGCTAAGCGTTCCCTATCCAGGTATGTATGATAAATCGGGCGGCGAAGCGTGAGAGAGGCAAAACAATCGTGCGATCAGTAGTTGTCTCATCTATAAGTTATAGTTGTATGCATACAATTGTTTTTCATTCGTTTATATTATATTTACTAAAATATATATTTATATCAAATAAAATAGTCCTAATCGAGGTGGCCGCATCATAGACAATATATGTCTATAGCCCGCACAGTCAAGTTGTCTCTTTCTAGAGTCGTCAATTTTGTGAGGCTATTGCTCAGTACCAAGCATAGACTATACACTTATATACAGAAACAAGGAACATTGTACTTAAGTGCTCAGTATATTGTCTATGTTCCCGTCTTACCAGGCGCTCTATGTTGCCAAGGCTTTCTATCATTGAACATTTCTGAACTTTGATGTCTAATATCTTTCCAACCACTTGACCTGTCCCTTAATTTATCACGACAGGATCTTTCTACTCTTATATCATAATGAACTCAATTGAACTTATGCCACCTGACACCAATTATACTTAAATTTCATTGCTTGACCTTAGAGTTATTATGTACTATCGTGCCCAATGTTAACCCTGGATGTAATAAAAACTCTGAGGACGGGCTTGGCGATCCCCAAGTCGCCTGCGAAGCATGGGGATTATTACATTTTATTCTTATTTCGACATTTCAAGAGCTTTGAAGCCATCGTAGTTACGGAGCAAGCCCATAAATAACCAAGTTTTAATTTATAAATTCTACATAAAAATTAATATATTATACTGTAATTGTAAAGAATATAAATAAAAACAAATTAGGTAATATCCATTCATTTTATTACCAGTACACATTTTAAATCCATATTATACAACTTGCTTTGTTTTTACATTGTTATTTACAAATCAACGAAAATATAGAAAGGAAAACTAAAATTCATGTGAATACAAACAAATTAAATAGTGAAGAAAATCAGCACATATGCCATCCCCAGCAGTTACTAATACGCTTGGAGCGTGACGTCACACGAGTCACGGCCTTTGCCGCTTATTAGCCGCTCACGACGGGTTGACTCCATAGTGACGATCAGTCCGCGAGGCCTAAGCTCAAAGAATTTGGACTTAAGAAATAGAAGGAGCCCTAAAATAGCGAAAAAATACAACCGTTTATACTATTTTCACTTATGGCATTAAAAAGGAGTCAGAAGGGGATGAATATACATTTTTACATTCGTAATTTCGAAGGTTGTCACTAGTTTTGATAATCATTTGACAACCTAATTTGACAGAATAACAAATGACATTAAAATATTTAAAAAAAAAGGATGACGAAACAATTATGCCGCTACCTTTACTACCAAGTGACTTAATTAGGCAGTATTCAAAGTCAACCACAATTACAAGTGGTTGTATTTGCAAAATAGTGCCAACCTTTGAAATAAAGGAATTGAAGTACAAGTAGTTGTCTCTTTCAGTCACACGTGGTATAAACATAATATAAATGAGACAACTAACAATGAATTAGTTCTTTTAGCACAGATTCCCTTCCTTCAAAATTCTTTGCCTAAGCTAAGCTTTGCATTTGTGTGAGTAGATAGATAGTGTAAGTGTGACGTCCACATAGAGCGCGACGCGTCCTTAGCTTGGCTTAAACTGGTTTATACTGATTTCTGATTCTACATTTGTTGATCAGCTTGCATCAACAAATCAACAATTTGGAGCTTGCGGACTGTAGCATCTGGCACCTGGCTAATACGTTTTGATATTTGACAAGGTTCCAGCGCAAAAGCAACTGCCATGAACATTAGAAATGGATTGAAAGAGTTAAAGCACCAAAATACATACAATTTAAAATAGTAAAATCAATAAAACTTTCCATTATTAAAGATACCAGCATCGATTTTCCATGGATTCATAAGAGCTATAGAAAAAGCGCTTAAATGGTAGGTTACTGTGGAAGTGCAGCAGAAAAGAAGTGTTTTTTTTTAAATTATGACTCGAAATTCAATTTGCCTGATGGTAAAAAAGGAGGTCCAAGAGCAACCAGCTCAAGGAAAAACTGACTCAGTTCACAATGTTAACGAAAAACACACTCCTCTAGCCTTCCGTCACAGGAACCTTTTCAGTTAGTATACTATAAACTATGTAATATAATTCTAATGGACGCTTAAGTCTCCTTTCTGCCTCTCCCTGTGGGAATAGAGGCGTGACAATTGATTATGATAATAATGATAACACTTAAGTAGTATTTAATTTTTTCAGGAAACTGTTAATGCCTGGCTGATTTTTCAATGGCCTCGTTTGAGGTTTCTGAGATTTCTTCGTTTCCGATTTAGGTGTTTTAACTTCACTTTTTTCCGTTTTTTGTTTTTTCCTTTTATCCGTTTTGGGACTGCTCTCCTTTCCTTCCGTAACTGATTTCCTTTTGCGGACTTTCTTCTTCTCTACCTCCTCTGCCTCTTGTGACGGTTGCAGTAATGGAGTAGGGTCATCCATGACCATTGATAACTTATCAAAATAGTTCCATAAGGCATCTACACAATTGTCGGGCTTACCACCGTCTTTTGTAGCCCATAATAAACCATACAGACGAGGTTTTAGTTTTTCTGTAGGTTTCTTCATTTCAGACTCAAATTCTTCCTCAAGGTGTTTTAATTTAGCTTTTTGAGCTTCAGGTGATAATGAAAGCACATCGTCACCATCCATTGTTGCTTCCTACAAAATAAATTATTAAATAATATAATGTATTGCATAAAAAATAATTCAATATTATAGATATTATTATATCGTTTTAATCTATATTTAGAATTTTCTTATTATCAATCAATCAATCAAATTGTCACGCCTTTTTCCCACAGGGATAGGCAGAGACAATGGAGCGCCACTTACCACGATCCTTACACAGCTCCCTTGCTTCCTTCACATCCACAATTCTCTTCATACAGGCTCTGTGGTTATGGGCACTAGGCAACCTAGCTTTCTTGAGGATGTCTCCGATTTGGTCGGAAAACACTCTTCTGGGCCTGCCTTATTTAACGCATCCATCCACATCAGATTTATAAATTCCTTTCGTCAATCTACTTTCACTCATCCTTTCCATGTGCCCAAACCATCGAAGCATTCCTTTGTCAATCCTTGTCACTACATCTTCTTTCAAACCACTTCTATCATGCAGTGTGCTATTCCTTATTCTATCCGCTATCGTCACTCCACATACACTCCTTAACGACCGCATTTCTACAGCGTTAATTCTACTCTCATGCTTCTTCTGCCATACCCAACCTTCACTTCCATACATTAATGTAGGAACAAGCACAAGTTAATATTAATAATCCATTGAATAATTACGAGTTTTGGATTTAAATTATTGTAATGCCTGAACCGCATTGGGTAACCACCAGTCTGCACATACGGGTTCGATTTTCAGTGGAGCAATAATTTATTTGAATCAATCAATCAAATTGTTTAGTCCATTTCCCACAGGGATAGGCGGAACCAATGTATCGCTACTTGCACTGCTCCCTCTCTTCCCTTACATCCACAATTTTTTTCATACAAGCTCTACGATTGTGGGCACTAGGCAACCCATATTTCAAAGTTGTAATATGTATTAATTTGATTAAATATTACAATATTCGTTATTTTTAAAAATTAGGCATATATTTGCTCCAGGGTTGTGTGTTTGATAGGGGATACTACCCAGTCTAATAATTCAGGGTGTACCACTTTTAAGTGCACTCAGTCGCGTTTCAGGATCAGCTTGAAAAGTTGCCGGTTATAATTGGCCCGGCATAGTGGACTCGATTGCTACTTGCAGTTATTTAATGGAGTCAGTTCACGATATACTGACTGTAAAGTGACTTAGTCGCATTTTGGGATCTGCTCCAACTAGGCTGGCATGGTGGATGTGACTACTACCTACTTGTACTTTCATTGTTATTTAACTGTAGTAGTCACCTTCCTTCTTGGATCGCACTCCAGCTTAACATCAGCGGGTTTGCTGTCATATGTCGCGTCACAATAAAAAAATACAATACAAAATACAAACCTCATCACTAAGATAACCATGTGGTACAAAGAAATCATTGTCCACTTCATATTCGTCACCTTCTGCTTCTTCATCACTTCCATCGTCATCAACACTCTCACCTTCACCTTCATCCTCCCATTCTTCATCACTGTCTAGTTCATAGTCTAATAGTTTCTGAAAAAATAAATTGAATAAAATTATTATACTATATTTACAGGCTTGTTTCTGTACTTGAGACATTCTTCTAACAATGTATTTATTATTATTGTGACCCAACATATGCCAGCGCCCTGCCTGAAGATAAGCTGAAGTGCGGTCCATGAATAAAGGTGACTGCTACTGCAGTTTAATTACCGTAAGTTGCAGTCTGCTATGTCGTCCTACTAATGTAAATATTACTAATGAATGCTGTTTCTCAAATCTTTGCTCCAATCAAAATTACGCATTTTGGAATGGTGTGCTGGTGCACGTCAGTCGTAAGAACTGTGTTCGATTGGATCCATTCTATAGCCTTGGATGTGATGTGTGAATAAGCACCTTTGGCCGGCATAGTGACGGCGACTCGGACAGCCGTGAAGACTCGGTTTTTGCAGTCGTCGGCACTCATAGACCCTAAGTAGAAGTCACTTCACAATTTAAAAAAATATTGGCTAGGATAGTGACAGAGAGTGAGCTAACTATGCACTAAGTAGATTTTTTCAATCGTTATCACTGTTGGACCTCTCCTTTTGCTTAGTCATGCATAGATTAAAATAATATGTTATTGTTAGGAATTTAACTCACCTCATCTTTGCTAAATGGTTTTCTGGGTTTGATGCACACACTTTTCTTACGCCATGTACCCCAATATGGGGGTCTTCTGTTTTCTTGGAAACTAAACAGTTTAGGTTTTAACTTCTCCCTGACAGCTGATTCACTGCTGATCACTTCTCCTACACCTTCTAATGTCGGTAAATCATCCTCTGTAAATTATAATAAAAAAAATTAAGTTCTCAAGTTATTAATGTTAAGCATTTTGTATAATTTCGTATAGGGAAAATTATACAAAATGCGCATGTAGCAGTAATGTAGCCTAAGCGAGATAGAAGTTCCTTGGTAACACAAGGACACTTCCGGAGGTCTGCAGGAACGAGAAGTGTCTCCTGGCCTTTCAGGAGAAGATCAGGTAGGTCCACTGAGGAAGAACTGTTGAAGAACAAACAAAGAAGCCGCAGAGGACTTAAGTGTGGAAACGAGCCTGCACATAAGTGCTGGAGGCTAGGTTGCTTTTGTATATCGATCCCCAACAAAAGCAGCACTCATACATTATTATACATTAATTAGTAAATAAATTAGTTATAAAATATTGTATCTGACCGCAACTTGCCTGATGGTAAGCAAACATATGTCCAAAAGCGCTGAAGAAAAAAAAAACAATTTTAGGTCGCCTCAGACGCCGTAATTATGCCGGCTAAATGGTGATCCTTGAATATGGTCATAATTAAAAAATCATATTCTGTAGCAAAGTGTGAAGTTTGAGTTTAAAAATATTCAGTGTCAAGGACAAGGAGCAGATTTGTAAAACAGATTTACACAAATAAATAAACCTTACCAACTAAAATAATGTCATCGTCATCTTTATCATCTGTGGGCCAAGTTTTAGAACTACATCCTGGTGTAATTAATCCCTCTTTCAATGATTTCAAATAAAGTTTATGTTCCTCTTGATTCTCAATTAACTTAACTAAGTTTTCCTTACGACTATCATCAATTTTACATCGTACTGTGGGTGCTAATCTCATGTCAGCTTTTATAGTAAAACTTGAAAGCATGCTATTTTTGCTTATAGGATCTGTCGAAGGATCCTTATCAACTTTTTGTTTTGGTACAAAGAAATTTACAAAAGCTTCAGCTGCTTTTTTCTTTTTCAACTCCTGTTCTTGTTTCTCTAACTCTAGAGCTTCCTGTTTTTTACGCTTCTCTTCCTCTCTAGCTTCCTTTTCCTTCTTCCTTTGTTCTTCTTTCTCTTCCCTTTCTTTGCGTCTCTGCTCCTCTTTTTCTTCCTTCTCCTTGCGTTTTTGTTCTTCCTTCTCTTCTCTTTGCTCTGAAATTGTAATAAATATTATCAAATAAAATTGATCCGTGCCACTGCTTACAAGTGTACAAACTGTGAAGTAACTTAGCAGTGTTTTGGGATTAGCCTGTAACTTGTAAGTTGCCGGTTCAAACTAAGCCAGCATAGTGGATGCGAGTAGCAGTCGCCTCTATTCAAAGACTGCACTCCAGCTTAACATCAGGCGAGGTGCTGTTATATGTCTAGCCACAATAAAAATAAAACAATTACATATTGTAAATCTTGTGTTTCCTTAACTCCTGCCTTCTAATCCACCAAGCAAGAGGCTAACCCTGTCTGGACAACCACTATCTGTGCACAGTAGTGGGAGGTTGATGATAATATCAACCTCCCACTATTATTATCTTTTATTATGGCCTTGAGTCGTCCAAGAGTGCTGGCAACCGAAATAACTGACTCAGTTTATGATGGCCAGTAATTCTAAATAGGGAATATAGTTGTGCTGATAAATGTGATTTAAAAGAAGTAATAAAGATTCAGAATGGTGTAGTCTGGGCATTGAAATGATGAAACTGGAACAACCAAAAACATTCCTCAATAAAATTGAGGACATTCTTCAAGCAGGAGTATGCAGTTCCCATAACCACAGAGCTTGTACGAAAAGAATTGTGGATGTAAAAGGAGTGTGAGATATGTCTGGAATGTGGAAATAGCTTGTCCATGTGGATAGACCTTGATTTCAATGATAGAATCGAGGGTAACAATTTTGAGCCTTTCAGTGGATTCTCAACTATATTAACATTTTACTTCAGTTATTATGTATCAAAATGAATCAAAATTGTCACACATTTTTCCCACAGGGATAGGTGGAGACAAAGCAATGCCACTTGCCACAATCTTGACACAACTCCTTCGCTTTTCCCTCACAATTCTCTTCATACGAGCTCTATGGTCATGGGCACTAGGCCACCCAGCTTTCATGAGAATGTCTCTGATATAATTTTAATAATAAAAAGTATTATAGTAATGAATAAAATAAATCAATTACTTTTCTCTACTTCCTTTAGTCTCTCTTTCTCCTCTTTTTCCTTCCTTTTATGTTCTTCTTTTTCCTCCCTCTCTTTTTTCTTTTGATCTTCTTTCTCCTGTTTAATTCTTGCCCTTTCATCTTTTTCTTCCTGCTTTTTTTTGTCCCGTTCTAATTTTTCTTTTTCCCTTTCTTCTCTCCTCTTAGCAGCTTCATGTCTTTTTTGTAGCTAAAAGGAGAGTTAAATTTATTTAATTAAAAGCATCACTTAAAGAACTAACAACCGATGGGGAAGAAAGATTCTAGAGTGGAGACCACCAACAGGCAGACACAGTGTAAGTAGGCCACAAATAACTAGTGAAAGTCTCAAATAACTGGTGGATGCAACTAACATCTTGTCGTTTGGAATAGCATTCTAAGGGGAAGGCCTATGTTCAGCAGTGGACGTCTTCTGGCTGATGATGATGAACTTAAAACTTAAGTAAAGAATTTCTCTAGTTTCTAAAGTGACATAATTTAGTTCTTCTTAAATATATTTTTTAAGAATGGTTACCATTTTAGGTAAGAAATGTCCTTTGTCTTCTAGATTAGTTGTTGTCTTCTTACTGCTAACTTTCTCATAATATCAGTAATATTCTAGGCATAATAATTCTAATGCTTAAAAGTAACTCAAATAGATTGAGTTTTGAATATTAACTCATTTGTAGTTCAAATGAATTGTAACTCACGAGATTTTATAAAAACTTTAGCTATTCTCAAAACTCAAGTTAAAAATAACACATGTCATATAAACATTTTAGCCTATTAAGAATTAAATGTTCATACTTTACCTGTTTTGGTGTTAATTTAGGTGAACCATTTTCTTTATTATGACTTTTAGGTGTTGAAATTGGTGATGTTACAGATTCATCAAGTTTAGAACCATTTGAAGTGTCCAAGTCGGAACTAACACTTTTCATACTGGATCGTAATCTTTTAGGAGATGATGGTGTTTTTGGAGTTTCAGGTGATTTATTTTCCATAGGTACTTCATTTGTGCTCTTCATTTGTGAACCTTTCCGAATGAATAATGAACTTTTGACGTATAGAAAAATGCGCGGGAATCCTGTTTTCCAACTATTTTTAAAATTGAAGAAGTAGGCAAAGGTTTTTTTGATTGAGCTTCATTTAACCATTCAATTAAATTGCATTTCGTTTTTTCATATTGAATTATTAAATTATATATATTTTTACCAGAATGAATAAATCAAATAGAAAAGCTGACTGCTTTGCTTTATTTTTATTCATTTGTTTACTTATCCCATTTTAGGAAAGCTAAATAAACTTAGTCTATACAGCACAATGTTCCTTGCTATACAGTCTTTTTTAAATTGTTATGATGTCTTCAGTAGGTGAATGATGAAGATGAAAAACTGTGAGGTAATTCGGTGGACAGCTTTACTATAATCTTTCGACCAAGTCTTGAAGAGAACACAATAAAATATCATTCACAGACTTTGAATTTCTTGTTTATATTCAATGAACTTTGACATAATCACTGGATAATAATTTTCTGTTATTACACATTAATATTCAAGATACAGAACCATTACAAATAATTTAAAATTTCACAGTCAGTCACTTGAAGTTCCATGCCAAAACAGTATAATAAGAATAAAGTATTTTTGCTGTTAACTTTAAGGCAAAGGAATCGTAGCCATACATCCTAATATTCAGTTATTAAGGATCTTGTTTTTAGTGCATAAATAATGAAGGTGAAATACGCCAGTGTTTTATCCATTACAGAGAGTAAATGTGATTATGGTTTTAATAAAGCGGCGGGAAAACTTCACTTCAATTCTGACGCGAGTCTTAGAGGGAAATAATTGACAGTACTTATTTCAATACACTAACACTACTTAATACATTATACCTAAATACTCTATTGGAACCTAATTCAATTTACTATTATTATTTCCCATTATTCTTCAATAATTATTATAATTATGTAATTAATTAATTTGAAATTATTTGTATCTTAGCTTAAGAATAACAGCTTAAAAAGGCTTCTGAACTTAGTGGGCTAATACCTTTGAGTATACATTAAGGAATATATGGCTAATGTATACTCAAAGGCTAATACAAATAACTTCGAATAAGTTATTTGTATTAGCCTTGTATTTGTATCTCACAAGTCATAAAAGTTTAACAATGGGTTAGATTGTGTCATTTTTAGCTCACAACTAACAGCGCTTTTTATTATTAAATTTTCACCTAATATGACAGTTCCACTCCGCCTAATATTAAACAGGAGTGCGTTTGATAAATGGGTCCGACTGCTACTACAATTATATAACCGCAAGTAGCAGTCGCATCCACTATTTTTTAGTTGCAACCGGCAATTTTCAAGCTAATCCGAAACACGACTAAGTCGCTTCATGGTCTATACGCTTTAATAAATATTCCCAATATTTAAGTTGAAAGTAATAGTTTGCTGAGGTAGACGGTGCATTAGGGTATACAATCATGACGGGCTACCAAAGCGCATGCTCAAGCGGCCGTCCTGCCAGGGACACGGCCTAGCCATCCCGCGTTAGTAGACATTAACTTCAGTACCGCTCTCGCAATCACTAACAGCGACCGTGTTAACAAAGAAAATACAATATTTTTGGAATAAAACAATGCAACAATAATAACCGATAACATAACCTCTATTCAGATTAAACCAGAGTAAACAAGGGACATCAAATAAAGAACTTAAACAGTGATTAAAATTTTAAATTGATTTATTGTTAAATTTACATCGGTTAATTAAATTTTGTAAGTTTTTCATTGTTAAACACTTGTTAATTGGAATAAAAATGTCGATCGAAAGTGAAGAGAAGGCGAAGATATTGGCTGGAAGAGTGGCAGAATTCAAAAAAGATCCAAGCAGCCTATTTCAAGTCCAAGAGTTTGTAGAGAGTATAATTCACGATGCAACAATTGAGACGGCCCGTAGACTGAATTATCCCAATCCATACCTGGAGGTAAGATTTCTAAACTAATTAAATTCCTAAATACCTTCCCAAGTTTACAATATTAAAATGTCTAAACACGTTAACAAAACTACAGCGGTAATTATTAACTTTAAACAAACGTTTTCCTTTTTTTAAATTTAGTTATTAGAGGAATTAGATAAGTTGGTGTGAATTCTAAAATTATCATTATTGGTATTGCAAATACAAATAGGTCACTAAGAACAATTGCATAAACATTATTAACGAATCAAATTGTCACGCCATTTTCTCACAGGAATAGGCAGAGACAATGCAGCGCCACTTGCTACGATCCTGAAACAACTCCCTCGCTTCCCTCACATCCACAATTATTTTCATACAAGCTCTTCTATTATGACAATTTAATTGATTGATTGATTGAGCAGTTAAAACCAATTAGTATGTTTTCCTATTAACGTTTTTAGCTACATCTGGCCTTATGTTTTATTATTTTTACTCACATATGCATCTAAAAAAAGCTTGTATAAAGAGAATTGTGGATGTGAGGGAAGCGAGGGAGTTGTGTCAGGGTCGTGACAAGTGGCGCTCCATTGTCTCTGCCTATCCCTGTGGGAAAAAGGCGTGACAATTTGATTGATTGATTGAAGAATCTAATCACTACTACTAATCACATCACATATGCAATAACCAAACCTAAAAAGCATGTATGAAGAGAATTGTGGAGGGAACCAAGAGAGTTGTGTCAGAATTGTGAAGGATGGCGTTCCGCTTTTTTTAATGTGTCTCAACATCTGGCCATGACCTGCCTGATGGTAAGCATGATGAAGAGAGAGAGCCGACGACTGCAAAAGCTACTCGTAAATCAGTTCACGACTGCCACAGTCGCTGTCACTATGCCGTCCAAAGATGATTCTTTACGCATCGCTTGAAGGATTCAAGGTTATGAACACATAGAACACATGGGCTGGTAAAGCATTCCACGTTATCTCTGCCTGCCTTATTAGGGTGTGAAATTGATGATTATAGCATATACAATAAACTTAATAAAGTTTTTAATCGCAACCCTACACCTAACCCAATATTGCAACTCATAAATTATTAGAATTACTCTAAGAACTAGGCAGATTAAATATTAGAATTGTGAGGCCATAAGAATAAGCCGAGTGGCGAGTTTTTGAATGAGGATAATTATCCTAATGCAATTAAATTTAATATAATGAATAAACTCAGAATACAAAAAAACTTGAGTGTTATTAAATTATCTACGTATATAAAGTTAATCCAGTTTTTGTAGGACCATTTACAGACTAACTCCAAAATGATAGCTTACGTTCGAAATCGCACGGTACCAATATATCTTTAATATACATATGGAATTTATTCGCTCAGTTTGTATGATACAGGCACACAAGTTTTAGTAGCATATTATGTTTTTTTTTATTGAGACCCGACCTGTGACGTCGACTTGCCGTAAGTCGATTGATGGTAAGCAAGAGTGTTGACGATGTAATAACTAACAAGAAATTCGCTAAATTACATTAAACTCTAAGATCATACCAATGAAGTTTAAAATTCAATGTTATTTTTTTGCAAATACTTAAATTATTATTAAAGTTTATATAACACTAGTAAAAACGCCCCAGGAAAACGCTTACCATTCCCTGTGGTCACATTTAGGGAGTTATGGATTTGAACATATTAAAGCTTAATTAACAAAATTTATCAGGAGAATGTCGAATTACATGTTACGCGTACAAAATAGAATACAGGGATGTATAATTAATATTCTGTGTAACTAGGCAACCATTTTAAATTGGATGTTTAATCGATAAGGACTCGTATATTTGTTATATTTTTTATGTGCATGTGATGAACATAATAGGAGGTAAACATTTAAGAGTGGTAGGCAGTGGTGCCCAGTCTGCCAACCTGGGATATTACCACCACTTTCAAGTTTACACGAAAAGAATTAGCCGCGTTTCGGGATGACTTTAAAAGTTGTTTCAACTAGGCTGACAATAGTAGATGCGACTGCTACTTTCTATCATTTAGTGGGGTAGAAGTAATCTTCATTCATGCACCGCAGTTTAGCTTAACATCAGGCAGGATGCTGTCATATATGTCGAGCCACAATAAAATAAACTATAGTAAATAGGTGTTACAACATCCCCTCGATAAAATAAATAGGGGTGCGTGCCAACCCCAACCATCTACCGAAAATACCGTAAAGTATAGGAATACCAGTATGGAATACCAATAGGTTCGCATAAGTGCAGTTTTAAACAAGGGCACTATCTGTACTTATCTAAAAATTAGAGAGTGGTAGGCAGTGGTAGCCAGTCTACCGATCCGGGGTAGTATAGATCGCGGCAGTTAAAAGCGCTGCCTTTTGAGCAGAGCAGTATAAAGATCGGCAGATTGTAAGAACTAAAAGGTTCGGCACATCGTCGTTTCTTTTGAAGAAAAATCGTCAATTGGAATACTTTATCGGCTTATGTGCTTTTCCCATCCTATTCCTTGGTTCCTTCAAGCGAAGCATAAAGGTGTGATTCTGCTGGCGACTGCAGACCGCAGACTGGACTACTTGTTTGTATGAGATAAGGCGATAAAAGTCTGCAGCCGCCTCAATAATATTGTTTCAAAATATCATATTTATGACTTAGCAAATGCTGATTGTCGCAATAGTGTCACCTTACAAGGAATTAATAACTCCCGGCGGAATCACACCTTGGACACACTTTGGCCGGCGACTGAGGCAACCGTAAATTTGACATTTCAGTCGACGGCGCTCTTGAACTTTCTCTTGCTTATCATCATGCAAGTCGAGTTTAAATGTCGAATCTCAATAAAAATAAACATATTGGGAAAAAAAGAAAAGTTTTTTTCGCGCCTTCCTTTTTTGTAATAAAATTTTAAAACGTATCTAATTTCTTCATTTAATTTAATTTGATTCGCTCATTTTAACAGAAAAAAACAAATGAAGAATAGCAGAAAACAAAATTTTCCTAATTTGATTCTTTTTTGAAATGTCACCTTTTTAATGTCATGAAAACCAGCCAGATACAAATAGTAAGCCAAAGATATATTATTACAAGTTTATACATATTATACTATATGCAAAAATACTTTTTCCCCGACCCGATATTAAAAATACGACTGACAGTATTCTTATTTACTTTATTAGAACGAGGTTAAACGAAGTAAATGTCAAATAACTAACGCATAATTCAACCTGGAACGTCTTTTGTATGGGATTTTTGACATTTGCCTTGGTTAAGCTATGCATATAAATCCAGGCCTCTGGTATTTAATATAAAAAGACAGTCATTCTTTAAGTAATCACATCGCGTGCGTTGCCAAATGGGCTTGGCATCACGGTCACGCAAGGATCATGTCTTCGGCATAATTACATAATTAAAGTCGTTTTATTCAAGATTATTGTCAGTCTAAGCCGAAATAACGCGCTTCTCCACCGCATTTGCGCACACGAGAAAATATTAAATATGAATGCAACACACCGAAAATGCAATTGTAATTGGTCATTCAGTTGCTGGTTGGACACAAAAGGAGGAGCACTCGATTCCTGAACTTTACTTCAGCTTAACATCAGGCAAGGTGTTGATTTGTTTAGTGTGTCAGGATAATGACAAGGGACGCTCCATTCTCTCCGCCTATCCCTGTGGAAATAAGGCGTGAGAATGTGATTGATTGATTGATCGATTTGTCTAAATGTCTTTGTCTTTGTTACAGGTGTATGGCATTCCATCAGAGATTGGTAAGTTAATTTAAAAATATATATAATATATTTAAGGCGACCGTGGTATAATGGTAGTGTAATAGTCTCGCAAACCGAGAACACGGTTCCAAACTTGACGGTACCAATGTATCTTTGATATATGTAAGTACTTTGTTAGTCCTATTTCTCTTATACAAGCACTTTTGTAGTTAAATATAGAAATGTAAATGATAAAAAATCTAGGGCGCAGCTCATAGATATTCAAGGTACCATACTGCATTATACAGCGCGTCATCAGTTACCAAGTGTAACCGTGTTTAAATGCAAGTTAAAAAGGTAATTCATGTTGCAATAAGTTTTATGTCTTAGACTTTTTTATTTATTGGAAATTGTAAACATCTTAACGTCTCTGCCTATCCATGTCGGAAAAAGGCGTGACAATTTGATTTTAAATTGATTGTAAACATCTTTATTTATTAGTATAAATAAAGATATAATATATGGTTTCATTAGAGTAGAATTAACGCTGTAGAAATGCGTTTATTAGGGAGTGTATGAGGAACAAGTGGACGTCAGATGACCAGTCTAAATAAAAAATAAAAATAATATTATACGTGCCATGCCAATATAATACGAGTTTAAATGAAATATTTTCTATATAATAGCTTAGTTTGCTGTAACATTGTATAGATACCGGCAGATAAAAAGGGCGCTGGCATCCAAGCTGCGCAGTAACTTGTTACGTACTTACTTTTCGTTTTTCGAATGTGTATAAATTTTGAAATTTTAGAATTATAAGCACGACAGAATAGATACGCGGACTTGCTCTTACCACAGTTGTCCAGCACTCTTATTATCAGTCGAAACTTATGCTGCGCAGATCAAATGTCAACGCTCTTTTTATCTACCGGGATCTATAACAACCGCTTTGTCGTAACACATAGCAACCACGTAGGTAAGTCCTGAATTGTGACACAATTAGGATTATCGACCTCGAGGGACAGCCGCGTATAAAAGGGACCACATTACGTAGTATTTCGTGCCTATATTGTATTATATGAACGTTTAGTTTGTCTCCAGACATATCGATATTAACTCCCTACTCGAAAAAGTTACCTTTTAACACGCTTTTATTATTTTGACTTGTATGTATGTAACTATGTAACGGAATCTTTTAAATTGATATTTTCCCACTTCTAGAGGTCTTTTATATTGTGACTCGACATTTGACAGGACTCCGCTTGATGTTAAGCTGGAGTGTGGTCCGGCAACTTTCAAGGTGACCCCGAAACGCGACCAAGTATATACACTTCACGGTCTATATACTTGAAAGTGGTGTATATACTACTACCTCGGATTAGCAGACATATAATTATTAAATATTACAAATAAATGTTAATAAAAAAAGGCGGATATTTGCTTCGGGTCTGGGTGAAAAAAATTTGCTCCGACCGGGAATCGAACCCGGGACTTTCCGCGCAACAAACCAATCGCCAACCGTTTGGCAATGCCTGTCGTCAAGCTTACTATCAGATGTCGCGTCACAATAATAAAATAAAGCTTTACCAAATATTGAATATCACCTAATTAGTCCGATAGAATTAGCTGATTCAAAGCCTGAAATGATCATGAATGACATGACTTAGGTATTTTTTTTGCATAATAAAGTAATTAATAGTATAACCCAGTTTCAGTGTGGATGCCGGCATCAGAAAAATGGCCTAAAAAATGTCCAAAATCATTAAAAAACGTTTTTGCGTTTTCAGATAAAAATGCATTTGACGAAAAAAATGGATTGTTATGCGCTGAAGTTGAGTTGAATGAGTTTTGGAGAAAATTGTAAAAACCGCTTATTGCCCAATTCATATTTTGTGCTGTAAGGCCCAATTCTTGTAAGGCTTGAAATTTTATTTAGAATGTGTGTTTTGTAAGGCCTATTTTCCAATAAGATGTGCCGTAAACTTCTTAAAAACTTGATAAATTAAGAAAAAGGTCTTTCACAAAAACTTTTTCTTTATCGAGAGTTGCTCTATAACACACTCAAATTTCAAACGCTTTTTTAAAGAGGAAATTTGAAAATATACTACTGCAAAAAAAAAAAACGCAAGCAATCAAATGTTATTTATTTTTTCGAATGTTTAAACTAATATAATTATACGAAATATACTTAGTCTCTATACAAAAATTTTCTGCTTTATAAATATTTTATTATGTTAAATAAAAACTCATTTTGTTTTAAAATTCATAACATGGCTCCAGTCATTTTACTTTCAAAAGAATTTTCCGCTAAACTTTTTTGTTTCGTAGTCTTTGTCAACATTTCAATGTTCTTTTATTTGTTTACGAACAACTCAAACGTAGTAGGATTTTTTTCTTTTCCGTTAACGTTAATTCTAATATATTAAATAGATCAGAGATCGACTTTTACTTTAATACGACCAAGTACATAGATAATTTCACTTATCGTCACCTATAAATTGGTAGCTATATATAAATGTATATTTTTTTAGCATTTCTATTTTTTCTTTTTACTAAACGTCCTTGTATCATAGAAACTGGGCTATTAAGGTAAATACTACCAGTATACTACTTAAGAGTGGTAGGTAGTTGTACCCAGTCTGCCGATCCGGGGTAGTACTACCACTTACAAGTAAACAGACCGTGACGTGATTTAGTCGCATTTCGGCATAAGCTTCTAAGTTGCCGGTTCCAACCAGGCCGGCATAGTGGATGTGACTGCTACTTACAGTAGCAGTGCTGTCATATGTCGAGTTACAATAATAAAAAAATCTAGTTTGCCTTAGTTTTATTATATTAATCGACTGAAACTTACTACTGATACAGTTTGAATATCATCATCAGCCAGAAGGCGTCCACTGCTGAACATAGGCCTCCCCCTTGGAACGCAGTTTGAATATATATTTCCCACAGGGATAGGCAGTGACAATGGCGCGCCACTTGCCACGATCCTGACACAATCTTCCCTCACTCCCACAATTCTTTTTATACAAGCTTATGGAATCGTGGGCACTAAGCAACCCAGTTTTCTTGAGGATGTCTCCGATTTGGTTATAAAGGCCTGGGTATGCCACGAATCAGATTTATAAATTCCTTTCATCAGATTATAAAATCTACTTTCATTCATCCTTTCTCTACTAATTACTTTATTTTAACAGTAATAATTAAAATATAAGTACCAAGGTAGGGTAACGAAGATTGTAATCCAATAAACGAGCATTTCAAGCAAACAAAAGCCTAGTTAGTGGTAATTCAATTTGTCTACTCGGTTGGTAATCAATTTACAACATTAGGCGTAGATATAGGGCCCATAAACGAAAGGTTTACCTATAATAATAGCCTACTATATACATACTTGTATATCTACAATGTATTCATAGATAGACAAGGAGTAATTGTTATGTTATAAAGTTTTTATCTTCCAGCGTCAGCAGTTTTCTGATAGTAGACGTCCTACGCCGCTTCTGCCGTACTTGGAATACATTTTATTTATTCATATAGATGAAATGAAATGCCATTGATAAATGATTTGGAATTATTTTTTTATTCATGATGCCAAAGAAGTACTTTTAACGTCAAAAGTAATAAAATAAAATAACTATAAGAAAACGTAACAAAAGGCATAGAACTGTTGGACATTGTGGTCGAAGAATCTGGAATGGAGATTATCGTATACGGACAAACCACGCATAATAAACTGCTGACGCTGGCTGAGGGAGGCTCAAAAAATGGCTGATAAAATTGTAAAGATCTTCTTTAGAAATACTTAAATTTCTACTACCCAAATGAGGGTTGGCTATCTGTAAAGTACAAATAAAAAAATATCGTTTTTATACCAGAAATAACAATTATAAACCTAAACAACAATAGTCGTGAAATCGAAATTAACGTTTTAACAAAAGAAATGTTATAACTTGATAACATTCATTACAATACTTACTTCTCAATTGTATGAAAGCATGAAGTAATGAAAATACATGAATAGGTCGGCCGCTCAGAATTAAAACATAGTAACACCAGTATCTAAGTAAATTCGAAGAAAACCCTTCTACTCGTTCTTCAATAGTATCATACTTATCTTTGGTTCTATATTTTTAATAATAATAAGACACCAAGTGGCACGGGTTCGAAACCACTCACCGGTACCAATGTATCTTTGATATTTGTACTTTGGTTGTCCTGACTCTATGATACAAGCACTTTAGAAATATAGAATACTAAGCTATACAGAAATTTATAATAAAAAAGTGGCATATTCTATTGTTATTACAATTAGTAATGAAACGCCCCTAAAAACGGTTAAGCAACAGACCGGTCTAACGCATGGTCGAGCTCCGGTCCCATCGACCGATGTGGACGTGTAATTTTTCTATGTAATTTTATTTACTAAATTATACTGTACGAGTTTTTATCATTTACCTACACATTATTTGGTACACATTATTTGAACTACACCCAATGTCAGAGAAGCCGAGGATCATTGTCTGTGAATGCTTAATTTATTCTTTTAGAAATACCCATAATAACAAAATGCCAACTTTGCCTTGGTTAGTGAAAATATAGTATATCAAGCCAAAAACTGCTTTAATCTCCGTATTAGTACCTTGTTCTCGAATCAACGTCTTTTTGGCACTTTATCTCCTAAGGCTGACTTTTTTACGGTAATAAGTCCAACGTGCCCACGACTCGTTTTAGTTTTGCCTCAGTATATTAAGCCATTGGTGCTTTTTCATGCTAATTTTCAAGGACGACCAGAATGATGTTGAGAAAGATGTTGATCCGATCCTCCGGATCAACATCTTATAACTATAATTTATTCTATAATATTATATGTGTATAAGTGAATTCTTCGCATTCTATATGTCGATTTTAAGCATCTTAAGAACGGAAACATAAAATTCTCTGCTATAAAATATGAATCAACTCATTCGACTAAAGGAAACAATTTACTCGGTCGGATATTAAGTCGTCCTCGAGAACAGTCTTGCTGTACAATCTCGTTGAGAGATATATGAAAACAAGTATACATTTTTCAAATTAAAATCTCTGACAGACGAGTATGTAGATAAAAGTTTTAAAGAAATATTTACTTTAATGTTATTCGACTTTGAGGCTACTACAATTAGTTTAGTAGAAAATTCCATGAAATTGTTTATTTATTTATTTTAGGTTTGTTTTTATATAAGCATTTTTTATTATTATTGTTATACTTTTGGGAACTTGATTATTTAACGACAGGCGTGGGTGAACGGTTAGCGTACGGTTTGTTGCGCGTCAAGTCACGGGTTCGATTCCCGGTTGGAGCAAATATTTGTTTCATAGCTTTTATTTGTAATATTTATTAATTATATTGATTATTGCAAATATTTGTTATTAAAAAAATAAAATCTGCTTCGGGTCTGGTTATTAAAGAGTGGTAGGCAGAGATACCCAGTCTGCCGATCCGGCGTAGTACGCACCACTTACAAGTATAAAGACCGTGAAGTAATTTGGTCGCATTCGGGATCAGCTTGTAAGTTGCCGGTTCCAATCAGGCCGACTTAGTGAATGTGATTGCTACTTACAGTTATTAATTTGTAGTAGCAGTGACATCCATTCATGGACCACACTCCAGCTTAACATCAAGCGGGGTGCTGTCATATGTCGAGTCACAATAAAAAAACATACATTTTTGGGTAGCAAACTGACAAGTATTTTTATTTTCAAATTATCTTGTTTTGAATGGATTAGTGCATTATTTATTTAGAATGTTAAACAAAGAAATACATTTGTATTGTATTCGAGAATTTGTTAAAAACATGTCTGAAGTAAATAATGTCACTTTGGTTATGCAAATTGGCGGTAATATAATTAAAATACATTAACACTTGACTTAAACCGTTTTTTTGTTTTGTTATTGTGGCTCGATAAATATAACAAAACCCCGCCTGATGTTAAGCTGGAGTACGATCCGTGAAAGGAAGCTAGACTGCTACTACAGCCGGCAAGTATCCACTATGCCGCATAACGATCACAGTTTTCTCGTAACCACGGCTCTTGCCATAGGACCGCTTATAATATGCTTAAAGACAAAAATAATTTAATTTAAGTATGTTATCAGGATAAAATGGGGGCAACCTATACGAGGTTGGAGACATTGCTAAAAAAACAAACAGGGGTCTGTTACTAGTAACCGATAGCCCGCCGTCTCTAGAGACGCCTTAACCATAAAGCTTGTATGGAGAGATTTTTACTAAGTAAAGGAAGCGAGAGAGTTGTATCAAGATGCCAAAAGTGATGCAACAAATGCGGTTGTCTCTTGTGCATATCCCCTATTAAGTTTTGTTTACATACAAAAATAACAATCATGTAGTTTATTATATCCTTGTTAAAGTAAAGGCGTGAATGGATACGTTAAACAAGGCAGGCCCAGGTAGGTGTTTTCCGACCAAATCGGAGACATCCTCAAGAAAGCTAGGTTGCCTAGTGCATGGGCACCATTGAGCTTGTATTAAGAGAATTGTGAAGGAAGCGAGGGAGTTGTGTCAGGATCGTGGCAAGTGGCCCTCCATTGTCTCTGCCTATCCCTGTGGGAAAAAGGCGTGACAATTTGACTGGTTGATTGATAAAATAAAGGCATGAAACGAACGATTTAACGGAATCGTTTTTTCAGTCGTCGGAGTTCATGTACTCCCTTTTGCACTTACCCGTCAGGCAAGTCAAGGTCAGATGTCGAGTGTCATTAAAAAAAATCATGTCAAGTGTTATTATCTCAGATCATATATAATATAATATATTATACTTATATGATCTAAGGCTATTATAATGTTTAATAAACAAAATATTCACTTATAAAAGAAGCTTAATCCATTAGGCATTTTTTTTAGTATCGATGAATTACCGCGCTGGTGCCGGGTTTATCGCATGAAAAACATCTTTATTTATAAGAAAAATTGTATACTCTGTACCGATAGCTTCAAATAACGATTTTTTTGTCTCATTTGTAATGTAAGTCTTACCTGACATATTTACATTTATATGTCTACTTGCAATATCTACTACGTGATAAAACAATATAAAATAAGGTATATTTTTTTTTGTTAAAATCTAAGAAATCTCAAACGTTGTTCAAAAATACATTACCACAAACAACATACAGTACGGTTTTATTTTTAACTCCTTTATGGCACTCGTGAATCGGCTATGTAAATGAATGTGAAAATTATTGTTTCAAATGACGTAGTTTCCTGTCTTTTCATAATAATACAATATAATACCTTTAACATTTAAAAAGATCGCTTTTTTACTTATTATCTTAGCGTTACACTGTAATCTTTTGGCCAGCATAGTGACGGCGGCTAAACTGAATCAATTTTCATTTGCTGCGCTCTTGGTCTTACCTTTGCTTCGTACATATATTTCTTTTGTACGTGTGTATGTGACTAGACTTCTCCTAAACGGGTGGACCGATTTTAATATACTATTATTTTTTAGGTAGTTCAATTCACTATTGAACCCTGCCCCT
The DNA here is from genome assembly GCA_905220615.1 of Tinea trinotella. Lineage (NCBI taxonomy): Eukaryota > Metazoa > Arthropoda > Insecta > Lepidoptera > Tineidae > Tinea > Tinea trinotella. The sequence continues at coordinate 6,551,602 of HG992321.1, read as the reverse complement.
AACCCCCCAAGCCCCCTATTGGCTCTGCTTTTTTTTACTATCGGGCAGCAATACGGTATGTCAGGTCTGCTAGCAAATATATAATATCTTGATATATTAATTAAAATTTTGTCCGTCAACCCAGGGTGGTACTATCATTTTCAGATGTCAGCCATGAAGTCAGTCAATTGAGATTAGATTGAAAGGCTGCTTTCAGCGAGGTGATCCTTTATGCGACTGCCTACACCTGTGGCATCAATCGCTTGCATTCATGGATCTAGAAGGCGGTGTGCAGACGTATATCGAGCCAATATAAAAAATAATTGGATATTTCGATATAAATAAAAAAGAGTATGTACCATAGTCGCGTTTTGGGATCAGATTGAAAGTTACCGGTTATACTGTATAGTGGATATGTCTGCTACGTAAAGTTGTTTAACTGTAGTAGCAGTCACTTCTGTTCATGGACCCCACTCCAGCTTAACTTCAAGCAAGGCACTCGAATATATCAAACTATAATAAAAAATATACTATTTTGCTTGTGTGGAAAGAACTACGTATATCTTTTGTGCGAAGAATACAGTACTTTTAAAATTGCAGCATAAATTCTAAAGTAGACCGTCTTGAAGGGTACTTTGTCTTAATGAATCAAAGAGTTGTTTTTCTCCCAAGTGCATAGAAGTGTCAGTATTCTTTTCCACTCTACACAAGTGCATTATCTTGATATATTTGCCAGACTCCTATCTTACAATATCTCGCTTATCTTTGTTTATTTTTGCTTATGACAGATCAAGGAGACAAATTATTTATTGAGGTATTATTTTGTTATACTGTAATTAATTATGATTATATTTTTATCGAGTGAAAGTAGATTGACGAAAGGAATTTATAAATCTGATGTGAATAAATGCGTTAATCAAGGCAGACCCAGCAGGGTGTTCTGCGACCAAATCGGAGACATCCTCAAAAAAGCTGGGTTGCCCCGTGCCCATAACCATAGAGCTTGTGAAAATACCTCCATAAAATCCTGACACAAAGCTCCCGCTTCCCTCACATCCATAATTACATACAACGTATATTTATACAAGCTCTACGCACAAGGCAACCCAGCTTCCTAGACGATGTCTCCAATTTTTTTACTTTTTAATTTACTGAATATTTATTAACAATAAGTTTAACTTTAAAACAGCCATGTGTCAAAAACAATGTTTCGAATTTGTATAAGACATTTTCGCATCGCACCTTTTACTGAGTGATAATAATCTGAGTAAGCTGTTATGGGCGCGAATTTTATATGAATTACAGGTAATGCATCAAATAGACACCTCAGAAGCAACTTCGCGTTTTCTATATATTTTTAAAAAGCAACAGGAATATGGCCGGCATAGTGACGGCGACTGAGGCCACCATAAGTTGTATAGGTTTTTTCAGTTGTCGGCGCTCTTGGACTTCCCCTTTCTTATCATCAGGCTTGTCGAGGCCAAATGTCGAGTCTCAATAATAAAAAAATGAATATTCTAATTTTTATCAAGGAATTTTGGGTCGAATTAATATATAAATTACAAGCATGTATTTAATAAATAGGGCAATCGTGGCAGAATCGAAGCGTGCCCTAGCGGGGCCCCGTATAAAAAATTGTTTGGGGAGAACCGTCGGATAGTTTAGTGGGGAAATAGATTTCTCACAAATAAAAATAAAATGTTTTTATTAATTTTTCTTCTTGGGGGCCCCGTATAATTGATACGGCGGTACCTACGCCCTTGAATCGTGGTCTTGTGGTAATAAAATGGTGGCAAAAATCTCTTGCCACTGTATTTTTAACACACGAGAACTTACATTGTATGTATGTACATTAGTTGTTTGGTAATGTAGTCTATGTGAATCCAGTCATAAATTTTACAATTTAGCTCCTTTTATGATGTGACTGTAAAAGGTCTCTGTTTATGGTGGAATTTATTTTATACTTTAGCATATTTTATGGGCGCATATGAAATCTTTTGTGTCTCTTTACTTTATAGTAGATACTTACTAGTAGATATTTTCATAAGTAACACTATAAGTTTAGAAGTAAATCATGCATTTTGATTTGAAAGATGTTTGCAATGGTCAATAAATGGTAGGCAGAAAGTTAGTGGTCATTTAAGCAGTCTTTCAATTAGTTGGAAGTGTACAAACCGTGAAGTATTTTACTAAAACTTAAAAGAAAACCTTAGAGTAAAAATATAGAATATAAAATATAATATAAACTCCAAGAAGAAAACATAATAGTAATAAATGACTTCTTAGATACGTTTTTTATTGTGACTCGATATATGACAGTTCCCAGTCTGATATTAAGCTCGAGTGCGGTCCATGAATCAAAGTGACTACTACTACAGTTTATTAACAGTAAGTAGCAGACCCGACCCGACAGTAAGCTGGTCCCGAAACGCGACTAAGTTACTTTATTGTCTGTAATTAGTGGTACTACGCCGGATCGGCAGACCGGGTACCATTGGCTACACATCTTTGTTATTATTATTTTATTTACATTTCTATACTAAGCTACTAAAGTGCTTGTGTATCATAAGAACAGGACAACCAAAGTAGATATATCAAAGATACTTTGGTACCGGTAGTTGGTCTCGAACTCGTGCTCTCCGGTTTGTGTTACCATTGCACTGCCACTACACCCAGTGGCGTAGCGTGGGAGTCAGCCACCCGGGGCGGAAAAAAAATTGCCGCCCCCCTATTTAGGAATTATATTAGGTACAACAAAAATATGAATTTCAGGTTCAAATTAACGATTTATTTTAGTTTTTTTTTAAACTTGTCGCCCTCTAAATGTGCCGCTCTCTTCGCCCCCGCCACGCTACGCCACTGACTACACCACGGTTGCCTTAACATATATTTGTGTTGGTATATATGTGTTGCATGTGGTAGTTTCCTACTGAACTAAGGTATAAACTCTCATTGTAACTAGGCTAATTGCAGAGAGCACGACTAGACCTAGCTTTACAATACTGGTTTAAATAGAAATTAGTTTAGTTAGGTAAATAGGTCATGCACAAATTAGCATGGTTAATTTAAAGAGTGGTAGGCAGTGGTATCCAGTTAACCGATCCGGGGTAGTACCATCACTTACAAGTATACAGACCCTGAAGTGATTTGGTCGCGTTTCGGGATCAGCTTGTAAGTTGCCGGTCCCAACTAGGCCGGCATAGTGGATGTGACTGCTACTCACAGTTTTTGAATTGTAGTAGCAGTGACATCCATTCATGGACCACACTTTAGCTTAACATCACGCGGGGTGCTGTCATATGTCGAGTCACAATAAAAAAAAGGTAACTGCGTGTTTTTGTACGAATGAGGAATAAGGATAATGCTTATTAGCAAAAGGAGATCTACGGTAAGAGTGTTAGGCAGCGGTGCCCAATCTGTCGATCCGGGGCCGATCCACCAACCAACCTACACCGTATACAGACCGTGAAGTTATAGCGTGAAGCGTTTCGAGATCATCTTGTAAGTTTCCGGTTTCAACCAGGCCGGCATAGTGGATGTGACTACTACTTTCAGTTATTGAACTAGAATTAGCAGTCACCTCCATTCATGGACCGCACTCCAACATAACATCAAGCGGTTGCTGTTGTCGAGTCACAAAATAAGCCTCAGTCGCCGTCACTAAGCCGGACAAAGTGTTAATGTGAGAGAATGATTGTTTTAAAGCACAAAAGCCAATCTTAACCTGAATCACGGGTTTAGAGAGAGAGTAGTATTACTGGTTTCCATTTATTTTTTATTGTGACTCGACGCTTGCCCGATGATAAGCAAGGGGAGGTTCAAGAGTAATGACGACTGAAAAAACTGACTCATTTATTTGACCAGTATTCTTTAAGCTTCAAGGTATTAAGATGCTAGTCACCAGATTTCACGATGACTCCTATAAAAAAAAAGAAATGTTTTAAGAGTAGCATAAATAAATAATAGCATACATAAATAAGTAGCATAAATAAAGTCACATTAAAAAACGGTTCGCAGTAAAGGCTTTTAAAAAAGGCCTATTTTTTATATATGTTTCAAAGTTTCCACATTAAGACTTTAGGCTTAAATCTGAATAAATAAAAATGTTAAAGTATGTAGTCAAAAAGGCAAATAAACGTTAACGATTTTTGTTCATAGAATACATGCCACTAGAGCCAACTTCAATAGAACTCAATCAATCAATCAAATTTTTACACCTTTTTCCCATAGGGATACGCACATCTCCATCGCTTTCCTCACATTAACAATTATTTTCATAGATAGGTTATGGGCATTAGGCAACCCAGCTTTCTTGAGAATGTCTCCGATTTGGTTGATAAAAATCATAAACAATTATACATTTCCAATAAGGCATCGTAGTCTAGTATCACTGAAATGGTCTCATATACCAAGACCCCTCACGTCCCTCACTTACAAATGCGATCCATGAATGGAGGCTTCCTAGTTGAAACCGAAAACTTACAAGCTAATCCTGAAACAACTGGGTACCACTGCCGACCACTCTTTCACAACCCGACCTGAAGCAAACATTCGCCTCTTTTATCATTAACAAATATTTGTATAATGTAATCTAATTATTAAATAAAACAACATATTAATGACATGAAACGAATAATTTTATTACCGACCGGGAACTAACCCGGGAATTTTCGGATAACAAACTGGTGTGCTAACCTTGCGTACCTAAGTGCATCATGCGTACCTTCTAGTAATATGTAGTCTGTTGATGGCGTACACCACTTTATGAAAGGTAATAGGGTGATTATGATAATGTCCTCTTCACATATCTTAAAAAGAATGAATGGCACTCACGTTTAATGGTTTTGTATAATGAGCACTTGAGACTTCGTTAAATAAAGCTTAGCTATGTCCTATTAAAACTTTGGGGACCCTCTCTGTTTACTTGGAAATTTCTCTTTGATAGTCGCTCTCTCTGATGGTTTAGGAAACGTAATTAGGTAGAGTTGCATCGTAGGTATATCTACTGTATATATACATCACAGAACAGATAAAGATATATCTGTATCTGTTTTGTGGTATACATTAGAACATAAATAATAATACCTTAACATAATTAAGGATAGCCATAAGATGGTCACTACTGGATCACTACCCCCAAAGATCTCTGCAGTGATTTGCTGAATAATGTAATTCAAGATAATATAAATCTTAATTAATCAAAATGCACATTTATCAATCAATCAAATTGTCATGCCTTTTCCCTCCAGGAATAAGTAGAGTCAATGGAGCGCCACTTGACACGCTCCTGACATAACTCTCTCGCTTCCCTCACATCCACAATTCTTTTCATACAGGCTTATTCAAAGTACAATGAAATAAATAAAATATTTTAATAAAAACGTGGATAGTATCAGCACTTTCAAGTGAAGTGACCATGAAGTGACTTAGTCGCTTTGAAAGTTGCTGGTTTAACTAGAACGGCACAATAGATAATACTCGCATTTATGAGTATCTGTGGTAGCACTAGTCGCCTCGAAAACGAAACATGTAGCCCCTAAAATTGATTTAGGGGATGTGAAAGAGTGGCCCTTCCCACTAGTACATATATATTTTTATTTTACATTCGCACGTATAATAGGACGCTAAGAAATAAACATAAACTGTGGCCTGTACGAGCCAATACAACACTCTTACAGAAAAGTGTCCTTGGAATGTCCATAAAAATATTTAACCATATACCTGATGACATTAAAAGCCTTAACATAAATATATTTAAAATGGAATTGACTAAATTGTTATTAAATAAGGCATATTACTCAACACAAGAGTTTTTAATTGACAAAACTTTAGGCACTAGTAGCCATATTAAATAGTATACAAATATATACAAAGTAACTTTTAAATATATATCTTTTTTAGTTTATAATTCTATATTAGTTATCTAGTCTATTGTATTATATATTATTTTATTTTTTTGAGTAATTCTATTTTGACATTTAATTTGATTTTGACATTGTATAATTAGACATAAATATTTGAATTATTGTATGCCCGATGGGTGAAACATAGAGGAATATATAATTAAGTACACCTACATGTAATCCTATGTTTGCAATAAATGATTTTGATTTGATTTGATATACTAAGTTATTAAAGTGCGTGTATAATAGAAACAGCACAACCGAAGTACATAATATATCAAAGATACATTGGTACGGGCAAGTAGTTTTGAACCCGTGCTGTCGGTTTGCGTACCCATTGCACTACAGATTTTAACATGAATTGTTTTGTTACAGGTTTTAGGCGCCAACTGAACAGAGCCCGCGGATTTGTCGTGCGGATGTTTGACGCACTATGCAACTGTACGCAAACTGCTGCAGCTGCCGCTCGTACGTCCGCTCGCAATCCCTTTACGAAACGCTAACACCGACGTAGAGGACACCACAACGACATCAAATAAGCGAAGACTTCCGAAATTTCGACGAGATAACCGTGTTAGTAATTACGATGAATAATCAAATGCTCCACTGACGTTGGTTTCGGTAAAACTATGCTTTAAATCATATGAAAATATGTTAACAAATGAGCCTTTTTCAATAAATCTCAGTTATAAGGTGCATCTTAAATCAGTTAAGTATAGGAGATATGGTCATGGAGGCGTAATTGGGTCGCTGCAATATGCAAAAATTCCCACATACTCTTTCACACGCTTTGTCACTTAGACTAAAGTTATGTCGTGATTGTGATTGTCTTCTACTACATACATCCAATTTTTATGTATTTTTAACAAATGTTTGTGTACCTACTCATGAAAGCATAAACAAAAACTATAAAAAAAATGAAATCAACAGTTAATATTGGATTTCTCGCAGTTACGCATTTTAAATGATAATTTCTCATATTTAATTGTTAATGGTGTTATCTGTAATTTTATGACCGCACACGACACGTGACGTGCTCAGAAACATTGTGAACATGATCCCGGTGCGGCGCCAGCGTAACTATATAATTAGCTTTAAATAATGGCACAAATTAAAACGCAAAACATTGTTCTATGTCAAAGCGCAAACACCCAGCTAGGACGAAGGCTGCCCACGCACAAATTAATTTTGTATCGTATCAAATTTTTAGATTAGAAACTTTGTATTGAAAACGGTTTTTCATCAATTTTATTAGTTAAATCAATATGTACTTTCAATTAGTTCACGCGATCGAAAATAGAAACAATCATTCCAATCATTTTTGCTATACATACCTATGTATAGGCATAGATCGATTACTCAGGGCTAGTACGGTACACATTACTCATTTGCCTGAGTATAAATAATTACAAAAATAAACCTAAACTTGGCCGGCATAGTGACGCCGACTAAGTCAACCGTAAGTTGAAAATTATTTTCAGTCATCAGAGCCTTTGGATCCCCCCATGCTTACGCCAGGCAAATCGAGGTCAGATGAACCTGCGTACCATTTCTTATAGCATTATTGTTTTAATCATCTAATGTCTATTCGTTCGTCAAATATACTTATTTGAATAAAATTACTATTAGCAGTTTTGTGACATCACATCAATATTCAATCCACCGCGGTAATTACAAAAAATAATATCTGAACGTAAATTTATGCGAATGTAGAAACGAATTTGAAGGAATAAAACAAAATTGCAAATAAGAGCTGGTTGTACAAAATTGAGTAATCTTGTTTTGTACATCAAACAGTACTGTCTTGAAACATGCTGGTAGGCCCTAATAATACAGCTACTCATATAATATTTTGTTTTTCACATTATTTATTTCTGTGTTAAAATGAAAAAGATGAAATATTCACTTGTTCGTGTCATAATCTTGACGAAGGTAGTCGTGAGTTAAATATAATAATTGCGTTACCTACATCAAAGTCAAATTGAGATTGTTTGTCGTGCGTGATACAGTCGCAACTCTTAATACATATTCGTAGATAACACATTTCATTAACACTAAAATTAATTTTACTTTTTAATTTTTTTTTTTAAATTAAAATCTCAATTTGAAATTTATTATATATTTATCATAAAATCTAATATCTGTAATACAAACTGAAAATCTTGACTTCATTGAATCTGAAAAAAAAACTCGTGATATTAATTAAAACATTACAGAAATAAAAGACACGGGGTTTATTATTGAGACCCGATATATGACCTCAACTTGCTCTGCTGCCGAGGAAAGGTCCAAGAGCACGGACAACTGAAAACAGTTTTATTTTACGGTTGGCTCAATGGCCGTTACTGTGTCGTCAAAAATTCAACTTTATTATTTAAAAACTAATCCAAATAAAAGAATTTATTTTATTTATGTTCATAAATTTAATTTAAAACTCAACTTTTCCGAATTAACTTCCCAGAATTTGTTTTTTAAATTTCCTGGACTCTCTTAACTATATTATAATCATTTCCTGTTCCTTATTTTTTTAATTTTCTCTCGTATTGATCATATCTGACAATGAATTCGTTTTTTGAGATAACATATCGATTAATAACAACCGATATTGTTACATATTGTTATGATTACTATTTATCTTCACTCCACATAAGCTTACCAAATACCAGGGGTATTTATTAGCAAAAGTTTCCATTAGATATAAAAACAATTCTTGAAAAGCCTCGACTGTGTAATCCTTCTACACGAAGCTATTTGAATATATCACCAAAAAATCATATTATACTTGTACTGTACAACTATTCCGAACTTTGATTGTCAATAAATATTTTTTTTAGTCGACATTATTCTTGGACTTTCTCTTGCTTATGATAAGGCAAGTCAAGGTCAAATGTCACGTCTAAATAATAATAAAAAATATCTATTGTTGAATGAAGCCTTTAAGGAAAGTGAGCGAGCGAAATAAATTTTCCACCGACGGACACACAAGGTCGTATCATTTTTCAGTACTAGTTCCTTGTAGAAGAATAAAACTGTTTTTATTTTGATTTCTTATTTTATTTACATTATGATAGCTTGCAGTGGAAACAATGGTATGGTGTAGGTACAGTGTAGCGAAGAGGTTAGAAAAATTCTCAAAATTAAAAATACCTAATTAAATCCAAAACCTATTTTTCATTACGTTTTGTTTAAATACAATCAAAACATTATCTCGCCGAAAGTAAAATGTTGGAATAGTCAAATTGTTGAAGAGTTTTTAGCATAATATTATAAGTTCTATGAATGTGTTTGATATCTTGGAAATTTCTTCATTAGGAGTCTGTCTTCCCTTTATAAATAATTGAATACAATAAAATTTTCAATGTTGTTTCCCACCCTATGTTTACATTTGAATAATGTTTTAACATTCGTAATTATTTTGGAAATTATTTCCTGACCAACTGAGCACAGACTGGCCTATTTTTTTTAGTATGATTTAAATTATTCTTGTTTTAATTAATGTAAAACAAAAATAGCTTAATGGGAACTCTGTGAAAAATAGGTAAAATCGGTTAGTAGCATGACAATGTTGTCTGAATGGTGGAAAGTAGTTTATAATACATAAAAAGTTCAGTGCTTGTTAATAATAATAATAAAATCTTCCTTGCACTATTTACATTATATTAGTGAGCCTAATGCCATTTAGGAAATCTCTTACAGCTAACCGTGTATATATGTAAGCGGACTGGTTCTTGGTAGATTTTTTAAATCAAAATAGAAATATCTCGAAAAAAATAAGAAGATAATAATTTTGTAAAATTATTCAGTTGCAAAAAACCTTGTTAGTTTGTTGACGTTGTTTAAAAGCCTTCACACAAAGCTCAGTTAACTAATGAATTTCATTGGGTTCTAATGTCATTAAGTGCAACAGAAATTTGCCTTATTTGTCATTTGGTTTAGTTAACTGCAAAGAGCTATCAAAATACAATAAAGGAATATATTGAATATATACCACCCTTTAAATATTTTTGTGTACAACTAGCCGATATTTAATAAACCGTTGTTGATCTCAAAGAATGTGAACAAATTGAAAATTTTATTGCAATTACTGACCCTTTTTATACATGTGGTGTTTATGGTATTAACGTGATTGTTGTAACGCTTAATAGTATGTAAGTTAATAAAGTAAGGAATAATGAATAATAAGTTTATAATTATGTGTATATATCAGCAGGTCTAATGACTGTCAAATACGATTAAAAGTCGATCGAGAACATGCATAACTAAATAAAAGTCAGTTTGACTCGGTCGAATAAGCTCGGTCAAACAGTTAAAGTATTATCAATGTCACGTTATTAGACCGGCAGTAGATTGTTTTATATATATTTATATACGAGTTAATTGACATTAAAATGAGTCTTAAATGTCAATTCATTTGAACGGATGTTGTATATATTAGCTTTAGTGCATATTAAATTAACTACAATTAAAAGTAGTAATACCGGTAGAAGAAATCGCGATTTCTTATCAATAAAGTGAAGAACCTAGACGTCTAAAAACACTGACCGTCACATTGAGGACGACCAAGGCAACCGTAAAATGAGTAAAAACTTGCCCGTTGCAGTAATACTAATTTTTTTGTGCATTGAACTAATATTACTAGAGTAATATTAGTACTTTAGTAATATTAGTTCAGTGTTTTTGTGTATAAAACTAACACCGTATTGACCAATAAACAAAGTAGTTGTTTACCTTTAATTTTGTCATAACAGAAAATGTGTCTAAATGGAAAAACATTTTCTAAAGTAAGGACATTTTATTCACTAAAATTTTGTATTTACTGCAATACCTAATAAGTAACTTTTAGAAATTATATTATTGACAAACAATAACGACGCTTAAAAGAGAAAAGATATACTTGTATAAATTAAATTGTATAAAGTATTTTTTTATCGTAGTTTGTCTAACCCTCTGGAAATTTAGTCGTGACTAATATCTATTTTTTTGATATTAACTATTGAGTTATTCGTTATACGATTTATATAACGAATAACTCAATAGCTATTTCTCTTTGTCTTCCAAGCATTAATACATTGTTTCATATTTGACTGTTGTATTTGGAATATTAGAAAATTAATGTCAAACTTGGTGTTATTATATTAAAGGTTCAAAAATCTTTACGAGTATTATGATCTTTCTCGTGAAATATGAATTATCCGAACGTGGTTATTCATTCGTTAATAATGACATCGTTAGATTGAGTAGGTAACAAATAATATTGCGATAAACATTTCTAAGCAATAAGAAGAAAATATATGAGAAATATGTTTTCTTGCGATATTCCTTTATCGTTTGTATTAATGTAGTTTTCGTAATTAGATTATTAGGAAACCAATGACACTTACGGTCAATAGCGAATGGCAAATCAATCAAATCAAAAGAAAATATAAGAAGGTAGTGGTTTATTCTTATATTTTCTTAGGTTGAACTATATTTTCTTGTGGGAATAAAATATCAAGAATAGTGCTTTTATTCTTGCTCTAGCTTCAACGACTTATAAATAATGTCGCCTATATTATATGTCGGTGTCTAGTTCTGTAATCGTTTTTTCTAGATCCTCATAAAAGCAAAGTTGAAATGTAGAGGTAATAGGTACAACTTACTTTTTGTAAATGTGGTACTACGACGATAGCAAAAGAGTACCTAATCTTGCGTGTGAAAGGTTAAAGGGTACAAATAGGGGTATCTAAGTGATTGAACTTATTCTTTTATTGTGGATTTATGTTAAGTTGAAGTGAGGTCCATAAAAAGAAGCGACTGCTACTATAGTTATGTAAATGCAAGTAGTAGTCTACAATGGTGGTCTAGTTAGAACCGACAAGTTTTAAGCTGATACTTAAACGCGACTAAGTTACTACGGTCTGTATCCTTGTGTGGTTGTGGTGGTACGGTCCAGGTTCGGCAGGCTAAGCAAATAACCATTAATTGTCTACCTACCAATTTTAAAAGCACTTACAAAGTATTTGCCCGAAATAGAAGATTAAAAGCGCCTTAATATTGAGTTCATTATGATAATTTTATTCGATTAATTATAATGACTTGTAAATAATTTATGAGAACTATACAACCGTAATGAAGTCTCGAATAATCTTTTAATTATTAACATGTTTGGAATAAAGAGACGAATTTAAAAAAACGTTTAAATAATATATTAGAATATATTTTCTATTGTATACATACTATTTTTGTCTATACCTACATATTAATTTAAGTTTTTGTACACTTTATTTAATTTTATCCGAGAACCTGCTTTTACCAAATAATCCTCTTAGTATAACTTATTCAATCTTAATAATCATAACAGATTATCCTTACCTAAAATTATCAAGATTAAATACCTACGTTATTATTTTAGGATTTAAACGTTCCTAAGGTTGATGTTACACTAACATACTTGATATAGATTGTTTTGGTCATAGTTGAAGTATTTATATGATTCTTTTAGATATGATCGCGTAATGTCAGCCTAAGAAAGTAACAATTTCGTGAATTTATACGTGGTGAATTCGAGAGCTGTGAGACAATTTTAATAAGGTTCTGGCACGATGACAATTTCATTTCTTTGACATTGACCATTTCTTTGGCGCTTTGGTTTATTTACATTAAGACAAAAATAATGCGAAAATGTATTAGTATTAGGTGGTTACAAATGAATCATTCAAAATATTCTCCATCGCTAGCGACAACTTGTTCCCATCTTTCTGGCACAGCTCGTCTTTCGAGGTTATCCACGAATCGAGCCATTTTGAGATGTCTTCATATGAGCGGAACTGCTGATTAGCCAGACCATGTGCCATCGAACGGAACAAGTAATAATCATACGGCGCAATATCTGGGGAATATGGCAGGTGGGGTAGGACTTTCCATTTGAGCGTTTCTAAGTAGTATTTAACGGGTTTGGCAACGTGAGGCCGAGCATGCTCTAAATGTAAATAAAATCTAATTAATGTATATAAATAAATATATGTACATAAATACCAAAAAAATTTTACCACATAAGGTTATAAAAAGAATAATCCCACAATCAATTTACGTAGTTTATAGACAGGGCAAAGAAGTGTTTTATAAATTCTTTACTTTCCCACTACTATTAAGAGAAGTCCAGGAATTTGTCGCATTAAAATTCTCTCACAGCTCTTGGGCTACTCGTATTAGAGCTAGGATATATTTTACTTTTTTACTTTACTTTTGAATTGTGGTACGCACAAACTTATTGCGTTTTAATTTCTTAATAATATACAATGAATTTTATATGTATTGTATTTTCCTAACATTTACGGATTTCTTATAATAATATATTTATATATTTACTCTTGTATAAAAATATCCTTATGGGACGAAATGGAAAGGCAAAGTGAGAGAAATTACTATTAGGAAAGGTTGTAAGAGCTTGTATGAGATAATATTTTACTAAAAAAACAATGTATTATATATAATTGAGAAGTAGTTGTGAATTTTTTCTATAAATTGAAATGTGTAGTTTGTATTTATATGTGTTTGATATTAAGTGTTAAATGTGATATCCTTACCTTAAAACCCTCCATTCTTAGAAACCCTATTCTTATCTATCCAACAGTTATATAACATAATTATCTTCAAATAAACTGATTTTGTAACAAATTTGTTTTATTTTTCACCCTCATCTTTTTCATTAGATTTTTTTATTGTGGGCCGATATATGACAGCACCCCGCCTGGTGTTAAGCTGGAATGAGGTCCATGAATGAAAGTGACTGCTATTACAGTTAAATAACTGTAAGTAGTAGTCACATCCACTATGACGGCCTAGTTGAAACCGGCAACTTACAAGCTGATCCCGAAAAGCGACTAAGTCACTTCACGGTCTGTACACTTGTAAGTGACGGTTTTGTCGACAGGTGTGGACGAACGGTTATCGACTGGTTTGTTTCGCGTAAAGTTCCGGGTTCGATTCCCGGTTAGAGCAATATTTGTTTCATAGCTTTTATTTGTAATATTTAATAATTATATTAAATATTGCAAATATATGTTAATACAAAAAAGAGTTAGTTATTTGCTTTGGGTCTGGTTATCAAAGAGTGGTAGGCAGTGGTACCCAGTCTGCTGATCTGGGGTATTACCACCACTTACAAGTATACAGACCGTGAAGTGATTTGGTCGTGTTTCGGGATCAGCTTGTAAGTTGCCGTTTCCAAATAGGCCGGATTCGTGGATGTGATTGCTAATTACAGTTAATAAATTGTAGTAGCAGGGACAACCTCTTATGGACCACACTTCAGCTTAACATCAAGCGGGATGCTGTCATATGTCGAGTCGCAATAAAAAATACACGGATCGGCAGACTGGACACCATTCAACCACTGCTGTATAAATAACTCATACTAGCCACCGAGTACAATTGTCATCAAAGAAGAAATATTATATTTTTATTCATAGTTTAACTATAATTAAAAAATAAATAAAAAATATTATTTAATGACGTCACATCAGAGATAGTTTTAAGGAGACTGGCTTCATTTCCCCTTTATTATAGCAAGTCAATACGTGAGCAGGAATTATTGCCAGCCTTCCTGTCTACAGATTTCTTCGTCAGACGCTTGGACAACTTCTTGGCCAGGCGCTTAGCTTAGGTTGGCGTATTTGCGCAGCTTGAGGTTTTCAGCAGAAATCGCCGCACTTCCCGCGCTTAACACAATTCGTATCCCACACCAGAGACCTGCCAAGTTTCCACGGCCCAACAGCCACATTGTTGGATCTCTTGCTGGCGTTCTGCGCAATATCAGTGTTTTAAAATTGTTGCCTTCGGTTGATGCGGCCGGCACTTCTGGCACAAGAAAGCCTGTGTTCTCCAAGATTATCCACTGCTTCTCCACACCGGCACTGGTGTTGATGGACAGTCCGGTCTCCGAGACGAAGGCACACCGCCAGGGTCAGGGTATTTCTGTCAAGGAGGACTAGGTAAATGTGAGTTTAAAATGCCCTAAAAACTCACATTTACCTAGCTTGTTCGGAGTTTGGCCAGTATAGTGACGGCGACCGATTGGCACTATTGGACCTTTATCATACTTGGTGGTACTACCACAGATCGACAAACTGGGCGCCACTGCTTACTACTCTTTAGTGATAGTGTAGTCTTTAGTATCCACGGTGGCTGTGAAGTGGCCTTGCAAACCAAATTCTCTGGTTCGAATCTACTTTCTGGTACCTTTCATATTTGTACTCGTACTTTGATCGTCCTGCTTCTATGATATAGCATGTTCCTAGTACATATCTAAAAATATATCTATATACTCAAATATTATTTTTCAATGCTAATTGAAAATAATGTGAAATCTGAAATTATTGATAAACACAATGACTTAATTAATATTCAGGAGATATTAAATTACAATCCAGCTGTAAACTTCCAATGAATATCTTATTAAACTTCACAAGGATTCCTTTTGATCAAAACTTTCCCCTTAAAACAGACTTAAGCGAAGAAATTCAAAAGTAAATATTAGGTAAATATCTTATTATTTTTAAGTTAACTACTGAATACTAAATTACAGAGTTTTTTTAATGGACTTTCAATCTATTTACAGCTTGTTTTATTACGTCATTACGTCACTAGACTTATCATAATGTCCCTTGAAAAAACAAAACAATACAAATAGATAAACAATGAAGGACAACAATAGGCTTGACACAATAGCACTGCCCTGTCGTGTCAACATAGTAAACAAAAGTTAGATCCAAATAGAATTTTCTGGAAACTCCGATATTACTATTATATATGCACTATCGCTCGAAGAACCGGGAACCGATGGGGAAGAAATGTTTTAGAGTGAAGACCACAAACCGGAAGACGCACGTAGGCAGGCCTCCCAACAGGTGGACTGACTACATAGTGAAAGTCACGAATAATCGGTGGATGCAACTGGCATCTAGACGTTCGGAATAGCGTTCTAAGGGGGAGGCCTATGTTCAGCAGTGGACGTCTTCAGGCTGATAATGCCAGAAGATGATTAGTATAAGCAACCGCGGCAAGCGTGGTAATCAGTGGTTTGGAGATCAAAATCTGCTCAAACGCTGAGATTGGGAAACGAGGACTAGCTTGGACAGCAATACGATACGAATTCAAGGACGACTTTGGATTTTGACCGTGTTTACGATTGGGATATTTGGATTCAACGAAATTGGAATTTGGCTGTATCCTTAAAACAGAACTTTCCCAGTAAATATTTGAACATAAAAAAGTGATGCTTTCTATTCGACTAGGATTTAGATTTTATGATAAATAAAAGCCTAACTTTGCCACAGACCCACACGCCAATATACGCCTGAAGAATCACAATGTTTGTTTTAAATAGGTATAAAATATATTGTTTTAAAAAGTAAATGTCACAAAACAAACTGAAATTTATTGGGACATTTGCAAAAATAATAAAATAAAGCTAACAACGTACTGAACAAGCTCTTTGTTGGAAAGTTATTATTCGCTTTGCGAGAGGTCAGGTAGAAGCAATTTGTTCAGCGTTAGGTCAGCAACCCTATTCTTTATTTTTATGCTTACTCGAACACAATAACTCCTAAATTGTTATAAAAATAGAGATATTGTACGTTGTGTTTACTATATTATTAAATTTTCAGTTACTATGCCCTCCAAACATGATCAAAACTCAACATGATGCTGACAAAATTCTTTTATCGATAAACATTATGGATCCCAGTTTTATGTAACAAATATAAAATTCAGTTTAATAAATTTTCATTTCAGACCGAATGTTGTTTTAGTCTCGAATTGATTCATAAAACAGTTTTGAATTTTATATATTAAGTATTTAAGAATAGGTTCACATACTGAACGAGTCTATGAAATACCTGCAAGCACTTCTCTCTAGGTCAGTGAGAGTGACCGGGGTAATAATATTTTATCTTATTGACAACCGTGCGGAAAGTAAGATCCCCCAAGTCCAATTACCATTCGTTTAAATATTCTTATGTTAGTTTTTGTATATAAAAATATGATACGGCCCGAATGTACGTCCGCCTATGTAGAATTATTACTTTCCCTTCGAGCAGTATGAATGCTCGATTAATTCTTTGTGTATAAAAATTATTATATTTTTATTTCGTGATAGTTTTAAGTTTAAATACACAGCCCAAGGA
Source organism: Tinea trinotella (assembly GCA_905220615.1). Lineage (NCBI taxonomy): Eukaryota > Metazoa > Arthropoda > Insecta > Lepidoptera > Tineidae > Tinea > Tinea trinotella. Next base: position 6,534,555 of record HG992321.1, on the reverse strand, counting down.
ACTGACTGACCTATACTATAATATAATTATGATATTTATACTATGATACGGCGCAAGTTTCATTTCTCCAATTTCTAGGTTGAACAGGTTAAAGTTATCACTTGTACTGTACAAAATATTAAAACTGCACGACTTAATTTTTATTTTATTTTGCGAAAAATATTGAAACATGCTTTAGAAATATAATATCGAGAATTATATTAATTACTAAAATACGTCGAGCCAAAAATACTAAAAAAAAAACCTCTTATTCATAAATACCAAACCGAGACAGTTCCAATAAATTCCTCAATAATTTCATAATATTCATCATGTATTTCTTATTACCAACCTAATATATTAAATTGAAAAAAAAAAATGCAACAAAACTACTCCCAACCTTCAAAGTGATGATGTATAAAACTTTCCTTCAATCATGCTTGGGTATTTCACGGATGAATGAATACCATCCTCTCGATTTATCATCAATGCGCAATGATATAAAAGCTACCAAGTACTCAGGCCTTCTCACCGAAAATATAGTTTCAGGTTCAACCATTTACCTTAATTCGTTCTACATTACTGCTTGGATTTGTATGACTTCTAATAAATTATAAAGAAAACACTCGATGGATTTTATTTGGTTAAATATAGTCGCAATGTGAGGCTCTCTTTGAAAAGGCTTAACAATAAAAGGGTAGGTAGTTCGGCTGAGAGATTTATGTACTGCCCTCACATAAACGTTGTTTGTGGTCGTTCGTATTTTTTTCCAAAAATCGAAATAAGTAAAATTTCATTGTTAATCTACTTAGAAGTTAGGTCCTGCATAGATCAAGATTTAAAATAATATGTTATGAAAGATTACATAGAAGTTGTAATAACCGAGAATAATATATCATAAATGTATAAAGCTGTATTTGTGTAAAAAAGTATTTAGGTTGTAACGACTGTGGAGTTTCCCCCGTGAAGCTTAATTTATCTCCCTTCATTCGTTGCCCTCTTTTGACGGTGCCGCCCGCCGCTACATCTAACGGGGTGGAATCGTAAAATGAAAATGTCTACCCGTGAAAATGTCAAATAAATTTCTTTTAAATTAATTTATTTGAGAGGCCCAAAGAGTGCTAAATGTACGTTAACCTTTACGACTTTTAAAAGCTGGTCTAAAATAATCATATCTAACTTCTCCATGAAAATACCTATTTATTACCATTTATCATTTAAAAGTCGAAATTTAGATTTTTAGGTTACAAAAAAATAGGTTAAATTAAATGATAATATTAAATATTATTTATGGAAATGCACTTTTATGTACTACCGTCTTCAATTTTACATAATTAGAAAAACCTACACGCCTCCAATCCCTGTCTATCCTTGTGGAATTACAATAAATATTTTTTAATACATTAATTTATTATATTATAACTTTATAAAGTATAACGTTTGCAACGTTGAAACATGCTTTACATGACTCGCCAAACCCTGCCTGTCATCTGATCGATAATTTACTCTCTCCCATTATAAATACCTGCGCTATATTTACACACACCTAGGCAAATAGACATCATAAATAAAATGCAGAGTATTGAAATTCATATTTGCAATTATTCAATCTAGCAGATAGTTAGGGTTGGTGGTACAGACTGTGAGGTGACTTAGATAGTTGCGTTTCGGAATCAGCTTGTAAGTTGCCGGTTCCAATTAGGCCGACATAGTGGATTCGACTGCTACTTACAGTAATTTAATCGTAAAACAATCTCAATATTTCGATATACGCTTTAGATCGACCTCTTAGCGTTTCAATGATACCCTTATGTAAACTTGCTTTTGGTTATTGAATTGTAAAATTATTATATTTAACATAAAATATGTAGTTAACAAAATATTACAATAAAGCCAAATTTGGTATGGTAGATTAGATCCTTTTTGCGTCTCATTATAAAAGTTAAATAAGGCCTCATACACACGAGCGGCATGTCGGCAACGGCAACAAACTTTTATAAAGTAAGGGCTCTTTGGCAGGGGCTACTGCAGCCGTCAAGTTGTCGTCCTATATAATGGCTTGAAGTAGCGTTTCGCGTCAGTCATTTTATTAGTGGACTCCAAATAGTTGAGGAGTCGTCAGACGTCGCCCCGGTCAACGCTCCTTATATTCATTATCTTTAAAGTAGGACTTCACTCGAATTTAGTTTTAGCTCCAATCTTCTCATAAATCCACTTCTGACCCACGATGAAATGCTCGCAATTCCCTCACAAAAAATACAGGACATGTCGCGGATTTTGAAATGAGCTTCACTGAGATAATTAGAAGAGTATAAAAATAGAGAACAGAGCACATGGGCTCTACGTGAAGCACATGCCCTATTTGTACGTGAAGAAGTAAAATAGTCACGCAATCCAGGAGCCCCCGGTCTAAACCACTGCCGGTACCATTGTATCTTTTGAATGTATTTTGGTCGTTCTGTTTCTATGGTAGAAGTGCGTTTAGTAGCTTAGTATTGTCTCTGCCGCTGGCAACGTGCCGCTCGTGTATGTATATGATGCTTTAACTACGCATCAGCGTAGACTTGGGTTCTAAAGTTTTGACAGTGGGTTAATAAAGGACTAGACGGGTAAAACAATTTAAGTCGATTCAACAAATTTAGGTAACTGAGTTCGGTTATGATTTTGGTATGAATAAACTTCTAGTTAGATGAAGCCTTTGAATAAAATGGGTTGGTAATGAAATAAATAAATGTACCTATAGGTACATTTAAAGGGTGGGTACATTATAGGCAGAGAGTTGGTGGTCGTTAGCCCGTCGACCTTTGTCTGCAGTCTGAGCTCAGTGAATCACGTCTAATAACTGAACGAATCATACCTTGAAAACTATTACGCACTTTCAGAATTAACCTAGGCCGGGGGAAGTGAAGAGACTTAGTCGCGTTTTGGTATCAGCTCGAAATTGACAATAGGTCGGCATAGTATACATTGCCAATTGTAGTTATTTCTCTGTAGTAGTAGTAGGCTTCATTTATGTACCGCACTCTATTTATCCGGAACGAGGATATTCGCCAAAGAACTAGAGTTATCGACATATCTCTTAGGATTTGCGAGTTGAAGTGGCAATGGGCTGGCCACATCGCTCAAAGAACCGACAATTGATAGAAAAGAAAGGTTCTAGAGTGGCGACCACGAACCAGTTCTCCCATTCCGGTTTTGTGGTTCAAAATGGCGTTCTAAGGGGGGGCCTATGTTCAGCAGTGGACGCCTTCTGGCTGATGCTGACTACAGCTTGACATCAGGCGGGGTCGGTATCGAGCCATAAGAAAAACACATTATTTTCTTTCGCGAACTACTTAATTCTATCGTTAAATGTGTCTTTAAAGCCGGTCGAACTCCTTATTTTCACTTGGTCATTTGCCCAAACATTGGCAATCGAATCCGATCTTAATTCTAAGTTAGTGCAATTGTACCATTACGTGTATGAAATGAGCAATTATAACGCTACGCTCGCAGTAGCATAAATGCTTGCTAAAGCATGGGTTAGATCTGTTAACTGATCTAAGGTAGCACGGTTCTCTGTAAAGTTAACTCAGTATTTTCTTCAGTGCCATCTATTCATTTCATGAATCAAACGGTGAAAAAATTAACATGACTCAAACCAGCGAATTTAGTGAGGGAACCACTTTACTACAAATTTCGAGAGAAATTTAATAGATGGCGCTATGCGAAAAGGACAAAATCATGGAACCGCGACAAAGTTTCTTATAAATTAATAATTACGTTTGATTGTTGCTGTTCTTTATGCAATGAAGAACAACAATTTGCTTCTTTATTAATTTATTTTACTCAATTATTAATTTATACGAAACTTCAATAAAGTCAAAACGGCCATCATAGCATGCCGCCGGTATAGTCCCTTTAGCACGGCAATCCAAAATCGACATCAATAAAAGGAACCCCATTGTAGCCAGGACAACTTATCAAATTGTATTACAATATTCCTTACTGGTGTCGATCTTGTTTCTTAGATAATTTCCTGTGCTTACTTTTTATTAACACTTCTATAGTAAGCTGCTAAACGTGCTTGTGTCATGGACAAAGATACATTGGTGCCGGCAAATGGTTTTGAACCGGTGATTCTCGGTTTAAAATGTATATAATGAAAAGAATATCATTGTAACCAGCGCATCAAAATGAGTTATAATAATATATTTTTGACGCTTCATATAGGACCAAAAGCTATAGGATAGAGAGATATAAAAATAGTTATTTTGAAGGAATAAAAGTAAAATTGTGTATAAAAATAATATATTTTAAATTATTTCTTATGTTCTTCTAAAATTAGGGGAGCGATCACGATCACGTTTCTTCTTCTTGCCTTTCCTCTTTTTATCGATATCTCTTTTAACTTTTTTATTCTTCTTTGATTTTTTATATGAATCTGAACTATCTGAGCTACTGCTTTTTCTTCTATCTCTATGCTTAGGTTTTAAATCTGAGTCGGAAATAGAACTAACATCTGAGCTATCACATTTTTTATTTTTCCTTCTATCTTCCCTATACTTTTTTCTATCTTGTCTATCATCGTCTGAAGATATTGAATCATTACTACTATATCTTTTACTCCTTGATCTATCTTTATGCTTCTTATAATCATTACTTTTGCCATTCTTATCGTGTCTACTGGCTTCATGTCTGTCCCTTTCACTCCTACTTGAACTACTATACCCGCCTCTTTCTAATTTGGGTTTAGATGAATTATCTTTGATTCTAAAATTTGATTCTGATGAATTTTCTACCTTGGCAGGATTTTTTTCTGATTCCTTATATTTCTCGTATTTTTCCGAATCTGTAAACAGTAATATGTTTATTATTATTAACAAATTATCATATTATTTATTTTGAAAACAGGCGTAGACGAACGATTAACGATTGGTTTATTGCGCGTAGTCTCGGGTTCGATTCCCGGTCGGAGCAAATATTTGTTTCATAGCTTTTATTTGTAATATTTAATAATTACATTAAATATTGCAAATATTTCTTAATAATAAAAAGAGGTGGACATTTGTTTCGGGTCTAGTTATCCAAGAGTGGTAGGCAGTGGTACCCAGTCTGCCGATCTGAGGTAAGACCATGAAGTAATTTGGTCACGTTTCGGGATTAGCTTGTAAGTTGCCAGTTCCAACTAGGCCGGCATAGTGGATGTGATTGCTACTTACAGATATTGAATTTTAGTAGCAGTGACATCCATTCATGGACCACACTTTAGCTTAACATCAAGCTGGGTGCTGTCATATGTTGAGTCTAAAAACTATGATCCATGATCCAGAAGATTGTACCTCAATGAAAGGCATATTTGTCTAATAGCCTTTCATATTTGGCATTTTTGTAATATTTAATAATTAGTAGGAATTGGGAGATTGATGATGAAACAAATGATCACTTACTTATTACTCTAGATTGTTGATCAAATTCAGTCTTTGTGACAGCTTCCATCATGAATTCGCTGAGACTCACAGTTTCTTTCTTCATTATTATATCCACCATTACTCTACCATTATCTTCATCCAAACTAAGTACCTATAAGAGTACAAAATTCAATATCAATATTGTACAAAGTCAATAGAGGTATGTAGAGTGACGATAGCAAATAGAATGAGGAATAGCACAGTGCGTGAAAGATGTGGTTTGAAAGAAGATTGTAGCTGACCGACAAAGGAATGCTTTGACGGTTTGGGCACATGGAAAGGATGACTGAAAGTAGATTGAAGAAAGGAATTTATAATTGCGATAAACAAGGCAGACTCAAGAGGGTGTTCCTCAAGAAAGCTGGGTTGCCTAGTGCCCACAACCGTAGAGCTTGTATGAAGTAAAAAGCAGTTGAACTAAAAAGTTCGGTGCGTCTTTTCTTTGTAGATCAATTGACAAGTGGAATGCTTTGCCAGCCCATGTGTTCTCTCCATCCTATGTCCTTGGATCCTTCAAGCGATGCGTGAAGAAGCACCTTTGGCCGGCATAGTGACGGCGACTGGGGCAGCCGTGAACAAACCCGGTTTTCTCAGTCGTCGTCACTCTTGGACATCCTCTTGCTTATCATCAGGCGGGACGAGGTCAGATGTCGTGTCACAATAAAAAAAAAAAAAAAAATTGTGAATGTGAGGGAGGCAAGAGAGATGTGTCAGGTTAGTCACAAGTAAAAACTGGCAGCAAGACAGACCAACTAAGAGATATTCTAGTGTTATTATTAATAATCTGTTATACAACAATATACCTTTCCATAAAAACCACTATATTTCCCGCTGGTTATTTTAACAAATCCATCTTTAATGATCATGAGTTCTTTTTCCTCCGCTTTGCCATTTGCATTTTGTTGTTTCTTTTTTATCAATGTATCTGCACCTAGACCTAAGCCTTTGGGCCTTAATATTGGTTGCTTGTACTTTGATCTGAAAATATATGTATGTTTTATGACTTAATTACAATAGTACATCTGTTAGTGTTAAAATATTATTATGTTGGCAGTATTGGTACTGTCAGCAAGTTCATTAATTCATAACTATGACAGCCACAACTATGCATAATAAAAAAAAAGATTTATATTGATTATAGAGTGGTAGGCAATCCATTCGCGCACCTTTGGCCGGCTTAGTGACGGTGACTGAGGCAGCCGTGAACTGAACTGTTTTTTTTCAGTCATCACTCTTGGACCTTCACTTGCTTATCAGGAGGGTCGAGGACAGATGTCGTGTCACAATAAAAAAAAGTTTCTATCCAGGGTGATACCGCCACTTTCAAGTGTACAGAGTTAGTCACGTTTTAGTATGAGTGTGAGAGATATATTAGTTCTGTACTCAAACAAAATTTATTATACTAAGGTGGTAAAATAATTCAAAATTGTTAGTTGTTCATAGCAAATTGAGCATAAATTTATGTATGGGAGAGGGAGTTTTCAGACCAAATCATAGACATCCTTAAGAAAGCTGGGTTGCCTAGTGCACATAACCATAGAGCTTGTATGAAAAGAATTGTGACTGTGAAGGAAGCGAGGGAGTTGTGTCAGGATCGTGGCAAATGGCGCTTCATTGGTGCCAATCCCTGTGAGAAAAAGATGACAATTTGATTTGATTTTGGATAAATTACTTTGGGATAAACTATTGCTCAAAGAACTGACAACCAATGGGGAAGAAAGGTTCTAGAGTGGAAACCACAAATCGGAAGCGTAGGTAGGCCTATGACATAGTGGACTTTTTTATTTTATTGTTTGTGACTCGACATATGACAGCACCCCGCTTGATGTTAAGCCAAAGTGTGGTCCATGAATGAATGTCACTGCTACTACAATTTAATAACTGTGAGTAGCAATCACATCCACTATGCCGGCCTAGATGGCACCTGCATCTTACAAGCTGATCCTGAAACATGACCAAATCACTTCACGGTCTGGTGACATAGTGAAAGTCACAAATAACCGGTCGATGCAACTGGCGTCCTGTCATTCGAAATGGGCGTTCTGAGGGGGAGGCCTATGTTCAGCAGTGAACGCTTTCTGGCTGTTAATGAAACTATCGCAACCATAAAATCATGGGGCAACCATGGTGTAGTGGAAGGGCAACGGTCATGCAAACCAAAAGCATGGATTCAAAACCACTAATTAGGCTTATGTATCTTTGATTCAAAGTGGTGAAAACCATATAAACTGTATCTAAATAAACTGTAACTGTAAAAAATGGCATCTCACTCTTGGATCTCTTCTTGCTTATCACCAGGAGGGTTGAGGTCAGATGTCGTGACACAATAATAGAAATATTACTCACTGATCATTATTAGGTGTCCACCCCATACCTCTAAGCATGGCCATACCAAAATCAGCTACAGGAACATTTTCATAATCATCAAGTGTTGACTGAAAAGATAACCATTATTTTAAATTAATTACAGTATTTGTTTATATTACAGTATTGTTGTATTTGTTTTTTATTGAGAGAAAAATGTGAAATAAATGATATTTTTTTATTTTATTAATTTTTAGAGTAGGTGAAAATTTTCTTGTATAAATGTTCAAAACTACACTCTTAAGCCAGTTGCTTGTAAAGGTGGGACAATCTTAAGTTTATTCAAACCAAATTGATTAATTCGATTCAAACCGAGCTGACAATCTAATTTACCTACACAGCAAAGATGGATCGAACTCAAATGTTTTCAAACCAAATTGGGTCGATTTAAAAATATGGATAACCCAATTGGCAAACCAAATTGATAATTGGATTCAAACCGATTTGACAATTTGGTCCGACATTCCAAATTGCCTAATACACAGTGTGGTTTGCTATAGAATTTCGGATGTGCATGTATGACTAAATAAATTTGGTGTCTGATCTAAATATACATAATAGTTTGAGCTGGTTTCTTGTAGATGTTAACCGACCCAACTCGGTTTAGGCCTTAACTCGGTATAACCCAGGTTGAAATGTCGAGTCATTACATCTCTACTTGCTTGGGTGAGGAACACAGTTCCTCTCTAATTAGATAAAAGTTCAAATATTTGTTTACCTCTTTCTGCCCATCTAAAGGAGGCAAAGTCATAGGCACAGTTAAAGTTGCGGCTTCAACTTCCTTTTTGGCATCTTCAAGCAATTCCCTCTCTGCCATTTGATCTAATGTCTCATTATCTTTAGGTACTATCTTTTCTACTTGTGGAGGCTTATCTGTTGGGTCTGGCTCTAAGATACCGCTTTCAATTTCTTCTGCAATTTGTTGCAGTCTCTCAGCAGTCATTAGTGTGTTTGGTTTCATAGGTATGACTAGATCTTGTTTTTGTTCAATTTTCTCACCACTGGAATGTATAATGGAAATTGAATGTATAGATTAACTTCATTTTATTTCATGTGTTTAAAGTGACCGTGGGTGTAGTGGCAGTGCAATAGTCATGCAAACCAAAAGCACAGGTTTAAAACCACTAACCGGTACCAACCGTTTTAAACCTGTGCTTTGTTGTATGTACTTTGGTTGTCCTGTTTCTATGATACAAGCACTTTGGTAGCTTAGTTAAAAATAAATAAAATATAGACTCAAGATAGGACAGCATACCGGCTGGAATGTGATCCATAAGTAGAAGCTACTGCTGTCAGAGATAATTGTTTTTTTATAGTGACTCCAATTCTGACCCCAACTTGCCTGATGTTGAGCATAAGGAGTTTCTTCACATTTGCCTCAAGTGCAGTCACTACGGCGGCCAAATATACATAAAACACAAACCAGTAGTTGCATTCATTATGTACACTTAAAGACCATGCTATGAGAAGCTACAATGTTGCCATTTTAAAGTACAAACTGTTAATTTGTTTGGATACAAACCCCCAAACGTTTGTTTACACAATTTCTAGCTTTTGTGGAGGTTACTTTAGACAATGATTGGTAACTATTGTTAATATGAAACTTGATGTTGGAGCTTTTCTTGTATTAAACCTCTAACATAAATAATGTTATCATTATGTTTCAAGATTTCGAGGTTATAACAAAAAAAAAACACTGTTAATTTAAAACTTACCCAAGAACCTTTATAGATTGTTCTTCTACACATTCTATATAATCTTTTTCCTCGGCTAGTACAGGTTTATTAGCTTTCTTCGTCTTCATAAAACCAAAGGATATCTTTTTAGGTTCCATTATTTTACGATTGCTACAAAGTTATAAATTTAATTATATATATATATATATTAGATACTTTAACACAAACAGCATTTAATATGTATGCCAATAAAAATATATAAAACAAGAAAAAATTAACTGCAAACACAACACAACCAGAGACAACCTCCTATAGACACAACGCACAGTTTTGATTTTGAAGTTGCCAACACGAAAAATATGAGGTGTGTTTTTTAAATTGATTACTAATTTTAATATGAATGAAGCAATAAAATTAGTTATACAGTTGAAAGACAATAAAAGGCAATGCTTATTATATATCTTCTAGATATATGTTTAACTATTGTTAACTTACATATTTATCAATATAATAGCTAACTTTACCAAATTAACGACACTATGAAATTCAGCACTAATTATTTTGTTGACAACACCAAGCACAAGTTTAGCGCGAATAAGTTTTGTCGGGAAACTGTATCGTATCAAGGAACATTGTACTCAAGAGTTATCGTATAGATGGTATCGTATAGATCGTGCTGTTACCAATTATTTGTGAAATCAATCAATCCAATTGCTCGCCTTTTTCTCGTAGGGATAGGCAGATAATGGAGCTCCACTTGGCACGATCCTGACACACGTTCCTCGTTTAATAATAATGATAGAATTGAACATTAAAATATTGTTGTATCGAACTATTTTATTGTACATTTCACACTTTTAGTACAATTAAGCCCAAGTCACAGATGCAGATACAAATCCCCCCATAGTGACTACATCGCGTTCGGGGACTAGTTTGTGTAGCACCAGTTGCGTTGGGGGTTGTGGACGCGGTTAAGGACAGTGGCATCCAGCTGATCCACTGTATTCCGGTGAGAGTTTGCTGACCCGTCGGCCAGGGAGACCCGTAGCAACGGCTAACCGCTGGCCGCCCGCTGCACAGTACAGGGGCCTGAGCCCACCGCTAACCACGGAGGGAGGCTGCCCCACCATGCGGCGCATAATCCCGGGGTGAGTCGTCTAGCCGATTGGTGATCGGATATGGGGTCCAGGCGATCACTTCCGGGAGGGTACGGGGGCCCTTCCGTCCGACGGATCAGCAGACTCACACCGCCGGGATGCATCTGGCGAAGCGGACAGCTGCACCTTTAGTCCCTACCGAATAAACAACCCCCAACATCTTCACGCCCCCCCCCCCCCAAACCCCTCCAATATGACGGCTAAAATAAATAATAAAATTGTTTGCTCAGCGGGCATTAAAATCCCCACCACTAATGAGCTTGGAGTGGATTTCACGAATATTCGTGGAATCCACGCCAATCTCAGTGCCGTCCACCACCACCTTGAGACGGCACGGCCCGCATTGCTCTTCTTGACGGAGACACAGATAAAGGACCCGGTGGACACTTCATACCTACAATACCCCGGCTACTCGCTTGAGGAAAGGTTCCTGGCGAAAGCCGGCGTATGTGTGTACATCCGGTCCGATATCTGTTGTCGCCGTCTGCTTTACTTGGAGGATCTTTCCCTGTCCCTCCTATGGGTACACGTAGATCTTGGTTCTCAAACCAGGGTCTACGGGTGCCTTCACCGTTCCCACCACGGGGAATCGGAGACAACCCGGCTCTTCGAATTTCTAAGCCGGGCGACAGATGAAGCGCTGGAGCGGTTTCCGACCGCGGAGGTTGTAGTCTTGGGGGACTTCAACGCACACAACGACGTGTGGTTGGGGTCCCCAAGGACTGACCACGCAGGAAGGGCTGCTCATGCTTTCGCTCTTCTGCATGACCTGACTCAGTTGGTGACCCAGCCCACCCGGGTGCCAGATATTGTCGGTCATGCCCCCTCTCTTCTGGACCTTCTGCTGACTAATCGTCCGACCGGGTATAAAATTTCGGTCAAGGCCCCTTTAGGGACTTCTGACCACTGCCTGGTCGAGACGACAGTGCCGCGCGCCGGGCCTCCTCCTGCTAGGGAGGAGGTGCGTCGTCTGTGGCACTACCGGTCGGCGGATTGGGAGGGAATGCGAAATTATTTCGCTTCGCTCCCTTGGTGGCAGCGCTGCTTCAGCTCCGAGGACCTATCTACGTGTGCCTCGGCCGTTGTTGATGAGATCGAGCTGGGGATGGAATATTACATTCCATCCAACCGTGCATCTCGCAACGACCGGAGCAGGCCTTGGTACAATGGTGAGTGCGCGGTTGCTGTTTCAGGAAAAAACGCGGCTCACAGTGCCTGGGTCAAATCATGACCCTCGCGTGGATGAGTTGAAAGCAGCTTTTAATCGTGCCACCAAGTCTTGTAAGAAAGTCTTTAGAAGAGCGGAGGCACAGCGCGTTTCCAGGATTGGCGAGAGTCTATTAGCGCACCCAACGGGTAGTCGCAGCTTTTGGAGTCTCGCCAAAACTGTGGAATCTAACTTCTGTCGTTCCTCACTGCCACCGCTGAGACAGCCTGATGGCTCACTGGCGCATACGGCAAAAGCGAAGGCCGATCTCTTGGCTGGGCTCTTTGCCGTTAATTCACGAATCGACGATCGTGGTGCAGAGCCACCCACCTTGCGTCCATGCGGACATACGATGCCTGATATACGTATCAGACAACGCGATGTCCGCATGGAGCTACGATCGCTCGATATCCGAAAGTCCAGTGGCCCTGACGGTATCCCAGCGATTGTGCTTAAAACGTGTGCAGCGGAATTGACTCCCATCTTGACGAGGCTATACCGGCTCTCATACTCGTCGGGCTGTGTGCCTCGGGCTTGGAAGGGGGCCAATGTGCAACCGGTCCCTAAGAAAGGCGACCGTTCAGACCCTGCAAACTACCGTCCGATAGCTGTAACCTCAGTTTTGTGCAAGGTCATGGAGCGGATTATAAATGTCCGCCTCATGGCCTATCTGGAGGGTCATCAGCTGATCAATGACCGTCAATATGGCTTCAGGCCGAAACGGTCAACTGGTGACCTTCTGGCGTACACCACGCACGTCTGGGGGGAAGCGTTGGATGGTAATGGAGAGGCCCTTGCCATCGGCTTGGACATCTCCAAAGCGTTTGACAGGGTCTGGCACAAGGCCCTTCTTTCCAAGCTCGAGGCATACGGTTTACCTGACCGTCTGCGTGGCTGGATAGCCGACTTCCTGCGTGGCCGCTCCATACGCGTTGTTGTGGATGGTAGCGCGTCACGTAGGGTGTCGGTGAATGCTGGCGTTCCTCAGGGCTCTGTGCTGTCGCCGACCTTGTTCCTACTGCATATCAATGACATGCTGGACCTTGGATCCAGCATTCATTGCTATGCAGACGACAGCACGGTGCATGGACGCTACACTGCCCGCCCCGCAGCCGGAAAACAGGAGATAGCCGATATGAGAGAGTCTGTTGTAGCGGAGCTGAACCGGGTTCTTGATTGTATTACCCATTGGGGCGACGAGAACCTGGTTCAGTTCAATGCAGACAAGACTCAGGTATGCGCGTTCTCGACGAAAAAATCCCCGTTTATCCCCCTTCCTTCTCTTCGTAACATTTCCCTTGGTACTTCGGACAGACTGGATATCTTAGGGATGTCCCTTCGCAGCGACCTGAATCACAGGGATCACGTTGAGCGGGCTATTAAGACCACCTCCCGCAAACTTGGCATCCTGAACAAGGTGCGGCGGTTCTTCGCGCCAGAGCTTCGCCTGCTTTTATACAAGGCTCAAATTCGCTCTTGCGCGGAGTATTGTTCGCATCTTTGGGACGGCTCTGCCAAGTATCTTCTCAATGCCCTGGATTCATTGCAGCGCCGAGCTGTCCGAATCATAGGAGATGTAGAGGTTACGCGAACTCTGGAGCCTTTGCAATTACGCAGAGACATGGCGGCTCTATGCGTCCTCTATCGCCTATACCACGGAGAATGTTCCGAGGAGCTCTTTAACCTTGTTCCTATCTCGTCTTTTCACACCCGTAACACCCGCACTGGTCGGGGGAAGCATTCACATTTTGTCGACAGAATCAGTAGTCGAACTAAAAAGTTCGGTGCATCTTTTCTTTGTAGAACAATCGATAAGTGGAATGCTTTGCCAGCCCATGTGTTCTCTCCCTCCTATAACCTTGGATCCTTCAAGCGATGCGTGAAGAAGCACCTTTGGCCGGCATAGTGACGGCGGCTGAGACAGCCGTGTACTAACTCGGTTGTCTCAATCGTCTGCACTTTTGGATCTCCTCTTGCTTGTCATCAGGCAGGTCGATGTCAAATGTCGAGTCACAATAAAATAAAAAAAAAGTCCCCATACAAAATGAATGATGTCCTTTGAATAGTCTACCCAAGTAATTTGAATGACTGCTTATCTCATTATTTCGTGGTTTATCCAAGTCGACGCCGGAAGTTAAAGTTTTACGACCGCTGTACTAAAACCTTCATCATCATCATCATCATCATCATCAGAAATAGATGTTTATTTATTAAAGATGTTTGTTTCTATTTATTCTATCGTCATTTTCATCCACTAAAGGCATTTTCATCCACAAATATTTTACTAAAGACTTGGCTAAAGGGCTTGTATCCAAGACATAATAAATTATGAATAAAAATTGGGCACGAATCCAAATTTTTATATCTATAAAAGTTTCAAAAGTTTATCTAATATTTTTTTACATCATATATTTTACTATTTTTTATTGATTTAAAAACTTATTGCACAAACAAAGACGGACGGTTTTTGTTTAATTTTGGATTTATTTTTGTGTCCAAGAAAGGTAATTTGCAACCACTTGTACGGGTGACCTGCCTTTTTTGTCTGTACTAAAACTCCCTGTTTACCCTTCTTCTTACTTTTAGTAACTTGGGTGCTTTGATTACTAGATAATGGATGTCCATTGGTTGCGACATAAATCACAGGGATAACATTGAGCAAACTATTAAAACCAATTCCGGTAAACTGGTCTTTCTGGCCATGGTGCGCCGAAGTAACACTAAAATAAATAAAATAAATAAATAAATAAATAATAATAATCTTTATTAAAATAAGTTATCCTATGTACACATTTGGCTCTGTACCGAAAGTAGTTGGGGAACTGTATCTTCGGTTACAATCGAGTTTACAAAACATTATTATTGGACACTTTTTACATTTACTACAAAATAGAAACCTAAGAGTTAGTATTATTGTTAGGGTGTTAGTATTAGGTGTAGTGTGTGTGTGTGTGTGTGTGTGTGTGTGTGTGTGTGTGTGTGTGTGTGTGTGTGTGTGTGTGTGTGTGTGTCTGTGTGTGTGGTCCTCTAGTTGTGTAAAATATACGATTCTTCATTTAGTTACATTCAATATTTCCTCTGTATCATTATAATTCAAATGTAATAACCACTTTTCTACGGTGGTTTTACATTGACCCTTATTTGTTTTCAAGATGTTGAGCCTCTTATTTAATTTATTATATACAAATGGTCCCAGAAAACAGTAAAAACGCATTGTCAGTTTTAATTTAAATACATTTGCAATATTTATAACCCGATTTCTTCGGCACTATTACTATACAAGACACAAATTCGCTTTTGCGCGGAGTAGGTACTGCTGGACCTCTGGGACGGCTTTGCCATGTATGTTCTCGATGCTCTGAATTTATTGCAGCTCCGAGCTAATAGAGGATATCCTAATGGAATTTGCGATGCTTATAACTTCATTTTTTTAATGTGACTTGACATTTGATCTCGACTGCAAGAGTGGCAAAAACCACCCAGCTGCCTCAGTCGTCGTTACTATGGCTGCCACAGATGATTTTACACGCCAAGTCTATTGGAAAAAAAAGGTTAGAACTTGTATGAAGCCAGCCAGAAACATTATGCATTGTAGAATCGGGCGATGAGCAAGTGCATGCTAAGGACATGCCCACGCTAATAAATTATTTTCATTTCATTTTAACTAATAAATAATTCTTTATGAAGACCTACCGTGTGTAGCTTTATTAAATACAACGACTTCTAGTAGAATCAATTGTTATTTTGTTCTATCTAAGTGCGTCTGATTAAACTTGATTGTAAAGAAGCGTTAACCACAACAGGAGAATATTTTGTAAGCAACAGTTTATTGTCGAAGCTATAAAGGCAAACCTCTCTAAAGGAATTCAAACGATTAAAACAAGGCTCCTTTCTTTTTACGCTCCGTAGAGCAATGGCGTCGTAGACCCACAAACGAAATGAAATATCTCACCGACAATATCGACATATATTGAACTTAGAGACGGCTTTGCGAGCCAGATGCTATTTATTTTCTATAGAAGGAAGAACGACAAATTTAATTCCATAGCTCATTTGTCAAAATAATCCCTCTCGGATTATGTGGGTGGGCAAAGAATGAAACCGGTTATTTTATTTATGAGATAACAATATATTTTTAGAATATTTAATGAACATTAGTATTATTACAAATTATATATCATTATTTACACAAATGATTTAAAAAAAATATGTTTTATTTATTTTAAACCTAATGCACTATGAACAAATGCGAACTTAATGCCGTAAACATTCTCTGACAACCAAACCTTTTTTTATTATTTTTTATTGCATACATTTCTATACTAAGTTACTAAAGTGCTTGTATCACAGAAACAGGACAACCAAAGTACATAATATATTAAAGATACATTGGTACCGGTAACCACCCGTTACGAACTCGTGCTCTCAGTTTGTGTAACCATTGCACTGCCACTACACCACGGTTGCCTTAGGACATTAGGACAATACATAGCATATCCCGTGGCACCATTGTAATTATTAATCTAGTATTAGTAATAATATTTAGGCTATTATTTAATAAATTAGTGTAATATCAATAAGTCTGAAAAATTGTGTATAGGTAGGGTAAGGTAATATAGGAGTATAGCTTGTCTATAAATAACCCGCTCCACCATTTTATTAGTTTATTTAAATGTGTGAATACAAATATTACTAACTATACTATAGCTTTATCAGCGTGCTCCTCCTTTTGTGTCTAACCAACACAAAAGGTAACTGAATGACCAATTACAATTGCATTTTCGGTGTGTTGCATTCATATTTTATATTCGCACGTGTGCTGAAATGCAGTGGAGGGGCGTGTCATTTTGGCTTAGACAGACTCTACGCACTTAAGCTTCACAGGGTTACAGAAATCAAATAAATTAAGGTTTCTAAACAGCAGGTTATAAATGTAAGAATACCTAATAACACAATTAAATTTGAGAAATAAAGTTTTATCTTACAGAAATTTGGCGTAATTAGCAAAAAAAAAAAAACACAAAATAATGTTAAAAAGCTCAAATAAGAGAATAAGTTAATTAATAATCTAAGGTGAAAAGGCGGAAAGTCATGATCATCAAATGACACGCGACAATTCACATCCACAATTTTCTTATATACATAATTCTTTTGTATGTGTGTTTGTCACATTTTTCTTCTAAACGGCAGGACCGATTTGGATGAATTTTCGTGTGTATATTTCAATGGGTATCTGAATGGATGACACTAAATTTGATTTGCTCAACAATTAAACATTTATTACTTCAAAAAGCTGCTAATGGTAAAAATAGTTTATGTTTTGATCGCAATTATTCAAGTATAACTACATCTAAGTCTTTTATTCCTATACTTGTGTATTTTTATGTTATGCTAAAATGACACAAAGTCGATCGTAGTTTAGTAGTAGATAAATAATCTCATTAACCAAGGACTTCCGGTTCGAAACCACTTTATGTACCAATGTCCTGTTTCATCTTAGAAGCACGCTTAGTCGTTTAGTTTGGAGGTAATACTGAAATAGATGTAAAATAATAATGAATGCGTGTGTGATTTAATTGAAACGTAAAATTGTATGAGCCGTCTACGAGATTAAATCTTTAACACAAAGGCTTTTTGCCTTCAATGAAATATACTCATGCTCGACTGAGTAATTGATGTGACTGAGCGTTCTCTTAATGAAAATGCAGAGAAATTAAATACCTCACTAAGAAATCCCAAATCACTCGTAACACTATTTTAACAATAAAATAGTGACATCTGCACTCGACTTGCCTGATGCTAAGCAAGAAAAGGTCCAAGAGTACCGGCGACTGAAAAAGTCCACTCAGATCTTCACTAGTTTCCATCACAATGCCGGTTAGAAGTTTTTTTTCCGGGATCTAAGTTGGTAGGATAGGGAAAAAGACAAAAAGGGGGCCACCCATAAACATGGAGTTTGTTTTAAGAAAATTGTGGATGTAAAGGAAGCAAGAGTATCAGGATTGTTAAAAAGGCGAGGCAATATCGCCATTGAGTGTCCCTGTTGATATTGAGATGTGACGATTTGATTGATTAAGGGCGATCGTGGTATCGCAAACCAATAGCTCCCAATTGTAAGCTACTTACTGGCAAGTACCTGTATCATATCTTTGATCATATAAATAGATATAAGGCCATTAAGAAGTGAATGTGAAGTAACGATAGCAGATACAATAAGGAATAGCACAGCGCGATAGATATTCAAAATAAGAAGTAATGACAAGGATTGACAAAGAAATATTAGAGCCCATTACCGAATGCTTGCATGAAAAGAATTGTGAAAAGAGGGAAGCAAGGGAGTTGTGTCAGGATCATTGCCTCTGCCTATTCCTGTCGGAAAAAGATGTCAATTTGGTTGATTGATTATAATAATATTATGTATGTATATAATTATGTAGTTTGGTCCGTTCTGTTTCTAAGACACAAACACGTTTAGTAACTTAATTAGTACTTAGTATATAAATGTAAAAATAAGCAATAAAAGGTCAAACATTTTTCTTTTATTATTTCATAGTATGGTGTATTATATAAAATTTATCATACCGACGTTTTAAGTGGAGATACTGATAGTGCTTACTTAGGATCAGCTAACACAAAGAATTCACTGAGAGGGGTCTAGCTTCTTAATTGTAGTGTGTATATAGCGATTGTGTTGCCACCCATTAAGTTATTGTATCTATACGAGTATTACCTTTTTAACACGCTTTTTTTATTAGCTTGACTTGTATGTAAGTAACCATGTAACGGAATCTTTCAAATTTATTTTCACCCACTTCTAGGGGTGAAAACCGATGACAATATAAAAATTTCATTAATTTTTTTTTGATCGGCATAGTGACGTCGACTGAAGCAATCGTGAACTAACTCGGTTTTTTTTAGTCGTCGGCGTTCATAGACCTCCTCTTGCTCACCATTTATTTAATTTTTAGTTTACGTTGTCATAAAAGAGTGATTTTTTAGATTTTTTTACCATAGTTTTATTATTTATATTATTGTGGCTCGTCTTGTAACACCACCCCGCCTTATATTAAGTTGGATTGCGATAAGCAGAGGAGTCTGCTACTACTGTTAAATAACTGGAGTTATAAAACAGTAATTTAAGCTAGTTGGAACCAGCAACTTACAAGCTGATCCCGCGAATAGGTAACTTCACAGTCTGTACAAGCGTTAGTGGTGGTACTACCCCGGATCGGCAGACTTCAGCCAATTCATTGGCATTCACTTGCAAGTAGTAGTTAAAACTGGCAACTTTCAAGCTGATCCCGAAATGCGAACATATTACGTCACGGTCACTTAAAGCAAGTGAGTAGTAAAAGTACTTCAAATCGGCAGACTGGGATGACCACCAACGACCTACATCTAGTTTTTCTTAGGATAAAACTATCCCAGCCCATTGGCCAGCCATCGATATAGCCAACCCAAATGATGTGCACATAAATGATGTATTTAAATAAAATATTATTAAATTTTTAGTGGGTAAGTTTTGGATTCTTGGTCATCTCAAATCTAAATTAGTACTTTGGTAAGCTGACATATGTTTGATTAAAGCTACTCGTAGCTAGAAGCTACTTTAACCAATGTCAATGGATGACAGTTATTACATAATCTCTATTTGACCATTGAACCGCAGCTGTGGACTAGTGATACTGTTAGTTCTAATGTCTGTCAATATGAAGCGGATGTCTTTCATATCGAGGATATATTTCAAACAGACCTAGATATAGATTTATTATTGCAGGAATCAATGCATATTTAAGGTTATAATAATATTAATTTAGACATGAATCCATGGTACCTAAAAGTAAAAATAGGAATTTTGGTGTGATGGGTATCCATATGGTTTTACAATCTTTTAGCGTAAAGAAATTCATGGCATAGTGGTTAGCATACTAGTCTGTGACGCAGAAGTCCCTTGTTCATTATTTCATAGCTTTTATTTATAATATTTATTAGTTTGAGATAATTTACAAATATTTGTTAATAAAAAAAGAGGCAGATATTTCCTCCGGGTCTGGTTGCCAGAGTGCTACGCCTTAGACCATAACCCAGAATGCGTTGTTATACACGCGTATGTAAAAAGGCAAAAAAAAAGAGTGCTGACTTTTGAGCTGCGCAGTATAAGGATCGGCAGATAAGAAAGGCGCTAGACGATTGCGGTCTGCCTATCTATACAATACATATTTAAAAATATTTTAATTTTTTTGCACATTCGTAAAACAAAAAGTAAATAGGTAACAAAACAAGTTACTGTCCAGCTGCAATGCCAGCTCCCTTTTTATCTGTCAGGACCTATATACTACACGGCAGTTCGCGGCATGTAAAGTATGAGTACTTATATGCGTCGGACAGGCAAGTCTTTAGGTGATCAGTTGGCTGTGTTGTGAATTACTCTATATACAAAGCTGATTAACCGATAAACCAGATTAGCATAGAAAATAGGCAATGTGTAAAAATGTGCATGACCCATCGATATGAGTGGATGAACCCGTCGACATAAAACCAGTATACATACTACAAAATGGATCTTTAAATGTAGAAATAGATCTTTCTTCGCTGTATCTTCATGCTAAAATATGAATATTTTATCAACAGGGTCGAAGTGTATTCGTTTATTCACGAATAAAATAATTTGGATTTTAGAATGTTCTTTTTTCAAAGATCATTTGAATAGTAAATAGAAATTTAAAAAAAATGTTGTGGCGTGGTTAAGTGCGGTCCATGATTGAAGGTAACTGCTACTACAGTTGTAGTGTATGAGTAATATTTTTTTTTATTGTGACCTGACATCCGGTCTCTACCCGCCTAATGGCAAGCAAGAGTAGAGCCTAGTAGCAGTCACATCCACTATGCCGGCCTAATTGGAACCTATATATTATATTAAACATATCCCAAATATTCTTACTCCTTGTGTTTGGCTAACTTAACAATATTACGTGAAAGTAGCAAATTTAATATAACAGTACTCGTACCTACTTTTATTAAATGCCATGTCCAGGCAGACCGAATTTATGGAGTTGAAATTAATTTCGTGTTGTTGAGTCGTAATTATGGTCCTCGGCAAGAATTTGCAATATTTGTGCTACGGTAACTTTCATACTGTTCAAATGTATCTATTACGAACACTTTTTTTATCTCACTTAATTCCACCCTCCGCTCTGCTTCGTCTATATACAAAGCTATTTATGTATGAATTTAATAAAAGTAAATTAGATGATACTGTGTAGTATCTGTATCATAAGAAAGAGCAGCAATATTGTAAGAAAAATATAATAAGAATGATGTATATCTATACAAATTCTTCCGGTCTCAGCACAGTTACGAACTATTTGACTACGAACTCAAACTTTTGAATGCAACTCTATACAACTCACCACCAACAACAGCACAATGCGAATACGAAAAAATTGGTACCTCCTATTTTTTTAATTTCTATACTAAACGTCCTTGTATCACAGAAGTTATTGGGACAATATCTTTGCCACTAAACCATCTCATGCAATTGATTCGCCTAAAGTAAACTAAATTCGCCTTGTGAGAACGCCGTATAAGCCGCAAAAATATTTTATTTCATAAACTATGTGCGCAAAACTTCAAATATACATCTATATTTAGTAAGTATACAGTGACTTAGTCGCGTTTCGGGATCAGTAAGTTGATAGCTTTAACTAGGCCGGCATGGTGGAAGTGACTGATATTAACAGTTATTTTATTGTAGTAACCTACATTCTGGTGCTGTCATAATATTTCAGGTGAAAAATATACAGTTGAGTAAAACCAAAATAATCTGCACTTTTTATTTAGTTATTTAAGTACAACAGATTATAAGCTAGACTTATTAGTTAGAAATTCAGGTTTATTTATTTGTTAGTACATAAAATTATTTATTAGTTTATTTATTTATTATACATTAAAAGAAAAAAAAAACAGGAAAAAATTTAAAAATCAAAACATAAAATCAAAAATAGTCACAATTTAGTAAATTAATTGTTCAGAACTAAATTTTTTATGGCATGACGACTGTGTGAAAATATCAGAGGCCTAAGAGAAATATTAAGAGGCTTTTCAAGTCGCTTAATTAATGTCTTCTTTAAATTAAAAAAAAAAAAAACAACTATAAGAATAAAAATAGTTTTCTATTTTATTCAGCTAGATAGTTATTTAGTTAGTAATACTTAACATAGCAATATTTAGTTATCTTGTTATAGATATATTATCTAAGGCTTGTTTCATTTTCTCACTCAATCTTCCCAACTTGCTTAATCTTGAGCATTCTCAGGTGTTGCGTTATCATCCTATACAAAGTCGAGCTGACAAGCTTTTTTCCTCCTTCTTGACAGAATGATTTATGACAAAAACATTATTTTAATGTTTTTATTATTACAGGCCTATTTCGACAAGAGTGTAAATATTTAATAACCTTCGACATTGTAACAAAATAGTTTACGTATTGTCGATTTCCCAACGGACAATGTTCTGAGGAGCTTTTTAACCTTGTTTCTACCTCGTCCTTTACTCGCGTAATACTCCACCCACAGCACAGGTCGGGCATGAACCTTTATCAGCATCAAGTTATGTACAGAATCGGCAGTCAAAGTGAAAGGTTTGGCGATCCATTTCTTGAAAGAACAATCGACAAATGGACTGCTTTACCAGCCTCTGTGTTCTTACCATCCTATAACCGGTTGGTAGGCAGTGTTACCCAGTCTGCCGAACCGGGGTGGTATCATAAGTATACAGACCGTGAAGTGACTTAGCCACGTTTCGGGATCAGCTTGTAAGTTGCCGGTTTCAATCAGATTATTTATTGTAGTAGAAGTTGCTTTCATTCATTGACCAAACTCTAGCCTAACAACCGGCATTTCAATTCCATTTAATATAAAAAAGATTTTCTTTTCACCCTAAAGAAGCAATTAAGTAAGGTAAGAAATAAGGGCAAGGTTGTAAACAAAAATAAACCGTCACTGAATAAAATTAGCTATACAAATAAAGCAAATACTTATTTGATTAGTGAATAGATAAGAATCCCTTTTCAGTGGTCGTGGAAACTCATTATGTTTTTCTCAAAGATCACATTGTTACGTTTGTACCTAAGTATTTGATTTGGCTTTTTTAAAATATGGCGTGGTCATTAAGGCCATGACTTGCCAAGTGAAAATTACTTTTTGCTTCGGAGCAATTTCATTTTTGGGTTCAACATTCGCGGTTCTTATTTATTACATTTCCTCTTTCAAACATTTTTTGATAACTTTTCTTAACTCTTGTTTAACGTGATTTTTTTGATTAATTAAAAATCTTAAAAATTATCAAAATCAAAATCAAAATCAAAATCAAAAATCATTTATTTGTCAAACATAGGTACATTAAGATTGGTAAATAAAATAAATTCTCTATGATGCGCCTAAAAAGGCATACAAATTAAAATATAAAATAACTTATTCAATAATGTCAAATATTTTAAAAATTTATAGCTAATGAATATAATGTCAAAATAATAATTCACAATTTGTCATTTAAAAATTCCTTAATTGTATAATATGTCTTATATATTAAAAATGAATTAAGATTCCTTTTATACAATCCAATATTTTCAATATCTCTGATACTCCTGGGAAGACTATTAAATATACGAGGACACATACCGAGTGCACTCTTATCCAGAAGAGCTGTACTACATGCCATTGGATTTATTTTTACTCCGTTTCTATCACTATTGTATAGAGTAAAAATAGTGTTTACATGAGCTTTTACAAAAACGGCAATTTCACTAATGTACAGGCATGGTAATGTTAGAACTTTTAATTTTTTAAAATGAGGTTTGCAGCTATCAGTTCTTTTTATATTGCAAATTGCTCTTATGCATTTCTTTTGTGCCTTAAATGCCAAGTCTCGATCAGTCGAGTTTCCCCAGAACATTATCCCATACCGAAGTGTGGAACCAACATAACCATGATATGCTGCCAAGACAGCCTGTTGGTTAACTATTTTTGACAATCTGTATAAAGCGTATGAAAATTTCGATAATTTGTTGCATATTGTATTAATTTGTTCTTTCCATGCCAATTTTTTATCAATCTTTAAACCTAAGAACTTTGTCGTCTCTGACTGTACTATTTTTTCTCCTAAGTAGTTTATATTTAAATCTGTATTTTCCGTCCTGTTATTAAATGTCATTATATTAGTTTTATCAATATTAATTTTTAAATTATTATATTTCAGCCAGTCAATTAATTTGCATAAAGTATCGTTAATCTGTCTTTCGTAGTCAGTTAATTGCATATTTTCGCTACTAAATATTACAGTGCTGTCATCAGCAAACAGTACCATCGGTTGGTCGATAGATTTGGGAAAGTCATTGATATATATAAGAAATAAAAGAGGGCCTAGGACACTACCCTGTGGTACTCCATAGGGTACTTTTCTGGCTTTAGAAATATATTGAACCTCTGTTCTATTTGATATATGAGCTATTTGAGTGATTTGTTCTCTATTAGTAACGTATGACTTAATAAGGTTTAATATATTACCTCGTATCCCATATTTATTTAATTTAGCAAGTAGTATTTCATGGTCAACATAGTCAAAAGCTTTGCTCATGTCCATATATAGAGCAGAAACAGGTATTCGTTTGTCTATCTTAACCATAATATTATGTAAAAATTCATATACTGCCATATTAATACTTTTATTTTTCCTAAAACCCTTTTGTTCTTGACTAAATAGATCATTTTTTTCAAAGTACTCGTATGTGTAGATACAGTTGTAAATAACCTTTTCAAAAACTTTAGAGAATATTGGTATCAGCGCTATAGGTCTATAATTATTCAAAATATATTTTTCATTTTTCTTAAAAAGGGGTTTAATAACAGTTAATTTTAATTTATCAGGAAATGTTCCATCTGAGATAGATAGATTTATTATATGAGCAAGTATCGGCGAAATTATATCAGATACATATTTAATTACTTTAGTATTAATGTCATCGTAACCAGTGCTGTTTGTGTTTTTAAGGTTTTTAATTATTAATTTAATGTCATTTGTTGATACTGGGTTCATAAAAAGAGAATTACAGGAGGTACTAATATTTTTACTAGATATATTTTTATTATACGTCATCTTATTTTGGGGAATTATTATTTGATCAATGAAAAAGTCATTAAATAATTGTGCTATTTGTTGTGGATCATTTATTATTTTATCATTAACTTTTATTTTTGTTATATTTTCTTTAGGAAATTTGACTTTCGAGTCATTGATAATTCTCCATACCGCTTTAGTTTTATTATTTGCTATGTTAATATAATAATTATTCTGTGCTTTTTTTGTTAGATTAATTATCTTTTTTAGTCGTTTTGAATAAGTTTTAAACTTGATTTTATTAACTGAATTTGAATGTAAACGATATTGCCAAAGAAGTTCTCTTTTCTTTTTACTACATTTTTTTATACCTTTTGATATCCATTTAGGTTTAATATTTGTTAGGTTCTTCATCCTTATTATAGGAAAACATAAATCGTACAGTAATTTAAATTGTTCGTATAAATTTTCAAAGGCAGTATTAACACTGTTACACTCGTAAACATCAGTAAAAGCAAGTTTACTAAGATATTTTTTAAAACGCATCATGTTTTCATTACTATATACTCTTCTTTTAACATACCAGAAGGGAAAAACGCATGTCTTCTTTATCGGACACTTGAATAATTGAGCAGTGTGATCGGAAATACCAAATTCAATAACTTGAGCTTTACTACCCCGTACGTTATGAATAATATTATCTATACATTTTCCACTTTGAAATCTAGTTTGTTCTTTTATGGCACAAACTAGATTATAACTTAAAAGTAACTGTTTAAATGTTTGTGTAATTTTATTATTAATTAATATGTCAATGTTAAAATCTCCAGCTATGATAATCTTTTTATTTTTTCCTAAATTCAACAAAGCGTTCATGATATCATTAAAAATATTAAAGA
The DNA here is from genome assembly GCA_905220615.1 of Tinea trinotella. NCBI lineage: Eukaryota > Metazoa > Arthropoda > Insecta > Lepidoptera > Tineidae > Tinea > Tinea trinotella. Next base: position 6,508,710 of record HG992321.1, on the reverse strand, counting down.
AAATTTCAAAGTTTTCATTTTTGTATTTTGGTGCTCTATAAATGCAGACAACAAACATGTTCAGATCGATCAGTTCTACTGCGCAGCATTCACATATGTTTTTTACACTAAATTTGGTAATATCAGTAATGACTTTAAACTTATGATGAGATTTAATCAAGATACATGAGCCACCCTTTCGTTTATTTCGTGTAGAGGTAACTGATAGTGTAAAGTTTGGAATATTTACATAGACCTCATCACCAGGAAGCAAGTTATGTTCTGTTACGCATACTACATCAATGCAATTGCCATTATTTGCTAACTCGTCCAAATGTACAGACAATAAATCCAATTTGCCAATGAGACCGTTAATATTTTGATGTAATAAATATATATTATTAAATACGAAAAAACTGATTGGTTTCAACTGATTCATTGTTATCAAATGAAGTTTGAGTACTTTTATTAACAACAGACATATTCGTGCTAGTTATTTTATCTTTATCACACATAACTTTTGTTTTAAATATATTATTAAGTTTATTTTTATAATTAATCCGCAGGAGTATTCTAAGCAGCGATCTACACATATAACTCTTATAATTACACACATTAGGTACATATCTATTAAAATCCATATATGCGAAAGATACATTTTTATATTGATTGCATAAGAATCTCAATTCATAGTTTAATTTGTTTTTATTAAGATGTCTATTATATGGAATCTCGGTCATAATAATGTTAGTGTTAATATTTTTATTCATATATAGCCAGTTATTTACGCATGTTACAAATTCAAATGGGTTCGTGTCATTAATTCCTCCTAATACTATCACATACTCTTCGCTCGAAAGCTCCTTTATGTCATTTTCTGCACTTTTAACAACCTCGTCAATTCTAGCACCAGGTTTCCAAATACATGTAACAGCATACTCCTCTCCCACTAAATGTTGTAATGTATGTTGTAATTTTCTGCCTTGCTGATCAGCAACAATAATTATTTTTTTCTTTTTATTAATATTTATATTGTTACTTGTTTTTATTGCATTGTTAGCCTTTACTTGTGTTATTTTTTGTGTGTGTTCTCCATTAGCTTCATTTATTATAATACTATGTTCTTCAGTAGATATGTTTAGTTTTTCCTTTAGATCTGTGTTTTCTTTCTTTAAGATGTCAATATTTTTATTAGCAATATCCAAATCATTCATTAGTTGTTCAATTTGTTTATTTAAATCTAAAATTGTTTCGCTGTCATTTATTGATGCATTATGTATGGACATGAAAGTGGAGTCTAGCATAGTTGAATTAAGAATGTTACATTCTAAGTCTGTGTTTGCTGTATGCGGTCTGCGAATCGTTATATAATCCATTATTGAAAGGTATTTTTTTTATAAGTATGTATATCATGGAAATATATATATTATTATTTGGTTGGTTTCGCTGGGAGTATTATAAGTTTATATATAAGTAACAACAGTCTCGAAATAAGAAATTAAATGAAAAAAAGCAACCATCAAACCGAGTTTCGAACCGGCGAACATCGGCGCCTTAGTCCAAGACACTCAACCACTGAGCCAACGATGCAGTTACTTCGCTTTCGAAATTAAGGTTTAGTATGTAACGGCTTGTGCAAACTATTTGACAAACAGTTTTTGTTGTCATAAATACCTTCAAATGATATTTAAAACAAAATACATTAATAATATTTTATAATAATCACAATTTGGGGAATATTTAGGCACTAATATACATGAACACTACAATTATAACATTTTTAAGTTAATTTTACACTTATAAGACAACTGTAAATTGTTTTTGTATGATTGATTTGTTTATTTTGTCACTGTCACTTTAATTACAAAAAAACTTTAGGTTATCGTTATTGTTTAGCACTGTTAACACTTGCACCAATTAAACACACTAATTTAATTATACTAGTCTGAAATTTACATAGTTTTATTGTATACTTTATTTTTTATTGTCAATTATTTAAGGAGCACAACGCGACCCGTCAGACGTCCGGCGGCCATTATTTAGGATTTTTTCAAGTTGTGACTCGACATATGACAGCACCCCGCCTGATGTTAGGCTGGAGTGCGGTCCATGAATAGAGGTGACTGCTACTTCAGTTAAACAACCGTAAGAAGCAGTGACATCCATATGTTGGCCTAGTTGGAACCGGGAACTTATAGGCTGATTTTGAAACGCGACTAAGTCGACAGACAATGAGACCCAGAACTAATAACAGCCTATTTTTTAATAACAAATCGAATTGAACTGGAAATCGAACCCAGGACTTTACGTGTAACGCGCTGATGTGATAACCAATGCGCCACGCCTGGCGCCTATGACAGGTAGTTATCTGTTTAGTAATAGCTCATGTTAAGTTAACCAGAGGTGGTATATACATAGGTTGCTGCTCCGTACCACAACTCATTAGTGTTTAGGGACTACCGAGCATCAACTTAGTTAGAATTTTAAATTGGGATTAAAATTTTAGCACGTCTGAACTAGAATTGATTCTAGTTCGTATTATTGTAAATGGTACCTAATTAGTGCAAGTTCGTTTTCATACAGTGTTTATAATTTATATTAATTATAAAGCAAATAAAAGAAGCGAATTCGCCTGTGGTTCAGAAGTTGATTAGATGTAGAAACCAGTATTTTATTAAAAAAGCAAGGAAGTTTCAAGAGTGCCAAGACTGAAAATACCGATTCACGGCTGCATTAGTTGCTGCCACTATGCTGGCTCAAAACCATTGGTAATTATTTTGTGCATATATATCGTAATTTAGTAAATTTTTAAAGTCACAAAGTTTTAATAGTAAATAATGGATATGTATTCTTAGATTATGGAATATATATTTTTACCAGACTTACGATAATTGGATGCCAAACGTGGACGTACAACACAAAAATAAAATACAAACTTGTAACATGTCACAAAGCTATCAAAAGGAGCGTACTAAAAATAAGAAGGATAGGTACAAAAAAAATAAAACGCGAACAGATAAGACGGAAAACGAAAATTATAGATGTTTTACAATATGCTCTAATGCAGAAGTAGAGGTGGACAGGACATATAGATAGACGCCCAGACAAAAGGTGGACACTGGAGACAACTATATGAAAGGGACCAACAGATAAAAGAGAAGAGGACGTCCTAGAAAAAGGTGGATGGATATAAAAGCAATAGCAGAAAGCAAATGGAGAAAGAGAGCTTCAGACAGAGAGGCTTGGAACATCTATACCCACTATACCCAAGGCAGAGGTGCCGATCAATCGTGTAAAAAAATTAAATTAAAATGCATGTAATATTGTAAAAAAATGGCTTATTATTATTATGAACCTACAATAATTTGTAACAGACGTTTAAATAGTTTTAAGTAAGTAGGTATGTGTTTTTGTTCCAAATATTTTAGCGTTTAGGATGAAGTAGCTTAGGTACCACAACTCGTGTTATAACCCATCTAAGACCCCATTTCTCTTTGAAGTTATACGCAATTAGAATAAAGTTTGACGGGTTAAATAGGCGTAGGACTTGTCGTTAGTTAATATTCTAACTTTATGAATATTCAGTAATATTTCGCATATTTGCGGGTGAAATGGATGTAACTATAGTTTGTAGTTATGATATCATATTAATATTGGGGTTACTAATATTGAGTGTTGTTTACGCGTCTCTAAATTTCTCAATACTCCAAACATTAATTTATAAGCGGCTGTTATAAAGGTACAATGATTGATATTGCCTCCCTAAAGGATTTAATAACACATAATTGATTAGCGTCATGAAAGTTATATAAATTAAAATTTTGTCAATTTTCAAACAATATACCTACGGCACTTTGTAATTATAGCATTATATATATACGAGTATGTTTTATTGTGACACGACATTTGACATTGATAAGCAAGAGGAGATCCAAGAGTGCTGAAGACTGAAACAACCAAGTTAGTTCATGGCTGCCTCAGTCGCCGTCACTATGCCGGCCAAAGGTGCTTCTTCACGCATCGCTTGAAGGATTTAAGGTTATAGGATGGAGAGAACACCTGGGCTAGCAAAGCATTCCACTTGTCGATTCTTCTACAAAGAAAGGACTCACTGAACTTTTTAGTTCGACTGCCGATTCGGTCGACAAAATGCGGATGGTTCCCCCGACCAGTGCGGGTATTACGGGTGTGAAAAGACGAGGTAGGAACAAGGTTATATTACGATATATTACTATAGATCTCTTTTCTAGGATTTTTCTTTGAACCATTCGTTAAGGGACTTGAATAAATTGATGCTTCTGTATTATCATAATAAGATTGTGGGAAATAATAGTTCAAATTCCGACCTTGTAACACTACTTTCATTTGTGAATAAAACAAAGGTTTCTTGGACAAAGAAGCGCCAGTAATCAAGTGAAGTAGAAATCTCTTGAGATAACATAATATTCAGGTCGCAATCGCTATCGTTACAACAGTATTTTCAATGGTTTCTTTTATTTTATTATTGTCGCTGATTTCATCTTAATAGAAGTTTATTCTGCATAATTATGATAATGTTAGTACATTTAGAAAATATACGATTAGCCCGGTCCTGGTTACGAAATATGAGTACAAATACAGAATAACAAATGACATTAAAATACTTCAAAAAAGGATGACAAAACAATTATGCCGCTACTCTTATTACCGCGTGACTTTTAATTAGGCAGTATTAAAAGTCAATCACAATTACAAGTGATTGTAATTTCAGAAAAGTAGTGACATCCTTTGAAAGAAATGAATTGAAGTACAAGTGGTATAAACACAGTATAAATGAGATAAACAACACTGAATTAGTTCTTATTTTAGCACAAATTCTATTCTTTCTATATTCCTATGTCCATTCGTTCGTTCTTTAGGTCACAGAGTGTATAAGAGATGGCAACGGGTGACATGGCATTCATCCGTAGTTTTGGTCACGTACCGCCATGTTGGTTCGCTCTCATAGGGACCGTTCCACGTTTCATTATTCGGTTTTAATATTTTAGCCCTTATACTTATGTGCTCGGATACCATCTTAGAGTCTGATTCGTACCATCTTATTTTGATATATATTTTTATATGATACCTAAAAAAAGATGATGATAAATGGTTTAAGATGAAATAAGATCTGATTAAACTAGGTAATATTTTTTTAGTTGGTTTTTTAGGTAAATTAGTTTACATGTAAAATTATAATCAAAGGACACGTTAATAAATTACAATTAAGCCAAAGCGTCGCCTATATTTTACCAATTTAGAAAATTTTATTGAAATTAATAAATTTTGCGAGTATTAAAAGCGGATTTTAATGTTACAAAACGGTAACCAATATGAGCTTTGAAATGTTAATAATACATTGAATAATCTTCTTTTCTACCATATTATTTTCAATAAAGCTCTTTTATAGGTTCATTTATAGCAAAGCTTTTGTAATTAATTTATGTTTTATTTATTTGTAATAATATTCAAATTGTTATCAGAAGATTATCATGATAAATTTACATAAAATTTACAATTTGTTTTTATAATTGTCAGATTTTATAATCTTGAGTTTTTCCCTCACGGAGGGATACGGAGAGTAAAGCAAAGACCCCATGATAATTAAAATTCACATGTCCGAGGAAATAGATTAACGGAATTTCTTGTTGGCTTTAAAAGAGATTGACATAATTAATAAGACGGAAGGCCCATTATCTATTTAGGGCAAAATTAATTCGCCTGAGAATTTACCTTATCCTTAGCAAAGTCGAGAGCCCGTCATACGGTCTCGGCACAATAAATGAATGCCAATATTTCTCAGGACCAGTAATGAATCCAATTATCGATCTTTGCGAAGTCGACATGTTATATGAGGTTCATTGCTTCTCGATCGCGACGTATATCTTCTTTTACCTTCTTTTATATACCAATGTCATATTTATTTCAAATTGCTCCATTAAAAGGGTTAAATGGTCGATTGAGTTAGAATTTATTGTCGTGAGAATGACTAAATCTTTTTATGAATTGCAATTATTTATGTGGAAATAGATCTAGTCATATAATAACTAGTATGAAGTAAGTTAGGTTATAAATTAGTCTATCTTACAAGAATTGCAATTTCTTTAAAATATGATAGTGCTCTATTTTTCATGTCTGAAAAATAGAGCTTATATCGTCGTAGAGGTTATATCGTGGATGAACTTGCGAAATTCGGATGAAATTTGTATTACTTTATTTTAAACATTTAAATAACTGACAATTTATTGTGTATACATCTGACCTCACAGTTGTAGTACATAATAAGAACATTGAATTTGTCTGTACAGATATTTGATTATACGTCAATAACTGAGTGCTTTGCTTTCACAGATAATGACTCCAAAGTGCAGTCACCAAGAGATGCAGTAATTTTATTACAATACATTCGATTAATGTTGTTAAATGAGAATATATAGAGATTTTATGGATTATAATGTATTTTTTATTTAGACGCGACTTGCCTGATAGTAAGCAATAGGAAGTCCAAAAGATAAAAAAACGATTACTATGGTTATTACTATGGCGAACGGAACTAGCTTTGCTTAAATGATCCAATGTTATAAGATGGGGAGGACACAGGGATAATCACAGGTAAATTCAGAGACAATGGAGCGCCACTTGCCACGATCCTGACACAACTCCCTCGGTTCTTTCACACCCACAATTCTCTTCATACAAGCTTACGTTATGGGCTAGTGCAACTCGGCTTACTTGAGGATGTCTCCGATTTGGTCGGGGAACACACTCCTGGGTTCTCGCTATAGAGCACAAATATGTACATGTATATACCTAAATATGTATTAAATGTACTTAAGTTTTTGTAATATAAACAGTTCGTGATAACTAGATTTATTTGCTACTCAAGTTTTTCCCAAATGTTATTTAGATGTGAACCACCGAATGATAACATAGAAACTAATTTCGATATCGAAGGCACACAAAATGTCAGATAGGCATAATACTCTATGAGTGAATGTGAAGGTTATTTTTACGAGAAATAAAATTCCCGTATAATGTAACAGTAAAAAGGAAATAAAGGGATAAGATAATACTCGTATATTTGATGTAAAAATCTACCAAATACCACAAATAGGACGAAAGGTTGAACATTTTTAGTAACAGCCAAGTGAGTTAACCCATGAATTTATCCTCGTTCTGTGATTTTAAATATTTAACAGTTTGTAAATTTGTTTTGACGAAGCGTATTTGAATATTATTTCCGCAACAATAACTCAAATTAATTAATGACCATGTATTTTATAACAAGTCGGATAGAATACCCGTGAACACCAAAAACAAAACTATTCGTGCTTATAATGTGTTGTGAATTTCCATTTATTTAAAACCAAGTGGGTACGGCTTGACATACGGATAGCGGCTCTCAACCTCGTGTTTACAGAAACAATAAGAACAACTAAACGAGGATCAAAGTTATCACACAATGAATTTTGTTAGCATCGGCACACTCTCTCATTACTCATGTCATAATATGCCGTAGTTGCTATTAACATTGACCCTCGTCAAAAGTTTCTTTGATGATACACCCTTGTTGGTAGACGTGGGGGATTAATTTTCTGGTTTTCCGGGAATGTAAATTATACACATTAGCATCGTAAATGGAAAGATTTATGGGTTATATCATTTTTATTTTTTAAACACCAATTAACACGATTAAATTGACAACACGCGTGGCGCATTGGTAACATACGAAATACCTACGCGTAAAGACAAGGATTCGATCCCGGTCAGAGCATAAATTTGTTTCATAGCATTTCTTTGTTATAATAATAGACAAGAGCTTGTATGAAGAGAATTGTGGATGTAAAGAAGCGAGGGAGTTGTGTCGTGGTACAACTCCATCGTTGAAGTTGGAGACGATGGAGTGGCGCTCCATCGTCTCTGCCTATCCCCGTGGGAAAAGGCGTGACAGTTTGATTGATTAAATAATAGACAGACATGTGCCCTGGGTCTGGTTGTTCTGGGTCAGACAGTTGGTGGTGAAGTGTACAAGTCCGTGAAAGGAACCAATCTGGTTTTAGGATCAGCTTGAAAGTTGGCGGCTAATTAGTCAAGAAAAGTGGATATGACAAAAACAGTAGCAATTGTAGTAGCATTCGCCTGCATTCATAAATAAATAAATTCATGGACCACACTTCGTGGAAGCTTTACATTGCTGTCATTTATCGAGCCATGATAAAAAAAAATACATAGAAATATTAAATATACAAAATATACTACGTGAAAGATTTTCCTAATAAAGCAAGCAATAATTACAACATTTTATATTTCATAATTACCATTTCTAGCAGAAATTTATTCCCTTATTAATAAATTTTGTAGACGAAGAGAAGACAATATTGTATTATATAATATTTTCGAAAGCTAATGAAATTACATAGCCTTGCGGAATTGATGTTCCAATAACAACGAGAGCATCTCTACATTTCCAAAGTAAAACGAATTTGTACAATAACAATATGCTTCAGGCAATTTGGCTAAATACTCCAAGCTATCTCTTTAAACAATGGAATTCATTAATTACATCGGATATTCAGAATTTTTCCGGATTCGTCAATTATGTAAGAATATTAGTACTCGTAGCTACAGACTGTGACTTATTTGCGTTTCTGGATCTGGAGCTTGTAAGATGCCCATTCTAATTAGGCCGGCATAGTGTATGCAACTTCTACTAGAAGTTATTTACCTGTAGTAGCAGTCGCATCCATTTGTGGACCGCTAAATATCAGGCTGGGTTCTGTCATATGTGGGGCCTCATTAATAAAAAAATATTTTTGTATCTATTATAATCGAATACACATTCAAACGTGAATTGTTTAATATTTTTAATTTCGTCAAGTTTTCCTTAAAGCCTCTAATTCTAGCCCAATGCTTTCAATTTTGGCCTGAAAGAGGAACGGTCTTAAGATTGTATTTTCTCTTGCAGAACACAACAAATTATTCTTTTCAATTTTTTTTTCATTTAATCTGCTTTAGATTTTATGTTTAATCTAGTAAAGCTAAATTTGTGAGATTATCGAAAGGTATTATTATATAGGATGATAACAAATATATAAGTATGGCTGTTGATTTTAAATGGATATGATAATTTATGGTATCCATGTAAAATCTTCCTGTTTCTATGCTTCTATCATAAAAATATGACGGCATTAAAACAATTATGGTTTTGGAAACATAGGCTCTTGGTTAACGAAACCATTCATCTACGGCCGCCTTAAGATTATAGTAGTACACCTATATTTAGATATAAGAATTAGTAGAAATGTAAATAAAAATATAAAATAATACGCTAGGTCCTGATAGTAATTAAGTGTTTCGAAGTTTCTAAATAAATTTCGAAGTTAAAATATCCCCCGGTGAATTTACTTTTAACAAGAAAAACCATTTATTCAAAGTTTCGATCACTATACGGATATTGTTCTAAAATATACCTACATACAATGTACAATGTTATCTTTAGAGGAACTTGACCGGATCCCATAAATCCTCGGAGAAACTACTCCTTAAGGAAAGGGCGCAAATTCGAGAGGTTTTCTTTGTTTTCGTTCCATCACATCATTCATCAGGAGCCGTTAAAAATGGTCTGAAGCTGCGCGGTGTTGGGCTTTTTGTGTAGAGTCATAAATCATCGACCTCTATGTTTTGTCGACAATAATAGTAGCGCAGGTGACACCAACAGATATGTGGAGAGTGAGTACATATGTCGTTTCTCATCCACTACCCGGAAAATTGCTATATTTTGTTACAGTATTTCCTCTTTTTCGAGTAAAAATAGTTTTGTTTATATTTTTTTCTTTTTTCTGTACCTATGTACGTACCATAGCTGTAACTGTTCTATTAGATAGTAATAAACATTAGAAATTGAAAATAAAGTTTGCATTTTAATAACTAAAAACAAACTTCAATCGATGATGCCTTCGTCTGCCTCTAAGAAGGCTTATACGCTGACTATAAAGTGGATTTTACTGCTAAACGACAATCACATTTGGCACTGGCTTCCTCCATTATTCAAAGTCTGAAGCGGTTACGCTAATAACAGAAAATGCGTCATAAACAACTCAGTATTGTTAGCAAACTTATATTTTCTTCTTATATGATTATGATATAATGTATTTTTAAATACATATTTCAAACTTTTAAACAATAAATACAGTTATTTATATACAATACATGAACCGTATTACCATAAAAACATTAAACGCGTCTAAAGACAGGCTTTAAACATGTTTTAAGTCAATTAGACGTCATCTAGACGTTTGACTATATACAAATGTTTAAACAATGTTTTAATATTTTTTTGTAGTTAGACCGTAAAGTCTAAAGCTAAAGTCTATTTTTGTGGTTCAAAGTTAAAGGTTTACCTAAGGCCTTTTTTTAAACAACGCAATAAAATAAAGCTTTGGTTTATTAAATCTTGGCACAGAATATAATTTTTAACGGTTACTGTTTACCTATATAAGTTTTATACAAATATAAATGGCGACTTGAACTGGCCGGACAGTAAAAGGGTCCTTAAAAAGATCGCACTAACCCCTCCAATTATCGCCCCATTGTCGTGACCATAGTGCTTTGCAAACTTTTCTGGCAGATCATTAGTGTTGAACCTTATCCGTTACCTTCTCAGCAAAAACCGTCACAAACTTTTTATATCTTATTTTATGAAGTCTTCTATAGAATATTATTATTCTAGATTTTGTATTATAAAAGGAGTGTTCTACTTTAGCAATTCCAAAAGGGTCTTTTAAATAAAACATATTTTAAATGCGGTATTAATTCCCCCTGAGTATATGAAATCGTTCTTGTAAGTAATTTAACACCAATAATTTCGTTATAAATAACAAACAGATCCTACATAACGTAATTTTTGCTTTTAATTCCCAGAAGAATATGCCAGACATTTAATTACATCTCTTCAAAGTTTTCGCCCTGAAATTAAAAGCAGATTTAAGCCACTTAGAACAATATCACTGCCGATGTAAACAACATAAATTTGTATAATGTGTCATTAGCTGTAACGAATAACTTCTCGTCTAAACAATGATATAATTACTTCTACCATATTCGACATGGTTTTTGCTGTATAATTTTGTGTGCTCTTAAATTAGAGCGGTCGTTAAAATTAGATAAGATTCCAGAGGGAATTACGCGCTTGCCGAGCCGAGAGAAGAAGTAGCTATTACTGTATGCCTCGTGAGCCGTGTCGTTCTGAAGATCTCGCCGCTTGGCTTTGCACGCTCTCGTTTTATTTTATATTAGAATTTCGAAATTGTACTTTAAAATTACACATATGTATTTTTTAAACGAATCTCTATCAACTCTAAGTGCTTGTCTAATATGCCATCTGTTAGGCAAAATTATATTAATTTGGAGGTAATGAATGTAACTCATAAATTTAGCAACAATGGTTGTGAAACGTGTTCCTGAAACGTAAAACACAAACTTTTATTAATTCTATCTCATATTACAATTCCCCAACGCACATTAAGCGTACAAATAACTTTGGAAACTCCGTTAAGTCACACCAAGGAGTTATGCCTCACATGTTTCTGATCTAATTTATAAATTTAATATATTACTTATTAATTGTTAGAATGTTTGACAGGAATTTTAAGAAATTAAGAGCGTGGCGGTTTAATTAAAATATAGATACAAAGCTTGAGAGTTTAAAACAAAACTTTAATTTAACATAAATGAATTGTTTTATTATATCATGATTTGAGTAAATTACTTATTTTACACATGAATTTGATAAGCTATGATTTTTCTACGTTACTGGTCTAGAGTCCGAGATAAAAAGTAGCCTTGCCCCACTGGGGATTGTTCCAAGTGAGACGAACAGTCCTCACTGGTGCCGACGCCGACGATTCCATTTTTCAGAGCACAAGTCCTTTTTTTATTAAAAAAAGTATTAAAGAAAATGTAATATATCTCAGACATTTGCCACTGCAAGTTATCCTATATTTTTAGATAGAAATATACGTGTGTTTGCTACACACATATATTTCTATCTAAAAATAACTTACCAGATAACTTACCTTTTATTTAAAAGTGAACACGAACTTCTATATAATTTAGTAACGAAATCACATCGCGCTATATCTTTAGGTTTGATTCCTGGTCCCATCTAACCGATTTAATTACATTTTTTTTAAATAACTTATAAAGCAATAGGATTGAAATACACCACAAAATAAAATATATAAAAGAGATACGTTTATTTTTTTTACCAATACCTAGATATTTTATTTAAATTATGTTCAAAAATAAATCCAAATTCTCTCAGGATTCACTTCTTTTGATAATCATGACTCAAAGGCCTATGGCTTATTTTAACAACATCCTTACGTCTAAGAAGCTTTGCATAAGCACATTGAAAGCATGACAAGACGAGGAAAGTATGCCCGTGAAGGATAGAATTTAAAAAATAAGATACAAGGATTGGGCGGACTTGATTTACCTTTCCTCTTTTGTTCTGTTACTTTCGCTGAATGATCAACTTTATAATTTGACTATCTTCAATAATGCTTACTATTGCTACAATACTGTTACCTATTCGTAACTTTAATATGTAGTGTATAATTCATGGATTTTGATGAAGAAAGATACTGGGTAGTTAGATACTAATCTAGTTCATATTGATTATGTTTTTTGCATTAAAAATAATTGCACCAAAATATTTTTTCTTTTAAATTAGCCTAATCTTTCTAAACTTTCCCTTAATTTTTATTTATTATTGTTTAATTTTAGAATAAAAATTATTTTAAAATATTTAATTTATCATCATAATATCCTTAACACGCACAATTTTGTTCATGCCGGCCTAGCTGGAACCGGCAACTTACAAGCTGATCCCAAAACGCGACTAAGTAACTTCACTGTATGTATGGTATGTATTCTGTATGTATTCACTTTATAAAATGTATATTTTTACACATGTATATTATGTCCTTATTTAAACTTTATTACAAACGCAAATTACTGCTGCATTTTAGCATAAGTAAGTTTTGATGAAAATAAATAGACCAACTGGCGCACGTATATTAGGGGCGACACCTTCGAATATTTTTTATGCAAATTAACTCATAGGGTTAATCTGAATGAATGAAATGTTCACATGGTACAACTTAAAGGGTTTGAATCCTTATTTTGCTTGATTTGTAGCAGGGGAAGTCCATGAGCGCCGACGACTAAAAACCGATTGCCTAATTTTATTCTATATCAAGATTTATTATTATTATTCATTTCTATGCTAAGCTACTAAAGTGATTGTATTATAAAAACAGGATAACCAAAGTACATACCATATCAAAATATCAAAAATATCATTGGTACCGGTGAGTGGTTTCGAACCCATGCACTCGGTTTGCATAAACACTACACCACGGTCGCCTTAAACTTTTCGTAAGTAGACTTTTACCAACTTAATAAACAGTTTGTTTTTAATAAGCTGTTTTTATTGTAAATAAAATTATACTTAGAATTGGTCTGGGTTTGGCTTTTTAGGAGTGTTAGCAGGCTTTTCACCAAGTCACCCAGTATGCAGACGGTATGGGCACCACTTATTTTAGATGTAAAAACTGTGTAGTGATAGTTGCGGTTCGGGATGAGTTTGAAAGTTGACGGAGTTCATATCAGCCAGGCCAACAAAATGAATGCGGCTGCTTATTCCAGCGCATTCAAGGTTAAGATCACGCGAGTATATCAATTATGTATGTTAAAATATGTATAATAAAGTAGCATTTATTATACAGTATATTTATACTAATATTATAAAGAGGAAAGATTTGTATTTTTGTGTGTATGTTTGTAATGAATAAACTCAAAAACTACTGTACCGATTTCAGAAATTCTTTCACCATTGGAAAGCTACATTCACCCTGAGTGACATAGGCTATATTTATTGCTAGAAAATATTAGGGATCCTTACTAAATTTAAGTAACGTAACCCAGGGTGTAAAAAAGTGCCCTAAAACATCTTTCGTCGCATGCGCTGCGGAAACTATTGATGATAGAACAAAAGTATGTTTTACAATATTAAAGAACATATCAATATCTACAAAAAATTACGCTATATCATATGTTCAACTATTATCGTTATGTCACAAAAACCACTTTTTACATTTTAAATGTTGGTAGAAATACCTACTAAAATTAGACAACACCATTCATACTTCTATTTAAATACTTATCCTATCATATTGTTTTCAAGACTGTTTCAATTTATATAGATTGCTTTTTGAATTGTTATTACGAATGTAATAAGTCATAGAAATTATTTATAAAGAGAAACGATTATATTAACTTTTTCGATTCACAACAACTTCAGTTCGGCTAATCTGTAACACGACATTCATTGACTGTTAGGCGATATGAAATTCGCCGGTTCAGCTAGTTTATTATAAAGTAGCATGTTAGTTCCTTTGGCAGAGACAACGGAGCGCAACAATCCTAACACAACTCCCTTGCTTCCTTCACATCTACGATTTAAGTAACGTAACCCATTTTACGTAAAAATTTTCTTCATACAGTGGATTGGGCACTAGGCAACCCAGCTTTCTTGAGGATGTCTCCGATTGTCTCTGCCTTTCCCTGTAGGAAAAAGGTGTGACAATTTGATTGATGAACTAAAATAGTTCATAATAATAAATTACAAATTACATATATATGTATAATCATACGAAATACGTTTACTTTAATAATTAAAATAACAAGAATAGGCGATATTCCTAACTGATAAAATTAGGATCAACACATAAATAATGTAAATTTAAATTAATTAAACATTTAATTTTAAGATTGTATTACATGCGAAACTCGTTGCTAAGATCATAAAATTGTTTGGACCTTGGTTATATTGAAAGGCAAAAGGGTCTCTTAATTGCGTACTCTGATACGTAATATCTGCCACACATATCCTTTACTGCAGGGCCTTTTACGGATTATAAAGTACGCCGGCCTTTATGTATTTTACGAACAATAAAACCATTTTCATACGCGGGAACATAGCCCAAAGAAGTAAATGACATTGTTATGTTAACCGATAATAATAATATTTAAAAAAAAACAAATAAGAAAAAGGATAATAAGTTTTAAGTAATATTGAGACTCTTTTTTGGCTCTACAAATTTCCAAGGTTTTCTGCAAACTTTCCGCAATTCGACGACAGGCGTAGCCGAACGGTTAGCGATTTGTTTGTTGCGCGAAAAGTCCCGAGTTCGATTCCCGGTCGGACAAAATATTTGTTTCATAGCTTTTATTTGTAATATTTAATAATTATATTAAATATTGCAAATATTTGTTAATATAAAAAAGTGGTCATTTGCTTCGGGTCTGGTTATCAAATAGTGGTACCCAGTCTGGCAATCCGGGGTAGTACCACCACTTACAATTATACAGACCGTGAAGTGATTTGGTCGCGTTTCGGGATTAGCTTCTAAGTTGCCAGTTCCAACTAGGCCGGCATTGGCATAGTGGATATGATTGCTACTTACCGTTATTCAAATGTAGTAGCAGTGACTTCCATTCATGGACCACACTCCAGCTTAACATCAAGGGGGGTGCTGTCATATATCGAGTAACAATAAAAAAATTCTTTATTTTGATTATTTTAATCCGATGTTTTAAAAGCTTTGCTGCTAGTTTCCCGGCGACCATGATGCTGCAACGATTTCTAAAAGTCGCATTGTATTAAAGTAATGAAATTAAACGCGATATAACCAGCAAATAAAATAAAAACAAAAAATATATATTTCATAATATGTAAACTTAGCTGTTACGTATTAAATAAATATTTAAAAATAGTTTCCTTTAACAAAATGTACCAATACGTTCTCTCAGATCTCCCTTCAAATATAATAAAAATATAATAAGGAAAGTTGGGGAATCTATTGCAATATTCTAAGAACTTATTTATATCTCTTGATGGCCAATATTTTTCCTTATTTTGTAACATAGAAGTAAATAATAAATAAGATTTTCCTTTGCATATTATATTCATAATACAAAATATAATATTTAGGATGTAATAAATGCGTTAGGGTCGAGCTGATAATAACGTTAGTGGGTACTAAATTAATTAACTGGACCTCATGGCTAGAACTCGAGTAAATTTAGTCGTTTTGTAGATTAACCGAAAATATTGCAAGAAGGAAAGGTTACTTAGGCAAAGGCCGTGAAAAGACCGTTTTTATGTAATATTGTGATCGGCCGTTTCAGTAGCTGCCTACTTATTAAGTCAGCATTCGACCCTTTTATCCCGACGGCCCTCGAGATGTTTATGAAAGCGAAAATGTCTTTAAGTGCACCTGTTTACCCTATTAGTGAGGAATATGACTCGGAAATTGAAAAAGTAGATTGTACTGACATTGTTCAGATAAAAGTCAAAGGAAGCCTATCATTATAATACGAATAGTAAGGAGTCTCTCTGATTACTAAATGATTGTGCTGTGGGATATTTACATGCGAAAACTTGTTAAGGTCGGGCAATATAATGTTTTATAAGTTATTTTAGGTTTTGCTTGGAAAATAAAATAGTTAAAAATATATATTTGTCTTGAAACTCGTAACACCAAACTCTTCTTGTGACCACGGATTTTGTAACAAAACCGAAACTACAGAAAAAAAAATTTTCGAATAATTTTAGTTATTTTCTTTATTGAAACTTTAATTAAGTTCTTGAATCGTGAAAAGTGGCCCTCCGTTCTCTTTGCATTTCCATATAGGAAATAAGGCCTGACAATTAATGTTGTGATGTAACGGGTGTAGGTTTATCTGATAAAAAAGATACTAAAAGATAATTTAGACATTAAAACTCGTAATTACCAAACTATTGACATTGCGCGCGGGTATCTTAATTTCTACTGACATAGACTTCAACATTATTCGAAATGAATGTGATGTGTATAAAATAAGTAAGCACGTTTTAGCGTGATTGTAAAGCGATGAATTAATTTTGAATAAACTTACAATTAGTAAATTAATTGAAAACGTTTAGTTGTTCTGTACGATATTCCTGCGTGTGACGTTACATGAATAATTTAGAAATCTGTCTTTAGTGGTAGCTTCAAGTACCTACTCAATATTACTTGATAGATTATTCATAGGATTTGTAATACCTTACTCACACAATTGTAAATTAACTATTTATATAGGATTGTAAGTTGTAACAATCAATAATAAAAGTATTTACGTAGATTGAAATGTTTGAATAAGTCAACCAAGGTAAAATTAATAAAGCCAAAGATGTCGTACCCAACTCCCAATCTCCAGCGATTGTGATGAAAGAGGTCACCGTGGGGTATTAGCTGGTATGACTCTGGCATAAACCTGGTTCCTAACCCTAAAAACGAGGAGAATCCATGAGGATTTCCCCACGAAAAAAACGGTCAGCAGAAATCGCACTCCAGCTTAACGTCAGGCCAAGCCACAATAAAATATATTATTTATTACAATTATTATATTTTATTTTACATTTCTATACTAAGCTACTAAAGTGCTTGTATCATAAAAACAGGACAACTAAAGTACATATATCAAAGTTACCAGTGAGTGGTTTTGAACACGCGCTCTCGGTTTGCGTAACCATTGCACTGCCATTATACCACGGTTGCCTTACAATTAGGTTGCAATTTTTCAATAATCATTGTATTATAACAAGACGAACTTTTAAATAATATTTACTTAGTCAAAATCTTGTCGAAATAATTTCCGACATAATAATAGATAGATACGTATCTCGTAATACATAGTAACATAAAGTCGACTGAAACGTTAATGAGATTATGTAGCCATGAAGGAATATTATTCAGGAGCAAATTAGATTTTCGGGATCGTTACTTTATTCCTATTCACGTCACAATTTTGTCTCTAATTGTTGTCGACCTTGACACACGCTATCTATTAAGGACCAGTTCACAACTTTGCCACAAGAAGAGTCAATTGTAAAAGTTAAATAATGTAATTATATTATCTTTGGTGTACACTTCAATTCTAACCGAATCCTTATTCTCGGAATAGTAAATATTATAGTAAGAATGAGGAATAGTATGTCTCAATTATTTATCAGTAATATTTTTAACTTATTTTTCTAATACAATGTTTACTATTTTTATACGTTATCAATCAATCAATCAAATTGTCACGCCTTTTTTTCACAGGGAAAGGCAGAGACAAAGGAGCGCCGCGATCCTGACACAACTCCCTCGCTTCCCTCATATCCACATTTCTTTTCATACAAGCTCTATGGTTATTCTTTTGTGTAGTTATTTTATTTATGTACTTAGTATAATTTGTTCATCCATTTATGTAGTTTATATTTATGCAATTATTTGTATGTTGTCACAATACACCTTTTAATTTAGTTATTTCACTTTCAGTTTATGATCTTTATTGCACCACTCCACTAACTCAACGTTCACAATAATTGGAAAGTTTTAGCTGGAAACTACAGCACAAAAAAGTTTCACAATCAAATTTTAAATAATATTCAGTATCTTTAATACATTTTTATGCGAGTAACAAGTAATTAAAGCAGGTATACGAGTATTGTAAGTTTAAACGACCACTAAAGGTAGTAAGTACATGATGTATGTAATAATATGTATATCGCCTAAGGACAATTTATGCACATGTAATATGGGAACAATTGCCATCTAAACGTTTACGGTCGTCTCGTAGGGAGTGAGGGAATGCTGTGTGTTCGTCGTCTTCTAGTAATTTATGACACGTAATATTTGAGCTGGTATCCTCTTTTACCTGCTCTAGAGAAGTAGAGGATTAAAGCTATAATCTTTTATCTTCATTTAGGTCGTTTGTTTTACGTCTCTCCCTCACCTTTTCCTGTGACGAACATTGACGTATGAGGGTTTCGGTTTTGGCTCAACGATTTCAAGATATATTTAAAAGAGGTTATTTGTCTTAGACGAATTGACAGTTTAATCCAACGACCAATGCCTCAATTCAATGTAGTGAATAGAAATGGGACCGTGGCACAATTCGATTATCAAGATGTATGATAAATTGCTTTTAGGTGTAAAGATGGGAATTTCTAGAGCTGCGTTAATTAAAGAGACCATAGAGTTATAAATTAAAATTACTAATAATACTAATATTTGTTAGGTAGATACTAATATACAATTAATATATTATTAAAATAAAATGTATGAAAGGATATTAAGAAAATAGTTTGTTTGGTGTGAATTGTTGATGTGAAAGAAGCGTGGGATCTGTCTATACATGTAGGAATATATATATCACAATTTGTTTGATAAAATTATGTATAAAATATTTTTATTCGAATGAAAATCATGTTTATTCTCCGAAAGAGCTCGGAATATTCTTCACCCACTAATGAAATAAAAAAGCTGAGAACAGCAATTTTGGGGAAAATACTATAGTATTAATTATTTAGCAATCATAATTTATCGCTCAGTTGTTATTTTTGTTTTATCTCAACAACACACAAAAACAAATGCTGATTATTTATAATTTCGTAACATCAAAAACTCGGGTTTATTTAACTACAGGAAAAATAAGAATACAATTTAAACAAATAAATTGTATATGAAAGGATTATTCAATTCAATATAAAGATGACTTGTGTATTTTGCGTAGTACCCTCATGAGTTCATCAAGGGCAAATTTTGTGATGTAATTGAGCCAATTTAATTATAATGTAAAAAGTTTAATCATCAAACCTGGCCAATGAATATCAAGTAATAATGAACAACGATTTACTGAACTTTGCTACTCACTATAAATAGGCAATACAAAACCTTTTAAAGAATAATTTAAACGAAGAGAATATCTTTTATGGAAGAAACGGGTTCATTAAGCTGCAAAATAGGGCTTAAAAGAGCTGATTCATCGCGTAATTTCCAGATTGGTTGCTTTTGTCATTTAAATTGCTTGATAGCTCGTCGAAAAGAAGTGTTCTATGTTATTGTTGATATTGGAAGGAACATGGAAAATGAATACGTCATTGTTTGTGTTTTTCCCTTTCATAAAAGTTATAAGCGTTTATCACAAAAAAATGCCGACAATCTTTTATATGTGAAAAACTTTTACAATACACTGAAAAAATTATAATCGTTATTAATAATAATAAAACCTAGAACAAGTGCGAATAATGTAATTTGTATTATTAAAGGATATTTTAAAATATTTTATGGTATAATAAGTGCTTGACTTATATATTTTTTTTCAGATTTTACGCGAACATTGATTAATGAATTGAACAAATTTTATGCGGCTTACTATCGTATTTATTTTGATTTTGATTGTAATTTTTACGTCGGAATAATAAAATTGTAAAATCAAAACCAAAATAAACGCGATAGTAAGCCGCATAAAATTTGTTTAATTCATTATATTTAATTTATTACATGTAAGGAATCGTGGTTTAGTGGTTGTGCAATGGTCACCCAAACCAAAAACTATCGATTTAGAACCACTTGCCGGTACCAATGTATTTTTAATATATGTGTACTTTGGTAGTCCTATTCCTTTGATACAAGCATGTTTAATACCTAGGCATAAAAATGTAAAAATTAATAAAATTTTATTCTATTGTCTTTTGATTACATATTTTTACAAATTTTGTATCATTATTACTAAATTCATTTATGTGACAAGACATTGATAAAAAAATGTAATGGTCGTCACACAAATAAAGGACAGATCGTGTAAACCTAATAAAAAGAAGAATTATTTTACCGTTTCTCTTTGCTTAAGGTTCGTCGAGTCATCAGTAGATTAATTATCACTTATAGACA
Source organism: Tinea trinotella (assembly GCA_905220615.1). NCBI lineage: Eukaryota > Metazoa > Arthropoda > Insecta > Lepidoptera > Tineidae > Tinea > Tinea trinotella. The sequence continues at coordinate 6,487,903 of HG992321.1, read as the reverse complement.
CTGGCTAACACACGGCTACCGCCTACCCATTAAGATGTTTAGATAGATAAAGCGAATACTCATTTTAGATTACCTCTATCGGATTTCCATCAAGGATTAGCCTACTGTAAAGCGAATTGAACACAGTATCACAAGTTCGCAGTAACACAAGTCCTATGCCTGTAGGTTGAGCACCTTAAGCACTTTAGGCAACTTCTATGTGACAGTTGTGAACCGACCGAGTAATAATGGATATGCTTGTACTGAAATACTGGGTTCCAGATGAGAAAGTTTCGGGTACATCCCTCAAAATTCTCCGTACGTGTAAACTAAGTTAAATACATTATGCTATTTAAGTACACTTAATAACTGGCTTATGAGTTGTATTAATTGCAGTTCGTACATACAAGGTGTTTCAAAAAGATACGAGTATAACTGAAAAACTTTAATGACCGTGTGGCGCATTGATTAGCACACAAGTCTGCTACGTGTAGTCCCAGGTTCGATTCCCATTTGAAGCAAAGAATACTTTTATAAATCTTATTAGTAATATTTAATAATTAAATTGAATATTACTAATAATGAATGTTTGCTCTGGGTCTGGAGGGACAGGCAGTGGTTTTACATTTCGAGAACATCATGTATGTTGCTGGTTCCAATTAGGCCGGTATAGTGGATGCGACTACTACTTGCAGTTACTGAACTATAGTAGCAGTCGCCTCTATTCATGGACCATACTCCAGCGTAACATGAGGTGTTATATACCGAGCCCCAATAATAATTAATCAATCAAATTGTCACGCCTTTTTCCCACAGGGATAGGCAGAGCAGAGCAAATGGAGCGCCACTTGCCACGATCCTGACACAACTCCCTCGCTTCCTTCACATTCACAATTCTCTTCATACAAGCTCTATGGTTATGGGTACTAGGCAACCTAGCTAACCCCAATAATAAAAGTATCTGAAACATTTTGCGAGGCGTATTATTTGTCTAACATTATTTCCACGTCCCGTATTTTAATATCAGTTTATAAATTCTCATTGTTTGTTTGCTATTAGCCAACTAGGTCATCAGCTTCGTAGATTTTTCAGCTACGATGCTTATTGTGAGAAGAGGGCTATAAGCACCCTCGATCTCTCCCACTTTGATCTTTCGAGCTCATGCGTGTTAATAGTCTACCATTGTTTAGCAAATTATCTAGCATAGTCTGTATTGTTTCAATATTTATTAAGGTTTTAATAAGTACCACATTGTTTGACTGAACTATAATGTTAATAAATTTATTAATTACTTTAGCAGGCGACAGGCGTGGACGAACGGTTTAGCGACTGGTTTGTTGCGCGTAAAGTCCCGGGTTCGATCCCCGGTCGGAGCAAATATTTGTTTCATAGCTTTTATTTGTAATATTTAATAGTATTAAATATTGCAAATATTTGTTAATAAAAAAAAAGAGATGGATATTTGCTTCGGGTCTGGTTATCAAAGAGTGGTAGGCAGTGGTACCCAGTCTGCCGATCCGGGGTAGTACCACCACTTACAAGTATACAGACCGTGAAGTGATTTGGTCACGTTTCGGGATCAGCTTGTAAGTAGCCGGTTCCATCTAGGCCGGCATAGTGGATGTGATTGCTACTCACAGTTATTGAATTGTAGTAGCAGTGACATTCATTCATGGACCACACTTTGGCTTAACATCAAGCGGGGTGCTGTCATATGTCGAGTCACAATAAAAAAAAAAAGGTGGACTGACGACATGGTGGAAGTCACAGGTGGCATCTTGTCGTTCAGAATGGCGTTCTAAGGGGGAGGCCTATGTTTGCAGTGGACGCCTTCTGGCTGATGATGATGACTTTAGCTTTTGTTTGTTTATTTGTTTGTTTTTATTGTGGCTTCACATATTACAGCATCCCGCCTGATGTTAAGTGGACTGCAGACCATGAATAGAGGCGACCGTTAATACAGGTAAATAACAACAAATATAAGTCAAATTTACTATGCCGGCCTCGTTAAAACGCGTCTAAGAAGTCATTTCAGTTGACTTGGAAGTATTCATTAATTTAGGGCTTAGTTGTGGTTACTTATATTTAATTATTGAGACGTTACTAAGATATTTACTTTAAAATATATTTTAACTTCGAAATACTGAAATATAAAACATACAAATACCTTTTTAAATATTTGTTGAAGCTGTCCACGAGGAGTTGTTTTGTTGTATACAGTTGGACACGCTCCTGGCTGGTTGAATCGTAAAAGTAAACAAACTCTCCAAGTAAACCAACTACTTTATTTTACTTGTGAATTTCAAATAAAAGCTCAAGCCAACTGGATGACTTTTTGAATAAATTTTATATTAACAAAATCATATGGAATAGTCACGTACATTGTTTCTGAGAAAAGATTCTCCAAGTTGACATTGAATAAATTGAATTTTCTTGTTGGTTTACAAACTCCAATCGACATTAATATTGTTTGAAAAAAACATAGGTGATTTTCATTGCAAAAATATCTAAGGGGTGGATTTAGAAAATGTTATAACAAAAACAAGTTGTATGAAAACCTTTTTTTATTGAAGCTTGAAATATGGCAGCATCCCTTCTGATTATAAGCTGGAGTCTGGTACATGACATGATCCATGACTATGACGGCCTAGTTAAAATCAGCAACTTACAAGCTAATTTCGAAACGGTATGTACACTTACTAGCCCGGATCAGCAGATTAGTCAAAATACCAGCAACCATTTTTCACAACCATACCGAAATTATATGTCTTTTAATTAACTAAAGATTTATTTGTAATATACATATATATTAATAAATATTACAAATCTTTGCTCCGACGGAAATCAAACCCAGAACTTTTCGCTTTGCGGTCTGGTATGTTTCCAAAATGCGCCACGCGTGTTATCAAAGTAATAGAAACAAAACAAATAATAAACTAAATAGTTTTCTATCTTAATAAACTTCCAGCTAATTAAAATTGGATGAGATAGGTATATAATTTATCTAATATAGGTATATTATTTATCTATTTGTGTAGGTATATATATTTTTAAGTATGTATATTTGTGTACGTATATCTTTATTTATTTGTTGATCTATTTGTCTCTTTTCTCTAATTGACCTTCTTTCTATTGCTTACATTTTGGATTTGAATGTTTAATGAACAATAGAATGCTCCAAATGTTGGCTGCTAGGGAATGTTATCTAGCATTAAGTCCGCCTGCGTGCACCTTAGTACGGCAAGTAATAAATAAATATTATTTAATAAAAGACTACACTCTTTAGTTCACCTGAGTCGTTAATTTAACGGCGAATAAAGAAAATTTTGTGTATAAACTAAAATAAATTGCTTTAATGGCCCGAGTTTTCGCCTATATTTTTTAAGTAAACTGCAACAAAATTTTAATAAAATCTCCGTGTTACAATGTATGTCTACCATAAGTATAGGGATATAAAATGCTAAGTCAGCCTAGAGGAGCTATTATGCTTTAATTTATAGTATAATTAGAGCACAAGTTTTTAAGCGCTTTTTACTTTAACTAAGTAATTCTCATTTTTCACGGACTATATTTTCTATTGTCTTTTTTAAACGCTTTAAATTCTATGTTTGTTAGTATTTTAAATATGTTTCATTTATAGCATTTCCGTTTTACGAACAAGGAAAATTTTAATTAAAGTCCTGATTGGAAACGAATATTAGTTTCCGAAGGCAACCGTAACCCGATTAACGTATCTTGCGTAACATCAAAGGAGAATGATTTTATTGTATTAGATTAATAGGCAACTCTAGACCTAAGCAATTTTAATTAACCCTGCAGAACATTTTCCAATCACTGGTGATACATTTGTAGCGTATTTTGTATTTTCCTTGGTTAATATTAAATAAATCAAGAATAATTATTTTTTAAATTGTAATTCGACATATAACAGCTCCTCTCCTGGCGTTAAGCTGGAGTGCGGGCCATGTCCACTTAAACTTGCATTTAAATAACTACAAGTATCATCCGTATCCACTATGTTGAACTAGTTGGAAACGGTAACCTAACTTTTTTTTTTACAAAATGCGATAGAGATATTTCGCGTGAACTGTTTACATGATGGCACTACCCCATTTTCCGTATTAATTTCAATTTGAATTTTGTATTACACTTATATATTGTATTGTGTATATACACCTATGTATAGATATGTGAGTATGTGAGAAGATCTATCTTGCATACAAGTAAATGATGGTTAAGCAAGTAAAGCCTTAACAACTGTCAGCAGCAGACTTAATTATTGCATAGTATCTATATTAAACTTAGAGATACCTACATTTAGTGACAGTTTAATTCGCCAGTTCCATTTAGCACCCCATTGTGAGTCAACGGCGCAGAAACTGAACTAAGTCGGTGCATTTCACAGGATTTAACTGTCCCATCTGTGTAACTAATTATTTAGTCCACGCGAATGCTGTGTGGGGCCACAAGGAGTGACGTGTGCAAAGAGACAACTTAGTTGCGGTTTTACTTGCCTTTTACCAACTATTATTTACTTAGTAGGTAAAATGTTTTCAACATTATGTTAATGTTTAATTTTTTTGTAATAAATTTAAATTGATTTTATAAATAATATGATTTGTTATCGATGTCATATTCTTTTCCAAAAGGTGAAGATTTTTCTTTATCTTCTACCTATTGTAAAACTAATTTTCGCACTTACGATTTGCACATTGTACCTACTGTCAACGCTCTGCGGTTTTATAACGACTGCACTAATGTTGCACTAACTGTCCGCGTATTTAGTCAGCAGACTACTGCAGTCTGCAGCAGTGGCGGATTTACCAGCAGGCTGAGTAGGCTAAAGCCTAGGGCGGGAGTTCATTTTTTTAAATTTCAATTTAAAAAATAATAAAAAACATATATTATTCAACCACAGAATGCGAATTTCGAAAATTGTAGAGAAATTGAAATATTTAACAATAATCAAAATTCTTTGTTGTAAAAATAAGCAAGGATCATGCACCCCAATGTCCGCTTATGTCTTACCTAGGAGGTTTAAAAGAATGCCTAATGGGATAAAGCTTAATTTTTGTCCTTGATCATATAGAGTTTTATTTTAATGACAAATAAGACCGAGTTTTAGTCTCCTCCCTTGACTTGCCACCGCGGTATGGTTTTTCATATTTGGCGGTATTCGCGATATGGCGGTATAGTCCGAAAACCGGTCCAACGCCTGTATAAAAAAAAAATCCCTGCACTTGGGATCGCTCTTGATAAAAATAATTCCCAGAATTACCTAATTTCTGGAAATAGTTTTTTGAGAATAGAAATAATATTAATTTCACAAAATGTTGTTTACTATTAGAATTCAACCCTCCCCAATTCTTATAAATTCTTGGAATTAGAAATTACTCAAACAATATACAGTACTACTTATATGTACAACTATTTTCTTCGGATCTGATTTATTCAGGAGTGGTAGGCCGACAGTGGTAGTAATTTTCAGTTGACCAAAGAGTCAGATAACTCAGTCGCATCAGTTTGAATGTTGTCGCGTTGGAGACATGGATCGGACTTCAACTTAACGTCAGTTACAGTTATAACTGCATGATAAAGCTCACATGGTTTGCTGTAAAATTGTAATTTTAGTGCAATAAATAATGTTTTCTTTTAATGAAATAAATTCAACACAGACAAAAATACTTCCGTTACCAATCAGTATCTGAATATAAAAATCTATAATTAAAATTTATATTCTACTAAAATTGAAACCTATATAATTGTATAGCATATAGATTCCTATATAATTGTTTAACTGATATTCTGTTTGTAGTATTCTCCTTTTCCATATTTTTTATATTATACATATTATTTCTATACTGAGCTACCATTATGGGAACAGGACAACCAAAGTATAGTATACAGTGGTACCGGTTAAGTGGTTTTGAACCTGTGCTCTCGGTTTGCATGATCATTGCACTGCCACTACGCCTTAATAATTCCTAATTATTAGTGGTTAATATAAGTGGTAGTTTCCAGTCTGCTGATCCTGGGTAGTACCACCACTCACAAGTATACAGACAGTGAAATGGTTTAGTCGCGTTTCGGAATCAGCTTGTAAGTTGCCGGTTCCAACTAGGCCGGTATAGTCCGACCAGTAATCGAACTCGGGACTTACGCGTAACGGACTGGTGTGTTAATCAATGTGCGACGAAGGTACTATTTTTTGTCCAAAACATAAAAATCCATATATACATACAAGGTGTCTCAAGAACGTTTCCTAAAATAAAGTGGGGTAGTGTTTACGATCCTAAAAACAACTGCTATTTTTAGGATCGTGATTTTGACCAAATGTTACCTTTTTATATCAGGCGGGGTGCTGTCATTTCTTAAACGGTTATAATACAACTAAACTTTTCTTTTTTTCTTGCAGTTGTTTTTAGAATCTGGAATACTACCACCCACTTCATTTTCGGAAGCGTTTTTGAGACACACTGGCTATCTAATATACTATATGACATCTATTATATTATGTAATTATTTATTAATAAATACTATTATTATATACTAATATATTATACAAATATTACATCTATTATATTATGTAATCATGTATTAATAAATATTATTATTATATACTAATATATTATACAAATATTACATCTATTATATTATGTAATCATGTATTAATAAATATTATTTAACTTTCATTTGGCTCAAACAATTTTTGAAGTTTAGGTTTCAATTAAGTTTTTTGTTTACTACATACGAACTAACTCACACTTAGGATTATCAAAGGAAATGTCCTCAAGCAACGTAAAGAGGCTAAGTTGAAAGTTTCCTGTTTGTGGAATATAAGTTAGGAGTGTTAGTACTTTACAGCCATTACTTTGAATACTAAATCGTATGTATATTACCAGAGCTATAAAACTCAACCACTTTATTTTTATTTATTTTTTGTTTGATGATATATTACTTTACAAAATACGTCTGTACCTAATTGAATAGCAATTTTCTTAAACAAAACAAAATTAATGAATAAAATAAATTTTATACGGCTTACTACCGCGTTTGTAAAATCAAAACCAAAATAAACGTGATAGCAAGCCGCATAAAATTTGTTTAATTCATTAATCAATGTTTGCGTATAATCTAAGACAAAACATAATTGTCAAAATTAAGTTTCTGATACAAGTTGTCAACTTCAACATTAAATTTCTGAGAATTTCTTACTCACAATATTACCCCAACGGCAACTGAGGCCACCTTTAATCGTGTCGATATTTTTAGTAATCGGCCCATTTGGATCTTCATTTGATTACTATCAAATACAGATATGGGCCGCCGATTCGGTCGAATGCGGTTATACCCCTGTGAAAGATCATGGGAGTAAAAAGATGAGATAGGAACAAGTTCAAAGAATCCCTCAGAACATTTTTCGTAATAAAGGCCATGAAGGGCGTGAAGAAGCACCTTAGGCCGGAATAGTAACGGCGACTGGGGCAAATGTGAAGAGGTTTTTTAGTCGTTGGCACTCTTGGACCTTCTCTTGCTAGCTATCGGGCAGGTAGAAGTCAGAATGTCGAGTCACAATTAATAAATATAATGGCGGCTTTGCCAAAATGCAGGGGATTTCTATAGTATCTCTAGTGTTCTTGTGATCTTAGCATCCACCTTGTGACCGAAATCTTTTAAACATACATCTCGGCGCTGCAATACCAGAGGCTTGAGAGTGTATGAAGAACGATTAGCTATGCAGTATTATATATTGTATATGGATGTATATGCATACATCCATATACAATATTAGTTTTATTATTTTAACATATTGATATAAGTATAATATTAAATCTAAGCAACAATATACAAAGTGAAAAAAATTTAGCAACATTTGCTTAGATTCTAAGCCTTAGAACATACATGTCGAAGTTTGAGAGACGTTGAGAAACTTCAGCATCCAGAATAATCTATATTTCAGCATTTGTTTTGATTCAAGTGCCCTATTATCCTGCTAAAGATAAAATCTGAACTACAACAGATTGTTGGCGAAAAGTTTTTATTACTTGTCTATTGCTCTGGATTTACCTAAAATTAGTTTTCCTACTAGATTTAAATTACTAAGAATAGGTTAAACTGTTACGATACGCCTTTTTCCTACAGGAAAAGGCGTGACAATTTGATTGATTGATTGAAGTATTATATATTAGTACATATATAAAAAAGTATGATACATAATTTTTTTATATTAGTGGAAGATTGACCGTAAATTGGCTATTTTAAAATCACCTCAATTCAAGAACCGCACTTCAGCCTAACATCAGGCGGGGTGCTGTCATATGTCGAGTCAGAATAAAAATATAAATAAAAAATACTATGTGAATAAAATACCTAATTAAGGATAATTTTGTACCTATACTACACGTTTTAGCATTCTTAAAATCGACTTAAATTCAGTAATAAACACTTCTAGGTAATGATAGAGCCCTTAATTAATAAAGCATAAAGTAAAGTAAAGCTTGTATTAAAAATATGAAAGTGGTTCCATGAATTTAATTCTACTTTTTTATATCTACTTAGAATATTTGTGTATTCATAACTAATTATAGTTAATTTAAAATACAGTTAATAACTTAGAGACGTTTTTGCGTTTATAGTAGTGTACAGTCGGCAAATAAATAAATAAACAACTTTTATATTTTTTTAATATTTGTATTTAAATATTTTGCCCGATTGCTCTTCGATATATGTCGCTTTAAACCTAAATTGTTTTCATCTGACCAAAATTTCGAGAGGGTATGTTACGTATGTATATATGTTTCGTCGGTAAAAACAATTGGTCGGTTATTCAGCAATTTTTATCAAATAGTTAATTCGTAAGTACCAAATTTCGTGCTTTTCCATTAAAAGTTTCTGGTTATCTTCCGTTTGTTTCCCATTAAAACCTAAGGATATGACGTATTTTCGTAACGTGTGTTAATAATGGAAACGCGCTCTTAGGCGCACTACTACAAATGCAAAAACGTCTCCAAGCTAATTTGACTGTAGTGCTGGTAATATTTAATTAGTACTTACATTATTTTATATATTAATTTAATGTCTTTGGTACTATATTTATTAATTTTAATATCATACTTGACGACAGGCGTGGCGTAGTGGTTAGCACTCCAGTACGTTACCCGGAAAGTTCTGGGTTTGATGGTCCCGGGAAGTCAAGGCAAATATTTTTTCCATAGCTTTTATTTATAATATTTAATCTAAATAATACACATACAAGTATTAGTTTATAAACAAATTACAATTTTACTCAAAGGTGCAAATTTACTCCGAGTCTGTTTAGAATGGTAGGCAGTAGTGCCCAGTCTGCCGATCCGGGGTAGTACCACCACTTACAAGTATGCAGACCATGAAGTGACTTAGTCGTGTTTAGGGATCAACTTGTAAGTTGCCGGTTTCAACAAGGCCAGCAAAGTAGAGAGCATAGTATTTTATTTAAACTTAATTGACTGTAGTAGAAGTCACCTCCATTCGTGGACCGAACTCCAGCTTAACATCAGGCGGGATGCTGTCATATGTCGAGGCACAATAAAAAAAAAATACTCACAAAGGAAAAGTAATTTCTATAAATTGCCAATAGAATTAAACCATAGGATAAGGAAAAATATCGTCCAACTTAAGAGTAAACCTTGAAATCGCTCAGCTAAAACTAAGGGCCCCCATAAGTCAACGGTAAAGGTAAAATAGAGACATAAAACAAATGACTTGGATAGAAATAAATATAACCAGGTAACTCTCTTTGGAAAATCACTCGGGATTAAAGTAGAAAAAACTTCATAGAATTTTTACGTATCTTATTTGTGCTGGTTTAAGTTGCGGCAAAGTTTTACACCTGAAACGGAAATGTTAAAAATAGACGCTTGTGTTTTGTGAAAATTTATTTGTACTAATAAATTTCGGATATAAATGTTCATTTGTTTATATGAATGTTACAAAACGTATTTATTCTAAACAATGTTATTAAAAAAAACTATTATTTTTAAATGTAACTCGATTCCTGACTTCGACTGACTCTCGCCTGGTGGTAAGCAAAATAAAGTCCAAGAGTGCCGAAGAATATATAATTTATAATAGAATATTCTACGATCAATTTATGAGTGTGCTTTTATCATACTTTTAGCTTAAATAAAATAAAAATTAAATGAATTAATAATAATAAATAAACTTACAAGTGTACGGACTATAAAGTGATTTAGTCGCGTTTCGGGATCAGCTTGTACTAGTAAGTTATCAGTTCCAAGTGGATAGTGGATGTGACTGCTACTTGCAGTTATTCAACTGTAGTAGCAGTCAGCTCCATTTATGGATCGCACTCCAGTAATATATTATGTCGAGCTTTAATACCCTAATAAAAGAAATAAATTTTAATATTAATATTTAGCTTCGTAATTATGGTAAACGAGGCGATGACTAAGGCAGCCATTAACTGAGACGGTTTCTTTCAGTCGACGGCATTCTTGGACCTCGATGCTTACCATAAGGCAGATCGAGGTCAGCTGTCAAGAAAAACAAATATATAAAAAAAACTGGCCGTCTCAATATAGGCTCGACCTAGAGTAAGAGAGGATTACAAGTAACTGATATTCAAAGTAAAAAAATATTACAATTCTTTACTATAAATAACCGAAATGTTTTCTGTATTAGGCTAAGTCCTTTAAAAAATTAAAAACTAAAAACTATTAATAAATTGTCATTGGAACTAAGTATATTTAGTCAAAGAAAAGTGTATTCAATAGTACAAAATTAAGTTGGTCTTATAAATAGATTTATAAATTTATGTATATTTCATATATATATAAATTCTATATCTTATATACATAAATTCTTATATACACAAATAGTTCTAAGAAGGGATATCTTAGAACTATTGGGTAACCTTAGTTATGTCCTAAAAGTGATCTAGATGGTTAACAAATAAATAACTAGTAATGCAAAACTCGATGGATTGAGTCGCCATTATAAAGTAGTGTTTAGGCAACTGCTTCCCGAACGTGACATTATTGCTGCGGCGAAGAAATGTAAATGTATTTTAAGTGTTGACGGTTTTATAGCCTAACCTAACTTACTACAATAATAAATTTTATTTTTGCTTCTAGTGGCCCTCCATTGTCCCTGCCTATCCCTATATGAAAAAGGCGTGACAATTTAATTGATTAATTGCTTCAAGGGTGTTTTCTGACCAAGTCGGAGACACCCTCAAAAAAGCTGGGTTGCCCATAACCTTAGAGCTTGTATAAAGAGAATTGTGGATGTAAAGGAAGCGAGGGAGTTGTGTCAGGATCGTGGCAGGTTATGATCCATTGTCTCTGCTTAATCTATGAGAAAAAGGCGCAACAGTTTGATTGATTGGTTATTCACTTCTAGGCCTGCGATACGTCCACACTGTAGCGATCTCCAAATTTAGCGACTCAACTCATACACACACGTGCTAAAAATTTAATATTTGTAGTTATGAAAAATGTTATTCGTATATCCGTTCAGAAAGAAAAATAAAACTTATTTTAAAAGCCAAGTTGTTGCTGCGAGGAAATAATATACAATATATATGAATTGAATAGAGAAAAGTTTTATGATTTTTTACGGTTGTATGAGTACAGGTTTGATCCTTTTTCCTGAAAGGAGGATGCAAAACAGTTGCAGAGTATTTGTTTTTTTTATTACAATTCGGTGATCACGTGTTCTATTGTTTCATATTTAGATTTGGTTGATTGCGCTATTGTTCAGAAAAATGAAAATATCAGACGAGCTACAAATTTGGATTGGGTTGTATTTTTTAATTAAATGAATATTCATTTCAATATATTATTTAATAATAAAAATGTAAATTGTATACTTGTAAAATACTAGTACCCAAATTATTTTATACATCTTAAGATTTACAGTAAAAATATTTTCGCTAGTTTTCCATTTTGGGTTTTGCTATGACTCGTGTAGCATTTTTCATTCTTTAAACTCTGACAAAACTTATGAACATATTTTATGATTTTTAATACAAGAATGCTATAGAAATAAATACAAAACATAGAATATATAATATGTATATATATTTTATATGAATGAAGAATGTATATTAAGTACTTAAATTTAGTATTAAATAATAGTTATACGAATAATAGTCGTAATACTCGTAATTAAAACCTTGTTTAAACATTTTGTAGATATTTTATAATTTTGAATCTTTAAAGTGTACATTCCTGCTGTACATTGCTGCCCCTGCCACTGCTCTACATAACGTGTATTTCTTTGTGTTTATGCTGTGTATATTAGGCGAAGAAGTCACATTACTGTCGCAGTTTTGATGAGACACGACACCTCATCGAAAGCAACTGCAGCAGCCAACTGACATACTACCCACCACTATCACAAAACAAGAAACTCCGACCTAAGTCTATGCAGAAACAAAAAAAAATAATTAGTTTAGTGCGTATTTTTTTGTAGAACAATCAACAAGTGGAATGCTTTGCCTGCCCGCCACAGGAGCTTCTTCACGCATCGCTTGAAGGATCGATGTATATGTTATTATCGTGTCACAATTAAATTTTACTCAGATCATAACATAACAATAAATCACTGCCTCTAGCAGATTAGTTCATTTATATGCACTTGATACATAACTCTATGTTAGTTTGTATCTATATTACATGCATTATAATTGAGATGTTGGCCTATTTGAATGAAATAACTATAACCGTAAGCTGCTACCGTGTAGCTTAGGGCAATATTACACGTAGTAAATTGACTTAAATCTTTGTTTTACTTACCTATATATGATAAAAGATGCAGCCGACATAGTAACAGTGACTGAAACAAACGTGAAATCAAGCGTTTTTCAGGCCTCGTCGCCCCTGGAACTCTCTTAGCTTACCATCAGGAAACTCGATGTCAGATGTCTCAATAATAAATAATAAAACTGGTCTATTATCTGTTCTTCTAGGACTAGTGTCTGGGGACTAGCCCAAAACTAAAATATTATATTCTTAATCTCGTAAACAACTGTTACGCGGCTTACTATCGCGTTTATTTTGGTTTTAATTTTACATTTTTTTTATTCCGACGCTTCGAGAGCTTTGCGGCCATCGTGGTTACGGAGAAACTGAGGTGTTGGTTTTGGTTGACGTAAAAAATGAAAAATGAAAACCAAAATAAACGCAGTAGTAAACTGCATAAAATTTGTTTAATTCATTAATTAATTTTCGCGCAAAATCTAAGAATATCACTATATGATATTCTTATTAATTTCAAACTTCATGTGGCAATAATTTTGTAATTACAAACCCAATATCTCTAATATTACTTTAATATTTAGTAGTGGCAGTGCAATGGTCACTGAACTCGAGAGAGGGCATAAAAACCACTCATCGCTACAAGCAGTTTGTTAGCTTAGTATAGAAATGTTAAATAAGATAAATAAATAAATAAAAAATCTATCTATAATATATGACAAACAGATATGACCGTGTAATATCTGCCTTAGCAATAATATCGGGTTATCACATAAGTACAGGCATTCACAGGTTATCTTAGAATAGGCAATTAAACCATACAATTATTTTATACAATTTTTTTATTATTATTGTGACTCGACAATAATAATAAAAAAGCTTAAGATGATAAGCTGAAGTGATTTTTACTATAGTTACCGCTTACAAGCGGATCCTGAAACGCGACGAAATCACTTCACCGTCTGTATACTTAATCCACAGACTGGATAGCACTGCCTACTGCTCTTAAAACTCATTAATCTTAGCCTATTACATTGTCTCACTGCTGAGCAAAGGCTTCCTTTTCTCTTTTTTCATAACTCCCAACACTTTGATGTCTCTTGCCAAGAACTATTGTAAGTAGGAGTCTATCTCTTCTCGGATTAACGCCTTCTCTGTTTGGGCCTTATATATTTTATTCAATTTTTTTACTATAGACGCTGGGGAAAGTCATAATATATACATACATACAAGTACTAGTACAGGTATTATTGCTCGTGTAAAACTGTAAACATTGTAAGGCACAAAATAAAGTTTTTATTTATCATAATAGTGATGTGTGACAACCAGCGCTCATATTCTTCCATTTTTATTATAATATTTATTAGATCACAGTAGTATATATTGTTGTGGTTAGATTTATGACTGCACCCTGCCTATGTTAAACTAGAGTGTACTGCACAAGTAAAGGCGAAAGATTTAAGTAAGTGCAAGTAGCATTTAATATGTTAGTCCACTTGTAATTGCTAACTTTCAGGGTGATTGAAGTTGTGGAAGTGAGAACCACCAGTTTCAATCGAGCCGCAGACCGAGCTACCACTCTTAACATGTCATTTATTATAGGTACCTAATTCTGATTAGTGTTTTTTTGTGTTATTATGATTTGGCTTTTGACTTCTACTCAACTGATGTAAAACAGTAGCGGATACCTTTACGAAATTATATTATACATTTTCTAAAAGTACTGTATAAAAAGGAGACAAAATAAAACATTCGTATATAGTACTTACCTACTTTAATATTCGTAAAAATAATTCTGTATACATAAATAAGTTAATAACATAATATTTTTATAAAATAAAATTTCTTTTTGCAAAAGAAAATATACGAGAAATGTTCTCTTTAATACTGTAAGATGCTCATGTTCAGTGTCTGCAAGTTTCCACGCCAAGTATTCCTATGAGTAGGTTCATAATGCTTTATAAAGGAACCAGCGTACCTTGACTTCTATTCCGTAGACGACCAACTTTTAATTTAGGCACTTCCAGCATCTTGCTCAGGGGCATTCGCTTGTATGACATTATGTGTGTGTTTTCTTGGGGTATTAATAATGAAAATAAAAGTTCATGTTTAAAAGGACATTGTAGTTTATTAATTTAATATTGTAAGTATTATTTCTTACCTAAGTTACAGTCCTTCACTAAATATCTGAATATCTCTAACACATGCTAAAGGAACATAATAATTTACTTAATTGACAGTTCTACAAATTTAATTTAGGTATATATAATTTAAATATTTTATATATTTATTTGTTTTCATGTTTAAAACTAGTTATGACTAGTTACTAGTATCTTTTCTTTCTCTTCCTGCCTGCACTGAAGAAGTCACCAGATACATTTCCCAAAGGCATTAAGTTCGCCTCTTGTAAACTTTTGTAGTTAATTATGTGCAATAAAGAATTTATTTTATTATTAATTTATAGTTCGCAATATTCTGACGTTGAACGTATTCGTTGTTTGAAATAATTTTTTTTGTTTAGGAAAAAGCCTTCCCAACAAGAAATAACAACGGCGACAAAGGCAACTGTCGCGGTTTTGTCACTGGTCGGTTCCTTTAGACTTCTCCATGCTTACCATTTGTACACAATATATGTCTCTATATATTGTATACAAATTCTATATAATTTAATAATAATATTGACATAAAAAGTCATTCAAGATAAACGATAATAACAAAGTAAGAGATCTACCCGGAATTTCTATAATGATATCATTATTTCAGATTTGTTTTGATGCTTTATCCGTATAAGATAACCTTTCATTTAACTTATTTCATCGCTTTAAAGATGTTATCGAAACTAAGTATTATCAATCAATCAATCAAATTTTCCACACAAAAATATTTTTTACATAGAGACAGGCAGAGAGAATGGAGCGCCACTTGCCACGATTCCTACACAACTTCCGTGCTTTGCTGACATCCACAATTCTTTTTATACTAGCTCTACTATTATGGGTACTAGGCAACACAGCTTTTTTGAAGATGTCTCCGATTTAGTTGGAAAAAAAACACTACATCCACTTAGTAGTAAAAGTCTTTATTTTTTTACGGGACGCATCATCTGACTTTGACTTGCCTGATGGTAAGCATGGAGAGATTCATGATCGCAGCGACTGAGAAAACAGAAAGAAATATTATATTTTATTTAAATAAAAACTAATTATATTGTTATTTAATTACATAAAAAACATTGTAGAATATTCTACACATTTTTTTAAAAGATAAATACCAATAATTGTCTGTCTCGCTTTGTTTACTGTGTTCATTGATACGGTTAACTGAGTCGAGACAACGAGAGAGTCTGGATCAAGGAGCTACCTACCACCTTCAATGTTTGTATAGTTGATTGAACTAAGGCTGTGACGTCATTAAGGTTCTCTACGTCCCCGTAGTGCCTTGTAATCAAGTTGTCCACTACAATAGAGCTGAATTGTAAATTAGCTAATGTTTACGCAATGCTACTATAAAATATATAGGTAAGTATATATACCGGGTGTTACAAAATACCCCGTAAAGCAGAAAGGGAGTTAAATGGTCTCTTATAAAGAGTCCAATTATAGTATTTGAATAAAATGTATAACTTATTGCAAAAAAAAAAATTAATTAAGTTTTTCAATAATGTGCCAACCCAGTTTTAGTGAAATCAAAGAATTAATTACATAGAATTATCATAAGATCCTTTAGATAGTTAAAATACATAGCAATTTTCAGAACATACGAGTAGTTGGAACAAATTTCAAAACTTTGCGAGATATTTTATTTTTATTTTCAAGATATATCATTTTAAAGCCAGAACTTTGAGTATATTAGGATGGTTGAGATAGCAAACATTTGCAAACAAAAAAAAAAGATTAAAGTAAAATTATTAGAGGTGTTAAGGAAGTAAAATTATTATTATCCCTTTGTAATAATAATAATAATCTTTGCCTTCTGACATGACAGATACTAGGGTTGGCAATATTTTTGGATTAATAATTTATTAGAATTTTTACGGCTTATTCTGTAACACCCAGTATACATACACTGTACACCACATTCTTAGCTTGGTAGTGATTGCTTTTGATTATACAGAAGACCGGCGTGATGCATTGCTAGAATACTAGTCCGCTATGTGTATGTGTAAGTCTCGGGTTCAATCGTCAGTAGGAGCAATTCATTTCATCGCATTTTTGTTATTGTGGGTCGATATGTAAATACACTTCGCCTAATGTAAATCTGAACATCATAAATGAATAAAGGGGACTGCTACTACAGTTATATAACAGTCATAACTATGCCGGCCATGTTGGAACCAGCAACTTAAAACTATTTAACTTGTAATATTAGTTTCAATGAGGCAAATATTTGTTTCAGGTCTGAATGTTTAAGAGTAGTAGGCAGACAGTTGGTGGTCAATTGCCCAGTCTGCCAGTCATGCTTACAAACCGTGAAGTGACTTAGTCGCGTTTCAGGATCAGCTTGAGAATTGCATTCATGCATAGCGACTGCTACTTGCAGTTATTTAGCTGTAGTAGCAGTCACCTGTTTGATCGTGATTATACAAAAATCAATCAATCAATCAAATTGTCACGCCTACCTCCCACAGGGATAGGCAGAGACAATGGAGCGCCACTCGTTACGATCCTGACATAACTCTCTCGCCTCCCTCACATTCACAATTCTCTTTCCTAGCTCTAAACCTAGCTTTCTTGAGGATGTCTCCGATTTGCTCGGCAAACACCTTCCTGGGCCTGCCTTGTTTAATGTTTTCATATAAAAAAAAAGAATGAATATTGAATGGTCCTAATTGAAAGTAACAAAGAGTGTTAAATGTTTCTGAATAAAATAGTTACTTACGTTTTTTTGTTACGTGTTATTTAGAACACTTAATTATAAGTAAAACTTTCTGAATTTTACTCTCAGAGTTATAATGAGAAACTCAAACGCTCTCATCTGTAACGCGTAATTTAGTTATAATTCGCCTTTCACTACAAAAGTTATCCTGAAAACACATTTTAATTTAAATTAGAAAGCAACTTTTATTTCAGTTTAGATGTGAAAAGCATATTTTCCAGTACGCCACAGCAAATATTAATTTACGCGGGCAATTTTTGGTGTAAAGCAAACCAACATTTCTTTTTTTACCACATTGAAACGAATAAAAAACGCCGTTCAATCTGAGGTTATAACTAGGAAGCGGGCTTGTAATTTAACTCATTACACACTCTTCTAACTCATCTCGATTTTATTTTAATTTGTTTTTTTTTAATATTATTTTATTAGCTAAGTTGCCTAGTGCCCATAACCATAAGGCTTGTATAAAGAGAATTGTGAATGTGAAGGAATTAGGAATGTGTCAGGATCGTGGCAATCCATTGTGTCCGGCTATCCATGTGGAAAAAAGGCGTGACAATTTGATTGATTAATTTTCAAAACCACTTGCCGGTACCAATGTATCTTAGCTATATGAACTTTGGTTGTTCTGCTTCTATGATATAAGCACTTTAGTAGCTTATATCATAGAAATGAAAATAAAAATAAATTTTGTTTTTAATATTGCAACTAAACATGTCAACATAATATAAGGCACCCTACATGCATAATGGTTCTCATACCTATAATATGAAGAAACACGATGAATTCATAGCAACGGCAGTGTCGTCTCTCACTTTCAAATTCACTCCCACGAAGTTTAATTTTAACTTTGTTTCATAAATTAATAATGTAAAATAATGCAGGTATTGGACAATATGTAATTTTATTTTTGTGTATGAATTTTCGGGATATTGTATTAGCTTTAATGCTCTTCACACGGGTGACATGAGCTGTCATCAACGATTATATTTTATCCAATAAATATTTAAACCCATTAGTGATATGTTATTTATTCTGACTAAAAGAAATATTTACTTGAAAGATATAAACATACTTTAAGCCCATGTTTTCTAGACCAATAAATCAAATTGTCACGACTTTTTCCCACAGGAATAGGCCACGATCCTTACACAACTCCCTTGCTCCCTTCACATCCACAATTCTCTTCATACATGCTCTGTGGTTATGGGCACTAGGCAACCGCTTTTATTTGTAATATTTATTAATTATATTAAATATTGCAAAAGTCGCGTTTCGGGATAAGCTTGTACGTTGTCGATTCCAACTAGGTCGGCATAGTGGATATGACTGGTACTTACAGTTAATAAATTGTAGTAGCAGGGACAGACGGGTGCTATCATATGTCGAGTCACAATAAAATAAGAGTGAGTTGTATAAGTAACATTCAAGCTGCGATCCTTGTAAAGTATTTTAAAGTATGTACTTGTATAGAACCGTATTTCTTAACTCGGAATATTCTCTGGCATTTTTTCTAGCAATTGCAGGACTACCTCGTGACTATTCAACTGGAAGTTTCACTTCTTTTGATACTAGTAATATCAATTTTCATTTATAAGGTATCCTTTGATAGCGAGGAAACAACGTTTTTTTTTAATTTATTGAAGTTGAAAATTGCAATTCCTCGTTTTTGTATTGTTAACTATAAAATGAAATATTTTTTATTAAATAAACGTCAATTGCTTGATTTTTGATTTTAATTTATGCAAAAGTTATAAAATCAAGAAACTTTCCGGATGTTTTTCTTCTTCTCAATTTGAATGGTTTGAGGCTTACACAAATATTGACGAACATTTTAAACTTTTGCGACCTTTAACTTTAACACATTGGTGTCGTGCAATATTGAGGAAATTCCCAACAGAATCTTCAAATTAATGAA
This sequence comes from Tinea trinotella, assembly GCA_905220615.1. Classification (NCBI taxonomy): domain Eukaryota; kingdom Metazoa; phylum Arthropoda; class Insecta; order Lepidoptera; family Tineidae; genus Tinea; species Tinea trinotella. The sequence continues at coordinate 6,468,373 of HG992321.1, read as the reverse complement.
CCATCAGAATATCATCCATCAATTTGTCGCTAGTGGCAACCTCCTAGAATTTAACATTAACTTATGTGCCTGTATGGCGGGTATTTTTTGTATATTTGGTAAATCATATATTTGGTAAACCCTACTCAAAGGGTTTCATACTATATATTAAAGATATTATATTAAATTATATATAATTCAATAGTTATTATATTATAAATAGTATTAATATTTGGGTTTAAAGCAAGGGTTGTCATCATCATCATCATCAGCCAGAAGGCGTCCACTGCTGAACATAGGCCTCCCACTTAGAACGCCATTCCGAACGACCAGATGCCAGCTGCATCGATCGGTTACCTGTGACTTTCACTATGTCGTCAGTCAACCTACGGAGGCCTACCTACGCTGCGTCTTCCGGTTCGTGGTCCCACTCTAGAACCTTTCTTCCCCATCGGTTGTTGGTTCTTCGAACGATGTGATTTTGTACCTACATAGAATCGAGCACACTGAAAAACTTTTTATAAATTAATTTTGAATATATAAATAATTGTTAGTCCACTCTAGTTTAGCTCCTCTTTCAGTGTTTTTGGATGCGTCATCTGTACTTCACATGCTTCAAGTAAGCAAAGAGCGCCAACGACTTAAAAAACTGAGGCAGCTTACGGTTGCATATTACAGGACAGATAAAACACATGATTCCAGAACAAACTGTCGTATTTCCATTGAAATCGGTCAAGTATTTTTATTAGCCTATTGGGCATTACACCCACGCCGAACGCCTTTTACTTTCATAGATAAAACTACGAGATAAACGAAATGTAATAAAAAAAAGTAACACGCAGTATAATAGTTTGTTAAAACAACACACTTAGTCGTAAAGCGTAACTTTCACGATGTCTCAAGAATATCGATGGAATAATGATTTTGGTGATCGTAAGAATTTCTTTTATGGCTGGCGAAATTTATCGCTTATCCTTTTTCAGTGACACTGAAATACTGAATGCGTAGAAGACCCTTTACGTGCTATAAGTGAAATAACCAGACCACCTGAGAAATATATTATCGAAATTGCGCGTCCATCTTTATTTATAAACTTTTATCTACTGTTTTAATTATACTTAGAAATTTATTGTAATCATTCGCGTGACTTTTGACGGCCCGCGTTGTGTATTGGTAACACACCAGTTCCCTCCGCGAAGTCCAGGTTCATATCCCGGAGCAATTCAAGTCATAACATTTAGGTACTTGTTATAGTTATTAAAAGGGCAAATATTTGCTTCGAGTCTAGGTGTTTAAGAGTGGTAGGTGGTTATTTACCTAGTCTGCCGATTCGGGGTAGTACCACCACTTTTAAAAGTGATGTTTTGGGTTCAGCTTGCTAGTTTCAACTAGACAGGCATTTAAATAAATATAGTTTCAGATATTTAACTATAGTAGTAATTGCTTCCATTCAGCACTTTGACTTAACATCAAGCGGGGTGTTGTCATATGCTAGGCAATAAGTTTTAATCCTACAGGGACAGGCAGAGACAATGCAGCGTCACTTTTAACGATCCTCATACAACTCTCTAGTTTCCTACACATCACAACTCCATGGATAAGAGCACAGTGGAACCCTGCTGTTTAAGAATGTCCCCAATTTTATCAAGGAATAATCAACTCGATATATATCAGTACAGAAGGAGAAATTGTCTAAACGTATAAGCGCTTCTGCTTATAGGTAAAAATTTAAATGTAGTTTAATAGCGCCGGCGACTGAAAAAATCCACTAAGTTTACGACTGCCTCAGTCGCCATCACTATACCGACCAGAGTACAATTTATTTAAATTGTTTACTCGATTTTGTAAAAATAGCGGCATACACACAATATTACATATTAAACTCCAGGATGTTCTAAAATTGCTGTAGTTTATTATAAATCTTAGTTGAAATTCAACCACATTACAAACAAACTTTAGTAAAGTTACTACGTCATGTTTGCCCTAACCTATCAGTATGTGTTTTAGTTTCCAAACAATTCTAAAACAAATTTAGGCGCTACTTAAAATGTTACTTTATTGAAATCAGTATTTTAGTTTTGATTTTAAGATCTATAAAAAGTAATGTAAGATCTTTTGTGAGTTGCTAGATATATGCGCCATTTGTCGAACCAGGGTAGGTAGTTTATTTTTATTTTCATTGTGACTCGACATATGACAGCACCCCGCTTTATGTTAGGCTGGAGTGTGGTCCATGAATGGATGTCACTTGTCCTACAATTCAATACCTGTGAGTAGCTGTCACACATCCACTATGCCGGCCTAGTTAGAACCGGAAACTTACAAGCTGATCCCGAAACGCGACCAATTCACTTCACGGTCTGTATTGTAAAAGGTGGTACTACCCCGGATCGGCAGACTGGGTACCACTGCCTACCACTCTTTTATAATCAGACTCGAAGCAAATATCTCTCTTTTTTTTACTAACAAATATTTGAAATATTTAATATAATTTTTAAATATTACAAATAAAAGCTATGAAACAAATATTCGCTCCGACCAGGAATCGAACCCGGGACTTTACGCGCAACAAACCAATCTCTGACCGTTCGTCCACGCCTGTCCACCACCAAGTCTACAAATCGTGAAGTGACGTTTTCGGGATCAGCTTATTAGTTGCCGGTTCTAACTAGCCATGCTACTTGTAGTAGTAGATGCGGCTGCTACTTGCTTACTGTCATCTTTTAATTAGTATTTTCTTAAATCTTTTCTAAATCTTTCTTAAATCTTTTAATTATATTTTTACGATTATTTTTCAATGCAGGTAATTAGCTGTCGCCTCCAGCTTAACAACAGGTAGAGTGCTATGACATTTCGACTATAAATCTTTTCTGTAAATATTTAACATAAATTTTATAGGTGCACAAACAGCTTACGATCGGAACATAATCTTAAGGACCAGATAATAATAATAAAGCCTAAATTGTAACTAAAAAGGTTCAAAGCATGCCACCATATATTAACTAAACAATAAACTAAACTATAAGTTACAAAAAGAACAAACACTAACAATTAACTGGCCAAGAAACTAAACTATAAATTATAAAGTTAAAAATATTTTTGTTATCAATTTACTACGTATACTATGTATAATAATAATATGTCAGCTAGTAAATATATTTAGTAAGCATATTTTGGCCACCAATTAACTTACGACCAAATATATTTTGGCCGGCATAGTGACGGCATTTTATCAATTACCGGCGCAATTGGACTTCCATGAGGCAAGATTAGGTCACGAGGTCAGACGTTGAGTCTCAATAATAATAAAAAAGATATTGTACAATAGATTCTAATTTAGAATTATTTCCACTTAAACTACCATCATCTATAGTATCTTTACAATAAAGTTAATTAACGCAAGAGCTAAGAAACATTAATTATAAAGAAAGAGAAATGTCACATTTTTTAATTTATAACAAGTTTCGCAGTGATTACATAAAATTATAACCTTTCTTTTAACGATAAGTCGTCACGTTTTTTTTCTAAAATAAGTAACGTCCTAAATGGTGCAGCGGTAAAACAAAATACATTTTGTGCGCCACCAGAGTACCTAATGTACGTTTTATGATTCCCTAAATGAATAAAGCGCGCGTAGTAGAGTTTAAACCAGATGCACAGGTATGAACTATTGTTAGGTATATAAGTTTTTTTTTATTAATTGTATGATAGCCTTTGGATAGATAGTCCTACGCATACCATATGTAATTCATGCGCATGTTGTGTTAAATACAATATTTTAGCTGCTTACTTTTATTTTGTTTGTTAATTAAGACGCGATTGATTGATTTGCCTGATAGAAGCAAGAGGAAGTCCAAAAATGCCGACGACAGAAAAAAAACATATCAGTTTAAGGTTGCCTTCTAAGATTTTGTAAGACGACGCCAAAGACTGCATTAGTCGCCGTCACGATGTTGGCCAAATTTAATAGCAATCTATAAGAGATCATAGATTGCTAATAAATTTGGCGGTTTTGTCAGTCATCGGCATTCTTGGACTTCCTCTTCATTACTATCATGCAAGTCAAATATCGCGTCTTAATGAGGTTTAAGAAACTTTACATATACGCGTATTTTGGATTTTAGAATGTTTACTAAATGTTATTTGCAATGCCAGTGGTCCTATAAGGGCGTTCAATGAGAATTTGGAGAATACAAATTAATTTAATGCTGCGTATATATATTTTCCTATACTCTTTATTCTTATGAAATAAATTATTTTATCCTGATACTGTTTATTATCTTTATTACAAGAAAAAATAATATGTACAGAACAAGCTTACAAGTTCAAAGGGGGCCTTCTGACTGATGATGGAGCGAGCTTACAACCAAAACGACATGTACAGACTTATGCGCGCTCTATAGAAATATAGTCAAAATATTTTTATAGTTCTTTTCAAGGCGGAGTGGCAAATAAGCCGTTTTTACATCAACCTAGGCCTACATTAAAGAGCCCGCATTTTATTATGATGGTCTCGTAATATGGATTTAAATAAGTTTTGTTCTTCCTTTAAATATGTAGGTACACCACCACCTAGCTCATTGCCCGCGTCTTTTTTTATTAACAAATATTTATAATATTCAATCTAATTATTATAATAAATATTACAAATAAAAGCTATAGTAACAAATATTTGATCCAGCCGGGAATCGAACCCGGGAATCTACGCGCAATGGTCTGGTGTGCTAACCAATGCGTTACGCCTGTCGTCACTTCCTTTATATGCACGATTCGCTTCCAGCATATATATGAACAACAAAATCATTTGTTGGTATAATACGTAGGTACAAACAAAATCCGTGCTTCTTAAAAGACAAACTGTTGGGAGTTAGCAACTCTTCCAAGAAACAACTCTCTTAAACGACAGCTAAACTTTGTGAAGAATAAAAGCAGTTCACGTGGGTTTATAAAGTTTTGAATCTACTTTTAGCCAGGTACGTATAGTTTTAAAAACATACGAGCTAACAAGAATGTAATTGGGATACTTCTCCTACTACGATGTTCAGTTGCTGCTTCCACCGTGGATCTTACTTTAGAGCAGTACATCAGCAAACTACAGCAATATAAGGCGACAGTGGTTAGTGCAAGTTAACGTCCACATAGTCAAGAAATATTCATACCTATCGAATATGAGATAAAAATAAATGGTTAAAAGTAAGAGAGGCCAAAAATAGGCCAAAACTACAAATATATTAATATTATAATTAGGAATGAAAAATTCCTTAAGTCACAGATAAACTCATTACTTGCTTTAAATATACCAGAATGTACCGGAATAATCTTTCGATAAAAAAACTGACATTTTTGTAATGAGTATCTAATTGTTTTATATATAAATTTTATTTCATTACATTTTTATATTAGACCAAGTTAAAGTGATTGTATCACAGAAGGCGACCGTGGTGTAGTGGCGGTGCAATGGCTACGTAAGCCGAGTCGCACGGGTTCGAAACCACTCACCGGTACCAATGTATCTTTGATATATGTACTTTGGTTGTTCTGTTTCTATGATACAAGCACTTTAGTAGCTTAGTATAGAAATGTAAAAAAAATAATGAGAATGAATCATTTAGCCAGCTTGTAAATGCCTTTAATAAAAGTGTTGTTGTCTCTCCTACCCCTAGTCTCTTCTATAGAATAACCTACCTTATTTTTTTATTTACTCTCTTACTTTTAACCATTTATATTTATCTCATATTCGATAGGTATAAATATTTCTTGACTATATGGACGCTAACTTTTATAAGCTTGTAGCCGACTACGTTACCTAATATAGCATTTCTAAGAAAAGATTTCAGCGAATTGCGTAACACCTAATAATGTTTGTAATAATACTTGGCATTATAAATAGGTCAATTTTATTTATTAATATTATATTAATTTTGGAGAAGCCCAATAAACGAAGGTGAACTTTTCTATTGGCTTCAGAGGATCAGATATCAAAAATAACATTAAAAGCAAACAATAATTAAATATTATTTTTACATTAAGTACAACTTAAATATTCTGTTTATTATTTATATATTAATATTTTACTTGGCTAATGATGTTAATTAATGTATAAATATTTATACAATTAAGGAAAACATTCATCCTAAATTACTTTCCCTCAATTTTTGCTCCGAAATTCCTTTAATTAATGTCAGTACCATTTTTTTACTCGGTGTTATTTCGTTAGATAGAGGCTTTCATACGCAGCGTGCCGTTAACTGAGCAAAAAGGTTGACAACAAAGAACAAAAAATAATATCCTAAATTTTTATCATCGTTTTAATTAAAACCTAATTTGCGACATTCATAAGCCGGAAAATTGTCCTTTCCTGTACATATATACATAATTAAATTATATATAAGTATTTAACCCGCATGATTCATTCTTCATTAATTTAATAATACTTTACTTTTATTTTATATTTTTTATTGTGGCCTAACATTAGCAACATTCCACCCAATGTTCAGCTGGAGTGTGGTCTATAAATGGAGGCCAATTATTTTAGTCTCGATGGAACCGGCATCTTTCGAGTTGATCCCAAACGGGGCTAAGTCACTTCATGGTCTGTTAACTTAAAAGTAGTGGTAGGTCCTCTAACGCCTATACCACGGGGAATGTTCCGAGGAGCTTTTTAACCTTGTCTTTTCACTCCCGGTCTGCACAGGTCGGCTAAAGCATTCGCATTTTATCGACTGAATCGACAGTCGAACTTAAAAGGTCGGTGCGTCTTTTCTTTGTAGATCAATTTACAAGTGGAATGCTTTGTCTGCCCATGTGTTCTCTCCATCCTATGACTTTGGATCCTTCAAGCCATGCGTAATCCGATAACATTTCTGTATAAAATAAATATAGCATACTCTAAAAGGAGATAAAAATAAAACACAATTTTACTATATTGAAATTTATTTACAAATTTATAATTGAAATAATATTTAATTATTTACAATAATTCCCATTTAACATATTACGTACATATAATTATTTATAATAACGTAGTCATTTAACTAATTAAATATTGACATTTACATAAAAAGATTATTCAGTATTTACAAAAGTATTTTACACGCAAAATATTCGTTGATTTGAAATACATTTTAATAAAGTTGAGCACTTTTAATGAAAAATCTATAAATATAAAAATTGTACATTTTATTTCTATCCTTACAAAAAAATATATTTATACATATAGCTATTTTTTCAAATAAACGTAAATTTGATTAAACTGTAAAAAAATGAGAATCGCCGTATGAATGGCGAAAATGTTTGACACCGCCCGAAGGTTTTACACATAATTTTAACGGTAGAGATTAAAGAGCCTGGTCATTCGTTAAAAAAGAAAATTAATTACAACGCTACGACGATTTAACTTTAAATAAAATTATACTTTGAAAATTGCACCAATAGATTTTTACAAAGGCGACCGGGTCGTGGTAGTGAAATGGTCCGGTACACAAAAAGTCAAGACGTCCAAACCAAGAAGTCGGTGTTCAAAACACTGCCCAGTACTTATGTATCTATAATTTAATAACTGTGGTCTAGTTTCTATAATACAAGCACGTTTAGTATAGAAATGTAATAGAACAAAAAACGCCAAAAAAAACTTATAAAATATGTATTATAATTTAAATTAGGTTATACCTCAAAAAAAAAATTCAAACCTAACTTAGGTTAGGATTATGTTTTCAAGATTATTTTACCCAATCAAATAACCGTACTTTGTTAAACATTTTAATTAATTGGTTATTTGAGTGGTTTTATAATTAATTAAAGTATGAAAAAGGATCCAATGAAATCGCAAAAACCAATAAACTTTTAACTCAAAATATTTCACTGACTTACGTTAATAATTCGTTTTCTTATATACAAATAAAAAAAGAAATTCACACCAATTTATAGTTCTAAATTTATTCACTCTATTTTGACATCAATTATACGTCATCTATTTTCAAAGCTCGTGTGAGTTATAAGAAAACTATTAGTTAGAGTAAGGCTATATGAATATAATTTATTTCTGATTATGATAATTATAGATGCTATTATTACTAGTGGTAATGTAGGTGAGGTTGTGAACGTTCTACTTTGCATCGCAGCTGGTCTCTCCCCACTAACGACATGTACGACGACCGACGCTGAATCTGTGAACAATTATTATTCGATTAGGTCTATTAAAAAATTGTGATTGAATTTGGCGATATCAATTAAGAGATTTAATAAATCAATGGCGAGTAGAATGAAACCACAGAATGACCCAAAAGATTGTTCCTGAGGCCGCCGTGTACTGACTCGGATTTTTCAGCCGCCGGCACTCTAAGACCTCCTCTTGCCCAACATCAGGCGGGTCGATGTCAGACGTCAAGTAATAATAAAAAAGACTTTAGGATCAATATAAAGCGATATGGAATATCGAATTATGGAAGCGATAGAGTAGTATCAGATTGGGAGAAAGGATCCCTTTGGGCATTGATTGATTGATTGATAATGCATATCTTGAGCGCGTAGTGATACATCATTCAGCCCCCCTAGCACGGCAATCCAAGAAGTAAGATAAAGACTTGCAAGGAATATCATTCCAACTCATTTTAAATAACTTACTAGAACAGTGTATCAAAAAAGATATTTAAACGTTTTGTAAAACTTTACACTAAACAACGTTGAATACTTTAATAAATATTTTTTTAAACATATTGATGTGCCGGCCTAATACGTTATTTAAAATGAGTTACAATAATATTCCTTGCAGTTTTTTATCTTGTTTCTTAGATTGCCGTGCTAGGGGGGGCTGTAAGCGGTAATATTATAGAATGTATTAAGATCCTTTACCTTTGATCATTTTGTATAAATAATTATATGTGTATGATCGTATATAAAAACACAATAAAGGTTAATTCAGTAAGAAATATACCAGTAATATTGAAAACGCCTCATTAGTTACATTCGTTGTAACAGGTTATAACCATGTTAATTATTTTCCTCATAATTATATATAATTTAGACATTCCTTATCTTTACGACAGGCGTAGCACATTGGTTAGCATAACAGTTAGTTACGCGTAAAGTCCCAGGTTTGCTTCCCGGTCGGAGCAAATATTTGTTTCATAGGTTTTATTTGTAACATTTAATGATTAGATTATAAAAAGAGGTGAATATTTGCTCCAGGTCTGTTTAACAAAGAGTGTTAGGCGCGATCGTTATGACCGTGGACCGTGGCCTTAATAATTAAGGCGACCGTGATGTAGTGGCAGTGCAATGGCTACGTAAGCCGAGTGGCACGGGTTCGAAACCACTCACCGGTACCAATATATCTTTGATATATGTACTTTGGTTTTCCTGTTTCTATGATACGAGCACTTTAGTAGCTTAGTATAGAAATGATAAAAAAAAACTTATTGCACAAACCTAAATGTAGGTATATAGGCAAGTTTAGGCATTATCTACAGCTTTTATTTATCCCATTATCCCGTTATATCCTATAAAACATCGTGAATGATAAAAAAAAAGCAATAAGGCAAAAATATCAGATGAAAATCAAATTAACACAATGAACGTGATTTACGAGCAGAAGAGAGTGTCTTAGCAGGCTAAAATATGTATATATACAAAAGCATGTGCATTTTATATTACAAAATAACCGTAAAGCACAGATAGGGCACTGTTGGGACGAGGGCGGTACGACATATTTATGGAATCTCAGAAGGCTGTTAACATAATCCAAAACATAATCTATGTAAGTAGGTGAAAAGTTTGCTATGTGGCTTAAGAGTATAGGAAACGCGTTCTTTACATTAAATATTTTTGAAATAAGGTTTCCTAATATTACGAGTAGTATAGACTTCATAAAGTATTTTGCTATAGTGTTTTTTTTAAATATTTATCTGGTTTCAGAAGTACTTCAGAAGTACTTTCAGAAGTTACTTCGCGGTCTGGGCTCCACTACACAACATTCTTTGACAACCAGACCCGGAGCAAATAATCGCGTCTTTTTTTTAACAAATATTTATTTTGTTTAATCTTATTATTAAATATCACAAATAAAAGCTATATAACAAAGGTGACCGTGGTGTAGTAGCAATGCCATGGTTACGCAAGCCGAGAGCACGGGTTCGAAACCACTCACCGGTACCAAAGTATTAAGATATAAGTACTTAGGTTATCCTGATTCTATGATAGTATAGTAGCCTAGTATGTAATGTATAATAATAAAAATCTTTACTCCGACCGGGAATCGACCCGGGACTGTCCGCGTAACGAACTGGTGTACTAACTAATGCGCAACGCCTGTCGTCATTTAAGGAATACCTAATTGATAATGAGTTATGTTGTAATTATGAAATAGTGATAAGAAACAAGCTCATCCATCACACAGGTTATCAAAATATCATCAAAATAACTTGGTAACATAAATTCGTATCATGATTCACTTTGCTACATTTTAATTATATCAATCAATCAATCATCGAATTGTCACGCCTTTTTCCCATGGAGATAGGCAGAGAAGATGGAGCGCCACTTGCCACGATCCTCACACAACTAAATTATAAAACTAATTAAACAAATACTCGTATATTTCAACAAATAAATATAAAGTAACAAATAAATTGAAATTCAATTTGATATTTATTAAAACGTAATTTAATAAACTGGTTTCTATTTGTGCGTGACAACGAAATATTAAAAACTAATTGGGAGCAATCACAATTTGATAGTTTTTAGTTTGGATAATAATCAATTAAAATGAATGCTGAAAACAATTAAAACAAATCGATATTATTTATTTATTTTAAAGCTTTATTGTTTATAATAAATACACTTGAACTCCTTTTGTCTATCTACCTAGGGGTCAAAAATGCTATATTTACGTAGGCGCAGAGATAAAAAGTAAAACTGTCAGCACTCATATTTATATAATGCTTATTATATACTATACTATACTATACTATACTATACTATACTATACTATACTATACTATACTATACTATACTATACTATACTATACTATACTATACTATACTATACTATACTATACTATACTATACTATACTATACTATACTATACTATACTATACTATTCCAAGTAATTCCGCAAACTGAGTATTTAATATTTCAATAAATCAAAATGAAAAAATCAAAGAAAACACCCTTCAATTTTGTATATAGAATATTTATTTCTATACACATTATTATAATCCCCACCGTCAAGGGTAGAGAGAAGTTTGGAAAAAACTTAATGTTTGGGCTACTCTAAGTATTCCCAAAGTCATTTCGAAATCTTGAACAACATTGTCGTCGATAGCCATAGGCAAAGTTTTGGCGGTGCATCTTTAAACCTATATACACACTGAGTATATAGGTATAACGTTGTCCTGTCCGGAGTTCGATCACATGTTGTGCATGCGAAAGAAAAAGGTGCGAAAATTTCATTGATTGAAGTTTATTATTATAATTACTTAAAACTTTTCTCATATATGCTTAAAATGATTTGACTGGAAGAAAATATGTAGCGGCATTTATTATAATTACTCACCTTTATTTATAAAAATAAGAACAGTTTTTTTAAACAAATACAATGAACAATTTTCATAGAGTTTGTTTTTATTGTAACTAGACATAGACATATGACTGCTCTCCGCCTGATGTTAGGCTGGATTGCGTTCCATGAATAGAGGCGACGGCTTCTATAGCTATATAACTGCATTAACAATACCGGTGTAGTTGGCCTATACCGGTATAATCTTTAAAACAATGCCAACGCTTACACATTGTTTATTCTCTCTTATTATTTGTTGATAGGGAGTCACAGTGGTTCTAGAATTAAAAATTCATCAAGTCCACAGATCGGAGTTCAAGATTATTTGTACAGAAAACAATAGAACAAGGGACCGTCTAAATTAATTAAACTTTTACCTGAACTGCTGGGGGCACACGTGTAATTTCCTGAGTCTCTGGGAGATGCTCGGGCAATGAGTAGTCGGCTTGTTCGTGTACGTTGTTCCGTTTCTACGCTAATGCCACCACGTTGAGCGTAGTTCACTACGTTTTGGCCTCTATACCAGTATATGAAGCTGTAGAACAAAAATAAGGTTATAGAATGACAATTTTCTTAGCATCTATCAGGTCTTTGTAGGCAGTGAATCGGATTTGCGACCGGAAAGCAGGTTTGCGACATCACTTACCTTTCCCCCCTACTCAAACGAATATTGTAAGACCTCCTCAGATCCCGCCTTCAACATTAGGTCCAAAACTGTAATCCTATACAATATATGTATATAAATACATCTCAAATCATATTGTATTAAGGCGACCGTGGTGAAGTGGTAGTAAAATAGTCACGCAAACCGAGTGTCGCTGGGTCGATACCCCTTGCTAGTACCAATTTATCTTTGAAAATATATAGATTGTTCATCCTGATACTATAATATTAGAATCTTATAACAAAAATTTAAAATAAAATAAAATTTAAAAACTTATATTTTCATTAATAATTAACTAATTATTTATGAAAAGATTTTAAAGCATAATTATTATAATAAAAATGAAATAAAGTAGATTCTAAAATATTTCAGCGAATTCCATTTGAGATGAATTTAACTTGAAAAGCTTTTCCTTTGCACTTTTCGAGGACACACTGGTTTTCAGTAGTGACCGTTGTGGTCGTAGCTCCAGAAACTTCTAGAATTTCACATTGATGTACTTGTTTTATAAGCCAACGCTCTCCCAATCTTTGTTTATCCGATTTTATGTCGGGACTATGTTACACGTGTATAGAAATGTATTTGCAAACGTTTTATATAACGTCAGATTATGTACTGTTTACTTCTTGAGATTGTTGACCGCGAACAAACATATGAACTCTTTTACTCTGTAATATTATAATATCTTATAATGTTTAAGGTTGTTGTTTCATTTTGAGACAAAACCCTTTGAGATTAGGGTTGTTTTCATGTGCATGTATAGTATAGGCCGTGAAATACGTTGATACATGGAAGTTATTGACATAGCCTTTGATGACAGCGGGGAAAATTCTATCTGTCTTCTCAAGTTTCGTCTTGGGAATAGTTTGAGAGGATAAATGATCAACGACGTAATACATGAATGAGAATATCTTTGTTGATCTTGCAATACGTTTTATGTCAGATTTAAAATATTCTGTGGTTTTGGATTGAATTTTATAATTTAAAATAAAAATTATGCGAACTATTTAAACTATTATAATTTTAATATATATCCACTACGCCGGTTCCAACTAGGCCGGCATAGTGGATGTGTTTGCTGCTCACAGTTATTGAATTGTAGTAGCAGTGACATTCATTCACGGCTTAACATCAAGCGGGGTGCTGTCATAATGTCGAGTCACAATAAAAAAAATTAGATGGAACCGGCAACTTACAAGCTGATCCCGAAACGTGACCAAATCACTTCACGGTCTGTGTACTTGTAAGTGGTGTCTGTCTGCCCCGGATCGGCAGACTGGCTACCACTGCCTACCATTAGAACATCTTTATTTATAAGATATGTGTATGTTTTTAAATAACCGTGAGCTGATAGTTCATACCATGTTTTTCTATCTCCCTTTTAAAATAAGAATGCTTGTGCTGCATGTGATGCAATGTGAATGCAATTTAATGCATGAAAAGGCAAATTTGATTGTCATAGTGACGGGACTGAGGCAGCCGTATAATAAAACGTTTTTTTTCAGTCGTCGACGATTTTGGACCTGCTTGTGCTTTATCATCATCATTAGCCAGAAGACGTCCATTGCTGAACATAGGCCTCCCCCTTTCCATTGGCAACGACATTCTAAACGACATGATGCCAGTTACATCTACGGGTTATTTATGACTTTTACTATGTCGTCAGTCCACCTAGTCTACCTACGCGTACCTGTGTTTACCATTAGGCAAGTCAAGGGCAGATGTTGCGTCTTAATCTAAATCGATAACGTCCTAACTGACATTAAATGTATAGCAATATTTAGGACGATATAATATGATTTACCTTATGGTATCTTCATTCCTTACCTTCTAATTTTTTTTATTGTGACACGACATTTGACCTCGTCTCGCCTGATGATAAGCAAGAGGAGGTCCAAGAGTGACGACGACTGAAAAAACCGAGAAAGTTCACGGCTACCTCAGTGGCCGTCATTATGCCGGCCTGGGGTAGCCGCATAATGACGGCGCATCGCTTGAAGGATCCAAGGTCATAATGATCTTTAGAGTCTAAATTGTGTTTAATCATGCTATAAGTCACTTAGAAGTTCAGCACAATATTAAGAGATTTATATTGCTTGCTTTATAGATTCAAATTATCGTTGTACGGATGTCAGCAAACGATGTGATCGCGTGACGGACGAACAATGACGGTCACACACGTTTTGGTGACATTCGAGTAATTGATTTACAAACCTGGGTGGATCGGGTGCATGACGTGCTATGCAAGTCAAATTGATATCTGACCCGGCCCTCACAAATAATTCTGGCCCCGAAAGGATTTCTGCTTTTGACACTAAAAACAAACAAAAAAACGTATGAAACATGATTGATTTATGAACAGGGTTGAATCACACTCTAGACGCATTGGTAACCAGTCCAATATGCGTAAAGTTCGATTTCCTGTCGAAGTAAAGATTTGTTTCATTGTATTTCTTATAAGATTAAATATTACAATTGTTACTAGTAAGTCAGGGAAAGACGGGGTTTTCCTGTAACATGGTTTCTCATGTAGTACAGGGAATAATTATTCATTTACAAGTTTGGCAACTATGCCGGCCTAGTTTGAACGCCGGTTCAAACTAGTCAATTATGACTGCTGCATACAGTACTGACTACAGCTGTATGCAGTAGTCGCTTCCATTCTTAGACCGCACTCCAGCCTAATATAAGGCGAGGTGCTGTCATGCTAATCACAAAAAAGGGAGATCTTGACTCTGGATTTGGTTGTACTACCACTTTCAAGTGTACAGACCGTGAGTAGACAAAGTCGCCCTTGGAGATCAACTTGAAAGTTGCCGGTTTCAACTAAGCCGGCATAGTAGAAGCGACTGCTACTTGCAGTTATTTAACTGTAGTAGCTGACACCTATAGCATGGTACACACTCCAGCCTAATATCATGTGCCATGTTAACGTCATGTTGATCCATAATAAAAAAGGTTAGAAGTGTTTTTTTTAAATAAAGTACGAACAATG
Source organism: Tinea trinotella (assembly GCA_905220615.1). Taxonomy (NCBI): domain Eukaryota; kingdom Metazoa; phylum Arthropoda; class Insecta; order Lepidoptera; family Tineidae; genus Tinea; species Tinea trinotella. The sequence continues at coordinate 6,453,180 of HG992321.1, read as the reverse complement.
AGTGTTATTGCCAGTTACATAAATAACAAAGTACAGGTTGTCGAATTTTAAAGTAGATCTGAAGAAGTATATTCAGTATAGGGTGGAAAGCAATAAAACGGTATTATATACCCACCTACAACGGTAAGCCGGAATGAGAGGCTGATCTTGGGCTCTGTAGACACTTGACATTCATAAGAGCCAGAATCTCGCGGTTGGGCTGGTGCTACACGAAGAGTCCACTCTTCAGACCCGTCAGCATGAAGAGCGGCGAAGCGTGCATCGCTACTATAGGTATGTACACCTACTGTTAAGATGTGAAGGTCACGTTTACGTATCCACGATACCTAAAAAAATAAAACATTGTGTTATTTCTGTTTCTTTTAATTGGGGCCCGACGTTAGATAGTTTCCCGCCTGATATTTAGCTCGAGTGCGGTCCATGAATAGAAGCGACAGTTAAATAACTGCAAGTATGAGGCTTACTATCGCGTTCATTTTGTTTTTGATTTATTTTGATTATAAAATATCACATCCGAGAATTTATGCACACGCGTGAATATCGGATATAAATAAAAGTGGCCGGCATAGTGACGGTGACTGAGGCAACCTTATTCGATTTTATTAGTCATCAGCGCAATAGTCGAAGTCGGATTTTGCGTCTCAATAAAAAAAGTAGAAAAGAATATTTATTTTGCCTTTTTTCTTTATCGCGTATTTCATTTGTACGTTCTGCGAACTAAAGAGGGAATTAGTTCTATTTTCATCGAAATGTGTCGCTACATACGATAAGAGGAACATAAATTTAGGAAAACGGAGAAGCCAATAAATCTTCGTGGATGTAACAGGTAAATTGCTTTTGGCTTCCAAAGCACGCCTAGTTAAATTACTATACGAAGGTTGATCTCGTAGTTGTATTGTAGGTCCTTTAAGGGAAACTATTGACACAAATAGACGTGCTTTAGAAATTTTGGCGACGTCAAAGGGAACATTATGTAAATCCTGCTTATGCTTTGTCGTGAAGAAAGTCAAGCCTGAAAGGGTGAATAATTTATGTCTGTTATTGTTTACCCTTGTTTTTTGTATACCAATACTTTTGATACATTCAGTATCTAATATTGTAACCTAACGAGCAAACCAGAACAAATATTCAAAGAAATTCGTGCTTGAATTATTAATTACGCAGAAAAACAAACACATCACTCTTTGATGTAAACATACGAGTTTGACACTCCTACAGCGAATAATTAGCTTTGTGGGAAACTTAATTTATCTGTATAGGCAATAAATCGTTAGGAAATTTATGTGCATACATAGAAAGGATTAATTTAAATATTTGTTAAGTTTATAATGAATTTACGGTCTATAAATTTCTTTCTGATACAATTCAAACTCGCTACGAGCAGAAGCTCTTCAATTCAATGTAACATGGAAATTCCAATCGTTAACTGGAAAACCGATAAAAGCCAAGCGCTATTCCGTTCCAACTACAACAAGGGATGCGAGGGTGATATTAGCTCGAATCTACTAAATAACTCACGAAAAAACAACAAAAATCCGCAAGGCAGCACTCTGGCTTTGTTCCAAAAAGTACAGATTCGCGGGCCTCGACCCAATTCTAGTTGCTTTATTTGGTGAAGCGAGGAGCACGCGACATTTCCTCTTGCACTTACTGGGGTTTGTACGAAAAATCAAATCTTCCATACATGTGAACGACCAGACCCGCGCTCCACCAAGCGGAAATGACGCCGCGTTTGCTTTCACTGGTCCGACAAAGTACATATTACGCATGGCGAGGGAGATGGCTTTATGAACCCTACTTTGGCTCGCTTGCAATATTTAAGATATATTATGTTCAAGCCAAGGAAGGAAGTAGCTCTATTTTTCGGTTACGTTTCGCCAAAAAAGGGATTTTAACATTTCATTTATTTCATTTTTAAAATACGTTATGTTAATAAACCTGCGAATTTTAGAAAACACGATAAATAATGAGCTACGCTTGAAATATTTTATAATAAATTGTTGCGTTTTCCGGCTGCCGCAACGATTTTATGCTCATGTGAGTTCCTACCTTTCCCTGTGATGTTCAATTTTCCGTTATGTAAACAAACAGTGACTTGTAAATCTTACTGAATGTTTTTACGACTTTGCTTTTCTTATTCTGAAGTAACAACTATATACTACAACTTCACGTAGTATATGTATATATATATTAACTATATATATATATATACATACTCGTATGTATAATGAGAAAGGAACATACCGACCGTGTAAAGACCGTGAAGTGACTCAGTCACGTTTCGGGATCAGCTTATAAGTTGCTGGTTTTAAATAGACCGGCACGGTGAATGGATAGGCTGAGAGAATGAAGCGCCACTTTCCACGATCCTAACGCAACTCTATTGCTTCCTCCAGATCCTTTTTTCTTGTATGCATACTTGTATATTAGGGTGTAAGTATTCCTAATAAAATTTAATAACTACTCGTATACTCGAGAGGTGTATAACACAAACTAATCCAATCATGTGAACATGGAAGAGTTCTAAAAATAGCCACTCTGAATGCCAAGTATCAATTTAAAATTTATTGCCGCGACTAGGTTTCCACATCATGAAGCATAAGAATTAATGCAATATAAAAACACGTGTTTTATTTACATGCGATAGAAAATCGATTAACGTAAAACGAAAAGAAAAATAAATCTCGTATATTAAAATCAACTGATGCGTGGAAGATTAAATTAAGAAAATACGAACACATTTATAAAGCTACGGCTGAAATTTTAAGACCTCTCTTCATAATGTTGAGTGAAAGTATACCTAATCTTCGAAATAATCTCCTCTCTTTATTCAGTTTGTCTTTATATCAAGAACTTTTAGCCCGCAGAATAGGGAGGCTGATTTTGAGGACAGAAAATGTGACGTAAAAAATGGTAGTCACGTTTCTGAAACGAACGTTGAACTGTCAGAATTAAATGACATCAAGTTCAAACTTCTGGTTCGCTAAGTTTTGATTTGAAATTTAATCGATTTAAATTAATTAGATTTTTGAGACCTCTCACAAAAAAAAAAAGAAAAGTTGTAAGACTTAGTTTTGACTTACGTACGTAATTACAAATTAATTACTTTTTTAGAATTCTTCATTTTGAAACGAATTTTTCATTAAGTAAAAGTTTTCTTTTATTAAAGACTTTTCTATTTATTTAGATTTAGTTTTCTGACGCAATGCATGCATTTGGGGTTGAATAATCTGGTATGACTGTTCAATGAAATGTCGGTAACATAAATATAACTTTTCTTCTTTCAGTTCGTGTATGTAGGTTCTCTCATTTCTACGCTGTCAAAGTCAATTTCTTTCAGTTGAATCATTTCTTTATCCGCTTATATGGCATTGCCTCTGTATTTTTAAGACTTTATATTCAACATAGATATCTTTACAGATGTAAAACGTTTATGGAATCGTTCGTGTATTCAAGCGTTCATTTTCCTTTAATACGTTTTTCTTATTTCATTATTCGTTTATTGAATTTATATTTATTAAAGACATGGGATACTTATAACATAAATAAAACACTTGTATATTTAAAAATAGGTAAAAACAATGTACAATATAAAACAAAAGTGATTAATTGACATATGACAGCACCCCGTCCGACGTTAAATTGAATCGGTCTATGATTGGGGGTGACTATTCCTACAGTTAATAACTTGCAAGTAGCAGTCGCATCTACTATACAATCCTAGTTGAAACCAGCAATCTTCAAGTTTATCTTGAAACGCGCCTAAGTGACTTGAAAGTGATGGTACTACTCCGAGTTTGCCTAATCGTACTACTCAGACTGGGCAAATGGCCACTGTCTGTGTACCGCCCTAGTGTTATCTTTTTTGGAACAAAATCCATTTAATGTTTCTAAATAATTTTAATTTAAATAGTAATTGGCGGCCGTAGTGTAGTGACAGGGTAATGGTTACGCAAACCAAGAGCACGGCTTCGAAACCTCTCACTGGTTCCAATGTATCTTTGATACATGTACTTTGGTTGTCCTGTTTCTATAATACAAGCACTTTAGTAGCTTAGTATAAAAAATTATAGAAAAAATAAATTAAATGTTCATCGAATCTAAAACCACTCCAAATCAATGAACATTTAATTCGGAACCATGAGTAACAACGAACTGGATCCATGTAAACAAGTCTCTCCGCACATACGGGCACTACTAACTCGGTCTTTTGACAGCGGAATCCACAAACAGATTAGATTTGTGAAGCCTTTACGTAACTAACGCTTTATAGAGTAATCTGACTATGTATGGACCACCTAAATATGGATTAAATTAACACGATCTAAATTCAAAATGGTGTTGGTATATTCAATCCAATGTGTTTTGAAATTTTGGCATATGTAATTTCCCCATCCAACTATAGTATGTTTATGTATGTATGTTTCAAACTAAATGGCCAGGTCGGTTACCTAGAAGTAAACCGCTTCGTTTTTACTTGGAAGTGTTAAAGCCAGGCCGCCAATTGTAAATAATGTTTTATTTTTATTGTCTTTCTATGTATTCTGTTTTATGCTATGAATAATTTTGTCTCTTCTTTATAAATTATATTTTGCTATAAATAACTATTTCAGGTGAATAGACCGTGAACTGCGGCCAGTTGCGTTCCGAGATCAGATTGTAAGTAGCTGGAGCCATTTGCGACAGTAGTAATGGATCATAGGTAACACTCCAGCTGAGCAAAGGTAATTCGCGCAGTAATGAAAGGCGGTTAGTAATGGGTGAACAAAACATTGAAGGCAAGTTAAACTTTAAGTCCTATACGTGGTCACTAGATGGCGGTCGTTAGAACGTCGGCTAAATACTGTCACAGCTCAATTTGCATTGGCCTGTATGGGAAGTAGCCATAACCTGTCTGGATAATTTTGATCCTACCACCAACTTTATGAATGAAATATTATTTTAAATAAGCATAGTAAGATTATAATATAGAATTGTGGATGTAAGGAAAACGAGGGAGTTGTGTCAGAATCGAGGCAAGTGGCGCTCCATTGTCTCTGCCTATCCCCGTGATAAAAGGTGTGACAGTTTGATTGATTGATTGATATAACATATAGGTAACAAACAATACACGGTATCTTAAATCCGGCTTATCGTTTTAAAATGTGTAGGACATTCGCAAGCCTTAAATATTATACTATTGTTTTTCAATGAAAATATTATATCAAAAATATAAAATTGCTTAGGGCTATTGAACAATAAATTTGTCTTAGTACTCGTAAAAGGACGCTAATTCAATTCACACAAAAATCATTACTAAAGTAAATATTCTAATTAGCCAGGAATTGTATTATATAGCTATATTATTTATATAGTAAACAATAGACTTACTCGTAAGTAGTTCTATATAACTTTTTGTGTTGAGTCCCACGAGGTCACAAATTACCTGTGAGCCACTAAGCAATGATATACTCGAGTAATTTGTCTTCAGTTAAGTAAGGACAGAATTACAGTTAGAAAACTCGTAAATACTATTTTGTTATTTTGGTTCAAGTACAAATATTTCAACTAATTTACTTTATCAAAAACACGAAATTATTGGTTGATTAATCATTGAAATAAATTGACAAGCGTCAATTCCCACAGAAATACACGGAGACGGGAGACACGGGGGATTCTACGATCCTGATATAACTCATGCTTACAATTCTCATTCTCCACCCAACTTTTTTTAAGAATGTCCCCGATTCATTCGAGTAACAATCTTCTAGGTCGTAACCTTTTCACTCACCTGTAATTTCGTCAATCTCCCTAAATCCATCATTTCCAGACCAACGCTACATACTTTTCTCAATCCTTGTCCGCAATATTTACGAAAATATAGCAATTTCATATAAAAATAGATTTAAATAGATAGGTATTTAATTTACGATAATACATAATTCACGAAGGCGTGATAAGTAAGTCCTCACCGCTCTATCAGCAAGATTTCTAACTCGACAGTGCAAGTAGGCCGGTTGTCCCACGGCTGCCGTGTAATCTCTTTTTGTGGCATTGTCGAAATACGGCTGGCCCACTGTTTCCACATTGGATCCATTGTTTGTTGAAACTTCCGGTGGTATTGTAGTAGTAAAGTTCGCAACGCTTGCTGATGTCTCTGCAACAATAGAAATAAAAATTTATGAGTATAGTATGGTATGGATTTTCTTCCTTATCAATTAACTAATTGTTAAAGTTTGGACCTTCTCCATAGAACAAAATAGAACCTTTTTGATAGAATTTACTTAGATTTTGCGCGAACATTGATTAATGAATTGAACAAATTTTATGCGGCCTGTTTATTTTTGGTTAATAATTGTACAATTCTTTATTCCGATGTTTTGAGAGTTTTGCAGCCATCGTGGTCACGGAGAGACCGAGGTGTTGGTCATCCCATTGGTCGATACTGTCATTGTTTTCCAAAACTACCCCGTTTCATGTTTCGATTTTGTTTTATCGTTCCTGAGTTAATTTTTCGCACAATCATTAACCAAAAATCAACGCGAAAATAAGCCGCATAAAATTAGTTTAAATCGGCTTTGAGTAATCTTGTCGATAGTCACTAACTACATCAATATAAAATTACTTTCAGTTATAGTATCCCATCAAAGATGATTAGAGAACCTTATAAACGTCAAGCGAAGCGTAAAAATGCATCACTGGTCGGCATATGTAAGGTGATTGAGGCAATTGCAAATTAAATCGGTTTTATCCCACAAAGATACGCACAGATATACCACTCTCGCTTTGTAAATATTTATTATGGCTTCGTACAAATATAAATGTTTGCCTTCATAACGAGATGTTGATATAATAAAAACACAATATAAGAAATAATCTTACAAAATAAAGTCCCTACCAATCCGGATTAATAAAAAAATATCAGTATAGATACACTTGTTAATAACTTAATAAGTATTAAATATCGATATTTTATTAGCTTTTTAAATTGTAGCTTGTCATATCTGTTAACACGCTGATGTTAAGTTGGAGTGCAGTTCATAAAAGGAGACGACTGCCACTACTGTTAAATAACTGGAGAAAGCAATCGCTATGTCGGCCAAGTTGTAAATTGCAACTTTCAAGCTGATGCCGAAAGTCGACTGTACACCCACGAATCGATAGAAAGGGTAAATGGAATAAAAATAAACTGTCTGCTTACCGTCACAAATACTTTGTTTTTGATAACTATAACTAATAGAAATAAGAAAAGTAAAACACAAATAACAAATATTATTACAAAAGCGGTGCAGGGAAATAACGTGTATCTGCTTAGAAACAGGTTTAATCTAAACAACATATCTTTTCAAACAGGCATAGTCATAAATAATGAAAATAATAAATTTTGTATTATATAAACTAAAATCTATTAATATCAATTAATCAATCGATCAAATTGTCACGCCTTTTCCCATAGGCAGAGACAATAGAGCGCCATTTTCCACGATCCTAACACAACTCCCTCGCTTCTCTTACATCTACAATTCTCTTTATACAAGCTACGGTTATAGGCACTAGGCAACCCAGCTTTCTTGAGGATGTCTCCGATTTGGTCGGGTCAATTTTAAATGAACACCCTCCTCGTTTAACGCATCCATCCACATCAGATTTATAAATTTCTTTTGTGAATCTAGTCTTACTTATTATCATCTATAAATGCTAAACTTATTATCATAAAATCCATTGAATACTCATACAGAGCCATATAAATACTTATAATTAATTACTTCACAAAGTTACTAATCAATTTAAAACTTGAAAAAATAGAATTAACGTTTTTTTTCTTATGTCAGAATAATACGTTCTGTTCTGTTCATGACACTTAAATTAACTGCCTTTAGTAAATTGTGTAGGTATATAAGACAGATGTACAAACAACTTAGCAGACTCTTTATAAATAAACGTTCGCTCCAGATGACAGAAAAAAGGAAATTGATATTGATTATGAGGGCACGCGCGTAGGTCATGTTCTTTCTTTAATTTACTTTTTCATAATATTTAATTAAAATTTTCAATCGCAGAAATGAATCTCAAATAAAGGAAATTGATTTAAAATATATTATTTATGTTTTACGCAAACATTTTTTGGGACTTCTCTGTCCTTGACTTGCCTAGTAATAATCAAGGGGACCCAAGATCGCCGATGACTGAAAAGCGACACAAGAAGCGATTTTGTGTCGTGACTTCCGTAGAATGAAAAAATGTAGGGGAAGTGGGGGCATAATCACATATAGGGGCACAACCGTTTTCTATTATTTCTACCTTGATTTTTTAAACAGCGACATTTTTTTACATGGGCCCACATTTTCGCTGGCCGCTCTCTTATCATGTTATTGTCAGTGTCGCTGGTTGTACGAAGAAAAAGTTATTTGCATTTTTGTTCAATTTGGTAAGTTTTTTATAATTATACGTTACAATTTTAAGATGCGATAGGTACACCGATTACTGGTTTTATGATTAAGTGCTTTGCTAAGCTTGAAAGTCTTCATTTGCGCTTTGTCTACATCATTTGTTAGTAACCTAACCTCAAAAAACCAGACACAGCGAAATTCAATTTGCAAAACGAGTTCTTGGGGCAAAATCACATAGGGGAACAACTACATAGGGTGCGGTTATGCCCCCAAAATATTATAATGAATGAAAAATTTTATCAGAGATATACTCTAGATCTAAGTCAACGGATAGTTGGAATAAATGTACAAAATGTTCTGGTTGGAAAATTTGAAAACCGTTTTTTAATATTAATGCAATTTTGAGGCTATATCCACTTTTTATGATATTTTTATGCATAAAAAGTAATTTAAATGTGTGAACAAATAGTACTGTTACTCAATAAAGCCGTGAAAATTGCTAAATTGCTTTAATATCTCTATATTTTAATCGACTGATTGTTATTGGGGCGGTTATGCCCCCACTTCCCATATGTTTCAATCGACGTAGAATAGTGCGCGCTCTGCGATTGCAGATTGCTGAAGCTAGTCGCCGCGGCTGCAACACATTGTGTGACCTTTTGTTGACATTAAAACAAGCATTTAATGATTTAATTAGGTTTGAAAAATTAAATAAATGAAAAATTCATATAATTACTAAACTATCAATTAATTATTATTAATACATAAAATTGTTCGTAAACTTTCTGACACAACATCTATCGCTGGCTTTGTGGCTGTATAGTCATTATAACTTACGAGTTCGTGAGTTTTGCAATACTATTTATTATATTATAGTGTGCAGCTTAGCTTGAAGAATCTAAGGTTTAGTTATTAGAAACCTTGCAAGGCTATTACAACATAATTATATAGACAATTAATCAATTTAATTGTCAAGCCTAGGCAGAGACAATGGAGCGCCACATGCCACGACCCTGACACAACTCCCTCACTTCCCTTACATCCACAATTCTCATCATACAAGCTTTACGAGGGAGTGTCAGGATCGTGCCAAGTGGCGCTCCATTGTCTTTGCCTATCCCTGTGGGAAAAAAACGTGACAATTTGATTAATTGATAACCGCAGAACTTGTATGAAGAGAATCAAAAGACTACGATCATGATTTGTTATTGTATCAGAATTGTGAAAAGTTGTGACGTGTTGTCGCTGTCTATCTTTATTAGAATTTAGGTTTGACAATTCGATTGAATAATTGATTATTTTAATACAAAAGTTTTGACACGAGTAACTCCGTCATTCAATAACAAAGAAAAATACCAAATAGAGCAAGTAAAGTCCATTAAGTAATACACCAAAATACACCTTAAATACGTATAAAACCATTAAAAAATTGTATAAAAATAGATTTCAAAAGAATTATTTCTTTTTACTAATTACAAAAAGTGAAGCTTTAATTTTCATTTATTTATTTAAAAACTTAATAGACAACAGTACAAAGGTGGAATGGTAGAGAAGGCTAAAGGCATTCTCTACCAAATCACTTCACGGTCTGTATACTTGTACGTGGTGGTACTACCACTCTTTGATAACCAGACCCGAAGCAAATATCCACCTCTTTTTTTATTATTAAATATTTGCAATATTTAATATAATTATTAAATATTACAAATAAAAGCTATGAAACAAATATTTGCTCAAACCGGGAACCCGGGACTTTACGCTCAACAAATCAATCGCTAACCGTCGTCAATATGGCCTCGACTCGCCTGAGAGTAAGCAAGGGGTGGTCCAAGAGCGCCAACTACTAAAAAACCCGACACAGTTCACGATTGCCTCAGTCGCCGTCACTCTTGCAATATATATGATATTTTCTTTGGCAAGTGGGAGGTTCTAAACTGATTAATTCCAGGCTTCGATGCAATCAACTGAATTTAAAAATAATGACACCCAAGTACGAACTTAACATAAAAATAAATAAGTAATATCGTAAAAAACAATTAATTTTACAAGGGTCTGTCGGGTACACTTTTAGAGCTATTTTTGTACCGGATTGGAGGATGTATGGGTCAGTTTTGTAAACGTAGATCACTCGATCAAATGGAAAGGGTTCTAATCGATCACCAATGGGTGGAACGAAAAGGTTACTGTGGAATATTTGCATGTTATTACCTTTGTAATGGAGGCAATAAAATTTAAATGCTACTAATTCTTTTTTGTTTTGAATTCTTTTCTTATTTTCCCTCTTTTTAGTTATTACTTATGACTGCAGACCGCCAACAGGAAAGAAAAGTGTAGGAAGACCTGCCGGATAGGCCGACAATATCAACGCTGTCGTTCTATCATTCTGGCGAATGCTAACTAACCCACAACAGAGGAAATTGTTATTGAGGGAAGATAGACGATGTCCAGCAGTGGACGGGGGCATGCCACAGGAAAAGAAGAACAATGACGGACAATTACTTTTTTGACCAAAAAGCAAAGGCCAGCGGGGTCTTACATTATTTAAATACGTAGAGGGAAAAGTAGGACATGTCACGGAGGTCTTAAATCTACTTTCCGGTTACAAGTCCGGGACATTCCCTTCAATTTCCTGCCATGGACCCAGCATTCGTAAGGAGAATCTATGGGCACTAAGAAAATTCTCATATAAAAATCAAAAATTAAATTGTATTTTTTTTTAATTTTATTTATGTTTTTTTTATTCAAAATTCAAAATTCAAAATTCAAAGTCATTTATTCATTTGGTTTTTACAAACACTTAGAAACGTCATTAAGAAAGAGTGAGGGGACTCTACCGAGTGTTCGGAAAGGCTACAGACTGAGAAGAACACTCAAGAAACTCCAGTCCGGCTTTTTTCAACTTAGTCTTATATTCTATTACATCTTTTTTATCTTGGGAACTAGCAATTCATTCACTGCCAAGCAGCCTTGTCGTCAAAGAAATCTCTAATGCTATAGTAAGCCTTTTGGCACAATTTAAGTTTAATGAATTTTTTAAATTTATTAACTGTAAGATCAGGCACATTACTTGGCAGCGTATTATACATACGGATACAGTTGCCAGCGAAAGAATTACTTATTTTGTGGAGCCTATATGTGGGCACAGCGAGTTTATCTTTGTATCTTAAATTAAAATTATGACGATCACTGTTTTTGTGAAAATTATTAATGTTCTTACGAGTGTATAACAAATTCTCATATATATATTGAGAATAGACAGTCATTATATTGATTTTTTTAAATATTTCTCTTAATGACTCCCGGGATCTCATACCGTAAACAGCACGGACAGCTCTCTTTTGGAGAACGAAAATACATTCAATGTCAGCAGCATTACCCCACAGTAGTAGGCCGTAGGACATAATACTGTGGAAATAGCTAAAGTAAACTAAGCGCGCGGTTTTAATATCAGTTAATTGATGGATCTTCTTTACTGCATATGCTGCTGAACTAAGTCTGCCCGACAATTTCTTAATATGAGGTCCCCACTGAAGTTTAGAGTCCAATGTTACGCCCAGAAAGACAGTTTGCTGGACCAATTCTATTTCCTGGTCCCTAACCTTTACACTAGTTTTTACTAATTTAACATTAGGCAATGTGAATCTGACGCATTTGGTTTTACTTTCATTTAACAATAAATTATTGGTACTGAACCAATTAACTATCTTGGAAAGAGCACTGTTTACTTCGTCAAGTTCTCGTAGTCCACGTTTTACTTTAAATATAAGTGATGTATCATCTGCAAACAGAACTATTTCATGAGCGTCATTTATGAGGTGAGGGAGATCGTTAATGTACACAAGAAATAAAAAAGGTCCCAAAATTGATCCTTGGGGCACCCCCATTGTTACAATTGACCCTGGTGATTGTTTACCATTAATTTCCACTTTTTGGATTCTATTACTTAAGTAGGAAGTGATAAAATCCAGAGCGGTATCTCGAATTCCGTAATGGTGTAGCTTCCTGATTAGCGTCTGATGCTGAACACAATCGAAGGCCTTAGACAAATCACAAAAGACACCATAGGCATCATATGACTCATTCCAGGCATCGTAAATATTTTGTAATAATTTTATTCCGGCGTCGGTTGTAGAGCGACCGCGAGTAAAGCCGAATTGTTTATTATGTAGTAATTTATTAGTATCAAAATGATTTTGTAGTTGATTAAGAACAATTTTTTCAAAGATTTTACTAAAAGTGGGTAGCACCGAAATAGGACGAAAATTTGACGGATCCGAAGTACTACCAGATTTAAACAATGGAGTTAATTTACTAAATTTCATCAAATCAGGAAACTTACCATTATCAATACATTTATTAAAAATTAAAACTAATTCTGGAGCAACGATTTCAATCAGTGAATTTACAACATGTACTGAAATGCCCCAAAGGTCGGCAGTTTTTTTAATGTTTAATGATTTAAAAGTTTTAAGAATAGTTTGTACATTCACATGACTAAAACTAAACACTACAGGACAACTAGGTACATTCTCTTTCAATAAATTTTCTGCAATGGGGGATGATGAGCCTAAGGTTTTAGTCAGATCTACTGGTATACAAGTAAAAAAATTCTCGAATTCATTTGCAACTTCGGCATCTGCTAAAATTAATTTGCCATTAATATTCAGTTTATAACGATGATCTCTAGATTTAGATTTACCGGTCTCTGCATTAATAATTTGCCAAGTAGATTTGACTTTGTCTGCACTTTTGTGAATTTTATCACTAATAAATTTTGACTTTGCTTTCTGACATACTTCTTTAAATAATTTAGAATATAATTTAACATAATTTTGAAATTCTTCTGTTCTGTTGTACTGTCTCTCTGAGTATAACTCATACAATCTATGTCTACTTTTGTGTATACCTACAGTAGCCCATTCACTGAATCCTGGGCTATCACAAACCGTTACCTGTTTAAATTTGAAAATGGAGTTAAAAATATTGCAAAATGATTCAAAAAATAATTCATACATATCGTTAGGACTCAAATTACTGTCTAAAAATGGAATTTTGTGACAAAGGTCAAATCTCATACGTTCCAAGCGGTCATCGGAAATCGGTCTACACAAAATTTTCCGTTTAAAGTTCTTTCCTTTACAAGACTTAAAGCATGCCAATTGCCCACAATGATCTGAATCTAACTTCTGTATGATACTCTTACTAATCGGTGACAAATCACTATAAATATTATCTATACATGTCGATGTAGTATCACAAAACCTAGTAGGCTCCAAAAATAAGTTTGAGAGATTGTGTGACTTAAACAGATTCAAAATGTTAAAAGTTCCAATGTTATTATCTAATATATTGACATTAAAATCGCCACACACAATTAAATATTTATTACTACATCCTATTTTGCCTAATATTCATTTATGTATTAATAATCATTGGTCAAATCAGGGACATTTTTACGAAAGGTTAGCAGTGACTATACCCAGGAGCGTGTATGAAGAGTTTTGGAAGTGAAGGAACCAACAGAGTTGAATTAGGATGGTGGAAAGTAACGCTCATTTATCACAGCCTATACCTGTATTCATTGAAGCGTGATAATGATATACATACGTGGCGACAAGCGACACCATTGCGTTATGCGTAAAGTACCGGTCGGAGAAAATATTTGTTTTATATTTATAGCTTTTATATAAGATCAAGAATTAATATAACAAATGTTTGTTATTAAGATATTTGCTTCGGGCCTATTTGTCAAATAGTGGTAGGCAGTGGTGCCCAGTCTGCCGATGCGGGTATGTACCAACACTTCCAAGCATACAAACCGTGAAGATTAGTTTGAGGATCCGCTTGTAAGTTGCCGACTGACATAGTGGTTGCAACTGCTACTTACCATCAGGGCTCCTTTTCTCCTAATACATAATGGCGACAAAAAAGCAGTGAAATTACGCCGCGGTCACAAGTGATCGTATTGGTTTGTATGGTATTGGTTTGCTTTTCGCTGATTGGTTACGAAGATGTCAAGTTGCACCGAAGTTAGTCATTTCGCTGTCGTGTATTAAAATAATCGAGGCACTGGCGGGTGCTGTCATATGTCAAGCCACAATAAAAATATATATATAGATACATACTGATGTGCTTGTATATACAACTAAGTCTGTTTATAATAGTAATTAAGTCTGGATAAATAATTAACATTGTTTTTGAACTTAAAAACGCAATCTGATTTATTAATAGACAATAATAACCCAAGCGTGAACTGAAGTTACAAGGCTGTATTATTTAAAGGGCAATAAAAGAGTCCACTATACATACACATTATTATGTTTTGGGCATAACTGCGGTCTTAAAGACTCTTATCGACTTTGATGGATGATTTCTACCCCAGTAATTTGACCTAGAGCTAATTTTGATTTACTCCATACATAAATAAGAATTAAGCACTTACTTCCCTTAATGGATGTTCGTTGTTTTTGCAACGTTATTTTCTGGTAACGAAAGATGTTGCAAAATTGGTGTTTAAATAAAAACTGTAGCAGTGTTTTGATTATTATCTTAATCAATTTTCTGCCATAATTCTCACAGGGTTAAGCAGAGACAACGGACACAACTTTCTTGCTTACTTCACCATTCTATTATTTTTAGAATGTATTCGATTTGATTGAAGAACAATCTTTTGGGTCTTTTTTAGGATTTGTTTACGTAAAATACATATAAATATTTAATTGAAAGATTTTTCTTTTATTTTTTTATCGTGACTTGGCATCTGACCTCGACTTGCCTGATGGTAAGCAAAGGGAATGTCCAAGTTCTATAAATGACACGTCAAAGTACTTATTATTTTACAATTAATATCTAATTAAAACTGCGAAAGGATAAAATAGAAGTATCGTTTCTGGGATCAGCTAATCCTACTTGAAATTCGATGAGACCCGAATTCCCAAAGGTTAATTTAATCCGTAATAAAACATTCAATAAATTACAAACAAACTTTTAATTATAAAATTTAAAAGTGGAGTTATAGTTATAATCAAATTTTACTTGCCGGAGAAAGTTTACAGAAAAAAAGCATTTAAGAGAAAGCATAACATGTGTGCTAACGAAAAATAAAACAGTTACTAAAGCAGTCAATATGTCTATACGCTTCTCCCAAAAAATTACACAGATTACAAGATTACATTAAACTTCTACTAGTTTACACAGAACAGAGAAGAAGGTAGAGGTGGTAATTTATTATTCGACAAAGAAACGTTATTCAATTATACTTTCGATTCGGTCAAAAAATTGTTAGCTTTCCACGATCTGAGCGAGTATCACGAGAATAAAAAGACGAGATAAAAACTAGGTCAAAGAGTTCCTCAGAACATTCTCTTTAAGGCTAGATTTGTCTACCAACAGATTGTATATATATGGAAAATACTCAATAAAATTTCCTTAGTTTTTGTATTTGGTCGTAAATCATTAACACCATGATGTGGAAGACGAGAAAACGTTGTTGGTAATTTGTCGAGTCTACCGATCTGGGGTTACCCACCACTTTTAAGTATAGGAGCCGTGAAATGATCGCGTTTCGAGATCATAATGGATGTGACTGCTACTAATTGTAGCATTAGGCAGTCACAATAAAAAAATGTTCTAACAACTACCAAAAATATGTAGTTTGATTTTTATGCAACCCGAACGTGGGTTTTTCGATTTATTCACACTAAAATGGTAAAGGTGTAAACAGTTAAAATTTAAACCATTATATTGTGTACAATAGTACTAAAATGAATTTTGTAAAACCGTTTTATAGTGCGTAAAAATTCATTCGGTAAAATAATGTTCATTTTTAAACGACGCCGACGATGATTTTTTCTATTGAGGCTCGACATATAACAGCACCCCACCTGATGTTAAGCTACAGTGCAGTCCTTAAATGGAGTTAAATAACTGTAAGTAGCAGTCACACCCACTATGCTGGCCTAGTTGGAACCGGCATCTTACAAGCTGATCCCGTGTCGCTTTACAGTCTGACTTCTTGAAGATTAGTAACAATACTGAATATGTCAATACTTATTCAATCAAATTGTCACTCTTTTTTCTCACTGGGATAGGCAGGGACAATGAAGCGCCACCAAAATTATCTTCATAATTTCTTGAGAATGGTATTAAGGTCATAATATACATAAGAATTAAATACATATACTAAATACGTATACATACATATATTATTGTTTTGGTTATTAGTTTTTATTTACATTGCTACTAAAGTTCTTGTATCATAGAAACAGAACAACCAAAGTACGAGTACATATATTAAAGATACATTGGTTCCGGCAAGTGGTTTTGAACACGTGCTCTCGGTTTGCGTAACCATTTTGCACTGCCACTACACCACGGTATATACGGCTATTAGTTTATTTCATTTATTTAGAGATAGAGATTTAGATAGAGTGTTTAGGCAGCGACTTTTTGTAAATGTCAAAAGATATAAATTTTATCAATAATAATAGAAGCTTTAACACTCAAAATGTGTATCAATATCACCAAAAGTATTCAAGCATATATTTGATAGAAAAGATATATTTGATAGAAATCCGTACAATAAAACGCGACAGGAGGGATATAAAAAGTTTCCTATGCATTTGGTTGATACATTAAATTCAACAAAACTTGTAGATATGCTCAAGAGAATCGTGATGTATTATTTATTGTCACATTTTCGTGTTTTTCCTATCAGCGGTTAAGGTTGGTGTCTCGATAACTTATTCGCCATATCGATTCACATTCGACGAGGGTGTGGGGTGTCGTAAGTAATCTGTGTCGTTACCGAGTTCTTCATCTATCACTTGAAACGGAAATTGAGTTAGACTCTTGAAATGGGTATCAGAAATTGCCGCACATATTTTATCCATACAATACTCCTAATTATTATTATTTGGAAGACCAGTAATGTTTGGGTGGAGATATAAAGTGTGGTTAAACTTGGGAAATACTTAATTGGGAAATATTGGGTTAATACTTAATAAAATGAAGTATTTTGAGCAATATATTTTTTTAATATTAAACCACTGTTGCTATGTATTAAAATTAATTTAATACGAGTATATCTACACATGTAAATTTAGTCTGTTTTAAACGCAAAATTTAAAAAATCACTAAACCACGTCTGTCTTCATCATGAAGAAACTGAACATGTATCTCACAAATTATATTATTAAGTATCTCTTTTCACGTGGATAATAAAGAAAGACAACTAAGCACCATTTTCCAAGTGTCCTTCAGCCTGTAAGCCTCACCATCTAATTTAAAGATACCAAATATACCAAAATTAAGTGCCGAATTGGTGATAATTAGTGCCAAAAAGATAAAATTTGTGCCACTGTATCTTCGGAGATATACATAGGTGTTGGTGAGGCTTGCAGAATGAAGCTCACCCTATAAGCCTCACTATCAGATCTCATCAACGGTATGAACTATCGACATAATTCTAATTCAAATATCTTGTGCTAAATTATTGCCACCCGTCACACCAAATTTCAAGAACATTGAGACCGTATTTTCGGAGATATTAAATGTTAAACTTCTACATACATTTAGCGTTTGTACTAAATGCATGGATGATAGGCCCTGCTTCGGTAAAAAGCGATCTCAAAAAAGTAATCTAAAACGTAAAAAACGATTAGTTTCATCGACAGTCGTTCGTGAGTCAAGGTCGTGTGCACACGTCTAATTCGCTCGTCTTGTCACTAATAAAAATGTCTTCCCGTGTTATAAAATCATGTAAAAATTATCCTATAAAACACCAAAAAAGAAGTTGAATTATATTTTATGTATAAGTATCACTATTTTCAATAATATATCCGTTTTTAGAAATAATACGATTTATTTAAATGACCTTGAATAGGCTCACCGTTCATATGGAGTTGAGATGAAAAAAGTTATGGAGTGGCTTTAATTTTTTTATAAATATTATATAATTTCTTGATTATATAATAATTATGTTTTAATTATAGCTCGTTTTTAGGGTCCCGTAGTAAAAAACTGAACCCTTATAGATTCGTCATGTCTGTCCCTATGTCACAGCCACTTTTTTCTGAAACTATAACAACTATATTGTTGAAACTTGGTAAATAGATGTATTCTGTGAACCGCATTAAAATTTTCATACAAAAATAGAAAAGAAAAACAATAAATTTTGGGGGTTCCCCATACTTTAAACTGAAATTCGACATTTTTTTTTCAACAAACCCATACGTGTGTTGTTTTCAAAAATTATATTGAGGTTTCTTATATCATTTTTTGATAAACTGAATAGTTTGCGCGAAAGACACTTCCAAAGTGGTTAAATGTGTGTCCCCCCTGTAACTTCTAAAATAAGAGTAAACCGCAATTTACCTTTCATTCAAACCATTTTTTATTAAAGACTCGGAAAGCCGACTTTGTGTTATATCACTGTTTCATCAAAATCATTGGGCAGATAGATAGACAAACATTCTAAAATGTTCTTTTATGCTTTGATATTACTAAATGGAAAATTCTACTTAAATACTGGTATTAATTATAAAATCTTAAATTTTTTTAGTTTAAATTTGTTTGAATAGTCTTTAGTGTAGGTTTCCTCGAGATGAAATTAGAAAAATGAAGAATGAAAAATGAAGATTTCTCTCGATTCCCAGGGGATCCCCTCATCAGATCCTGACTTGGAGACTTTGTACACTTTGAGAGTATACCTTTGCAAACAAATACAGAATTATTTTTTGGTGTTAAAATTTGGTGTGACGGGTGGCAATAATTTAGCACAAGATATATGAATTAGAATTATGTCAATAGTTCATACCACACTTCATGGCACTAATTATCACCAATTCGGCACTTAATTTTGGTATATTTGGTATCTTTAAATTAGATGGTGAGGCTTACAGGCTGAAGGACACATTTTCC
Source organism: Tinea trinotella (assembly GCA_905220615.1). Classification (NCBI taxonomy): domain Eukaryota; kingdom Metazoa; phylum Arthropoda; class Insecta; order Lepidoptera; family Tineidae; genus Tinea; species Tinea trinotella. The sequence continues at coordinate 6,433,891 of HG992321.1, read as the reverse complement.
AACTCTCTCGCAAGTATCTCAAATTTATATATATATAAATATTTTGGAAAATATAAATATGGAAATATTTTATTTTCGTCCTAAAAATAAAATATATTTTTTTGGGGTATCACTTAGGGGTATGAAAAATAGTTTACGTCCTATTCTCAGACCTACCTACTAAATATGCACACATTTTTAATAGGAATCGGTCAAGCTGTTTTGAAGGACTTTTTTTACAAACACAGATTCACGAGAATTTTATATATTAGATACGATAAATATCTAAGCTAAAATTACTTTGGAATTAAATTGTGGCAATAAAGATGAAAAACAAATGTACACAAATAGCCGTACCTACCAATTTGTATTATAATATTATAGGTACTAAGGTATTTCATGTCAAAGTCCGGTCTATGGCCAACCTGATGCTAATCAGAAACGTGAAGATCCAAGTGCGACAACTGACGAGGGTTTCGTATTTTGTGAATGGGCCAATGAGAGAGCATACAATTTAAATTTATAAATTAACTCAATAATTTTAACATATTTTTTGCTATTAGCAAAGGTATAGCGAATTGCAAAGGACATCATTCATTTTGGGTTTCTATGTACTACTTTTGTAATGTCCGATGATGAAAAAATATTTAAATGGTAGTTTCGATACTTGTATTGATAAAACTAACAACAATAAAATGCTTTTAATTGATGTGCAATTGAGTTATTTGAAAAATAAGGTATGGATTTTGTATCATCTGTCAATCAACGCCACATTTGTTCTGCTTTGAACTGTCATAATTATAGTTTGATAATTTTGCACACCTAAACTATGCTTAATAAAGGATATATTCCATTTACATTGTAATATTCGTACATTAAACTATTTTAAAATGTATATGCAACTGTTAATAGAATTAAGCCCAAGTCCCCATACAAAATGAATGATGTCCTTTCTTAATCAAAAAGCGTAGTATTAATAATTTATTGTAAAAAATATACAAAAGGCATACTTTAAGCCGTGATATTATTCTTTATTCATATACGAATATAATTTTAAAGAGTGGCAGGCGGTGGCGCATGTATATAGACCATGAAGTGACTTAGTCGCTTTTCAGGACAAGCTTGTAAGTTGCTGCTATAATTATTAAACAAGTTACAGTACAAAATGCAACTGACAAGGATTAATATACCGCGCTGTCTATCCGTTTGTAAATAATTTATATCTCACCCTTCTAGATCAGTTAGTAAATAAATATAAACCAATCATTAATTTTGCATAGGCCTTCCATGGTATTGGAATGGCATTTGACAAGTAAAAATCACAAAAAAAAAATGTAATAATATACAATAACAATTAATCATTTAGGTTCAAAGAAAATCAAATTGTTTTAACACAAAAAAAAGTTATTACAAACAATAAAACAACTACGCAAATAAAACCACGCAATTAAAACCACGCAATTAATTGCAAGTTGAAGTCTCTTCCATTCCATTCTCTTATGCTGGCCTAGATAAAATCAGCAACTTTCCAGTTGATCTCAAACTGAGTTAGCCACTGTACACCTAAAAGTGGTGGTCTACCCCAGACGGCAGATTGGGTAAGTGACCTACTACTTTATTTAACCCAGACCCGAAGCAAATCGCTGTTATTTTTAAAACTTAGCGGTTCAGATTAAGACGGTAAGTGAAGTGGTTCAAAAAATATTGACCACCATTTGTCGCAAAAATTACCAAATAAGTCTTTCTTGATGTTTTATTATGTTTGCTGGTTTTATAATTCATTAGATGGTGGATAGTATAAATTAATTCCAAAGATATTCAGTCAAAACAAAAAAGATCATTTAGCAAGCACTTTGTGATTTTTTCCTCCAAATATCTTCGTAATTTGACACTCTGCGGATTCTTATATTTCTTATATTTTTGTAGGTAATCTTATACTTCTATCTGTAGCAGAGTATTTTCTTTTTATAAATGAAATATTTTTCTTATACTAAAGTGTGTTTTAATTAGTGTGAAGAATTCGGAATAAGGATTTAAGCTTGTGAAGGAAGAGAGTTGTATCAGGATTGTGGATGTGGCGCTCTATTGGCTCTGCCAATTCCTGTGGAAACTGAGGCGTGATAATCAGATTGTTTTTCTGATTAAAGAAAATGACTAGAACAAATATAAAATTATACAGGCGTTAACAAAAAGAGAGTAAAATGTTTTTAAACTTACTCAAATTTCCCTCCAAGTAATTATGAAAATAACTAGAACAAGCGCTGGAGGGTAAAATCTGGTGAATACATCTAGAATAATATAGTGCATAGATATTATAGCTTGACTTCGTGATAATACATAAAATTATCCCATCCTCTCAAAGTTCTAAGCATGTATTTACGTATATCTATAAATACCTACAACTTAAGTAAACATAGCTAACAAAAATAAGTGGTGTAGTGGTAGTGCATTAGTCACACAAACCAAGATCACAGGTTCTAGACCACTTGCCGTTACCCGTATTTTAAATATGAGGCCTTGACTTGCCTGATAAAGTGCTGATAACTTAAATTGATTCAGTTTACAGTTGCCCCAGTCGGCGTCCCTATACCGGCTAAAAAACAGAAAATAAAGATATAAAAGAAGGTATATGCCGGTATATGACTTTAATACCAATAAAGATGATCGATTCATAAAAAAAACTATTTTGCTCAGAGTATTTTACCACGAAAATGTACGATTTATTATATATTTTTTGTAACACTTTGATGTACGAGTATGTTTGATGTATTGAGTTTTAAGTGACTGAATAAAAATTACTATAAAAATCATGAAGATTTATATTTCTTGCAAAAAAATAATATTAAAAAGAAATATTACACAAATGTTTTAAAGCTCTTCTCAGAAGAGCAACTTAACTTTGTTCCTACATTATCTTTTCACTCCCTTGACCCCCTAGGTCTTCGAAAGCATATTTTGTCAACTAAATATACCAATACCCGTGCGGGGTATCATGATAGAAACAACCTTTACCTGAAATGGCGACGAAACCTCCAGGCAAGTCAAACGAAGACTTCATATTCATAAGGTCATATGCCGCATAAATAAACTCATGAAGGGGGTGGTAAAGGGGACCGTGGTGTATTGGTGGTAGTATAGTGGTCACACAAACTGAGAGCCACCAGTTCGAAAGCACTTGCCAGTGCCATTATATCCTTGATTATGTACTTTGGTCGTCATATTTCTATGATTCAAAAACTTTTAGCAGCTTAGTATAGACATGTAAAAACAATGATATTTTTGGGAAAGACGTAGATATGTTATGTTATACTCGCTCCGAACGAGGCAAGACGAATAATTTTATTTTTTAATTTTAATATATTTTTAATTTAGTTGTGTGTGTATACACTTTGGATTGCAGACTAGAATTTTCTACTGCTTTCTAAATGTTCCATGTTAAATTTTGTCTGCAATCTGTTGTATATCCCAATTCATAAATAAATAAATATCATTGTGTAAAACATATAAAAAATAATTCATTCAATTAAGGATTTAAAAGCAATGGCAACACCTTTCTCATGATTATATCCCATTATATAAAATGTTCATGATTATTATTGTTCCATATGACTACGTTGACATTTTTTGTGTAAAGCCGATAATGGAGGGGCGGCAGGAAAATGGAAAATGCTCAGTAATGTAAACAGCGACATAAAATGGCATTAACATTGTGATTGCAAGGGAAAATGGAAAAATGCTGTCGAAATCTGTAACTATAACCCATGTACATTGTCATTTGTTATTAATATTTATTATAAAGTTAATGCACAATCAATCAATCAAATTGTCACGCATTCTTCCCACAGGCATAGACAGAGACAATGGAGCGCCACTTGCCACGATCCTGACATAACTCTCTCGCTTCCTTCACATTCACAATTCTCTTCATTTTACAATGAATAATCAATGAACGCATTCGACAGGGATAGGCAGGGACAATGGAGCGCTAATAATGTATTATAATTTAAAATATCGCAGGAAAATTCATGAGTCTGGTACCTAACATGTATCTTTTATTTTAAATAGACGCTCGACATACGACATTACCCTACTTGATGTTAAGCAGGAGTGCTATCCATAAATGGAGGCGATTGTTACCACAGTTACTTAACAGATGCAGTGCATCCATGTGCCGGTGTACTTGGAACCGGAAACTTTTAAGCTGATTTCGAGCTTATTTACTTCACGGGTACTTCACGGCACTATCCCAGATCGGCAGACTTGACCAGCTTTTTGTCATAGTGACCGGCATAGTGACGGCTACCGAGGTAACTGTAAACTAAATCGGTTTAATCTGTCATCGTCGCCCTTGGACTTCCCTTGCTTACTATAAGTCTAGATCAGATGACAAGTCAAAACCAAACAACCCCCGGCTAAAACTTGACTAAAAAGTGACTAATGGTTGGTAATTTAAAAAAAAATAAAAAATAAACAAATTGTCACACCTTATTCCCACAGGGATAGACAGAGACAATGGAGCGCCACTTACCACGATCCTTACACAACTCCTTAATTACTGGTAATTTTAAAGGACTACCTATTAAATGTAATTAATTATAATGCGTTTTCATCAAACTCTTAACCTAAAATATTTTTGCTTACATTTTTCATAGATTTAAGTTTAGTGAGGTCGGGTGTTATTTTCCAATCGCATTTACTGTCACATTATAGGACTAAAACGAAATATAAAAATAGAATATTAATAGAATCTATTTTCCGAATATAGATGATATCAGCTTACAAAAGCAATATTCATATCTTAAAAGTGTTCTAAAAATAAAGTAAAATATTATTTGCTTTTTGAATATGTACTCGTAATTTACGTATAACTTACAAAAATATCATAAGAGGTATACCTACATAATATTGTGTTTTGTTTCTTTTGTTATTTTATGTATTATTTAATGGACGACACGTGTGGTACCAGTTCGCTACCCGTTAAGTCCCAGGTTCTATTCCCAGTCGCAGCAAAGATTTGTTTCATAGCATTTCTGCCGATCCAGCTAGTGTACTATCGTGAAGTGACTAAGTAGCGTTTCAGGATCAGCTTGTAAGTTGCAAGTTCCAACAACGTCAGAATAGTGAATGCGTCTGCTACTAGCAGTTATTTCGCCCCCATCATGGACCGAACCAGCTTAACATCATCCTAGGTGATGTATGTTGAGCCTTAATACAATAAAGGCGACCGTGGTGTAGTTGCAGTGCAATGGTTACACAAACCGAGAGCACGAGTTTTAAACCACCCACCGGCACCAATGTACTTTGGTTGTTCTGTTTCTATGATACAAGCACTTTAGTAGCTTAGTACAGAAATGTTTTTTATATTTTTCTTTATTGGGCCCGATATATGACAGCACCCCGCTTGATGTTAAGCAGGAGTGTGGTCCATGAATAGATGCCACTGCTACCACAATTCAAAAACTGTGAGTACCAATCACATCCACTATGCCGGCCTAGTTGTAACCGGCAAATTAGAAGCGGATCCCGAAACGCTACCAAATCACTTCACGGTCTGTATTCTTCTAAGTGGTCGGCAGACTGGGTACCATTGCCTACCTTTCTTTTATGTAAATAAATAAAACAAAGTACTTCAACAATCATAGCTAAATTTAGCCAATATTTTTAGAACTCCTTTAAATATAATATTACAAAATATTGTTGCGTACATACGCGCAACATAATTGAAAACTGAAGCCGCACAACAAGCGATATAAAAGCCCTTAATTTAATGAGAGCGAAATGGAAATACGATATTTCATTGGCAACTCATCTGTTAAGTCTATCGATCACAAGTCAGGCAGTTTCCTGAATTATATGAGTATCTGTGAGGAGGGATGATTGCATGGGAGATGCTCCCTGAACGAGCGTTCAAATAGCTTTTTACTAACTTTATTTTATAGTCCTTTATATAAACTCAATTACATTGAGATTGTAGTTTATATATATATATATACAAGTATACGTATTTAATCGAGCATCCTTAGATCATGTAATTTTACTTACCTACTTGCTATATTTAATAATTGTATACTTGTACTGAGGCTTTATAATTTACATAAAATAACAGCAAAAGTAACCTTTTTGTATAGCACATGATTGTTTTTGTATGTTTTTGGTTATATTACTGTTTTTCTTTTCTTTTAAATTGCGTAAGGGCAATAGTCAACCTTTGTCCGATTATAACTTTAGAAATTATTATTTAAATTTCTTTTGTTACGAATGTGAATGTGAAGGAAGCGAGGGAGTTGTCAGGATCGTTGTAATTGGCGCTCCATTATCTTTGCCTATCCCTGTGGGAAAAAGACGTGACAATTTGATTTGATTTAATCAATCAGATTAAAGAAAAATGTATTAGAAAATATTGCCTTTTAAAATAAATCCTCAAATTACATTAAATATAATATAGTAAATATGTTTGTAAAAGTTGGTCTATGAAATGTAATAGAAATAAACATCGTAAACTGTTATTAATCACATTTTATTTACTACGATGTTTCAGACATTCCTTTTCAGCTATTTCTATATTTGCTGAAACATCATAAATAAAATAATGTTTATTAACACGCGTTCTATTAACTTAATAATAACTTAAGTGATGTAAGTTTAAAAACAAAATTATACATACCAAATATTCCAAGAAAGCACGCCACCGAAACAAGCCACATGATGGTATGCTCTTTTCACATCATTTTATACACTTACATCAATCTTTATAGTTTAAAATTCACACCATATTAAAATGTTACACATATTTTAAACTGTAGTTAACACATATTTTCGGCAGATTCCAATGGAAGTTCCCACCTAAAACAAAATAAACAAATTATTTATTTTATAAGTAGATATTAACAAACTGGCCGGGTGGGTCGTGGTATAACAGACTTGTGTTCCATAGCTCCCGTGTTACAACTCCAAAACAACGAGAGTACGAACATGTTTTTGTTTGTGTTTTTTACTAATAAAATATATAATGACCGCTTACGACCTGATGTTAGTTGGAACGCGATCATTTACTGAGGAGACTTCGAACACAGATATTATTTATTTATTTATTATCCAATTCTATACTAAGCTACTAAAGTGCTTGAATCTTAGAAACAGGACAGCCAAAGTACATATATTAAAGATACATTGGTACCGGTGAGTGGTTTAGAACCCGTGCCACTCGGCTTGCGTAGCCATTGCAATGCCACTACACCGCGCTCGCCTTATGAATCGCATTTTGAAAGCAGCAATCGCACTCACCAACTAAACTTTGAAAATGCAATATAAATTAGAGTATTTTCAATAGATTTTTTGTTATGTTTTATGATCTCACGAACGAGATGAAAAGAAATAGATACAAAACCCAGCTCTACGCAGTAGTAGTCGATGCAAGAGGAATACTATCAATAATTTGAAAAACTTTTAAAGGAACTTGGTCCCTAAGGTCAGCCTTAAGTATATTTCTAGACCAAATGTCGAAGACGGCATTGGTGAGTTTAGTTGGGTAGAGGGATAAGTGAGGGCAGTGACGGATGACGTTGACATGTCGAAAAAGCTTTAAACCTATTTTCAGGTCACAAGGCTGGAACGCTGCTTGCGCTTGCGATGGACCTGGATGGATCCATGGATTAAAATTTGTCTCATTTGATGTACTTATTTAAAAATAATACGCGCGTTTAACACTCATACGATCGTATAAAAATACACCTATCAATCAACCAAATTGTCACGCCTTCTTCCCACAGGGATAGGCAAAGACATGGAAAAATGAACCTATATGCGCCCAAAATACGTCTGGTTTTTAAAACGCGCATATTGGTTACGGAGAGACTGCCCTAAGTCTGTAAAGTTGCCTAAACGATAGATTAAAATAAAATAAACATGAAGGTAAACTATTACAAATATTTTTTTTTGGAAAACTAAATAATTGTAACAAATTCGAATCAATCTAAGTTACGTTTGTTTGTATATTATGTGTAGGTAATTTTTACTTTGTTTATATTGTTGTATCGGGAGCGAAGGGCGGTTGATTTTTACAAACAAATATTTGAACGCTCTCTCGGCGACTTTGTTTGCATAAATAACATACGAAAGAAAAATAATAAGAGGAAGTAATAAAATTTAGCAAACCCGGTAAACATATTGGATACATAATAGCTACACGAACAAATAATAATATATTCTATTAGGAAGGAAAAAGTAAGGAAAATCTGATGGTATAAGTTTGTGGTCTTTATTCATCGTTAACAAGAAACTTTTATCATTTTGTTTCAACTTTGTTCTTGAACTTCGAGACGTATTGCGAAAAAAACCTAAACAAATTCGTTAGCAATTATTCTTTTCAGGCAACAGTTGAAAAGGTTCAATTTATTTATTGCTACGCCTTTAAATTCTTTGCACATTTTCACATAAATCTTTCAGTGATTCGTGTAAACGGTGTTTTTTACACGGAAAATTCAAGTTTTCTTTATATAGACCGATGTATATAAAACTAGCATAGAGCGGTTGTGTAAAGAGGTCTAGTCAAAAAGGTGGGTCTTTGATCACGTCGGCGTATAAGGCCAGCTCTTTATGTTGGGACCGCGCGTCGCCCGCGTTTGTGCAATCAACACGGTTTATCACGCTTGAGAGAAAGCTAAACGTTATCAACCTACGCATACGTCAAGGGAAAAATCACCTTTGGTATCAAGGTATTAATTACAAAAAGGGTTGGCTGCGTAAAAAATATCCTTTGATAATTTTGATTAAACATTCAATCAAATATATAATACTGTTTGATATTTCAATGAAGTCTTTTTTATTCTAGTACTCCATACCATACTCCATACTCGTATCTGTAAATAATGTTTGTATCCCATACACTAAGTGACACTCTTAACGACATAAAACGCTTTTCATTTTTAATGTGACTGGACATCTAACCTCGACTTGTAAGCACGAGGTTCAAAAGTGCCGAGGACTGAAAAAACCGAGTTAGTTCACAACTGTTCATCTATTATTGATTATTGACATTTACGGATCTGTACTACACCAAACCTGTCTTTCATTTACGACAGTTAAACAATTGTAAGTAGCAGTCACATGGCAGCACACTTGCAGTACAACACATTTTCCGGTTCCAACTAGGCCGGCATAGTGAATGTGTGACTGCTACTCACACTTATTGAACTGTAGTGGCAGTGACATCCATTCATGGACCACACTCCAGCCTAACATCAAGCGGGGTGTTGTCATATGTCGAGTCACAATAAAAAAAACTGTCTGCCTGTACTGGGGCTGTGCCTGTAGAGGGCTAAATACGTTTGAAATATCCATTGCATATCACTATAAGCATATTAGGCATTGAAATGAATAATTGCTACGTCATGTGAAAGTGGATCTAGACATGCGAGAATTTGCATATTTAACAAATGTAAATAATATATTTTATATATTGCAATTAGATATTATTTTATTTTATTATTATTGTGGATGGATGCGGTAAACAAGGCAGGCCCAGGAAAGCGTTTTCTCATCAAATCGGAGACATCCTCAAGAAAGCTAGGTTGCCTAGTGCCCATAATCTTAGAGCTTGTATGAAGAGAATTGTGGATGTGAAGGAAGCGAGGGAGTTTTGTCAGGTTCGTGGCAAGTGTCGCTCCATTGTGCCTATCCCCGTGGGAAAGAGGCGTGACAATTTTATTTTTGATTTGTTTGAACGTTTTTATATAATATGCATAATAGTAACTACTTCCAGCTTAAGGTGATATTATTTAGGTAGGTGCTGTCAATTCAAGGTCTGTACACTTGAAAGTGATGCTACTCGTACTACTCCGGATAGGCAGACTAGGATAATCACCAACAGTCTGCCTACCACTCTTAAACATCTCAAGCTCTTACCAATTATTGTTATATATATTCAGTCCCATATGTATTAAATATTTGAAATCATAATTATGAAACAAATCTTTGCTCCGACCGAGAATAGAACCCGAGACTTTTTGCGTAACGGACTGGTGTATTAATTAATGAGCCGTGCTAGAGCCATCCATTCATTTGAAAATTATCAACAGAAACAGGGAGGGTGGTAACAAGGTCTTGTCCACTATGCCGTCCTGGTGAATATGGCTTTTTCACGCTGCGTTTAAAGCATCTAGTTACAATAAATATTCTCGTATTTTTCCTTGTAAATTGGATACGTGAAATAACGACTTGTGGGCTCCCTAATGAAGCAACATTGTATTTCTTTGCACAAAAAATTGGTTAAAAGAAGTTACGGAAAAACTTATTAGGCTTTTCGAATTGCGTCCTTAACTTGTTTTACCACAATTATTGTTTAAATATAAAATATCTAACAAAGAAGCCAATTTTCTACCGATGTAATAAAAAAGGTTTTTAGTTGTCATAGCTCTAATTACACAATGTTATCATTAAAGCTTTAATTTTGTCATTAAAGCTTAAAAATGTCATTTCAGTCAGCCGATCCGGGGTAGTACTTACATAGACCGTGAAGTGACTTAGTCGCGTTTCGGGATCTGCTTGTAAGTTGCCTGTTTCGACTAGGCCGATATAGTGGATGTGACTGCTACTTACAGTTATTAAACAGTCATCCTAATTAGTCCTGTTATATGTCGTGTCACAGTAAAAAGAATTATTCCCACAAGTATTCGTACAAGTATTATTCATTTTCATACAAATAATCGGGATCAGCTTGAAGGTTTCCGGTTGCTATAGGCCAGGTTACTGATTGCAACTTCTACTTATAGATATTTCATTTTACGCTCGAAACGTAGAAAAATTAAAATTTTGTAAAATCAATAACCAAAAATAAACGCGATAGTAAGCCGCATAAAATTTGTTTAATTCAATATAAATTCTAAATAAAATATGTGGCAAATTTATTCTGACATCTGACCTCGATCTGCCAGATAGTACGCATGATCGAGGTCCAAGAGAGCCGACGACTGAAAAAACTGAGTTCAAAAATTCCCGAGTCAAAAAACCGAAGTTGCCTCAGTCGCCTTCACTATGCCGGACAAAAGTTGATAATATATTTATTAAAACATATTATTAAAGATACTATTATTATATTTTAAGTAATATTAATAATATCTTTTACTATAGAATTATACAAAACATTGGATTCACAAAATCCTACTAAACAGACAGCGCCTCAGAGTGCTACTTGAGAAGCTCTGCGCCTCTCTAGACTGAAGCATGTGTCTGAAAGTGGCGAACATTTGTTTGAAAATTGATCCTGTACTTAGACAAGATGCTAGTAACAGATTATCATGCAACATAGAATGCCGTCCACAATTTTATAGTTATAATAAATACTGTAAGTAGAAGTAGTAAAGCGGTGTCGATTATATTACATTAGTAAGAATATTCGTACCAATAAATTATGCATCTTTATGACGTCATTGGACATAAATATACATTATATACATAAATACACATAATGTATTTATGTATAATATATGTAATTTGTATATTAGGTATATCTATAAATTTTTCATATTTGCAACTAATTATCTTTTTTTTTACTTCCTGCACTGGATACATCTCCCAAAACTTAACTGGTAGAAAATAAGGCATTAAGTTCGCTTTTTGTGAACTTTTGTAGGTATTTCATGTGCAATATAGAATTCTATTATAATTATTACTATACATATTAATTATGCCGATAGTTTGGGCACATGGAAAGGATGAGTGTAAGTAGATTGACGAAAGGAATTTATAAATCTGATGTGAATGGATGCGTTAAACAAGGCAGGCCCAGGGGAGTGTTTTCCGACGAAATCGGAGACATCCTTAAGAAAGCTAGGATGCCTAGTGCCCATAACCACAGGGCCTGTATGAGGAGAATTGTGGATGTAAAGGAAGCAAGGGAGCTGTGTAAGGATCGTGGTAAGTGGCGCTCCATTGTCTCTGCCTATCCCTGTGGGATAAAGGCGTGACAATTTAATTAATTGATTGATATTTATTATCTATTTTTATTGTGGCTATATATAGTACAGCACACCGCCTAATGTTATGTTGGAGTGCGATCCATGAATAGAGGCGTCTGCTTCTACAGTTAAATAACAGCAAGCAACAGCCACATTCACTATGCCGGCATGGTGGGAATCGAAAACTTTCAATGTGATCCCGAAATGCGACTAAGTTACTTCATTGTAAAATGGAAATAGAATTTAATGGAAAATTGATAATTAATGAACACACCCACACACATATACATAAATTTATACTGGTTATGTTTAGTTTTTAAGTACAATTATTTAGTACCTTGTGTACATTGTAAATAGTTAAATGTTATAATTATTGATCAATATTAATGGTAATATTTTTGTTTACAGTGGTAAATATATCATAAATTCTGTGTTGGATTGTCTAAATAAAAATAAATAAATGTAGGTACTGAGAATAACAATAATTTAGCTACTCTGTAGTCTTGCCACGCTATAAAGGAATTAGGTCTGAATTTATTTGTTTATTACTTTGCACTTGATGGCGTGTCCATTTAACTATAATTATTATGGCCGCACCTTCATTTTTTTTGTACATTAGGATTAGTAAAATACTAAAAATACCAAGGAGACCGTGGTGTAGCGGCGGGGCTATAGTTACGCAAACCGAAAAGCACGAGTTTGAGACCACACACCGGTACCAATGTATCTTTGATATATGTACTTTGGTTGTCCTGTTTTCATGATACAAGCACTTTAGTAGCTTAGTATAGAAATGTAAATAAGATTAAAAATATATATTATTAAAAAATACAGGCAATATGTTACACATATTTTTTATATATACTTGTATATATTATTATGCATACAACTCTTAAACCTTGTTCCTACTTTGTCTTATAACTGGCGTTATAACTGCACAGATCAGGGGAAGGAAGAATCCACATTGTGTCGATCAAATCTGCAGTCTCAACTAAAAGGCGCGTCGTTTCTATGTAAATCATGCTTTACCAGCTTATATATTCTTCCCATCCTATACGTATCCCCTTGGATCCTTGAAGTGAAGAGTGAAAAAGCACCTTTGGCTTTCATTTATTTATTTCTAAACTAAGCTACCAAAGTGCTTGTATCATAGGAACAGGACGACCAAAGTACATATATCAGTGCAAAGAAGCATTGGTACTGGCAAGTGGTTTCGAACCCGTGCTCCCGGTTTGCTGGAACATTGCACTGCCACTACACCACGGTCTCCTTTAAACACATTGTTGATACATTGTCGAGTTGCTTATGGATTCTTGTCAAAATGATAGTGGTTGTAGAGAGGTTGCCCCTTTATCAATACATTTGGTTTTGTTTTTATTTTAAAATATTGTGTTGTAAGAAATTTAAGAGTGATAGGGGCCCAGTCTGCCGATCTAGGGTAGTACCACCACATACAAGTATACGTCTCATAGTGACGGCAAGTCAGTCAATCGTCTTCTTGTTATTTTTATTATGTTAACTTATTTTATTTTATTTACTCGACATCTGACCTAGACTTGCCTGATAGTAGGTAAGACGAGGGCCAAGAGTGCCGACGACTAAAAAATAACGAGACAGTTGACGGTCGCCTTAATCGCAGCCATTATACCGGCTCAAAAAATAAATTTAATAAAAAAGAATTGTTTAAATTTTATTGTAGAATCATGTATTATTCTCCCTATTGACAAGGGCAAATCAATCAATCAAATATTAATCCAAAGTGCCTAAAGACAGATTTTACAATGTCACATAAAAAATCCACGACATTTTTGACAGCTAATTCTGTAGTCGTTCACGCAATCATCGTGTCAAAGAAAATCTGAACCTGAACACCCTTGAGAATAGCTTACGTTGCGTAAAGGTAGAAAAGCTTTTCTTTAAGAAGAAAAAATATTTGTAATAAAATTCATTGCTGGTGCTTAACAAAAGATTGGGCTTACGTTACTTACGTTTTTGTGGTTCAATTTATATGTATTGTCACGTAGGTAGACTAATGTTGTCTTTTTAGCACATTCTACTTTGTATCTAAAAATACTTTTTTATATGAGCACGAAATATGATCATCCTGATGTCTAACTGGAGTGCGCTCCTGAATAGAGGCGACTACTAGTACAATTAAATAACTACAGTCACATCCACTATGCCGACCTAGTTGGAACCGGCACATTTTAATTGTTTTTTTTTAACTTTCTATACTAAGCTACTAAAGTGCTTGTATCATAGAAACAGGACAACCAAGTAAATATATTAAAGATACATTGGTACCGGTGGGTGGTTTTGAACTCGTGCTCTCGGTTTGTGTAACCATTGCACTGCTACTACACCACGTCTGACTTGATTCACACTGTCTGACTACTACTCTTACCTGAAGAACACGACACCCAGACATAAGAAAATATATTTGCCTCAGTTTTTTTAAAATATTTGTATTATCTTATAATGAATGCGATAAGTAATTTTATGATTACTGACCACTAGCCCTACCCGCGGCTTAAAGTCACCATTGTTGCGCCACGCAGTACTTACTTTTAGTTTCGTAAACTAATATTGTTTTCTTATTTTAGCCAAAAAAATCAAATTGTCACGCCTTTTTCCCACAGGGATAGGCTAAAAAAATGGAACGCCACTTGCCACGAACCTGACACAACTCCGTCGCTTCCTTCAAATTCACAATTCTCTTCATACAAGCTCTCATTTTTTATTTTTGTATAAATGTTTTTTTTTAAATTGTGACTCGACATACGACAGCACCCTGCTTGATGTTAAGCCGAAGTGTGGTCCATAAATGAATGTTACTGTTACTACAATTCAATATCTGTGAGTAGCAATCACATCCACTATGCCGGCCTAGATGGAACCGGCAACTAACAAGCTGATGACCAAATCACTTCACGGTCTGTATACTTATAAGTGGTGGTACTACCCCGGATCGGCAGACTGGGTACCACTGCCTAGCATTCTTTGATAACCAGACCCGAAGCAAATATCCATCTTTTTTTTATTAACAGATATTTGTAATATTTAATGTTATTAATAAATATTACAAATAAAAGCTTTGAAACAAATATTTGCTCCGACCGGGAATCGAACCCGGGACTTTACGCGCAACAAACCAATCGCTAAACCGTTGGTCCACGCCTGACGTAATATATACACTTTTACTACATAATCAAATTTTATTGCTAACAATTAATATATCTTGTTGCAGTTTTAACAAGTGCTGGGACTCGATGATCGTATGAAACTGGATACACTTTTTTTTTTATTTTAGCGTGAGAGCGAAATGTGCAGAAACGTGAAAACTCTAAATAAGATCAATTTCCAAAAAACAAATCTGTGTGCTGACAGTTTATTTAATCACCACAGCAAACCTATCGAGACACGTACTCGTATTCACGCTCCGTTGAAAATATCATGTAAAAAGGAAAACACATTTTATTGATAATAAATTTTCACACGGCCTAGCTTTTGTATGAAACTTAATTTTATGCGCTCAAAATTGATAATTTGGCTAATGAATACAACTTAAATTTTTAATTAATCGTCACATTTATAATTTTAATTAAAATGAATATGGTTGTTTAATTAATACTATTGTACAATTATACGAATAATTAAAATTAACATTATTGTTAAGTAATTTTAATATTTAATTACAATGATATTGTAAAATTTGCTACAGAAATATGATTCGTTAATTATTTAAAAAAAATATGCTTATTTCCATACTATTCATATACAATTTCTATACTAAAGCTACTAAATGTGCTTGTATCATAGAAACTGAGCGACCAAAGTACATAATTATATCAAAGACCAGAAGCGATCTTTTCGACCCCCTGTTTTGCTATTTTTAATTAAAAAATAGCAAAACAGGGGCATATTATAATAATAATTAATTATCTAGGTAGTAATATTCGCAACGCGTAATAATGTTAATTAAATTATACATATTTGTAATTTACATAATATCTAATATTAAAGTTACTTTTCACTGAAAAGACAGATTTAATTAATATTCTATGAATGTTTAGCAGTTACTAGTTCCAAACTTTAAGATTTCCCATTAAATTTTGTTAGAAAGCTTGGCGTTTTCATTTATCTTTGGTATTGGATATTAGGCGAGCCTAACTTGAGTTATTGCTTCACCTTGAGTTAACTTCGTTGGTAAAGATGTCCAAAATTAAGAACAAATTAATAACAACGTTCATTATTATTCTAATGAATTTTAATACAAACAAAACATTTTAGAAATAAACAAGGAAATAGGGAAAGTATTTAAGACGACCGTGTTGTAGTTATAGTGCAATGGTCACGCAAAACGGGAGCCCACGTTTCAAAACGACACGTTTTGACGACAGGCGTGGACGAACGGTTTAGCGACTGGTTTGTTGTGCGTAAAGTCCCGGGTTCGATCCCCGGTCGGAGCAAATATTTGTTTCATAGCTTTTATTTGTAATATTTAATGGTATTAAATATTGCAAATATTTGTTAATAAAAAAAAAAGAGATGGATATTTGCTTCGGGTCTGGTTATTAAAGAGTGGTAGGCAGTGGTACCCAGTCTGCCGATCCGGGGTAGTACCACCACTTACAAGTATACAGACCGTGAAGTGATTTGGTCACGTTTCGGGATCAGCTTGTAAGTTGCCGGTTCCATCTAGGCCGGCATAGTGGATGTGATTGCTACTCACAGTTATTGAATTGTAGTAGCAGTGACATTCATTCATGGACCACACTTTGGCTTAACATCAAGCGGGGTGCTGTCATATGTCGAGTCACAATAAAAAAAAAAAAAAAAAAACACTTACAGGCAAGTATCTTTGATATAAGAATACTCTGTATATCGTATGTACTTTGGTCGTCCTTATTCTACGATACTAACACATTTACAGCTGGTTGTACCAAAAAATATAATTTACAAATTCGTTGAAAGTATCGTATAAGTAAAAGAAAAATAGAAAAATGGGTTGCACCACTCTTACTTCTCATTTTACATTTACGTTTAACGGATATTTCATACAGAGCTAAAGGACATCATTCATTTTGCGTTTCTATGTACTACTTTTGATATTTCTAATGATAAAAACATTTATAAATGGTAGTTTCGATATAAAATTATTAACCCAATTTACGATTTCGTAATAGTAGACGTAATAGAATAAGTATAAAGTTAAACTAAATTCGTAAATTGAAACTTTTTTTGGTACAACCGGCTATTAGTAATAGTATAGAAATGTAAGAAAATAATATTATAATAACTACGAAGAGATAACAGTAAATACACAAAAGCTTTATAGTATAAATTATGTATAGAAAATGCATTGATTCGATCGAAAATTTGTGCCGAAATCTCTCACAATAGGATTTAGAGCGCAAAGTGTTTTCCGCCGACCGCTACGCTTAAGCGGGGGTTAAGCTTGGATTTTCCGCAATCCCCACTCTGATTGCGCAAACGCCTCGGTTTGGGACATAAAAATTTTACAGCTTCGAGTACAATCAGTGAAAAAACACAGATTTTATCGCTTGAAAATGTTTCCTCGGGACGTGGCCGTTACGTTTACTACACATGCCGTACGCGTGTTCTGAATACATAATCACTTTTTGCCACGACGGACTATGTTCAAATATTATTATGATTTATTTGTTCAGATTATAAAGGTGTCCCAAATCATATTAACAAAGTTTTTTGCGCGTAAAGTACCGGGTTCGATCCCGGTCGGAATTAATAATTATTTCATAGCTTTTATTTGTAATATTTAATAGTTTAAATATTACAAATAATGATGACCGGGATCAAACCCGGTACTTTACGCGTAAAAAACTTTGTTATACTATAAAAAAGTAGCGGATATTTATTTGCTCGGGGTCTAATTGTCTAAGAGTGGTAAGCAGTGGTGCAGTCTGCCGATTTGGGGTAGTACAAGTAAACAGACAGTAATGTATTATCGTATCGCGTTTCGCGATTAACTAGTAAGTTGCCGGTTCCAACTAGGTCGACATAGTGGAAGTGACTCCTACTTACAACTGTAGTAGCAGTCACCTTCTTCATGCTCCGCACTTCAGCTTGTTTTTGGTTTTATGAGAACAGGATGTCCCAGAAAGTAATGTCGAACCGAAGCCTAGAGATAGGGCTTCTTGTGGGTACCCGATCACCCCTATGTATGTTCTACGATTGTTGTTTTCGAGTTATGATTTTTTTTCACATATTTCGAGAATCTCTGACTTGTATGATATTAAGTACCTAAAAGTATCTTTTTTTTTATTTTTTATTTTTATTAAATAGTAAGCTTTGTTTTACCATACATGAGGGAGATTCAGTTACCCCTCTCTGGGCTTTGGATGAGTTTTTTTTGTACAGCTGTATGCTTTTATACATTTATTTTCTCTTTCTGTATATTGGCAGGCATAGTTTTTTTTTTATTAGTCGTCGGCACTCTTGAAGTTCTTCTATCTCCTGCTTGGAGATAGAAGAAGGCAAGTCGAGGTCAGATGTCAATAAAATGCGACCGTGGTGTAGTGGCAATGCTATGGTTATTCAAGCCGAGTGTACGGGTTCGAAACCACTCACCGGTACCAATGTTTCTTTAATAATGTCCTTTGGTTGTCCAGTTTCTATGATACCAGCACTTTAGTAGCTTAGTATAGGAATGTAGTATAATAAATAATAAAATAAAATATATTATATATTTTTATATAATAAATATAATGTATTTTACATTATATTTATATATATAATGTAAATATAGGTATGCATTATATTTTAAAATCGAATTATAATACAACAGATGTGTTAATTTTCCTACAATTGAAATATGGTTTAACATGACACTGTGATCATACCACAATAGATTAATGGCGTTTAACTTAAATAAATGTTATTACGGTTATTTTGCATCGAAATTGCTTCACTTTATATAATTTAAATCATATCACTTTATATAATTTAAATTTCAGAAAGGAAATTGTGCTTTGTGAACACAAAGCGTTCGATTCAAAACCTCGTGCCAGTACTAATGTATATTTAATACCTTTACCTACTCTGGTCGCAAAGTTTCTATGATACAAGCAAATTTAGTAGCTTAGTATAGAAATATCTAAAAAATAAAGATTTAAAGTTACAAGTCTATTTAGCAAACCGAAAATGTTTTCTAATAAAAAAAAAAATACGAATATAGATGTTAAATAATTTCAATAAGAGAAATTATTTAACGGCCTCTGGTCAGGATCGTGACAAGAGGCCGCGCTGCTATCTTGCCTCTGCCTATGTCAGTGGCTGATAACTAAAATAAATCTAAAAATGTACTAAATCTCAGTTAGAAATATTTACATAAATGAATAGACACAGTATAACTTATTGCGCATCAAAACGTGCAAACAAACGTTACATTTATCAAGTTATAATATATCCAAACAAAACAAATTATTTTTCCCACAGGGATAGGCAGAGTCAATTCTCTCGCTTCCCTCACATTCCCTTACAATTTTTTTCACACAAGCCCTACGATTATGGGAACTAGGCAACCCAGCTTTCATGAGGATGTCACCGGTTTGGTCGGAAAACACCCTCCTGGGTCTGACATTAAACGCATCCATAAGATTCAAGATTTATTAACCAATATTCATAATTAATAATATCAGCTGTATTAGCTCAATATTATACTTTTTTGTTATTATTTTGTAATCATAATTTATATTTTTGGACAATTTTCATTACTAATCAATGCAGTAATGATACTAGATCAACATTTTTTTTAAATCATTAATTATTTTACATGTTAATAATTTGCTACTACAAAGTTTAACTTAGAGTATTCAGTAGTTAAAAAAACTGCACGATGAAAAGATAGAATGAAGGAAATTCGGAGCGAGCTCATAGGACCGCATAGTGGTCAGAGTTGTCGCCACGTTGAGCTACAGGCACCGGGACAATCGATCCCGGTTGCAGTTGACCATTGTGTACGCCTGATTATCCATTTATCAAATCAATCAATCAAACTGTCACGCCTATTTCCCACAGGGATAGGTAGAGACAATGGAGCGCCACTTGCCAAGGTCTTGACACAACTCTCTCGCTTCCTTCACATTCAGAATTATCTTCTTACAAGCTATATCTTCTATCATCTATTCCATTTATCATTACTAATTTATACGTATAATTGATATTGTTAAAAGTCAAAGGTCCTATTTTGTTATCATATTCTAAACAAGGTTCATGATAATATTATTAAACTACGTATTAAAATTTGTAATAAATAATCGTCGTAAAAGAATCAACTCCAAAACAGTAAAAACTTGTCAGAAACACAATATTTAAAAAAAAAGCATACTTACAAATATCTATAAGAATATTCTTACAATTTTCGGTCCTGTTTGATAAGAAATTATATTAAATACTTTCTTTTGAAGCAAACAGCCAGAACCGTATGAGTTTTAATTAACTTAACTTTCACAATTCAACTTATTCCCAAAACTTTTCAATAAGTTCAAAAGATATATTCTCAAGCACAGTTCACTTAACTTTTCTTTACCTAATTAAAAAAAAGATATGTACATTTTTTACATCACTAAACGCGCGAATACTTTTTACGAAACAGTAATTTAATCGAACTATTCGAGATCGGGGATATGTCGAACATCCGATCATTCGAATTTCATCTCGGTTCCGACCGGCATGGGCTCACCAAGAGCACTGGTGCTTAGTAATTCGCAGGTTTCATTGCGCATGTTCACTGTCCACCTACTACTCGCGACGCTCACATAATTTGATATCTCGCGCGACCGCCTGACATACCACGGTAAAACCCGCTCGTAAATAATTCAATTTTATTTACTTATCTGTACGTTTTTGCCGAATATGACAAGGGTCTTGAGATTTCTTCTTGTATTGCTTTCGGGCATGGCGAGTACAATTGTAGGGAAAAAACCCTGGAATAGCTGTTTGGATAACATTTTATTTAACACAAAATTCTTGGGAAGGGTTGCTGTCCAGAACCAATATTTTTCTACTTTTTATAGCAGAAATGATAAGAGTAAGACGTCGACCTCTTTTTATTTGTAGATAATGTTGTTACGCCTTTTACGCGCGAAAGTTTGCCTCACGTATAGATAGTATCTAGGAAACTACAATCTATCGTAAACCTAGATTAACCTCAAAAAAATACTACATGGACACACGTTTTGATGGCAGGCGTTGCCAATTGGTTAGCAACCCAATTTGTTACACGTAAAGTCCCAGGTTCGATTTCCGGTCGGAGCAAATATTTGTTTCATAGCTTTTATTTGTAATATTTAATATTGCAAATATTTGTTAATAAAAAAGACCACAAACACTACTATACAGACTGTGAAGCAATTCAGTCGCGTTTCGGGATCAGCTTGTAAGAAACATAAAATAAAAGCGCATGCAATCTTTATTGCATTACAATTACTGTCTTTAAAGTTTCAGTTTTATAAATAAACTTTTCTTACTAAAGATGTCTTTTAAATTTGTACATTAGCTAAATGTAGATATTAAAGTAAGTGTGAGACTGTGTCGGCTACTCGTTTTGGGTAACTCGGGGGAAATAAAGATACTGCACAACTATCGGTTTTGGCAACATGCCCGTCCACCTACTTTTCTAGGGAATTATCAGAGTTGTAAGTTATTGCAGTGTTACCAGCATGTATTCTTTTTATATGTTCAGATTAATCTCGTGTAAGTAATTTGCAAAAACATTTCACTTGACTTTGGGTAAATTGGTAGAACATTCTAGAATACATATCAACACTAAACTACCTACTTTTAATACTGTTAAGTTAATAAAAAAAAGTAAACCGCAACATGGATACTAGTAAGAATATTACTAGTATTCGTACTATACGAGTATTCAACAGCGAAGAAAACGTGGACACAATTATTCTCTAACAAGGAAAAAAATACAACGATAATAAAATCACGATTGACTTTAATATACTTTTATAAATGTTTGTGTATTTATTATTTAACTTTATATTTATTCTGGTGTTTTAGTATTGTTACTGTATTATACAGTAATAACAAGCACATAAAAAAAGGCATGTTAATTTGCAATAATCTCAACTGTTTATATTGCATGTGGATAGCCTAGCAACATGCGACGTGGACACGAGAACAAGAAGAGTACGCACATATGCTTCCCGTCAAGTCCTTTGCGTCCTTTTGGACCGCAAACTTACTTTCAAGTCCCATATCACTCAAATTAGGAAAAAGCTACGTTTTACCGGCTCAGTGGCATGATAGGTAGACGCAGTAAACGTCTTCACGCAACAAAATGGCGATATACAAGACTTGTATAAGGGCTGTACTCACGTACGCTAGTCAAGTCTGTGTGCAAAGACTCAACGCTAAGTCACTACTTAAACAGGTGCAAGTAGTGCAAAACAAGGCTCCATGGTACCTCAGAAACGTTGAGCTGCACACACCTGACATACCGTCTCTGACCTATACCATCACCGACTTTAGGGAATCTTTCCCAAAACACGACTTAAACACACCACCATCGAAACCACCCTCTCCCTCCCTTAGCCAACTAGTTCCCCCAGCATACCTCACATTCATTGACTCCAAAGTCGGGCTTCACTCGACTTTGGAGTCAATTCTATTTCTCATGGATCACCCGCTTCACGGGCGGTCTAATACCTAATCGCGCGCTGAAATGTCGAAATTAGAATACAGCAATACAGATTCTTCGTGGTCAGAGCGGTCACATAAATTGGTCGCAGTTGAAAATATAATAAAAATATAGGCGGGCACGTATTTTTATTATTTTTAATTTTTCATTACATGTTTGATTTTGGAACGTTTTTACCTACAATTATAATGTAATGTGACATTTTACAAATATTACAGAAGGCTTAGGAATTCCTTTGAAATAAAAGTGAACCTTATTACACGTTTATTAAAAAAAAGAATCATAAAGGGATACTATAACATAACATACATATATAATAAAAATGGAGTTCCTGGTTCTACCAATTCCTGGAGTAAGAATTAGAAAACCCCAAGAAAATTAATTAAGATAAAATAGCTATTTAGGTAGTAGCTATTATTCAAATATATAAATTATTATAGGTGCGGGTATTTAAATAATTAACTATATTGCAGCATTAGAATTTTTATAAACATTGAAGTATAATGAAATTTATTGAAAAGTAACCGAACTTATAACTTATATAAATGTAGTTTTTTTGTTTATTATTTTAATGTCTCTACTACTAAAGAACAAAAGTCTAAAATAAAGTACTTTTTTATTAAGACGTGATATCTGACCTCGATTTGTCCATGGTAAGCAAGTGGAAGTTCTACAGCGCCGATGAATCAAGAAAGCCAGTCGTTACTAAGCTAGTCAGAGGGGCTTTTTCAAATTCGCTAGTAGGTTTAATAGAAAATAATTTGATTCTTAAAACCTATCTAAGAATCAAAAATCTTATTATTTATCTTTTAAAATCTTTAGTCAAAATATCTACATAAAAAGTAATGGTATTTTAGGCCGAAAAAAAATCCTTAAATAATGTTATTACAAACGTGTAGCTGTAAAACAGTATTAAATAACTTAAAATGTTAGTAATAACAACATTAAAACGTCTAATTATAAATAACTATATTATACGTCTTTAAAGTCGCGTTATCAACAAGTAACAGGCGTGTCTTACGTCTTCTATTAAGCTATGTTTATTATGGGGGTTGCACCGAAACCTTCGTGATAATATCATTAAGTTTTGCGGCTCAATGTACCTTTCCACTTAGAAAGGTCAGTGTACCCTTGACTATTAAATTTACTCACTGTTTTAGACAGTTGTGTCATTCGCTGATCAAGATATGACGAGATTAAGTTTGTTATTCCAGTTCTTATTATTACTTTTAAGAGGGTTTGTAGTTCAAGGGTTTAAAGTGTAGATCAGTTTGAGTAATTTGTTATTAATATAATGTGGCATTAGTTCCCGGTTGGACCAAAGATTTGTTTTATAGCATTTATTTGTAATACTTAATTAATCTTACAAATATTCATTAAATAAATAAATTAGCAGATATTTGCTCCGAGTCCAGATTGGAGATAAAACCTAGTTGTTAAAGAGTAGTAGACAGACAGCACCAGTCATTTTCTCGGTCATTCGCGATTCGAGATCAGCTTGAAAGTTGCCGGTTCCAGCAAGGCCCGGCGACTGCCTGCGTTGCCAGCTGAATATCGGGCGTCATATGTCGAGACATATTAATAAATAAATTTGATTCACATTCTATTAATGCAAGAGAATGGAAAGTGGAAAAATTGCAGTTTAATTTCAGTTTCTAGTCGTCACTTTTAGCTAGAAAAGCAATGTGCAAAGTAGACAGGCGATTTTATTTATTTATATTACAAGTAAAGTATATTTTTTTAGACTTCTGTAGGAAGGTACAAAATTTCCATACATAATTTTATTTAGCGTTTTTTTCATATAATGTAAAGGCATATCTGTTTAATAAAATACTGATTCATAAAGACAGAATTATTTATATTAAAATTTTCCAACGTAACATTTTGTCAAGTTCATTTAAACAAAGGTTATTTATTTTATTTTGAACCTTTCTAGCGCGATCAACGTTGCGAATAACATTACTTAGAAGAATAAAGAAAATGGCGCAATAATATTCTACAATAATTTCATTTGTAAATATCTTGAAATTCGTTCACAAAGTAATGTTTTCTTAAAAAAGATTTACCTGAGAATAAAATGTAAAGGAAATTGTTGCGCAATTTAATGGAGCCGAGTTCAGAGATGTGGCCTCGCCATTTGTCTCACGTTTTCTTCTATAATGAAGCCTATCTGTTTAGGGAGAAGGAATTTAATAATATTCATAAGTAGGTAGGTATAGAGAGACCCTTTGCATTTAATTTATTACCAAGATCGTTTATATCCACTTTATTTATTTTAGGAATACAAAATATTGTCGTAAATAATAAATTGAATTTTATTTCGAATAAATAAAGATGAATTAATTTCTATTTTAGTATGTTGTCTTTAGGAAATAGGAATTTGTGAATAAGATGACTTATTTGTTAGCGTGGTTTTCTTTGATGTTAGCGGCAAAGGAACGTTGACAAAGGACAGGGCTACAAACTCGCTGTATAAATTATAATATTATTAAATTGCTTATTAACTTTGTAATAGGTTTCATTTTATTTTATTTAAAATAGTACTTTGTAAAGGTCAGCTAATTTAAACAACATTTTAATTGTGCACTCTTTGAACTTTCAAGAATAAAAGTAACTAATTACATTAAAAGAACTTCATCGACAGACAGGCGTGGACGAACGGTTTAGCGATTGTTTGTTGCGCGTAAAGTCCCGGGTTCGATCCCTGGTCGGAGCAAATATTTGTTTCATAGCTTTTAATATTATTAAATATTACAAATATTTGTTAATAAAAAAAAGAGATGGACATTTGCTTCGGGTCTGGTTATCAAAGAGTGGTAGGCAGTGGTACCCAGTCTGCCGATCCGGGGTAGTACCACCACTTACCACTTACAGGTATACAGATCGTGAAGTGATTTGGTCACGTTTCGGGATCAGCTTGTAAGTTGCCGGTTCCATCTAGGCCGGCATAGTGAATGTGATTGCTACCCACAGTTATTAAATTGTAGTAGCAGTGGCATTGATTCATAGACCACACTTCGGCTTAACATCAAGCGGGGTGCTGTCATATGTCGAGTCACAATAAAAAAAACTTATGTAACTCCGTTAGATCAGCTGGTATAGAGAGCCTAAGGCACTATGTGCATCATCATCATACATTATCAATAGATTCCCACAGGGATAGACAGACACAACAAGACAATGGAGCGCCACTTGCCACGATCCAAACACAACTATTCTATACATAAATAATTATAAATAAACTAGCAGACCCGACAGTTGTACTGCCAAAAATAAATAAAAACCTATTATAACCGGGTCCAATTGTGAATCCAAATCATTCAGGGACCCAACTAAATACACACAAACATTTTCATCATGATTCTGTCTAGCAATTTAGGAGGAGTTCAATCACATTCTCACGGACATATATATATATATATATATATATATATATATATATATATATATATATATATATATATATAGATACTATATATATATAGATACTAGCGGAGCCGTCAGACGTTATCCTATCCTGCAGCGCTATCCATCGGTTCCAATTTTGAATCTCGAATCCACATAAACATAAAACAATAAAATCGTTAAAAGCGGTCCAACCGTTTAGACACGTTTCCTTTGATATACAGGGACAGAACCAGTATGTATTATAAAGTTAAAATTAATCAATTACTTACCTGAAGTGATAGTGGGTCAATTAACTGATTGTAACTATTATTGTTAAATTTCAGTTCGCTGGGTTCACAGCCATTAGGAGTGTAGTGAGACAATAATACCTAATATAATTGTTACGTTTAACCCAATTATACATTCGCCAATTAACTGATTAAATTGATTCCTATTGGATGTCCATTACCGCATATTAATTGGTGTGTTGAATTATTAATAATCAATTATGAAATAAAACAATTAGAAATAGAATTGTAATATATAAATATAATAAAAATATGTTATTTACATTAAGATTAGGTATTATTGTTGCAGAATCCAGGCCCAATGAAAAATTCTGATTTGTATGTAAGGCAGGCCCAGGAGGGTTTTTTTCGACTAAATCGGAGACATCCTCAAGAAAGCTACGTTGCCAAGTGCCCATAGAGTTTGTATGAAGATAATTGTGAATGTGAAGGAAGCGAGGGTGTTGTGTCAGGATGGTGGAAAGTCGCGCTCCATTGTCTCTGCCTATCCCTGTGGGAAAAAGGCGTGACAATTTGATTGATTGATGGGAGTTAGTAGTAGGTATTGCTAACAGAATTATATAAGTTTATATAGTTCCATCAGCTAGTGACTTTACATTTCAAGACCACTGTTTCCGTTTTCCAGCCTTTTCTGTGCTATTTTTGTCAGGTCGCGGGGTACCCCTACAGCCCGCAGTACCTAAAATTATAAAATTTATACATACTTGCCCGGTTTAACACAGAAAAGACCTATGATTAAATTCCAATAAGTATTAAAAATTGTGTTTTTTTATTGTATTGAATTATTTAACATATGTGTATAAAAGAATATAATCCAGGGCTCTAATTTTCATCAATAAACAAGGGCTTATAATTTCATGAATAATGAAAGTCATTAATAATGGTCAAGAGAAAAGTTTAATAATTATGGTTACTAAATTACGAATTTGTTTATATGAGTGAAGCGAGGGAGTTGTGTCAGGATCGTGGCAAGTGGCGCTCCATTGTCTCTGCCTATCCCCGTTGAAAAAAAAGCATGACAATTTAATTGATTAGTTGCCACGCGTGAACTTTTCTATACAACTTTAATTACTTAAAAAATTATATTACTTGCTTTGTAACATGTCAAAAACTAATTAATTAAACACTAGTAAATGTATTGTTTAACATATTAAATTGTCACACCCGTTTATTACATGTCAAAGTTTTACCTATCATAAACGACATTGTGGATTTGCGGTGGCGGCTGTCGCACATTGCTGCTTTCGACAGCTCGACAAGTACCGCTCTACAGAAATTATTTGCGGATTTAGGTCCTCTTTATACTACCATGCTACTCTTATAATCTTATTTACATCTTACGATTTATCTAAGAAACTCTAAACAACTAGAAATGATTCCCAATAGAGTTTTTATTTGCATTCTAAAATAGAAAGAATTTTTAAGTTCTACAAAATAAATTCTTGAGATATTGCTAACCAGAAACCTCCCAAGAGAGAAACAGATAAAGTTTCAAATACAAAATAGCGAATCATGTGAATCTTACCCTTGGATGTATCCGGATAGGAGCGTCCCCCTACTAAATCCATTTAAGGCGGTTACTTTTTGCTCTGCTATGCGATTTGCAGTCCAATTCAAGTGACAGCGATTGACGTTCCCCCGAGAACGGAAACGACAAAATACACGACACGAAGTCGGCGAGACACTAAAAGCTGTAATGGTAATTGGATTTGTAATTTAAATTTTCGATTTTATACTTGTAAAAATGGTATATAGTTTTGTTGCTAAAAAAATAATGTACCTATTGGTACATGCAATTAATGTGAATGTGGTAATTTGAGAACAAATTAATTACAACTTCTTGTGTAATGTTTTGTAAAATTTGTATTGATTAATCATCGCCTTGCCGTGTCCGGCAACAGCGACTCCTTAGTCAGTACTATGATGCGCTCTAATATGACTCGCAAAACCAATTTTAGTTTTAAATGTACGGTTGCAGGGTACACAAAAAAATTGTCCATTAGCGTTATATGTATAATGATAGCTGCGTTTGGGTCTAGGTTTTTGAACATGGCGCTTTTCCTCTAACATTTTTAGTCGAGTTTGCTTAAAAGTATTCACGCTAGTGGAACCAACACTCCGCCATTCCGATTTTCGACCAGCCATTTCCTCCCATACATCACTACGAATATCACTAGCAGCTAGGTGCCATTGGGACGTCCTTATAGCAAAGGTACTGTCCGCCCTGCTATAGGAAAGCTTTAAAGTCATAATTACAATCACATATTGATCTTCATCTGACTTCAATCGCTTTATAGTAAGCCATTTGAGATTGAATTAAACAATAAATTAAACATATTTTATGCGGCTTACTATCGCGTTTATTTTGGTTTTGATTTTACAATTTTTTATTATTGGAGGTTAAAAGCGGCCAACAACTAAAAAAAGTATTCGGCTCAGGCGCTGACCAAGGCTGCTTTTTCGAGGAGAACACTTGGCTTGGTAAATTTTTGTTCAACAAAGAAACTGCGCAATCATTTAATGCGGTTGACAGAGTGTGAATGCTTCTTCTGCCTTGTGGCGGGTATCACAGGAGTTTAAATAACAATATTATAGAAATGTATGAACTTTTATTAAACTGTAGTAGCAGTCACCTCCATTTTAACATCAGGCAGGTCGCTGTCATATATCGAGTCACAATAAATAAATAAAAAACAAAGTTTAATTTCTCAGAATATTCTTCGTGGTGTAGTAAAAAGGATGCATGTTTTGGGGGCTCTATATTTCTCGTGACCTAGACTCAAAGTACTCGGCCAAAGTAGACAATGTAACTCAGGGTATTGATAAGATATTTGGCAGAGGTGCGAACAATACTCATTTATTAGTTAGTTAGGTGCCGTTTTTTTCATTTATTGGACGATCTGGGCTAGTACCACCGCTTACATGTACAGACCGTACATTAGTCGCGTTTCAGGTTCTTGCACCCATTTAACTGTAGTAGAAGTCGTTTACATCCAAGGACCCCACTCTAGCTAACATCTGGTGGATTGCTCTTATATGTCGAGCCCCCAAAAAAATGTAAACAATCATATTTCTATATACAGCTGGGTATGTACCTACATACGAGCAAACTTATATTTGCATTCTCTTTTGACTCAATGAAATATACACTAAAATAAGTAGTCGCATTTGTCATTGGATATCAACCTCGTGTCCTAAAAAGCAATATTCAAACAAAACATATCAGTTTCAGTTAAATGAATACGATGTATCCACACACGTTTGTTTGTCCATTGAAATAAGCGATTCATCCATTAGTGACAAATGTTAGTATAGGGACTCTACCATGAAATTATATCTGATGACTCGACGTATGACTTAAAAAATAGCATCTTAGCTAATCGACGAGGAATTCAATTTTTAGCAAATAATTTACAGGCAATCCAAATCAAAAGTGTTTGTTGCCATTGATGAGATATAATGGCACTGAGACGTGGCCCTTAAATGTTGCCCTGTAGTAAAAGCTTAGTCGCTCAGCGGGCAATAGAGAGAGCTATACTTGGTCTTTGCGCGATAAAATCCGGAACGAGGATATTCTCCAAAGTTACCGACATAGCCCGTACGATTTCAAGAACCGACAACCGATGTGGAAGAAAGGTTCTAGAGTGGAGATCACGAACCGGAAGACGCAGCGTAGGTAGGCCTTCCACTAGGTGGACTGACGACATAGTGAAAGTCACGAGTAACCGGTAGATGCAACTGGCATCTTGTCGTTCAGAATGGCGTTCTAAGGGGGAGGCCTATGTTCGGCAGTAGACGCCTTCTGGCTGATGATGATGATGAATCACTAAAAATTCAATAACGGAATAAAATAAGACCTTACGCATTGGCTGTACGAAGAAAGAAAGGATTACCTTACTTTTCACATCTCCACAGGACCATCTCCACTAGTGAGTAAATAAATATTATTACTGAACAAACATTTTTAAATTTTCATTCACAGTGGATGGCCTGTTTGTAAATAAAGTGCCCTAAGAATAAACATATATTCTTAAATTTCTTTCTTCTGTCAATTCTTCATTATTGACTATCTGGACTATACTCTAAACTTTTCCCGTAATTATAATCTCCAAGTTGTCATTAGAAAAATACTGCTATCAAACTCATTTCAATCGCTAACACTCTTGGGTCTCCCATTGCTTACCATCAGGCATGCTAAATTACACTCTATGTTTAATGGCGTATAGTTAACTATTGTACTTACGTTAATCATGGAAATAACAATTCGTAATAGAAGTGCAGAATCTGGTGCTATCCATCCGCCGTGCACTCTGATGCATTAATCTTCATATCTGCGCAAATTGGTACAGTAGGTTGATCTGCTCAAATGAATTTTCAATAATTGAAAGTGTTTGTTGATTAACAATGTTATATATACCCATGTAACAGTACCTAGTCTAGTTAATTAATTTAGTTATACATTGTATCATAAACTATAGTTAGGTAATTACAGATCTGTTCAACATAGTTTGCGCTTCGGGGCCGACTTCAAATTCACTCGTACAAACTGAAAAAATAATTGTGCCGACCTTTTTCAAGTTCCCACTAAAATTAAGAAAGTAAGGATGCCTAAAACTTTTAAAAATTCTAGTTTATAGAAAAAAACTTAGCTAAGAGTTGTGGGCAGTCTCAGGGGATCGGCCCAGTCTGCCGATCCGGAGTAGTACCACCACTTACAAGTATAAAAACCGTGAAATGAGCGTTTCTGGATTAGTTTGTAAGTTGCCGGTTCCAACCGCATAGTGACTGCTTCTTACACTTATTGTATTGTAGTAGCAGTGACATTCATTCATTGACCGCACTATCATAGACAGCTTTACATCAGGCTGGGACCTCTCATATATCGAGTCGCAATAAAAAAAGACAAGATATATTTTTAAAAAAGTTATCTTTTCGTCGTCAGTCTTTGAATAATAATCCCTGATTGTAGATATGACAGATGGCCCACGATCCCCAGCGGCCATTTTATAAGTAATCACCATTAATCATTAGTTATGTCTTTCATCCAATTGTCTATACCCAAACATATATTTAATATTGATAGACTTAGTTACATATTTTTTGTGGTATAACATGAAATAGTTATATTTCATATTATTTTATTTTATTTTTCATATTGATAA
This sequence comes from Tinea trinotella, assembly GCA_905220615.1. Lineage (NCBI taxonomy): Eukaryota > Metazoa > Arthropoda > Insecta > Lepidoptera > Tineidae > Tinea > Tinea trinotella. Next base: position 6,402,411 of record HG992321.1, on the reverse strand, counting down.
GCTAGTGTGTTCATTTATTGTATACATACACACTCATAGGTTAAGCTGTATAATATGTTGTTTATTGTTTTTGTGTGTGTTTGTTTTGGTTATTTCTTTTGTTTTTTTAGTTACATTTCTTTTCTTTTGTATATACCATTGTACAGGTACATATTTGTGCGTATGTACGTATGTATGTATACATGCGTGTGTGCCTGTATAGTGGTAGTAGTAGTAGTAGTAATAGTAGTGGTGTATAGTGGTATATATATATTATATTGCATATTCGCCTACCTATGTGCGAAAACTTGTAAAGGCCTAGTATTACTGCTGTTACATTTTTATTGTAAAATAGAGGCTGTAAGTTGTCCAAATAAAATAAAATAAAAATAAATAAATAAATATACTTATTTCAATAATAATAACCTAAATAAGGCGATCGTGGTTCAGTAATAGAGAATGTCCTTGCAAACCTTGAGCCTTCGGTTCAAAACCACTTGACGGTACCAATGTATTTTTGATATATGTACTTTGGTTGTCCTGTTTCTATGATACAAACACGCTTATTTAGCTTAGTATAGAAATGTAAAAAAATAACTTGAATAACTATGAACATACCCTTGCTTCTAAATGATCAATACTAGTTAAAAATAGCTGAAAACTTGTATCAAACCGTAAACAAGTAACTTGAAAAGTGTAAACAGCTGAAAATAACTTTGCGAAATGAGAATTCTTCAATTATGAATATAATTACACGCTCTACGATTATAGACACTGGGCAACATAGCTTTCTAAACGTAGAGCTCATATGTGGATATGAGGGAAGCAAGGGAGTTATCTCAAGATCTAAGATCTAATCCTTTGTCTCTGCCAATACCTATGGGGCGCAGGCGTGACAAATTGATTTGATTAATTGATGAATATTACTATCACAAATTATGTATTATGTAGGTATCTAAATAATGTATAAAAATCTAAATAGGTATACAGATCTATGACGGTGAGTAAATCCTGCACGAATTTCAGTGAGACGCATGTGAATGGGGTAGCCAAATCCAAAGCGCATAGGGAACGATCAAGACTGTATTGAAATTGCATATTGATTGCTACTATTCATAGATGTTACCCTTCATTTAAAAAATAAATAAAAAATATAAATTTGCACTTGTAGATATTGGATGTATTCGGAATATTTTTCATAATAATAAATGTTTAATAATAAAACTAATTTCAAAGGTATGTATATAAAAAAACAATTTTGGATGAAGCACTTTATTTCATGTAAAAAAACTTTTCTTTTATATTTTTATACTAAGCTATCAAACGTGCTTGTATCATAGAAAATGGGCGATCAAAGTACATATACCAAAGATACATTGGTTCTTTGTTTTGCGTGACCATTTTCCTACCATCAGATCACTGACGCCTTGAGCTATTTAAACTTTTTACTGCTAAACTTTCTCCAGTTTTAATTGTAAACCACTTGACTTTTCGATCTTTTCAGTCAAGATATTATATTTCCAATTCCAATTAATTTTTTTATTGTCACTAGACATCTGATCTCGACTTGCCTGATGGTAAGAAAGCGGAGGTCTAAATGCCAGCGACTAAAAAAACTTAAATCTGCCTCAGTCGCCGTTACTGTGAACTTCTACTACTAACCTAAAAGTGGAAGAAACAAAATTTCTAAGAACGGGCGGACATAAGAGTATAATATAGAAATTCATTCATTAATGCATAATAAAGAAATCAAAACAAATCAAAAAAGTTTTTAAATTTCTATATCATAGAAATTCGAAATGGATACGTTAAACAAGGCAGGCCAAGGAGGGTGTTTACTGACCAAATCGGAGACATCCTCAAGAAACCTGGTTGCCTAGTGCCCAAAACCACAAAGCTTGTATGAAGAGAATTATGAATGTGAAGGACGCGAGGGAGTTGTGTCAGGCTCCGTGGCAGGTGGCGCTCCATTGTCTCTGCCTATCCCAGTGGGAAAAAGGCGTGACAGTTTGATTGATTGATCGAAACTCGGATTAGTACACCAAATAATACCTATCCGTCATATTTGAAATTAGAACTTACCCTATTTAATTAAAAGGTTTTCTCGGACATCCACACTATTTACATATGACCTTTAGATAATTCTATTGTAATACTCGTATTCTACATAATAATTGCTAACATAATAAAAGCTACATAAATAATTGTTTAATGCGGGGATTTGTCATATTATAAAGATTATACAAAGAAATCACTTATAGCCTATAGGCATTAATTTGTAATAGGTATCTTCAAAATTTCCTAAACATCTATAAAAGATGTTACTGGGATATGCCTACCAAGTATGGAACCCATAGTTCACAAAGAATATTAATGTTCTAGAAAAAGTACAAAGACGAGCAACTAAGTTGCCAATGCAGCTAAGACGAATGTCGTATGAAGGAAGACTAAAAATATTACAACTCAGTGCACTTGAGAAGAGAAGACAGAGAGGAGATCTCATTGAAACCTACAAAATACTAAATGATCACTATGATGTAAGCATCCGCATTTTATTGACCGAATCGGCAGTCGAATTAAAAAGTTCGGTGCGTCTTTTCTTTGTAGATCAATCGACAAGTGGAATGCTTTGCCTGCCCATGTGTTCTCTCCATCCTATGACCTTGGATCCCTCAAGCGATGCGTGAAGAAGCACCTTTGGCCGGCATAGTAACGGCGGCTGAGGCAGCCGAGCACAAACTCGGTTTTCTCAGTCGTCGTCACTCTTGGACCTCCTCTTGCTTATCATCAGGCGGGACGAGGTCATATGTCGTGTCACAATACTGAACTAATAAGAGTCCTAGCAAAACTGAACCCCTACAACATTTTTTTAACAAATCGTGTAGTTTACTCTTGGAACAAATTGCCAGAAGAAGTTGTCAATGCAACCATAGTTACACAATTTAAAAATGAACTTGATAAACACCTGACAACTGAATAGTGCACAAGTGAAGATAGAGACGCATCAGCAAGAGCTGCTAGTCTAATAATGAATAATCAATCAATCAATCAAATTGGCACGCCTTTTTCCCACAGGGATAGGCAGAGACAATGGAGCGCCACTTACCACGATCCTTACATAACTCCCTTACTTCCTTCACATCCACAATTCTCTAAAAAAAAGTAGATGGACGAAAGGAGTTTATAAATCTAATGTGGACGGATGCTTTAAACAAGGCAGGCCCAGGAGGGACCAAATCGGAGACATCCTTAAGAAAGCTAGGGTGCCTAGTGCCCATAACCACAGAGTCTATATGAAGAGAATAATGAATAATAATAATAATATCTGCCTATATTTATACAGACAGTTCATAGAGTATATTCAATTTAATTTATATTCCATTATTACAAATTTATTTGTATTAGCTAAAGATAACAAATGTTTCGCAATAATTAATATCTCGCAGACAACCTTCAATTATCTCTAATTTGCACTATTACACTCATTAGGACAGAAATTGTTCATTAATTCCATTGAATAATTTTGACTTATTAACATTTTAATTAAATATATTAGGTTAAATAAACATCTTCAGCTAACTATTAATATTAATTAATAGAGTCGATCGTCTTGTAGTGACAGTGCAATGGTTACCAAACCGAAAGCACGGGTTCAAAACCACTCACCGGTACTAATGTATATTTGATATAGTATGTACTTTGGTCGTCCTGTTTCAATGATACAAGCACTTTAGTAGCTTAGAACTTGAACAAGCACTTAGAAGTGATCTACTACAGTTAATTATTTGCAAGTAGCGGTTACATCCACCTAGTTGAACCTACAACTGATTTCAAAACGCGACTAAATCTCTTCACGGTCTGTACACTTGTAAGTGTGGGTACTACCCTGGATTGTTTAAATAGTATCTTTGTTGTGAATAAAAACACAAGTAAGTGTTGTATTTAAATAAATTTAATAAATTCAACTATTCTTTGTTTAAAATGTACTATTGGGTTTTTTAATAATTCATTCTGTATCTCGAATGCTGTTTTCTAGTATTCGGATTCCCAGAGCGATTTTTCGTTTTATTTTTAGTATACTTTGAAAGAAAAAAGTACTGCAAATATATACCGAAATTCGTGTTGATTTTATAATCGTTCTTTTCGCCGTTTCCAAACTTTCCTTTTTTGAAACCTATTCTTCAATTTCATAAAATGCTAAATTTTTACACGTTTCTGGTGCTAGAACGAACTTTTCATTTTCGAATACTTTTTTAAAAAATATTTTATCATAATATGAGCTCTATAATAATTTAAGGCGACCGTGGTGTAGTGGTAGAGCAATGCTCACGCAAACCGAGAGCACTGGTTTGAAACCACTTGCTGGTACCCATGTATCTTTGATATGTCTTTGGTCGTCCTATTTATATGTTTTTTTTTATTTTGACGCGACATATGACAGCACCCTGCTTGGTGTTAAGCTTAAGTGTGGTCCATGAATGAATGCCACTGCTACTACAATTCAATAACTGTGAGTAGCAATCACATCCACTATGCCGGCCTAGATGGAACCGGCAACTTACAAGGTGATCCCGAAACGTGACCAAATCACTTCATGGTCTGTATACTTGTAAGTGGTGGTACTATCCCGGATCGGATGGGTACCACACTGCCTACCACTCTTTGAAAGTGGCGCTCCATTGTCTCCTTGCCTATCCCTGTGGAAAAGACGAGACAATTTGATTATTTTCTATAGTAAACTACTAAACTGCTTCTATCATAAAAATAGGACGACCTAATAGTTACAAGAGATCATTAGGACTCCTAATAGTGAGTTATTAGTGTAACTAAATAAATATTAAATAATAAGATTAATTCATTTGAAAATATTTAAGCTCAATATCAAAAAATTCAGTTGCTGGAATGCTTAAAACCAAAAACGAATTCCATGTTTTTTTAGTCTATGCTAAATCTACAAAGTTACAGACAAACAATGGGACTTTTTCTATAGATCTACGGTTCCAATTTTATTTACTTTTCATTCGGCGTATTTGAATGTAGATTTTGTTCGTGTCATTCATTTTAAAACACAACCGTACGGTTGTTAGCTATCGAGTAAACAATTTGCATGAGATTTTCTATTGAGCTACGGAGTTTGTTTTTCGTTGAATGATACGCGACTGAGCTGGGCCGATGGTAAACCGTAATGTTTACCAGATGTCTATAATAATAGAGAGAGATTTATTTATTTATTTTTAATCCATATTTCTATACTAAGCTACTAAAGTGCTTGTATTATAGAAACAGGACAACCAAAGTACATATATCAAAGATACATTGGTACCGGTGGGTGGTCACGAACTCGTGCTCTTCGGTTTGCGTAACCATTGCACTGCCACTACACCACGGTCGCCTTATACGTAGAATAGAGTGTATATTGTTTAAACTTACGCGATTTTAATTCAAAGATAGAATAGATATAAATAAAGGTGTATATAGACTTCTGACATGGATACAAAAATAACCGAAGAATTAAATAAGTCAGGGATAGAAGAAGCTCTCCTTCAAATTTAATAACGTATTAATCCCATTTTATTATATTCTTATTTATTACTCTTATAATAAATAATAAATAGAACCAAAGTTACCGACATAGCCCGTAGGATTCTCAAGCTGAAGTGCCAATGGGCTGGCCACATCGCTTGCAGAACCGGCAACCGATGGGGAAGAAAGGTTCTAGAGTGGAGACCACGAGTCGGAAGACGCAGTGTAGGTAGGCCATCCACTAGGTGGACTGACAACATAGTGAAAGTCACGGGTAACCATTCCGAACGCATCTTGTCGTTCGGAATGGCGTTCTAAGGGGGAGGCCTATGTTCAGCAGTTCAGGGGACGCGTTCTGGCTGATGATGATATTATATTCTAATCCATCAGTCCGGCCGGCATATTGATGTTGACTGAGCCTGACCTAGTAAACTTACCATCAGTATGTCGAGTCACATTTAAATAAATAGGATTCCAAACAGGGTCCGACAAAATCTTTTGATTTTTTTTTCTTTTTTTTTATTGTGACTCGACACATTTTAAAAGAGTATTTTATTTATCTATTGTTTGATCTGTGGTTGGGAATTTCAATCGGCAAATAGAAACTATTTTAGGTGCTACGGAATAAAGTAGAAAGCCACGTTATGTAACTTAACACACCGAGTGCAGTCAGTAAACAACTGCCAAAACTGTATTTTGGGTTGCATTTTATTGGCATTGCTAACTCATGCGGAATTTGCAAGAAACTTTTAAAAATAAGTACTAGCTGTTGGAGCGAACCTTTTAACATTATTTATGAATGTTTAGCGGAGCATTATTCCACTAGTTAGAAAAGTAAAAGAGTACTCCCAGCTGTACGGGTGTTGCGTACAGGGCTCAACTTAGCCGGTGACGTCGCGTCGTCGGAGCGCATATATTGATATTGATGTATATTGATTACTTTGTCGGTAAATCGTTTCTCTAGCGGTATCATGTAGCGGTCGCTATAAATGTTTTTGTTTTTTTATTATAGCTCGACATATGGCAGCGCCCCGATGTTGGGCTGGAGTAACATCCCTACGATTAGAATAGATACGATACGAGTTACGAATAGATTTCGAAACGCGACTAGGTCACTTCACGGTTTGTATACTTGTAAGTTTTTGTCTTAGTTATAATTTTAAGGCGAACGTGGTGTAGTGCCCCAGACACTTGTCACTTTAAAAACACTTGTCGGTACCAATGTATCTTCGATATAATGACTTCGGCCGTCCTGTTTATATGATACAAGCAGTATATGAGTATAAATAATAAAAATAGACAAATATTAAATCAAGCTACTAAACTTAAAATATAAACCTGAAAGTTGTATTTATTCTCTTGTTAAAGTAGTTTATTTATTTTTTACATTTTTAAACTAAGCTACTAAAGTATCATAGTAACAGGGCGACCAAAGTACATTGGTACCGACCCATGTACCCGAGATGAAACGAGATGAATGAGACATTGGTACCGAGATGAAACCCGAGCTCTCGGTTTGCGTGACTATTGCACTTCCACTACACCACGGTCGCGTAGTTATGTTTTGTTTGTAAATAATTTTATTGTAGTATCATTGTGGATCATCTAAATAAATATAATATAAAAGTGACATAGACACCGAATAACTAAAGATAAATACCTAATATTGGTACTGACGCCCGCATCTTTCATTGTATTTTATTTTGAGGTCATATATGTTAAAAACTTTACAGTGATCGCGGTTGTAGCAAGAAAAGTTATTTCGCGCAAAACGCAAATATAATCTTCAACTTAGATATTTAGAGTTTAAAGGTATAATAATTTTACAGATATACATTATACAAATATATTTTTCTTTTTACAAAGTAGTAATAAATATATTAAGTATTCTAAGAGTGGATAGAAAGTTGGTGGTCATTGGCCTAGTCTGCCGATCCGAAGTTGTACCACGACTTGTACAGACCGGGAAGCGACTCAGTCTCGTTTCGAGATCGGCTTGAAAGTTACCGGTTTAGTTAGGCCGGCATAGTGGATGCTAATACTACTTGTAATCTTATAATTGTAGTTGCAGTCGCATCTATGCACGGACTGCACTCCAGCTCCTAAGTCCTAAAGTAAAATAGTAAATAATATTTCTACCTACAAGTGGTATAAATACCTGACATGTTCGTGTTCAGAGTTATTTAACAACGTCCTTTCTAAAAGCAGAACATATACGATTAGACTCTGGTATAATTATAATTTTTTTATTTTATTTTTATTGTGACTCGACATATGACAGCACCCCGCTTAATGTTAAGCCAAAGTGTGGTCCATGAATGAATGTCACTGCTAATACAATTCAATAACTGTGAGTAGCAATCACATCCACTATGCCGGCCTAGATGGAACCGGCAACTTACAAGCTGATCCCGAAACGTGACCAAATCACTTCACGGTCTGTATACTTGTAAGTGGTGGTACTACCCCGGATCGGCAGACTGGGTACCACTGCCTATCACTCTTATTTGAATTAAACAAATTTTATGCGGCATACTATCGCGTTTATTTTGGTTTAGATTGTACAATTTTTTATTAAGGTAAACATGTGGTTGGCCGACAAAATAATAAATAAATAAATTGAAATATGTTTGATTTATTTGTTGTTGATTTAATATTAGTATTTTTTTAGAAATGTCCTTTTTACAATTATTTTCCAAATTTCGTCGATGTATAAAACATCTAAAATGACAAATTGTATGTATAAATTAATTTATTATTATAATTAATGTATAAGGAGCGGCAATGCAGAGTCTAGTGTGTAGGTTGTCTATGTCTCTGAATTAACTAGTTTAGGTAAACAGTTTTCGCAGTATTATGCTCTATGTGAGTTTTATTAGGCTACTTGTTTACTTTGTGTCAGTTTTTGTTAACTGACTGACTGACAAACATGACATTCTACGAAATGTTAAATAGGTACGATACGAGTTCCTTTGTTTTTATACTATAACGAGTTGTATCGTAGTTGTATTTCATGCTTAGTGCATAAGAAGAGTGAAGTGCAAAGAGTTGGTGTACAGACAAAGAATTTGGAAGAATAGAATCTGTGCTAAAATAAGAACTAATTCATTGTTATTTGTCTCATTTATATTATGTTTATACCGCGTGTGACTGAAAGAGACAACTACTTGTACTTCAATTCCTTTATTTCAAAGGTTGGCACTACTTTTTTTCATATACAACCACTTGTAATTGTGGTTGACTTTTAATACTGCTTAATTAAAAGTCACGTGGTAGTAAGAGTAGCGGCATAATTGTTCCGTCATCCTTTTTTGAAGTATTTTAATGTCATTTGTTATTCTGTCAAATTAGGTTGCCAAATGATCATCAAAACTAGTGACAACCTTCTAAATTACGAATGTAAAAATGTATAATCATCCCCTTCTGACTTCTGAATGCCATAAGTGAAAATAGTATAAACGGTTGTATTTTATAGCTATTTTAGGGCTCATTCTGTGTCTTTAGTCCAAATTCTTTGGTGTACAGACTTAGCTGTAATTTATTAATTATTATAAGATGTTAAATTTAATATATTTTTAATGGGTTCTCAATGAGTACAAGAAGTGGCTCAATAGATAGCACACCAGTTTGTTACGCATAAGGTTCTGCGTTCGATTCCCGGTAGGAGCAAATATTTGTTTCATAGCATTTTTGTATTATGAAATAATTATATGGTGCTGTCATATGTCGAGTCACAATAATATTAGAATAATTAATTTGTTAATTTTTTTTATAAATATAATAATTTTTAAATATAAATATTTTTTTATAAACATATTTTCTTTAAAAAAATCAATCAATCAATAAAATTGTCACGCCTTTTTCTCACAGGATAGGCAGAGACAATGGAGCGCCACTTACCACGATCCTTACACAACTCCCTTGCTTCCTTCACATCCACAATTCTCTTCATACAGGCTCTGTGGATATGGACTAGGCAACCTAGCTTTCTTGAAGATGTCCCCGATTTGGTCAGAACACACTTTAATATAAATGCTCTAATATTATGTCATTACATAAACATATTCACTTTCTATAGATAAAATATTCAAAGGTAGGAAAACCAATGTTTATAAATATGTTGTCTAGATGTATGAGCGAGGTGACGTAAGCATAAATGGGTGGAAATATCACGAAAATGTTTCGCGAATTTAAGTAAATATTTAACATTAAGTCTGTCTCATTTATTATGCTAACAAATATGATTTACAACGTTTTGTTTTAATGTTAAAATATTATATTTACATATTAACATGACATTCCCGTTCTTCATATTTTATTAGGTTGCTTAATTGTAATTTATGCCAGAAGTAATGTAAAAATCGTAACCCTCGCACTTTGCATGCTTTATCTTAGCTGAATAAGGAGGACTTACTATAGTAGCCCACGAAATACTAGTACAATATGTATTTTGTACCCTTTTCTAGGCAAATAAATGATTATTATTATTATTATTATTACTTCCCCATGCTTAGGGTAACATCTAGGTCAGGGTATGGTATGCCAGGTTTGGTATCAGATGATCTGATCGTGACCCGCCTGATTGTAGGGGGGTCCAAGAGCACTGACGACTGATAAGTTAAGATTGTCAAACTTGTCGTTACTATACCGACGAGAGAGATCTCTGAGTCACATAATGGTTTTTACGGTTATAAGTTGTGGTCCAAGTTTGGAGGACGTATTGACAAAACGCTCGCTGCACCACCTTAGGGGTATGAACTACTCTTGCGCACGTAATACGCCAATTGTCGGCTGCTTCGACGTTAGCCTATTAACGGCAAGTATTTTTCTATATATTTTTTGTTTTATGATCTGCAGGTAACATTGTTTAGATTTTTTTGTTACCAAAATATTGGTATTGGAAGAATTTTTTCTTTAGTCTATTAGTTGAAGGTAAAAGAGGTGTGGCTTATGCTCCTGCTAGGCGCAAGGGAATATTTTGTTAAATCATATTGCACAGATTTGGTCTATGGTACCTCCATCTCTTAAAGCAATATTATTATAATCTTACATACTGTGCAATTCAATACGATTTTTTCTACAAAAAAAAAAGTAATTTTATTTTAAACTAGCTGTGCTGTGCGTCCGCGTGGAATAGTTATTTTGGGAATCATATTAATTTTTTTTTTACCAACCAGCTCAGCTTTATTATAAATTACCTATAGCTGTTACCCGCGACTTATTTTAGACGATTAAATTACGTAACTAATAGAATATATTTTAAAGTAGTTTTAAAAAGAATATATTTTAAAGTACTTCTGCGTAAATTATATTTTCAGTTTTATTTTCTTGTGCGCAAAACTCGCCCCTACACTTTATTAGTTTATTTAAATGTGTGAATGCAAATATTACTAACTATACTATTAAACTTCATCACGTTCGTTCCTCCTTTGTGTCTAACCAGCAACTGAATAACCAAAAACTGCATTTCCGTTGTTTTTTATCCATATTTTATATTTGCTGGTATGCGTAAATGCAGTGGAGGGGCGCGTCATTTCGGCTTAGACAGACTATACCTCGTAGACACCCCCCCTCCGCCTCGCCCGCAAGCACCGCCTCTCCTCGCCCTTAGCGCTCATCATGCGACGCGTGTGAATTTTGTTTCAGAGTTATTTTAAAATTGTATTATCTTATAAGATGTTTATTGAAATTAGGTGATGTCAATGACAATTTTGTTCACAGTTAAATACTCTTAATTAATAACACATTTATTTCGATAAAGAATAATATTATTATGTTAATACAACTCTGACAAAGAATTTGTAATAATGCATTAATTTAGACCAAATTTGACTATCATAAAAACGGTTAATGTGAGTTAATCTTAAAAGATAGACATATACGGTCGGGGACATTTTTTTAGATAATTTAAAGAGGAATAATTCTTTCATACATATTTTTTGGGTATCTCGAACGGTTTTCGCAGCGCACGCAACGGAAACCCTCAAAGACGAATAATATTTCCCGTTTTTTCCACATTTTCGACTGTTTCTTCGCTTCTATAAGTCGCAACGTAATGTTTTATAGCCTTCCTCGATAATTGATCTATCCAACACAAAAAGAATTTTTCAATTCGAACCAGTAGTTCCTGAGATTAGCGCGTTTAAACAAACAAACAAACAAACAAACTCTTCCGCTTTATTATATTAGTATAGATAGATAATACTACTTTCTGGTTTAATATTACTTGGTGGTTTCTTTTACTTACAGTAGGCAAAGAGTGGTAGGCAGTGGTACCCAGTCTGCCGATCCGGGGTAGTACCACCACTTACAAGTATACAGACCGTGAAGTGATTTGGTCACGTTTCGGGATCAGCTTGTAAGTTGCCGGTTCCATCTAGGCCGGCATAGTGGATGTGATTGCTACTCACAGTTATTGAATTGTAGTAGCAGTGACATTCATTCATGGACCACACTTTGGCTTAACATCAAGCGGGGTGCTGTCATATGTCGAGTCACAATAAAAATAAAAAAAAATGGTTCCATTTAAAATGTACTTTAGTCGTCCTGTACAACACTTAGTAGCTTTGTATATAAATGTTTTAAATAAAACCAGTTCGATAGTTTTAAAATATGATATCCAACAACTGTATCGAGTGCAATTCACGTTTTACAATCCATAGGGATCATTCGTGTCGACGTGATAACTTACAGTATATTTGTTGAACATAAAATTTAAGTTATGTGACACTTTTGAATTGTATGTCGTAAAACACATTTGGTTAACATTAACATGTAGGAACCTGCATATAAATATATATTTTTATAAATATATATGAACTTATATATTTATTTACAATAGTTCAAATAAATAGCAATAATACTTCACAAAAATTTTGTATGTAACACACGTATAACGACAGGCGTGGCGGATTGATTAGCATACCAGGGTAACACGTAAAGACCCTGGTTCGATTAGCGGTCGGAGCAAATTTTTCGCTTATAGTTTTTATTTGTAATATTTAATGATTGGACATAATGTTAATGAAAAAAGGCGGATTTTTCTTAGTGCCTAGTAGTCAAAGAATGGTAGACAGAGGTCCGGTAGGTGATCCGGGGTAGCATCTTACCACTATATAGATCGTGAAGTGACTTAGTCGCGTTTCGAGATCAGTTTATTAGTTTCTGATAGCAGTCGCCTTCATTCATGAATTGCACTCCAGCTAATATCAGGCCGGGTGCTATCATATAAAAAAAATGCGCGTGCAAGTCAGCCAACTGCAACCAAGAATCCAACCCCATGTCTGTCGCTGATCGACGTGAATTCTTCTCGTGTAAAAAGAGTAAATAAAATCATGAAGATCTATATACAATAAATGTTTAGACTTTCAACAAAGTGAAGCCTTCTTTTTATGGTTAAAATAATTACTCATAAAAACAAAGTTAATTTATTTCGAGACACTTTAAGTCAATTAAACTTAACAATACAATTCAAACCACTGAATATTAGCATAGATTCGTAAATCCTTTTGTACAGTACTTTATATTCCCATTGGATTTTGGCACAATGGCCAAATAAAGAACTAACGTCGACCACTTATAACACTATTGTATTCTTCTTAGGAGCAAATCTGCGATTTAAATCATCTGAAAAGCCGCTTCGGGACTGAGAAGTTAACAGCGGAGTTGCAAGTTTGCATAATGGCATGCCATCTGTCTTTTAAAGTGGTGCATTTAAGTCGCTTTCGGTCTTTTCGCCTGTCGAGATGTGAACACTTATTCTTTGTAGCTTGGGGATTCATTTTAAGACGGATATCGCTATAAATTCTGAATAGTCTCCAGTTAATTGCATAATCTTTATGAACAGAACTTGCTGTGTAAGCTAACAGTCTAAGTTTTACTGTCTTAATATGTAGGTAATGAACATAAAATTGTGCCATTTTGCAGTTTAAAAGAAATCTTAAAGCAAACTAAAACTGCAGTTTTTATTGCATTTTAAAAGAATTTTAAAACGTTATGGCCTTTTAGCCTGTTGTATGTTGTTTTTAAGAGCATATTAAAGTTACCTTTATGCCTTATTCTTAGGTAATATTCACATTGATTTTATTTACAAAGTTAAAATTATTTAAAAATAAGTAAGCTTTAAACTGAATTTGATTTTTAGTCTTCGGCACTCCTATTGCTCCACTTGCTGCGGCTTTTGGCAATCCTCGTCCAAACCTTGCCCGCTACTCTTACAATGTCGTCCATCCATCTTATTGTTAGCCTACCTATATCTACATACGTGCAAAACTCGTAGATATGCATGTCCCTATATTCACAAAGGTATACTTTGTCAAATAAATTTAAATTGTTATCAGAGTTTTATTTATCCAAGAATAATTTTATAGGATTTATTTTAATGAAATGTCATTTATTATGTACTTTAATTTCCGCGTGCAAATAGCTACAATTCATATAATCCTCTAACAAATGTGAACGCCCTTTGAGGCCCAACAGCCGTGGATAATTTACACGCTTTAATTCATACGACCGCTTTTCACTCTCCGTGCATTTGTCGAACTGATTTCACGTAGCAAACTCGAATTATTAAATGTCTGTCGGAATCGTACTAAACAGTAGTTTATACTCTTACTCGTATGTATGTGGATGAAGTATAATGAGAATGACAATTTCGTGTTGAAATTAGGATTTAAATTTGGATGGCTTTTTGTTATTTTATTTTGTCATGATTGTTTTCCGTCTGAGGGCAGTAATTTTTATTAATGCCCTCATAATGTTTTATAATGTTTCTTTTAGAAATGCACAATTGATAATAATTAACACTGTACATTAGTTAATTAGGAGCGCTGTCTTTTTATTAGTATCTAATAATTATTATATTGAGAATACAAGACTCTGCTAAAGTGTATTTTTAAATAGACTAAAAGTGGACACTATTAATCGACTTCGGTTGGCAAAAATAGTTGTTGGCTTTGTAGTAACTAACAGCTACTAAGTAAATCACAAACTACGTGTTTCTAAAATTACCCCATGTGACTGACATCATATAAAAATAAAATAAAATAACATTTATTTGAAACCAAAAAGTAAACTCAAAACATGTGTTGAAATCCTGACACCGTACTAGGTTGACCTGTATTACAGGTGTCAGTGGCTCATATATCTAAAGGCAAAGAACATCATTGGCAGAATTCATTCAAAAACCGTGTGAAATATGAAAACCGTTATTACTTCCTTCATGTCACCCTATTTTTAATTTGTGACTCTACATATGACAGCACACAACCTAATGTTAACGTCCAGTGCAGCCAATGAATGGAGGTAATAACTGTAAGTAGCAGTCATATCCACTATGCCGGCCTATTTGGAATCGGCTACTTACAAGGTGTTTACTTGTAAGATTCCCCGGATCGAAAGACTTTACACCACTGCCTACCACTCTTTGAAAATAATATTGTAAGACTATTTTTTACAACGTATAAAACTTGTTTGAATTGTAAATTGAATGCAGCGAAATAGTTGTGTCGGGATCGTGGAAAGTGGCGCTCCGTTGTCTTAGCCCTGTGTGACTTAATGCTATTATTAATATTAAGACCTAATATTAATAATAGCATCCGCATTCTGTCGACCGAATCGGCAGTCGAACTAAAAAGTTCGGTGCGTCTTTTCTTTATAAAACAATCGACAAATGGAATACTTTCTCAACCCATGTGTTCTCTCCATCCTATAACCTTGGATCCTTTAAGCGATTCGTAAAGAAACACCTTTTGCCGGCATAGTGACGGCGACTGAGGCAGCCGTGAACTGACTCAGTTTTTTCAGTCGTCGTCACTATTGGACCTCATCTTGCTTATCATCAGGCGGGTCGAGGTCAGATGTCGTGTCACAATAAAAAAAACAACCACATGTTAATCTGGAGTGTGCTCCATTAATGGAGGCGACTGCTACTACAGTTAAACAACTGTTAGTTAATTAACTGTATCTATCTACTATGCCGGTCTAATTTATTGTGTTCGTTGCCATTTTTAAGCAGACCACTAATAATTGCCAAAAACTTAATATTTTAATCATTGCTGATTGCCTGACTGTTCTGTTATTTTTGCTGATTTACCAAATTAACTGGAAACTCAAACACTGCTTAACTGCATGCGTATAACTGCATAATCATGTATGTACGTAAATTAAGTAGGTACCTATGTGTGTTTATATAGTAATATTGTACCAATTTCTATTATAATCAAAATTTACTTTAAAAATCAAAAATTATGTTTAATTAGGTAATATAGTGTAGAATGGCCATCAATATATGTTTATTTATTTATTAGTTTTTTTTATTGATTTATTATTTTAAACATTGCAATATAGCAAAGCAAAACCTATCAATCAATCAAATTAACCGTGATGGCTTTATTATAATCAAGATATCTCTCTCGCTTTATTTAACGTACAATTCTCTCGGCATAAGCTCTACGGTAAAAATAAAAATCTTCTGAGTGGTCCCTTTTTTGGCTTCCCACTCACATCTGATTTACAAATCTCTTCTGTCAACCTCCTTTTATTAATGCTTTTAATTTTAAAAAAATAACTAACAATTTCTAAGTCGAAAAATTCAGGTGAATTGTTCTTTTTACCATACAAAAAGTTGCTTTTAGCCCAGCTACTAATAAAGGAGTCAAAAATATCAAAAACTCTTTGTAACACATGTATTTACAAAGTAACATACAAATATGCAGTGTCGGACTAAAATTTGTTTTCAGTGCAAACATTTTCTTCACATTGCATTCCGTTGGGAGTTACAAAACTTTCGCGTACACGTTGCAATGAACCAAGCGAACTTTGTCCGATTTTGCTTCCCTAATACAATCATAAGCGTTTTCTTCAAATTGGTATCTGGCACGGCTCCAGACGATTAACAACTTAGTGCAAGCTGTTTAATTTCATGCCTGAGTGCTACCATTTTGTTACCGCCCACTATATTACCTTTTTATTATAGCATTTTGTCAAGAATCATTTATTAAAAACGACCCTTACAAACATTACAAAAATGCGACAATTAATAAGGTAACGCCAGCGGCTTTATGGCGCGCCGGCGACGTATTGAAATGGGATAGGTATGTCGGTAATTGTGTTATAAATAGGGGTAGGTTGCAAAACACGCACGACGTGATGAGCAGGAGTAAGTTAGTCGGCGGGAACCGACGTACGACTAGACGAGTAGTTTCGCACCGACTGTGCACGCAGGTTTACTTGTGTGCGGTCTACGACCTAACGAAGCATGCTATGTTTCGAGTTCTGACCATTTAAAAGCAACACTTCTTATTATAATCCGGTAGTGAGGATGTACAGCATGCTTATTAAAATTGTTCTTACTCCTAATAAACTCGACCATCGTTTAAACACATTTAAAAGAAAAATATCTGATATTTTATTGCCTTCTTCTAAACAATAATAATATTATTGACAAATAAAGGATATATTCCAATTACATTGTCATTTTCGTACATCAAACTATTTTAAAATGTATATGCAACTGTTAATATTAATACAATTAAGCCCAAGTCCCCATACAAAATGAATGATGTCCTTTAGTTTGACGTTTCTAATTTTACGCCTAAAACTGGAACAAAACGTAACTCCGAATATAACACCTATATCGTAACTTGTAATATCAATAACGTACTTTACCTACATGAAATCAGCAATAATATCCTGTAATTGGCAACAATTTTTCATATTGTCGCACCGGGTGATAATCATAGCCATGACAACCCAACGTGTGACCGCCCTTTAACCTCTGAATGTCAGACATAATTTGATTTTCAATAAACTTAGGCACCAAGGATATTTTAAAGGTATTTTTTTATTAATCACAGATTTAAACTAAATAAGACGATTTCTAAATCCTTTCTGAAAGAAATCTTTCTGTAAAAAATCACGTCTTAAAGCTTTTTTTATTAAGATAATTAAAGGCATCTTTGAGAAAACTGGGTTGCCTAGTGGCAATAATCGTAGAGCTTGTATAAATAGAATTGTGGATGTAAGAGAAGCAATAGAGTTGTGACAGGATCGTAGTAAGTGGCGCTCCTTTCGCTCTGTCCAGGGCCGTCTTTACCCGGGGGTTCAAGGGGTGCGGTGCACCCGGGCGCAGAGTCCTAGGGGGCGCATGCCGACCGCCATAAATTTCGATAGGTACCTACTACACTGAGACCACGCGAGCGGAGCCTTGACTTTTGCACCCCGGCGCTGAATATGCTTAAGACGGCCCTGTCTCTGTCTATCCCTGTAGGAAATACAAATGACAATTTGATTAATTGATTGATTGATTAATAATTATTACCAAATAAATCTGTAGCGATATCTAAAATTTAACGATCTGAGAGGGGAAATCGCAAAGTGATTAATTATTTAATGTGGTGAGAAGTTCTAATCGTAATTAGAACGATTTCAACTAGGAGGGTTAAAGTTGTTATGAATAAAACTTTCTTATGATGATAATTGTTAGTGATACCGGTATTTTGGCTGTCTACCTTAATTAACCAAAGTGAGAGACCGAGCATACAAATTTCAACTCAAAATAATTCTCCTATCATTAACCTATTAACCCATTCAATTTAAATATTTTAATATAAGCGATTTACTTGTATGTAGAGAATTATGGATATAAGGGAAGCGAGGGAGTTGTGTCAGGATTGTGGCAAGTGGCGCTCCTTTGCCTCTACCTATCCGTGATTGCTTGGTACAAATAAAAGCTATGAAACAAATATTTGCTCCGACCGGGAATCGAATCGGGGCCTTTACGCGTAACAAACCAATGCGCCATGCCTGTTGTCAAAAACCTATTATCATTAGCAAACTAATAAAATTGATAATCTAATCACAATAACAATTTAAATTATATATGTATTTTTTTTATTGTGACACGACATTTGACATCGACCCGCCTGATGATAAGCAAGAGGAGATCCAAGAGTGATGAAGACTGAAACAACCAAGTTAGTTCATGGCTGCCTCAGTCGCCGTCACTATGCCGGCCAAAGGTGCTTCTTCACGCATCGCTTGAAGGATTCAAGGTTATAGGATTGAGAGAACACATGGGCTGGCAAAGCATTCCACTTGTCGATTGTTCTACAAAGAAAGGACGCACCGAACTTTTTAGTTCGACTGCCGATTCGGTCGACATAATGCGGATGCTTCCCCCGACCAGTGCGGGTATTAAGGGTGTGAAAAGACGAGGTAGGAACAAGGTTAAAGAGCTCCTCGGAACATTCTCCGTGGTATAGGCGATAGAGGACGCACAGAGCCGCCATGTCTCTGCGTTGTTGCAGGGGCTCCAGAGTTCGTGTAACCTTTGCATCACCTCTGCATCACCTATAATTTACTTAAGAAAATCTTATAAGTTATTATTAATTGAACTAAATTTGCTTTCGAACTAAATTTATTTAACAGGTTTTTGTCCAACTTCACTGGGCTCGTTCGAGTTACTTAAATTTGATTAAATTTCCTGTCCTTTGTAAAAACAGGAAAGTGTTGAAGTAGAAACACAGAGCTAAATTGTCTAGAATTACATAAATGAAAGGACGCGACCACTACTTCTTACTTATATTACTACTGCTAACTGCAAGTAGCAGTCGCGTCCACTATGCCGGCCTAGTTGAAATCGGCCTTAAAAGTAGAGGTAAAACTTGGATCGGCAGACAAACAACTCACCTTTTTATTCGTTAATTTATTTTGTGATTAGGAAATATTTGTATTTTTTATAATACATTATACACGACATCTGACCTCGTCTTCCTTTTACTTTCCTTTCGACTTTTTTTACTTGTCCGATGGTAATTAAGCAAAGAACAAGTTCGCCAACGGCTGAATAAACCGATTCAGTTTACGGTTACTTCAGTTACGTTATCTCAGTATCTTCGCTGTTACTAATGCCGGTCAAAATATAACCAAATTAATTTTAAACTGGCATCTAGTTGTTCGGAATGGCGTTCTAAGGGGGAGGCCTATGTTCAGCAGTAGACGCCTTCTGGCAGATGATGATGATGAATTTTAAAATATTACAAATTCGTGCTAAAAATATTTGTTAGTTTAGAACAAGCGTTTCGGGATCAGCTTGTAAGTTTCCGGTTCCGACTGCCACTTACAATTATTTAACTGTAAGTAACAGTCACCTCTATTCATGGAAAGCACTCCAGCTTAACATCAGGCTGGGTGCTGTCATATGTAGAACCATAATAATAAATTTATTTAAAAAAAAAACATTAGTTCTTTTGACTAAAGAAAAATAGTTGTGTACAAAAAGTATACATACTCGTATTCGAGTTAAGAATGAATAAATTGACAAAATGTACTTGTTAATGAATAATTTTAATAATGGATATTAAATGTTAATCATTATATTTAATATTTTGCCACATTTAAGTCTCAAAGGACCGACGACAGTGACTGAAAAGTTAATATTTAAAAATACAATAGGCACGAATAAAATTGTTATGCAAACTTTCTTGAGGACCAATCAATTAAGGAAAGAGCCTTTTTTCTTAACTCAAGCGTTTTATATTAATTTACAAAAGCTGACTTTTTAAATTTCTTTAAAAAGTCAGCATTAGACTTTTTAAAGAATATGAAACCCTATTGACATGGCACTATGGTAGAAATTATATTCACAGGCGATTAAATTATTCAATGATTTCTAGTATCCCCACATTGTTGTCATTTCAATACAAGGATGCAAATCCGTACCGCGCATTATAGCATATAAACCAATGCGGTTACCCTATGGACAGCTCAGCACTATCAAAAATAATACGGCTGCTTTTTTTATTGTAACTCGACATATGACAGCACCCCGCGTGATGTAAGGCTGGAGTGTGGTCCATGAATGGATGTCACTGCTACTACAATTCAATAACTGTGAGTAGCGGCCACATCCACTATGCCGGCCTAGTTGAAACCAGCAACTTACAAGCTTATCCCGAAACGCGACCAAATCATTTCACGGTCTGTATACTTGTAATGCTATCAGCATTTTCTTTATTCAGGCTAGACCTTGTCCATTGTCTCTGCTCATCCCTATGGAAAAAAGGCGTGACAATTTGATTGATTGATTGAATTTGAGTCTTGCGTGATTGCAAAAAAACCCCTGCAATTTACGGTCGACCAAAGCATAATAAAGATCAAATTTATTTGACGACAGGCGTGGACGAACGGTTTAGCGACTGGTTTGTTGCGCGTATGCTTGTTGCGGTTCGATCCCCGGTCGGAGCAAATATTTGTTTTATAGCTTTTATTTGTAATATTTAATAATATTAAATATTGCAAATATTTGTAAATAAAAAAAAGAGATGGATGGAATGGTAGGAGGTGGTACCCAGTCTGCCGATCCGGGGTAATACCACCACTTACAAGTATACAGACCGTGAAGTGATTTGGTCACGTTTCGGGATCAGCTTGTTAGTTTCCGGTTCCATCTAGGCCGGCATAGTGGATGTGATTGCTACTCACAGTTATTAAATTGTATTAGCAGTGGCATTCATTCATGGACCACACTTTGGCTTAACATCAAGCGGGTGCTGTCATATGTCGAGTCACAATAAAAAAAAATGTATAGCAAAAATATCAAGTTGCACGTTAATTTTAATAGAAATAAAATTGAGTAGCAAAAAATAATTAAAAATGTAAATAACGGCATATTTTATTATGGTGATTAGTCATTGTTAAAATAAATTTACTTATTTGTCAAAAAGCTTTATAGGGAGATTAATTACTTCCTAAAGCAATCTTTAGAATTGTTTTAAATAAAGAAAGCTTTTAGTGTCTTAATTATTTTAAATAATTAGTACCCGATGGTATTTTTCTTGTTGTAATTTGTAAGTAGATCCTAATTATACCGACATTTAAATTATGAATAAACATCATCATTATTATAAATTAGTCACGCCTCAATTCTCACAGGGACAGGCAGAGACAACGGAGCTCCACTTTTTACTATCCTGATATTTTTCGCCTCACACTCGCCAGTCGTCACGCCAAATCCAAAATTGCTAAATAACTTTTAATGAAATAGGCTTTCCAAACTAATTAATTATTTGAATTAGTTACGTAAAATGTGAACGAAATAAATTAGATTCCTGTAGCAACAGCGAAGTTCCGGGGAAGCTCAATCAATGAATCTGTATCTATATGAGGTTACTAATTGCTTATAAAGCCGATTAAGAGCTCATGCGAACACGTTTTCAATTTATGACGTTAGCATCATTTCGCCGAATGTGTTTTGTGCTTGTGAAAATACGATTTGATATTGTGTCTATACAGAAACCAGATGAATTGGATTATTATTTCGAGTATTATTGTGATATGATAATTCGTCGATGCTAAAAAGATAAATAAAGACACGTAGAAGATATTATTATAAAATTTTACCACTTTATATACTATTATTCTATTGTTATTCTAATATTTAGCGGTGAAGTTGATTGTCCAGATCTTTTCAATGCTAATAATGCTATTAGTTTCCGAATCTTAACTAATAGAATTTGCAACAACAAAGTTGTATTTTATTAATGAAGGATCGTAAAATCTACAAAATTCAGTCTGACATCCAAATTTGTCGCTTCGATAGATTAGCTTAAACAAAACTAATTGTAAGACTTGCTTAAATTTAAATATTAATCAACTAAAATGTAAAATTGATTAAAAACCACGAAGTAAAAGTGAAAACTTTCACGTGACAATAAAAGTAATTTACGTAAAGAAATCTTTTTACATATTCTAAATACTACTAACACGCGGTATCTAATTAAATTATACGGGTAATATTTAATATTCTTACACGGCTACAACAAGTTAACATTACAACCAGTAATATGTTACAAATTCTTAAAACAAGATCCTTAACAGTGTAAAACAAATTTTGTAAAACAAATTTTTGGATACTGTGAATTTTGTGGTTAACCTGAATTCCACGGTTATTCAAGATGCTGACTTACAGCCTGCAGTCTTGTGATAAACTGAAAGCAGACAGCTAAGCCTAGCTAAATACCTATAAAGTGTTAAGATTTATGAATTATAGTATTATGTTTATTGTATATTAAAAACCATCCTGTTTTATGACCAAATTAGAATAGTCTAATTTATATGTATTATTTATGCGTATAAATTGTACACATAATAACAATTCTATTGCGTTGGTTGTAGAATCGACACACGTTAATAATATGTATATTTTGCTAATGTTAAGAGTGTTAAGATTTATGAATTATAGTATTATGTTTATTGTATATTAAAAACCATCCTGTTTTATGACCAAATTAGAATAGTCTAATTTATATGTATTATTTATGCGTATAAATTGTACACATAATAACAATTCTATTGCGTTGGTTGTAGAATCGACACACGTTAATAATATGTATATTTTGCTAATGTTAAGAGTGTTAAGATTTATGAATTATAGTATTATGTTTATTGTATATTAAAAACCATCCTGTTTTATGACCAAATTAGAATAGTCTAATTTATATGTATTATTTATGCGTATAAATTGTACACATAATAACAATTCTATTGCGTTGGTTGTAGAATCGACACACGTTAATAATATGTATATTTTGCTAATATATGCTAATACATAAAAATATGATGAATTTACAAATAAATAACTATATATTTATTATTTGTAAATTCCTTTATTTGCCTTTATTGTTTCTTTATAATATAAAGAAAATATATATTTATTTATTTGTAAATTCATCATATTTTTTAAATTATTTTTATGTATTACACAAAATTTAAGTCACTTCCAGAATTTAAAAAAATGCGTGCGTGTAGGTTTGTGTGTGTGTCAAACTATGTCATGACCATCGTAGCATTTATATATTTTTACATGCATTTTTTTTATTTTTGTTACTAATTCATGACAAAATATATTTTTAATAGAAATAAATCTTTCTAGTTTGTTAATTAAAAAAAATATTGGTTTATAAATGTACTAGAGCACAAATTTATTTTGTGCTATGAACCTTGTGAACCGTTTACACCTGGCAGGACCCAACTATCCAGTACATGCATCCAGTAACAAATTCAATTTGCCGCCTCAGTGTATATTCCAGAACATGGGTCGTACAGTCCTTGTGGTAACTCGATTACGGGGGTTGTCAAAACAAACAAAGATGGCGTCGAGACCCGCACGGCCTTCTAAATTAATTGCGAGTTATAGCAGTGGACGTGACATGGAGAAAGCAGCCACTGATCGAGTGCACTTGTCCGATTTGCTGAAATAAATCAATGATATTCAATATTCCAAATCGCCTTTATTGTTGTAATAATTATTATTGATAGCTAAGAAAATCAATTATCTTTCAGTATCAAGATAGAAGAAGATTGGTAAAAATACTCGTATGTTTCGATTGTTTAGGTATTTTAAATGAATGTATGATAATCCTTTCATGACGATAGTGATTAATAAATCAGAAGCGAGTAAAATGAAACGGGAAGAGTTTGTATGAAGAGAATCGTA
This sequence comes from Tinea trinotella, assembly GCA_905220615.1. NCBI lineage: Eukaryota > Metazoa > Arthropoda > Insecta > Lepidoptera > Tineidae > Tinea > Tinea trinotella. The sequence goes on along the minus strand of HG992321.1, from coordinate 6,378,413 downwards.
CATATGAAAGTAGCGAAAAAGTTGTGTCATGATCGTATAAGGTGGCGCTCTATTGTATATCTGCTTAAATCTGTAGAAATTATGACGTGACAAGATATTATCAATATATTCCGAATGAAATTACACCAAAAATACAAAAGTTTTGTATATATATAGCAATCACATCCACTGTGCCGGCTTAGTAGACGACAGGCGTGGACGAACGGTTTAACGACTGGTTTGTTGCGCGTAAAGTCCCGGGTTCGATCCCCGGTCGGAGCAAATATTTGTTTCATAGCTTTTATTTGTAATATTTAATAGTATTAAATATTGCAAATATTTGTTAATAAAAAAAAAAGATGGATATTTGCTTCGGGTCTGGTTATCAAAGAGTGGTAGGCAGTGGTACCCAGTCTGCCGATCCGGGGTAGTACCACCACTTACAAGTATACAGACCGTGAAGTGATTTGGTCACGTTTCGGGATCAGCTTGTAAGTTGCCGGTTCCATCTAGGCCGGCATAGTGGATGTGATTGCTACTCACAGTTATTGAATTGTAGTAGCAGTGACATTCATTCATGGACCACACTTTGGCTTAACATCAAGCGGGGTGCTGTCATATGTCGAGTCACAATAAAAAAAAATATAAAAAAAGTAGGCCTAGTAATAGTAATTTGATATTTAATTTTTATAATTATACCATGCCATTATAATTGTAATTATATGTATGTTTATATTTATCTCACTTTATTGCTTGCTAGTGTTATACAAGAAAAGTCAAACTAGTATGTATGCGTCTAGTATATTAAAATCTTGCAATTTTCAAGTAAAGAATCTGAGAAGAAACGTGCTCCCAGCTTTACAGTAATAGCACATACAGAAGCAACATAGAAATAGCATATTGCTCCGAGCGGGGAAATATTAATTCTACGAACCTTAACCGTGGGCGAACAACTTATAAAATCGTACGCAATATGTCGAAATAATTTTCTAAAAGTTTCCTCGGAGATAATCTTTTTTCATATTTACTCTATATTTAGTATACGAGTACTTTATAAATTGTTATATTATTACTTACTTACTTCCATCCAAAAAGACTATTACATATTTTACTAATGTAGTTATATACATTCAACTGTATTCGCTAATGAACTCAGTAAATAAATATCAATCAAATTGTAGCGCCTTTTTCCTTTAGGGATAGTCAGAGACAATGGAACGCCACTTGTGAGGGAAGCCACTTCCATCCCCTACATCCACAATTCTCTTCATATAATATATACGTAATATAAATAAATGTATATTCATTTAGGACACATCGAAGATATCCTCAAGAAAGCTGGGTTGCCTAGTGTCCATAACCATAGAGCTTGTATGAAGAGAATTATGGATGTGAGGGAATCGAGGTAGTTGTGTCAGGGTCGTGGTAAGTGGTGCTCCATTGTCTCTGCCTATTTCTGGGAGCGTAGCCATTTGATTCGTTGATTTGTAGTTCTAGAAATATTATAAAAAGCATTTAACTAAATCATAATATTTTTGTGATTGTGGGGAAAGTTTTGAGGACAATTTCTTAATAAAATATGTATCAAGGCCTCCGGACGGAGATTACCTAATTATTTTTTTAATATCTGCTTGGTGTCGAGCCTGTCCTCATTTCTCTCATATTTCTTTGCATGGAATTGAATGAATGAACGCTTGCCGCTTCTACAGCTGTGCCCCCTAATTTTGATGCTCGGAAATCACGCCTGAAAATATATGTGAATGTGAAAATATTACATTTTCATGCTTCAACATTTTTTATATTTATTTTTATACATCTACTCAGTGTGGATTTAAGTATTTTCTATTATTAAACATACAGTGTGATCAATATATTTGATTAAGAAAGATACATGTATTTATTAGTATCTTTTTATTTATTTATATAAGGGTTATCGACAAAATATACACTAAATATTTACAAAGTAATGCATACAAATATTTTAAAAACTAAGTGTTATTTAATTAAGACAGCCACAGCATGCATCATTTAGGTAAGTTAAAAAATAATTATTTAATAACACAAAAGTAAACATAAAAATATAGAACAAAATAGAAACTAAAATTTAAAAAAAAAACATTTAATTCACCATGTCTCTGCTAAATTCAACCGCTATAAATTTACGTCAACTATATGTTTTAGTTTTAATAATCGAAGTTTTTAATAATGTTTTTTTTTTATTTATTTTTATATGTTAAATTTTTACAGTAGGTTAAAATTGCTCATATAAATAACTACATTGCTTATAGGTATAACTAGTTTATAACTACACTCTTAAGCTAGTTTATAAGAGGAGTCAGTTTAAAAAATCTTTATTACATAAAAAGCTCTAGTTACCTTTAATGCATATACCAGACCTACATATATAATATAATATGTTTCTTTGCCTTAATAATCTAAACCCAACGGTTAAATAATGAAGTTTGGTGACATAGTTATCCTTTAATATTTGATAGGAACGCATTGTGCCATGTAATGAATTAGGTATGTGCATTAGTGCGCTCTGGCTATATACTATTGACACAGCGCATTGCGGAGATTGAAGGCGCAGAATCTAATTAATTAAGTCTAATTGCATAAAGTATGAGCTCATTATACAATCAATTAATCAAAATGTCACGCCTTTTTCCCATAGAGATGGGCAGAGACAATGGAGTGCCAGTTGCCACGATCCACAATTCATCGATTATTCATTATTAATAATCAAAATAAAGGGGTAATCTTTCCCTCCTTTATTTCTTAATTTTCCTTCCCTAAAGATTTAAGTTGCATTGTATATTAAACAGTTTTTTATCAGACGTTTATCTTATTGATATTTGTTAAATTTCATATTTTATGATGTTTCAATTTGGAATTTATAATTTTGATGTGGATTGTCAGATTTTTTCTGACTAAATCGGAGAAATCCTTAAGAAAACTGGGTTGTCTAGTGCCCATAACCGTTGAGCTTGTATTAAGAGAAGTGTGGATGAAGGAAAGCGAAGGAGTTGTGTCAGAATAGCATAGTAGATGTGGCTGCTGCTTACAGCTATTTAATATACATTCATAGACCGCACTCTAGCTTATTATCAAAATATTAAATATTTCAGATTTAATATTTTACTTATAAATATTGTATGCATATGTTGGCCAAACATTATCGGTTCCATTAGGTTCTATTCCGAACTAGCCCAAACTTTGTAAATTAGCTAAAATTGCATAATGCATCTCAAATATATTGAAGTTGCTCCCTAGCTAATGGAAATGTCGTAGTTACATTAGAGGAAGTGAGATTTGCTGCTTAAAGTAAAGTTGATAAGTTTTTGATGCTAAAGCTTGTTGAATTAAAGCTCACATGTAAAATGAAAACTTAACACGGAACACAAATTAACATACAGCAAATAAACACGTATAATAAATTAAATACCACGTATTTAAATAATTAAATAAATAGTGATTCAAAATTTAAATTAACTTAAACTACCACACCCCAATAAACTAGTAAAAACAAACTAATAATCAAATTATTGCAGCTCCACATTTTTGGCCGGCATAGTGACCGCGACTGAGGCAACCGTAAGTTGAGACGGTTATTTTAGCCTCAGGCAAATTAAATATGTGGAGTGCGGTCCATAATTGGAGGCGACAGCAACTACAGTTAAATAACTGTAAGTAGCAGTCTCATTCATTATGCCAGCCTAGTTAAAACCGGCAACTCTTAAGCTCATCCCGAAACGCGATCAAGTCACTTTACGGTCTGTATACTTGAAAGACTATGCAAATGACCACCTGTCTGCCTACCACTTTTAAATAACTAGACTGAGAAATATTTGCGTCAGTCGATATATATTTCTTGACACTATTGTCTTTTAATGAAAAGTCTGAAACTACACAGCAATCGACGATCTAATGTACACTAATAAGGCATTGAATTATCTCTTCTGTATTTTTTACATTAGGTAATTCATCTTAAGTCAAAAAAAGAAATGTATTTCAATTTCTAATACTCTACCTATATTTGAATAAATCATAAATAATAAACCTAATAAAATATTCATTGTAATATAAACTTAAACTCCTTTGTATTATTTATTTTAAAATACAAATTTAAGATAAAACGATTTGGTATTCTATTGAGACTTAACAAGAAAATAAAGTGACTCTGAAGTGAGGAATATGCAAATAAAATCGAGAGGACCGTTGGAAAACTTCAAAATGAATATTCATTTTACTGTCATTAAATGAAATTGGACAGTTTTTGTCTTCGGACCCACAGGAATTGATTATAGAATTTATTGGAAAATATATATTGCATGAAATTCATATAAATGTATCGTCAAATATGATGGCTAATGAACCATAAATAGTTCACTGTTAGTTATAAAAGTATATTATAGGCCTTTAGACAATGGACAAACTTTTGACTGCTCCAAGCAGGTCGTCAAACCATTTTGTGTGTGAACGACCTAAACGGGTATCCAAATACGTCTATACAATTGATAGACATTTAATTAAAATCTCCATTATAATCAATTATTAAATTTTTATCGTAATTTAATTTAGAAAGTATACAAATTTAAATAGATTTAATCACAAAATTAAATTGATGCTCCTAAGGTTTATATTAAAATAACATATTGTACCATAGAAATAAGACGACCTATTATATTAAAGATACATTGGCACCGGCAAAAGACAAAATGGTGCAGATTCCACTACATCACGGTCGCCTTGGTGTGGTGCGCCACGATTCATAATAAATTATTCTAATTATTTAAAAATAAAATAATAAGCATACTAGTTCACATTACGTGTATGTTTCCATTATTAAACAAAACAAAAACGTTCTAGAGATTGAGGTTAATATTACTGTTAAAAATTACTAACGGATTTTTATACTTGTATATAAAATAAGTTTCATCATCAGCCGGAAGACGTCGACTGCTTAACATAAGACTACCCCTTAGAACGCCATTTCGGACGACAAGATGCGTGCGGCTTGGGGATCACAGTATACTCACCGCACGTTAAAAGAACGCTGCTGCCCATCCACCGGTGAGATTAAAGGCTGGGTCAGACCTAGCGCAGCGCGTGACGTGTGCGTGTTCGCAACCTATGCGTGTGCGTTCCAGCACTGACACACCGGATTGCTGCATACGCACACGTCACGCAGAGCTGCATACATCACGGACAGCTGAACACGTCACGCAGAGTATCGATGCGTGCAAGCTACTTTGACAGAAGCCATATTGTGTGCATTTGGCGAAAAGATGTTGGAAAGCAGCAGTTGTCCTGATGAAGAAGCATTATTGTTGGTGCTATGCCAAGAATCTGCTCCAAAGAGGCTTTGGGTCCACGATATGATATTTATAACGATATGATGATTTTATAAATACTATTTTGACGTGACAACGTCTTATAAATTGGTTTGCCGGGTGACACTTCAAGAAACTGCGTTACGCTCCGCTCACGTTATGCGCTCACAATGAGAGCGAGTGAGAGGCACGCGTCCCTTCCACTCGGGCATGGTTAGCCCGCCTAAGAGCGAGAGAGACAGACATAAAAAGTGAAAGGCACGCGTCCCTTCCACTCGAGCACAGTTAGCCCGCTTATTTATTATGTTTTATATAAATATAACCGCACAGTTATATTTATGTTTTAAATATAATTCTTTGTATAAATAAATGTTTTAATTTGTTACTATTATTTCATCCTTCTTCCTACTATACGAATGAATATTCACATTAAAATTATTTTACCACTCAAAGTCGTTGTCACGTAAAACTTTCGCCCGTATATCGACTTTACAGGCAACCAATTTTTTGTACTCTTTTACAATTAATTTTTCCTTGTTCATTGTATATCACAAAATAAATATATAAAATATCACAAAACTCACTTCAAAACTTGTAAAAATATACAACGCTGCTGACGCAGTTGCTGTGCAGCCAAGGCACAGCATAATACAACGTCATTGCAGTTAGATTGAGTGCGACGTTGCCGCTTCTCTTAGCGCGTGCAAGGACCCTGTTTGTAGGTGCCATGCAGCAATGCGTGGCGTGCGCGTGACAGCAAGTTCACGCGCACAAGTAACGCATCCAGTGTGTCATCTCTCATAGAGTTTCATACATTACAACCGGTGCCTCGCCACGCCACGCTCACGCATTCGGTTTGACCGAGCCTTTAATATATTTTTAATACAGGTATCATAATGTTCGAAAATCCCAAGAAAAATCCAAATTCAATATACAACACCAAATGTAAGCCTTTTTACACATAGCAACTTCATGAATACATAAAGCATTTTCCAATCTCCTATTTATTGGGAATACATTGCACCACTTTCCTCTAGTATAAGTAATTGAGGAAAATCCATTCAAAAGGTAAAGCCGACTATATTAAAATTCCCCTTGTGTTTATTCACATTATCTAGCATTAGTTGAGGCATTTCGCATTCAACGCATACGATCGTGAAGGGTTCATGCTATAAAAATGGATTGCACTGTCGGACGTGTCTGGGATGTGAGATAACTGAATGAACTGAAAACATTTACATAGTTACTTTGAAATGTGTATAGTTGTTTTTCATAATATTGTTTATTACTGAAAAACAATTGGAGAATTGTGGATGTGAAGGAAGCGAGGGAGTTGTGTCAGGACCATGGCAAGTGGCGCTCCATTGTCTCTGCCTATCCCTGTGGAAAAAATGCGTGACAATTTGATTATTTTTTGATTTGTTTATTACTCTAATTAATAAATGTGCCAGAAGTGCCGGTCGCATTCCCCGTCACGCGGCACTCAACGATATCATCCGAAGGGCTCTTGTCACTGTTGGAGTGCCCGCAATTTTAGAACCCTGTGGTATTGCGCGGAGCGATGGCAAGAGACCTGACGGAATGACTGTTGGGCCATGGAAGCTTGGCAGGTCTTTGGTGTGGGATGCGACTTGTGTAGACACATTAGCCCCATCTCACATCCAAGCGACTTCGTTAAGCGCGGGAAGTGCGGCGATTTCTGCTGAGAACCTCAAGTTGCGCAAATACGCTAACCTCGGTAGTGGTTACGAATTTGCGCCGTTTGGGGTCGAGACGATGGGCCCTTGGGGACCATCAGCTAAGCGCCTGGCCAAGGAGTTGTCCAGGCGGCTGACGGAGAAGTCTGGAGACAGGAAGGCTGGCAATTATTTCTGCCAACGTATTAGCCTTGCTATACAAAGGGGAAATGTTGCCAGTCTCCTTGGGACTATCTCTGATGCGACGTCATTGGATGATATTTTTTACTTATAGTTAAATTATATTTAATTATTAGTTGGTTAGTAACAATGTTGTGTTTAATTTTAATATTAATTTTGAATAATGTATAATAATAATTAATAAATTATGTTAATTCGCGTTTAAATTTAAAAAAATATTAACTTTGTTATGTACTTGTAGTTAAAATATAATGACGACAGGCGTGGACGAACGGTTTAGCGATTGGTTTGTTGCGCGTAAAGTCCCGGGTTCGATTCCCGGTCGGAGCAAATATTTGTTTCATAACTTATATTTGTAATATTTAATAACATGAAATATTGCAAATATTTGTTAATAAAAAAAAGAGATGGATATTTGCTTCGGGTCTGGTTATCAAAGAGTGGTAGGCTGCCGATACCCAGTCTGCCGATCCGGGGTAGTACCACCACTTACAAGAATACAGACCGTGAAGTGATTTGGTCATGTTTCGGGATAAGCTTGTAAATTGCCGGTTCCATCTAGGCCGGCATAGTGGATGTGATTGCTACTCACAGTTATTGAATTGTAGTAGCAGTGACATTCATTCATGGACTTCGGCTTAACATCAAGCGGGGTGCTGTCATATGTCGAGTCACAATAAAAAAAAAATAGTCAGAAGAATCTAAATATCTAAGATAAGATACGACTATTAATGCAAGTCGATTTGTCTTGTTATAATTTTATTTTACATTATTTTAAATATATCCATATTGTATGTAAAGAATTGTGGATGTGAAGCGGAGGAGTTGTATCAGGATCGTGGCAAGTGGCGCTCGATCGATCGTCTGCCTATCCCTATGGGATAAAGGCGGACTGGGAACCACTGCTTACCACTCTTTAATGACCATACCCGAAACAAATATCTACTTTTTTATTAACAAATATTTCCAGTTTTTAATATAATTATTAAATATTAAAAATAAAAGCTCCTACCAGGATACGAACCCGGGACTTTACGCGTAACAAAGTGGTGTGCTAACCAATTGGCCACGTCTGTCGTCAAACTACGCGATACACCCGCATCGCCAGACTTTTCTAATGTTTATCAAAAGTAGCTACCAACCGGTCTTCAAGCTATTTTCCGTGGCTTTCAACCGGTCTTTAATTATTATTATTCGCTTTTTAGTGTGGTGACTTCATGTGGTTTTGGAAGTCGGTGACATTTTTTTTTGTTAGAAGTTTATTTATTTTTCCATTTTTAGTGTAAATATTGATAAGTGTTTACTAAAGTACCTATACTAATTTAATTCTTGCTAACAGCGTTATGAAACCTTTATGCTGCAGCTCAGTAGCATAATGTGATGACTTTCATACTTAAACACCTGATTAATAGATTTCATTTGATTTGAGAGAATAAACTGGGGATGTTATAGTTACTCCAGTCCAAATGCTCTTCGAAACCTTGATTAAATTAGTATCAGTAAATATTTAACATAGACTTTCTATTGTTTACAGATTTATTCCCTAACTTTTCTAAGTATTAAAACAAACTTTTAGTTAATCTAGTTAGAATCTTAGATTTAATATACCTAAAAGTTAAAAGAAATTTTTAAACTCAAAATGTTTTATGAAGAATGGTTGGAACTTAACCAAACTACTCGTGATAAAATAAATTCTTGGAAATACATAATATATTATATATGTATAAACACCTACAAGTTTACGGTTAAGTCTATCATGTTCTGAAAAAACTGTCTAGACGATATTATATTTTTTTGTGACATAAGTCTGTTACAATTTAAATGAAGAACTTTGAAAGTCTCTTTCAACAAAAGTTTTATCTACAAAATACGGAAATTGTCAAGCTTTCAGCTTTGTTTTCAAGAGTCGTACATTATTAGTCGTTCACTATAAAATTTCAATTTTAATAATTCTATCGGAACTGCGGATTTTATAACAATGAGTTTTTTTATAGAGGTAACAAAAAAGAAACCTTTTAGCGAAGTAAGATGCTTTTCAATTCATGAGATAAGAAGCTAACGTCAAAACTGAAATTTTAGCAATGTTCCTTACATTTAGGAGTTTTTTAAGTGCTCTTTATATCTGTTTAGCCGTCAGCTTTTAGGTCTAAATTTATGATCATAACGATTTATTATTCGCATTAAAAGATTATTTGTCGGAACAATTTACTATAGCTTTTCTACGTGGATACAGCTAATGAAAATAAAATGCAGAATTACTTTGTACCTAATGGACATCCCTTGAATCCGATGTCTGAAATGTCGGATTAAAATTAATCAAGAGTAAGCGGGAACAAATCTCGTATTACCATAAATATGTCGCATATAACTTCAAAGAAAATTATAATTACAACTTGGCAGTAGCCTGCTAGAAGTGGTTTGCAACCTTTACTTTTAGCTGTTGTTAGGTCGTGGGCCATCTAGTGGTTGGATGTCCTACGCTGCGTTTACTACTCGTCTCTATTCTAAAACTTTACGGCGCCAACCAACGACCATCTATTCAACTACGCCTTTAGTTTTAAGGCATTTTAGTTTAGAACGAAATTGATCTTGGTCTTTTCCCTAAAGCTGAACTGCAAAAAAATACTTTGTTAGGAGTGGTAGGTAGATAATTAGTGATCAAATGCCCAGTCTGCCGATCAGGGGTAGTAACTAGTTATTAACTTTTAAGAGGCGACTTAGTATAGCCTTGGGTCCTTCAAGCGATGTCTGAAGAAGCACCTTTGGCCAGCATAGTGGCGGCGACGGGGGCAGCCCTGAAGTCTTAGTTTTTGCAGTCGTCGGCACTCTTGGATCTCTTCTTGCTTATCACTAGATGTCGAGTCACAATAAATAATAAAAAAATCACCATGAAGTGACCTCGAAGTGACCTTGACGTCACGTCTCGGGATAAACTTGAAAGTTACCGGTTCCAACTAGGTTAACGGCTCCACTATGGACTGATACTTGCAATTACTTAACTTTAGTAGAAGTCGCCTAAATTCATGGACCGCACACAATAAGACATCCCACAATAAAAAAAATGTACCCAGCATTCTACTGGTATTATTATTAAAGTACTACTTCCGCGAGTATCTAGCAAATTACAATCACCTCTGACTAAATTGTATCAATCTATAAATAAAACTAAGAGGCTACCTCGAAGCTATGATTCCTAATTAACAAAATAAAAAAACCGTATTGAAATTAATGAATTGTGTCAAAACAAGTAGGCAATAATTATCTCCTTTTTATGTTGTATTTGATACCCAGTTAAATGACGGAAAGTAAATATTAATTAAATCACTCGTCGTAAGGTATTTGAATTTTTAAAAATACACTGAACTTGTCTGCAATTAAAATCTTGGCCTCCCAAGGTCCGCCGTAACCACATTTTTGGATCGTATGTCGAAGGCGGCATTGGTGGGGTCTTACAATATTTGATTGGGTAGAGGGGATAGTGAAGGCAGGAAAGGTGAGTGTTGACATGTCACAAAAAGCTTTGAAACCTACATTTCGGTCACAAGTCCGAAACGCTGCCTTCATTCTCCCGCCTGCCACGCGATGGACCCGCACGGTGAATCCATGGATGCTAAGAAATTGTTTCATTCATTTTACATTGAGATAATCAAAGTACGTGTAAATATATCAAAGATTTCTACAAAAATATAGTGTGTATCTACATAAACAACATTTTGTGCGAATGATAGGTATAAAATGTTACAATTATAGCTTTAATTATGGTCACTTTGTTCTGATTATATTGCCGTGTGTTTTACGGTCGAGGTTAAACGTTGGATTTCCCAAATGTTTTGCCTCTCTTTATCTAAACGAGGGGTTACGACGGTGGAAACACGTGGATATAATTTTCGAGTTATTCGCAAATACAAAAATAATTGTACGAAAACGTTTTAGCTTCATAATTATGTAATAATATATATTATACAATAATGATTTTGTAGAAATTAATTAAGCATGGAGCAAGGTCTTGAATAATGATCGAAGTCTAAGAGTGCCGACGACTGAAAAAAACCGTCTCCGTTCACAGCCGCCCGCCCCGGTCTTTACCACTATATCTGCCAAAGGTGCCTAATTATATTAGATATCAAAATCGTGATTAAGAGATGGTTAGTAAGCCTTAAATTTCAAAATCTTTATTGCACAAAGTACAAAGGGGCGTACTTATTGCCGCTAGACATTTTCTGCCAGATTGATCATTTCAGTATAATTAAAAGCATTCATAAAATGCGAAACTATAAAAAGTATTATGAATATGTATTATAAATACCTAACATGAGACAATATTCAGTGTACGCAAATTTTAATTTCTCGAGTTTCCACAGTGTACGTTTGTCGGCACGGAGGTGTAATCAAATTCTAGACTATCTCTTCAATTCGATTAAGCTATAGAAATGCCACAGAAACACTCGTTGAGCGTACACACACACATTAGACTGGCAATGTAACCATTGTTAGCGTTCGACGCCATTCCTGTTATCCTGTTCACACTACATTGAATAGGTTGAATGGAAAAAAGTGCTATTATCGAGTTCTCAGATAACTTTAGGCTAGTATTTCAAAATTATGTATTTTTATTGTGGCTTTACATATGACAGCATCCCTTATGTTAAGCTGGAGTGCGGTACGTGATTGGAGACGACTATTACTAATACAGTTAAATAACTAAAAGTAGCAGTCGCACCCACTATGCCGGCCTAGTTAGAACCCCCGGATCGGCAGACTGGGAACTACTGCTTACCGAGTCGCCTCACGGTCTGTACACTTGAAAGTGGTGGTACTAGCCCAGACCGGGCAAATTTTTAAAACATATATTTTTTGTAATATTAATGTTATTTAAGTATAGGTTTTAGTTAAAATATATCAAATTATCCTTCGGTTTTGAAGTTATTCTATCCCGGAACCCTATTGCCGTATATTAGAACGAAAACTTGATAATTTTAAATTACCTATGCATATACAGACCTGTGAAAAAGTATAGACTCATACATATATAAAGATTTCATTTAAAACCAATTGGATATTTCTGAAAATAGTTTAGGTAGATAAATAGTGTACGCAAATAAAAGTGTTATTCTATTAGTTATATTTTTTAATTTTCCTTTAATACTGGTAAAAAACTCAAATAGCCTACCATGTATGCATTTACACTGTGAAAAATTATAAACTCAGTGCCCATATTTATACCTTACTGACTCAATATTTTGTCCAATTACCCTTATTTTTTATAACTTCTATTAGTCTTTTAGGCATGCTATCAATTAACTCCTTAAGTGTATCAGTTGAAATTTCTGCCCATGTTGATTGCAATCTTTGTTTGAGTTCATTAACATTATTCATTATTGGTTTTTCCTGGTCATACAATTTCCTGGTTAATATCCCCCAGACATTCTCCATCGGATTGAGGTCTGGACTGACTGCTGGCCATTCTAATAATTGTATACCAGTCATTAAACCACTGTTTTGTAGTCGCAGCTACATGGATGGGTGCATTGTCTTGTTGAAATATTATGTTTTTATCTTCAGTGAACGTAATAAAAGGTAAAAGGTAATCATCTAACATTCCTTGATAGCTAACAGCAGTAATACGTCCATCTATGCATACCAATTCGGTTTTCATGGATGCACACATACCGGCCCAGACCATGACTGAACCTCCTCCTTTAACCCGTCGAGACATAATTTTTCTATCAAATCTCAAATCATGCCAATAATACTTACATCCATCAGGACCATCAAGATTGAATTTCTTTTCATCACTAAATATGACATGTTGCCAAAAGTCACCTTTTGTTACATATTTTTCGGCAAACTTAAGTCGATTCACTTTATGCTGTGTTTTTAAGATTGGTTTACTAAGACATTTCTGATATTTAAAACGTTTTGATGCAACTGCCCACTTTCTCACTAAACTTGGATCACAATTTAGATTATATCTGCGCACCAGAGCTGTTGATGATGTCCCGGTAGCCGATAACTCCCTTAAAACTGCGCGTTTTACGGTGGAGGAAAATCGACGAGGACGTCCTGAACGCTTTTTTTTACCGTAATTTTCAATTCCTAACTTTAAAATTTTTTTTACAACACTTTGAGATCTACCGATAGTGTCTGCTATTGCTCTTTGTGTTTTTCCGCAGTTTCTCAAGTCAAGAATTCGTTGTTTTTCGATTTCACTTAATGTCTTGCCACGCGGCATATTAAAAGGCAAAAAAAAATCTGGACAGTAAAACCGATTATATTAAATAATACGACTTGATGTTAGCTTCAAAAAATAATGATACACAAAGTACGTCTAGCATTTAAAAGGTCTTGCATATGATTGAGTTTATAAATATTCACAATTCAACCCGTCCTGCTCGAGACAAATGAGGGACTTCCCAGCGTCAAGGCCACATAGAGTAAAACTAAGTATACAAATCAATTGCGCCTATTTTACGTTATTCATTTGTTTATATATTAATGACATTTGTGTAGAAAAAAAATAAAAAATATAAATATATATTTGAGTCTATATTTTTTCACAGGACTGTATATTTTTATTTTTTGTAGTAATATTCATGTAGGTTTTAATTATAACTTAAAGAAGCCAATAAAAAAATCTTGTAAAAAAATTAATTTATACATAACCCCTAATAGTTATGTATAAATTAATCACAGATTATTCGTAAAAATACCGGCCTTCGGAACTCAATATTCTGACTTGCGTCCGGTTATGAAATTGGCTGAGAAAATAAAGAGAGATTTTATTATTAGAAAATAAGTGGTTCCTTTGGCTCCTTTGTGAGTTTGACAGAGATAGTCTTTATTGTTTCCTAAGGCCAACGTTTTTATGACAACTTTTATATCCCATATTACACTCGTTTCGAGATACGAGATGCGATTTTTTGTAAGACATGTAGATACTAGTAACGTATACTCAACAACCCCTAATATCAACCCTCAATAACACGTGTGGTTTGTTTTCCTTTTTTAAACTTTTTTATTCAGAAACGAAGTTTGGCTTTGACATGCCTGGTGGTAAGCAAGGCGAGGTACAAACGGATAAAAAAATATTGTACTTCAATTCCTTAGTGCTCCGCCGATTGTTCCGTATTTAAACAAAGTAGTATTCGCATTCGATGGCTACTCTCACACGTTTAATAGTAATCAGTTTTTTTTTTTTTTTTTTTTGGATGAATGTACGGTTGTCCAAGCCTCGATTTCTTTAAGACATCATTCCGTATTTCGTGTGCTACCAGATGCACGTGTCTATCGGTTGTCCGCATTTTATTGTAAATTTTAGTGTAAATAATTATACAATCTTACTCTAAATGGGTAAAAGGCAACGAGAAGAAGCTGAAAACGAACAAGCAAATTGGCAAATACCGTAGAAAATAAGATGGTTGGAGAAACGGAGCTCCACGAATACGACGCCATCACGGTCGCCCTCATCCACGTTTGTTCGTTTTACCTGCATGAACAAAACGATTCAGGTAAATACCGATACTGGATTTTTTACATAAGTGGATTTGTTGCAACCAAAATGTTTTAATACTTCGTGAGACTATAACGTCCACTATTTATGAATTATTATTGTGATTGAGTGTAGTTTGAAAAACTGCAATGTTACAATTTATAATTACTGTTATTGATGGTAGTTTGAAAAACTATAATGTGACAACTAATTATAACTGTGCTTGAGTGTAGTTTGAAAAACTGCAACGTCACAATTTATTTTATTATTGTGCTTGAGTGTAGTTTGAAGAACTGCAACGTCGCAATTTATTTTATTATTGTGCTTGAATGTATTTCGAGGAATTACATCGTCACAATCCAATATTATTACCTCTTGAGCATGGGTGAACCTACGTCGTCCATATATTGATGTGTATGATTTTTATTAGAAAAATGTACTATATATAATGAGAATCCTAATTCAGGTTACAACATTTTTACCCAGGGTTTATGCTTTTAAGCACCAACTCAATAAAGATTCGAGGTCAATAAACTCTTGACCTTGTTTTATTAGTCACTCTAGACCAGTGTTTCCCAACCTTTAAAAAATGTTTTTTACCCTTAATAAATATAAATGATTACAATATTTTTTTAAAAAAAATTGCCTTTTTTGATAAATTGGTCACCGATATCTAGCATTGCATATAAATAACCCAAAGCAGAAGGGTTGAAGTCGTGTCTAATCCATTTTGAAATTACCCTCCTTAACTATCGAATTGCCCTGTAAGGCGTGGGCCCCACTTTGGGAAACACTGCTCTAGGCCATACCAAAGAACGTGAGTGCCAGAACCAGCCATACACAACTAGAACCCACAGACCGTTGGTCAAAAAGTTAGTCTGGTGTAAAAAAAAAAAAAAAAAAAAGAGAGAGGGAAAATGTATTTAACACAATGGTTAACCAAGCAAAATAAACCCTGAGGTCACATATGCAATCAATAAACCCTCTCTGAAGAGGGATAAAACAAAAAGTATTCACTATTTTGCCATGCCATGCAAATACAGTAGATCACAGTATTAAGAATAAAATTATACGGTGTTATATAGATATATCAATACCGCCATTTATTAATATAAAAATGTTCAGAATGTCAGAAAGATACTGAAAAACTTATTTCAATGAACTTCTCTTTAAGAAGGTTTTTAGCCTCAGGCTAGTTCAGGTGAAGTTGCCAGAGATGCAGCACAGGACTCAACTCCTGAAATATCCCTTTTTGAAGTCAACTTTGGACTTTTGGTGATAAAATGGGAAATAATAAAGCCGCAGCAAGTTCGACCACTGATTTTTTAAATAAATAAAATCCTTTAAACTACTGGGGACTCCCTGTTACGAAAGGCAACAACAAACAGCGTCAACAGACGATTACAATATTTTTACAAGGTACCCTCTGACATATTTATTTATTTATTTTTCATGGATCTGGGACACAATATTCCATTTAATCTAATACCTGTACAATAAGTCAGGTTCCAATTGGTCAGGTTGCCTAATTTGTAAGGAAGAAAATGCTGACTTTAATAGTTCAATAAATGAACTGTTATGTAAAGGTGCTATTTATCTTGAGCTCACCAGAGTCCAATTAATTTATATCCCCACTTTATTGTCTCCAAAATAATACATATAAAAAATAAAAGTTTTATTTTTAATCCTAAAAAATTAACATCTTTTAAAATTGAGGAAATACGTACTGCTCTTAAATTATTAATAACTGCTCTGGATTTTTTTTACATGACCAATATTGATATTAAAGATGATTTTGACACCCATACATAAATATAATAAAAACAGGAATTATACTTCATTAGTATATTTAAATGTTTAGATAAAGACATAATAATCATGTCTAATGGCCACAAAGGAGACTTATATATTGGTAAGTTTATATTTTATTATAAACACAACTAAAGTAACAAAAGTAAATTAATTCCACAAGCATAATGAATGAGAATAGGTTCTGAAAACATAACAGTTGGAACAAAACACGTCCTATTCAAAGTTGGCCACTATTACAGGCATGCTATATGCAGAATGTCCAGGACTTCAGGTGTAACATAATATAGCTGATGCGCATACAAAACAACTTGAACTATGGAAATGCATTAAATAATAATAGATATAATAGCCAAGTACCAATATCACAAGGTGTCAATAATTAACTATCCTGTTGACAAAATAATTTGTTTCACTTTCATAAGAATCAATTAATCAGCCAAAATAAGTAATTTATGCAGATGCATTATTGTTAAATTGCGGTTATGTTGTACCACTAATAGGGTTCGGTAAGATTGATAAATAAATAAATGAACACAATAATTACCTAAATTTACTGGCTGTCTTTTTGCTTTAAAATCATTTACATGTAATAAAAGTAAGTAACTGCTTTATCATGTTAAGAATTAACAACACCACATCTTGATAGTCTAGCTAAACTAATTTAGCAGTGGTGTAAGCATGCAAGTATGTGCGTATAGACAGATTATATACCATCAAAAACAATACTGCTTCAAATAAAATCAGTTGACACTGCTTCAAGACAGTTTAACAATAGAACCTAGTGAAAAACGGCAAAATATGCCTTTTATACGATTATTTCAGGTTTTGGTATTTCTAAAAAAGATTTGTTTGCCTCTACACATAATCATAAGTGTAAGTTATATATTTGTTGGCGACCAGACCACTATGCTATCGCAAGAGATTCTTTCACAATCTCATGGACGTTTTCCATACAGGACTTTGTACAAATATCATTCGTTTTCCACCCTTTTCAATTATAATAAAGCTTTTCTAAATTTTGTAACAAGGCACCTAGGGTAATTATAGTTGGCTCATATTGACCATTGCAACCATTGCCTGTAAGTGCAGGTGCTTCATTGTCAATAACATTTTGAAGCAATGTAATACATACCTAATTGTAGATTATTGTAATAGTAAAAAAAATAGTATCACAAATATACAGATACATTACACTTCACAGATAGATAAGATTTCTCTTATTTATTCTTATTTATTAACCTTTTTCTAATACTTCTAATAAAGGCTATAGTTATAATTCAGTAAATTGGTATATTCAGCAATAGCCCTCATTTACCAAATGAACTTACCACTGACATTTGTGTTAAGATACTATCTAAGAGATTTTTAGGTTTCGCCCACAAACTCGAAAATATGATTTAAGAACCCAATGTTTGTTAAGAATTATTATATAAATTATATCCAAATGAAAATATTTCACTTAATTTGTTATCCAATGTGATAACATTGTTAGCTCTTGTCACCGCTCATAAAGGATAATCCTCATCTTTAATTAAATATAATAATATGATTATTTAAAATATTGCAAGTTAAAATATAAATAATAAATTTCAATAAACCTAGGGCCAGGTCGTACACAACCAACTTTATTATTGCCTCTATTGTATAAATCCTAAAATATCTTTTGTAAAAGAGAGTTTGTCTGCCCTGCACAAAACTCTTTCAGTTATATAAATAAATAAAAAATAAAAAAATCTTGTTCGTTAACAAACTTTAAGCAATTAAAATAAAGATACACTTTATATCTTGATATCTATGACATACACTTGAAAATCATAGTAATGGTCATTTGTCAACATCTACTATTTAAACATTAGGAGAGAATATTGACACTATTCGTAGAACTGTTGGATGGTCCGAAAAATCCAACACTTTTGCAAAAATTGATTTAAAAAAAAAATATATTATATATATATTTATTACTTGTACTAGATCACTGTAATGACTTAGAGGACGCATAATTATATAAATTTAAGAAATAATTGTTATAGAACTAAGTTAATGTGATTGAGGAGTTCTGATCATCCAAATGTCTGGTAATACTTCCATTTCAGTCCACAAACCTTCAACCTTTAAATATCTACTTTGTTTAAATACGGAACAATCGGCGGAGCACTAAGGAATTGAAGTACAATTGAGAATCAAACGAACTTACCTGTAAGTGAAGTTCGATGATAATTGTACGAACTTCCTTAGTGCTCCGCCGATTGTGAAAGCCACACCCTCCCACCTCTACATGTAAATAGGTAGGTGAGTTTCAGGTTTGTAAGCACAGGAACACTATAAACAGAATGATGTCTTAAAGAAATCGAGGCTTGGACAACCGTACATTCATCCAAAAAAAAAAAAAAAAAAAACTGATTACTATTAAACGTGTGAGAGTAGCCATCGAATGCGAATACTACTTTGTTTAAATACGGAACAATCGGCGGAGCACTAAGGAAGTTCGTACAATTATCATCGAACTTCACTTACAGGTAAGTTCGTTTGATTCTCAATTATACTTAAAGGATCCAAAGTTAAAGAACTCGAAACATTCTCCAGAAACAGTGGTTATATGGCAGATTATCTCAGAAGATGGTCATGGATCCAGAGTATCCATGACCAGGGCCGTCTTTACCCGGGGGTTCAAGGGGTGCAGTGCACCTGGGCGCAGAGTCCTAGGGGGCGCATGCCGACCGCCATAAATTTCGATAGATACTATACTGAGACCACGCGAGCGGAGCCTTGACTTTCGCACCCCGGCGCTGAATATGCTTAAGACGGCCCTGTCCATGACCATCTCTAATTAAAAGTGGTGGTACCCTCTGCGTGATTGATAGAAAAATAAAAATCAATCAATCAAATTGTCACCCCTTTGGACAATGGAGGACAATGGACAATGGAGCGCCACTTGTCACGATCCTGACACAACACCCTCGCTACCTTCACATTCACAAGTTTCTTCATACAAGCTCATAAATAAAAATCACAACTAAAAAAAGAAATAACTTTTTTTATATAATAATTTTGTAAATAAGTACTACTCGTATTTGTCAGATATTTCGTGGCAGACATAAATCCTTGCCCTTCACATTTTTATTGCCCTTGAACAATTTTTATACAGGGAATTTTTACTTTGTAGGAAAAATAAAATTAAATAACGTTCATATTAATAGACCTTAAATTAATTACTTATTTAACAAATTACTTCACAGAAGGGTAACCACATTAATGATATATTATCTAATATTATAATTGGGTTTATTCTTAGAAATATTCCATTTAATTATCTTCTAATAAGATTTGTTGAAAAGTTTATTCTAGAAATTTATAAAGACGAAACCTTGTAATAAATAATCTCTTAAAGTTTCATTTAGATTTTATATTCTCATTTTTTTTATTGTGACTGATATCTCGACCCGCATGATGATAAGTAAGAGGAGGTCCAAAAGTGACGACGACTGAAAAAACCGAGTTAGTTCACGGCTGCCTCAGTCGCCGGCACTATGCATTATTCTTTTATTTTATAAAACAGGAAAGTGTTTTTTTTTTATTTTAATTAAGTTTACGCTGCTTTCTAAAACATATTTTCCTAAAACATAATTTCGCGCGTCAAGAAGCCTTATTCCTTTAATATGTAAATCAAAAATTATGTCTAATAGGCTGAAAAATAACTTTGTTTCAAGTCCAATATTACTTTTTAAAATCTGTCTAACATCCAAAAATAAGCCATAAAACAATATAATAAATCAGCATGTAATCAACTTTTCCTTATTCCCTATGTCCTGATACATTTATTATGGTTAATACAAAACGTCATCACGAAAGAAATAGCGTTACGAACAAACGGTTGCCGGCAGTTACTTGCCGCGGCAGTCAACGAATGTAAACGGTACTAGCATGTACTATATTTAAACATAATATGTATTTATACAAAACCGTACAAACACAACAACCGTACAAAACAGTTGCAAATTATAAGCAGAATTAAAATTTTTAAGCATTCTATATTCTATACAGGTATTATACTAGATTTTAAAGATGTCTTTCTTAGATAATATAATAATAATAGACAAGTGGAATCAATCCAAAAATTTGGCACTTTTTAGCAAAGCGTGTAAAAGATGATGTCAGACTAGCTGGCGTGGTCAGTTTTGTCAATCATAAACCTGCCTTTGCCCACTATCGCGTCACAATAAAATATATAACTAATATGACTGATCCTGATGAAGCTACATCTATAACTAGCTATCTTCATACGTCGTGAACGTGGTTAAGTGGTATATAAATGATCTTCATTCCAAATCACTTGCCGGTAAGAATGTTTCTTTGATACTTTGGTCGACTTGTTTATATGGTGCAAGCATGTTTAGTAGCTTTGTATAAAAATGAAATAAATAAATATCGACCAACACATACTGCATACTTTCTTTACTTATTTGATATTAGCATTTTTTTTTCATTATCAACTCGTTACCTAGATAAAGATAAAACTAAACAATTCTAATTACAATATGAAGCCTGTATTATAGTACATAAGAATAAATTATAACTTAAAATGCAGTTAGCACTATGCTAGAAATCTGTATGAACGGATAACAGAACTCGCCGCACAATTAAAATTGTATTACAAAAGCAATCTACGGTGAGAACAGGTTCTATCTCACTGCACTATTGTTCAAAGTCTTTTGTCCCCACCGTATTGAAACAGAACGCTCTAAAAATGCCGTAAAATTCTCGACGTGTAAATGTGAAAATGCTGTAAACGGTTACAGGTAATTCCATCTTTATTATTTACGAGGTTTTATAGAATTATATTTTTGGTTTAATTTTTTACTTTGTTTTTTTCTGTATAGTTCAAATAGCTACTCATAACTACAGATATTATACAAGGTATTTTGCGGTACAAAGTCGTATGATTTATGCGTGACTAAAAATAAATTAAATAAAACAATATTGCTTTTTTTTATTGTGACTCGACATACGACAGCACCCCGCTTGATGTTAAGCCCAAGTGTGGTCCATGAATGAATGTCACTGCTACTACAATTCAATAACTGTGAGTAGCAATGCCACTATGCACTAGCACTATGCCGGCCTAGATGGAACCGGCAACTTACAAGCTGATCCCGAAACGTGACCAAATCAATTCACGGTCTGTATACTTGTAAGTGGTGGTACTACCCCGGATTGGCAGACTGGGTACCACTGCCTACCACACTGTAGGGGTTACACTGTATAACAATTAATTTAATCGTGCAAGCATGTTGGCCGCTTTGCATTTTGTAGCAGCGTAAGCAAGCGTCGCTGCGTCGCGCCTGCGAGCTCTTAGCTCTAACCTTAGTATAGTTAGTCATTAATAAACATTTGAACTGAGATCACGTATTTTATTGATCCGTCACACACCCCACTTAAATGACCCAAAAACACTTAAAACTGAGGCATATTCTTTATTTGTTCTCTTGTGAATTATATATTATTAAGGGATTTCTACTATATTCTAACATGTTATTGTTATGTAATAAAATGCTATATTTGCTTTAACTCTTTTAATGGTTGACCATCGACTAAGGCCTGCCTATAACGAACGCCTTAACAATAGTGCGTTGTTGAGTTACTACCCATAAATACATTACAGTAGAAAAACACTCTCAAAAAAAAAGTATTGCACAATTTTGTAAGCGCTCATGATCTACAAAACAGACGAGTGTTTAATTATAGTTTGAAAGTTCAATCCATTTTCATGACACAGAACGGAGAGAAGACGTCGGCGGTTTAGAAACTCTGTGTCGTCATAACAAATATAAAAAATGATATTATGAGTAGGTACCTATATCGGAAACAAAATGAAACTATGAAAACAAACATCTTTACCTATCAAAATATTGTAATAAACCGCACATTATCTGGTAAATAATTACTCTCATATATCTTGTGCAGTACTTAATGAAATAACAAGAAAATGGGTGCTTATTAATCAACGATAGAGGTCATATATGCGGAGGAGAACAAACTGAAAGCAATTTGTTCGAACAACTATCTTCCGAGTTCATAGACTATATACCATAACACCACAACACCTCTCTTTCTCTTTCTCTATACCATACATCGTATTCTTTAATTTTTATATAGACTTTTACCTTCATACCCCTAAAGAGTAAAGGAAACTGGAGTCGCTGAATTCTGGCAACTTTTATGTTTCCAAAACGTGACGGATTCTTTTAAGATCTCTAAACGTAAAAATTATAAAAAAAATGAACTGTATAAAAAAGTTAGATATAAAATGTATTAAAATACTAAAAGATAGCAGAAATAAATATATTAGAAATAAAACGACTTCACAGAATTAATTTGTTCAGTAATTGACAAGTCTCTAGGCAGGTAACACATTCCGAATCACGCACTAAAACTACGCCCCCTTAATAAACACTGCTTTATCAATGCGGCTTTAAAACTAATCTAAATAATAATATTTAAGTATAGCGACAAAGAAGCAGTGAAATTGCGTTAATATTTAGCATTCTCATAGGTAACTAATCAACGTAGCAACCTATTGACTTGCAATTCGTTGAATACACAACATTAGGAAAATTAAGGCCCTGTTCATGCAAGTTGGAATGTTTTCCATTCCAACGATATGTGGTCCAGTTGAACGCTTCGCTGAGTCTAATGTGTGTATAGTCTATATTTGAAGTATACTCAACTTCGTTATTGGAATCAGTAGTTATAGCAAAAGATATGAGTACCTACGTAGATAACAATAACTACTGCGATAAAGAAATAAAACTTGTTTGATTGTTCTGGAAACTTGAGTCTTTCGCATGGCGTAATCACGCCTCATATTCATTAGGTCCGCAGTGTCTTTAACCATAGAGTCTGTATAAAGATAATGTGGATGTGAAGAAAGCAAGAAAGTTGTGTCAGGATCGTGGAAAGTAACGCTCTGTTGTCTCTACCTTTCGTTGTGGAAATTAGAACTCAATAATTATTAATGATGATAAAAGATAATCATCAATATGAACCGGAAGACGTCCACTGCTGAACACAGGTCTCCCCCTTAGAACGCTATTCCGACAAGATGCATCCACCGGTATTTGTCGTTCATAATGGGGGTGCCATAATGTATGATCACCGTATGTTAAGGGTACCTACATGAATTACTTTAACAGTTAGGAATGACAATACAAGACCCATATACAGTGCCATCTTACTATATCAAATTGATATCAAAATTTAACTCAGTTTATGTACCAAAGCCTGCCACACCCACAATACCGGATAAATGTTTTAGAAACGAAGTCGAGATGCCTTTAATGATTTCATCTTCTCCAGAATTTGAAATTACTTACTGCTTTAGATAAACTTGTGTCGATTGCGGTCGAAAGAGTATTAAATCAAATAGCTCTTATTTTGAATAAACTAGTTTTGTTTTACCTACTTGAAATATATACATTTGAATTATTACGAAAGGAATTTATAAATATGATGGATGGATGCCTTAAACAAGTTAAACCAATGAGGGTTTTCCAACCAAATCGGAGACATCCTCAAGAAAGCTGGGTTGCCTAGTGCCCATAACCGTAGAGCTAGTATGAAGAGAATTGTGAATGTAAGAGAAGCGATGGAGTTGTTCCAGGATTGTCTCTGCCTATCCCTGTGTGACAATTTAATTGATTGATTGATTTAAGGTTAGAACCGCCATTTTTTTAAAACAATTTAATATTTATGTTTTATTGATTTAGTATTTTTAATTTATCCAGGTTAAAACTAAACACAATGTAAAAGTATTTTCTTAGATTTTGCGCGAACATTGATTAATGAATTAAACAAATTTTATGGGGCTTACTATAGCGTTTATTTTGTACATATACCGAGTACAAGTACATATACGACTATACATATACGAGTATAACAAAGAAGCTGAAAGTGTCTAAACAAGAAACTCACATAGGTATTTACCCAATATTAAATTCTATTTCAGATTTGATTATACGTATTCAGTTGCAAAGGCACGTAACGGTGTACAAGGTTAACATCATACCTACATCCCCTCTAACCTCGAATAGAAATTTTAATTGAAATTTCTTGTAACATAGAGTTACACCTACTACTTTGAATAATTAATTACGACTTGAATATTTCAAGCTTATTTTAGGGTAAATCTTTAATCAGTTACTGGAATTTTAATTTCCGTGTTTATACTTTATTATCGTAGGGCTTTATAAAAAGAATTATAGATGTGAATGATTTTTTCAAGTGTGGTAGACAGTGGTACCTATCCTGCCGATCTGGGGTAGTACCACCACTTAGGTACAAGTATACAGACCGTAAAGTGATTTAGTCGCGCCGGCATAGTGCATGTGATTGCTACTTACAGTTATTAAATTGTAGTAGCAGTGACATCCATCCATGGACCACACTCCAGCTTAACATCAAGCGGGGTGCTGTCATAGATGTCGAGTCACAATAAAATAAAAAAATCTTTCCGTGACCACGATGGCTGTAAGCTTTCGTAACGTCGGAATAATAAAATAAAATTGTAACCAAAATAATGGCGATAGTAAGTAGCATAAAATTTGTTTAATTCATAAAAAGCGAGCAAGTTGTACCAGGATCGTGACAAGTGGATACTTGCCACGATCCTTGATAATAATTGGTAATTAAGCCTCAATTGCTAAAAAAATCCTTTCCACCTTTATCCTTTGTTATTTTTGATTGAGTATTAAAAATAATTGCGATACTTCCAAGCTTCAATATAACTATCTACGTTATACTTATTTGATGTAATATTGTGGTATATGGCGTCGCTTGCCAATTAAAATCGGATTAAGGCTTCCAACATTTCAACCGCAAATAAACGTAGGTATGTTCCGAAATAAGTCTGCGCCAATTTGATATATAGCCTATTATTATTACTTCCTTACATAGTTATAAATCTATTAAAATTTAAAACGATATACATTGTATAAACTAAGGACGTCCTCTGTCTGTAACCTTAGATCTTTTAAATTGACGTTTTTAAACTGACGTTTGCACTATAATTTAGATAGTTTATAAACTGTATAATATACAGTTTATAAGTACATTACATGCATTTTATAAAAAAAAATCGAATTTGAGCGATGAACGATGAATATATATGTCCTAAAACGGTTACGCAAATGTATCTTTGATATAATCGTTATATCTTGATATAACCGAGCTTATATGAGAAGAATTGTGGATGTAAAGGAAGCGAGGGAGTTGTGTCAGGATCGTGGCAAGTGGCGCTAAATTGTCTCTGCCTATCCCCGTGGGAAAAAAGCGTGACAATTTGATCTATTGATTGATCTTTGATATATGTACTTTGGTTGTCTTGTTTCTATGATACAAGCACTTTAGTAGCTTAGTAAAGAAATAAAAATATATATATATATAACAAATTATTATTACCTACATTGCCTACCTACGTGCGAGTATTTTATAATATAATTGTACCAATTTTGTAATTAATATTTTATAACATACTAGTATATTAAAATAATTGTGCACCTGGATAAAATTCACTATTCTGTAGTCATAAATTAAATATTTCTTGTAACTCTATTTTATTCATTTATTTATTATACGACTCAAAATCTAATACATATCAATGCATAATGTAATCTTGACAAAAGCATAATACACGGCCATGTAAAATAATCCAACAAACTTTTGAATAAAAAGTCCTATTAAAATGCGAAGCTACATTATTCATTGTATTCATATGTGTGTTGAGGCCTTTTTTATTTTGTCTGGTTTTGCACCTATTTGCAAAGAAATTTGCATGGATATTGAAGTCTCTAGCTATTTACGTAACCTAATGCTACTTTATCTTTACAAAGTTTTACTTACAGATAACTGCAGTTTAAATTACTGTTGATAAACGCACACTGCCTGATCTTACAATCTAAGACTACGACGACAGGCGTGGACGAACGGTCAGCGATTGGTTTGTTGCGCGTAAAGTCCCGGGTTCGGTTCCCGGTCGGAGTAAATATTTGTTTCATAGCTTTTATTTGTAATAATTAATGATAATATTAAATATTGCAAATATTTGTTAATAAAAAAAGAGATAGATATTTGCTTCGGGTCTGGTAATCAAGAAGTGTAGGCAGTGGTACCCCGTCTGCCGATCCGGGGTAATACCACCACTTACAAGTATACAGACCGTGAAGTCAGGGCCGTGTTAAGCATATTCAGCGCCGGGGTGCGAAAGTCAAAGCTCCGCTCGCGTGGTCTCTGTGCAGTAGGTACCTATCGAAGTATATGTGTAGTATATGGCGGTCGGCATGCGCCCCCTAGGACTCTGCGCCCGGGTGCACCGCACCCCTTGAACCCCCGGGTAAAGACGGCCCTGCGTGAAGTGATTTGGTCGCGTTTCGGGATCAACTTGTAAGTTGCCGGTTCCAACTAGGCCGGTATAGTGGATGCGACTGCTACTCACAGTTTTTGAGTTGTTGTAGCAGTGACATCCATCCATTAACCACACTTTAGTTTAACATCAAGCGGGGTGCTGTCATATGTTGAGTCACAAAACATACAAATCCACTATTTCCGGATAGTCCTTTCTTTTTTATTATAGGTTGACATATGACATGAATATTAGGCTGGAGTGCGGTTCATAAAGTCAAGTAACTGCGAGTAGTAGTCGCATCCATTATGCCGGCCTAGTTTGAACCAGAAACTTTCAAGCTGATCCCATAAATGCATACAAGTGGTGGTATTACTCCGGGTCGACAAACTGTGCCCGGAGTCACTAACTGTCTTCTTTCTACCACTCTTAATAGCCTTTGCTAGGTACTTATCATCATCATCAATTTTAAGCCTTAATTCCTACAGGCATTAGCAGGGAGCTTACTTCTTACTTCTACATGCGATTTGTTTAAAAGGGCATGCGGACTCTTGCTTGCCCGATTCCATCAAGAACAGTTTTAGGTACAATTTTCTGAGTCATCCTCATTTTCGTTTATCAGGTCCGATTTATAAATCTCTTTTGTTTATCACCTTTCATCTATTATTTCATAGATTATGCGGCATTGTAATTTTATAGTGGCGCTCCATTGTCTCTGCCCTGTGGGAAAAGGCGTGACAATTTGATTGATTGATATTTTAATAGTCCACAATACATTAAGGAAATCGCAACCAAAGTATTCGCTTTATTTACTTTATAAAATTTTTAAAGTCGTAAAATTGAAAATCTTTGATCTAAGCTTATCGGAGCGACCTCTAGTGTCTTTCCAATATTTTCTATCAGAGCACCTTGTGGAAATGTCGTTGAATTTATTTTATTGGTCACATGCACTTACGGTTCAAAAGATTAGGGATAAAACATTTTCGCTATCTCGCCTATTTGTTCGCTATTTATTTTAACAATTTCCTTTTTTCTTAAAATTATTTATTTAGAGTATTAACGTTATCTAGAGTAGGTTTTATTCTACTTGGAAAGATACATTTATTTATTAAAACGAGAACAAATACAACATAATGTTTTATTATTTAATGGCTACCATAATTAAAATAGCAATCAATCAATCAATCAAATTGTCACGCTTTTTTCCCATAGAGATAGGCAGAGACAATGGAGTGCCACTTGCCACAATCCTGACACAAGTCTCTCACTTCCTTCACATTTACAATTCTCTTCATACCAGCTCTATAGTTATGAGCACTAGGCAGACTAGACCTAGACCTAGCTTTAAAGGATGTCTCCGATTGGGTCGGAAAACACCTTCCTGGCGCTGCCTTGTTTCCTTTCGTTAACCTACTTTCACTCATCCTCTCCATCATCACTCATCCTTAATAGCAATTATAATAAAAATATTTTTTTACAGCATGAGGTCTACGAATGGAGACAACCGCTACTAAAGCAAGTATGGAGAATGTCCATGCAAACTAATCCGATTGAGTCGCTTCGTGGTCTGTACACTTGATCGGCAGACTGGGTAAAGGATCACCAACTGCGATCCCTACCACTCTAAAAATAGAATATTTATTTTAATATTGACCTAACTTATTGTGAATCAATAACATGTATCATAGATTTATGATTGATCTCGCTGACGCTGCGAGAGCGACCAATGATTATTCTATGAACATGTATATTACTTTTTTACATTTCTATACTTAGGTACTAAACTTTTTTTGATTGTAACACGACATCTGACCTCGACCTGCCTGATGATAAGCAAAAGGAGATCCAAGAATGACGACGACTGAAACAACCGAGTCAGTTCACGGCTGCCTCAATCGTCGTCACTATGCCGCGCCGGCCATAAAAACGTGCTTATATCAAAGAAACAGGACAAACAAAGCACATAGTTATCTATAATAAAGATACGAGTACATTGGTACCGGCAGGTGGTTTTAAACTTAGTTTACGTGACCACGGACAATATAAACAATTGAATCTGTTTAATTACAAAACGATTTATTCAAAACTGTTAATAATATCACACCTAGTAATATAATAGAGGCTTACGACCAATCTACTCTTATCTATTGTATCTCCAGTACGTGATTAGAAGCTCTCAAACGATAGATCTCAGATTAAAGTAAACAAATTCCCGTATAGGTAAAGCGATCATTAACTTAAGTTACATACCTAACGTAAAATATGTGGGTCGTTAATATTGAAGGGAAGAACGCCTTAAATGTCCCAATCATCCTATTAATGAAGGCACATTAGTCAAGAGGAATTGGAAAAGCTAAGGGAGATTTATTTTGAGATATCTATTTGCCAATAGAAAGGCTTTGTAATCGCATTTAGAATATAGGACAATTATTATTATATGTTGGATATTTAATAGGGATAATATTGAGGGATATCTATATAAATTTGGGCCTAAATTTTAATTGATACCGCAAAGTTGTCCTTGGTAACTAGAAAGAAGAGTTGATGATATTTATAAAATTTATACCTATTGTCAATGAGGTTTATTAAATATAACTAATTCATAATAATTGCTTTAGACTTTATGTTTTAATATCCACATTTATTAATAGCATGTCATGTATTTACAGATGTATATATTTATACATGTACCACCACCAGCATCAATATCACGCCCTAATTCCCACGGGGACAGACAGAGATAACGGACCGTCACTTCATTTCATACAGACATAAATATATAAACAAATATACATGCATACAATCAATCAATCAAATCAAATTGTCACGCCTTTTTCTCACAGGGATAGGCAGAGACAATGGAGCGCCACTTGCCACGATTCTAACACAACTCCCTTTCTTTCTTAACATACACAATTATCTTCATACAGGCTCTGTGGTTATGGGCACTAGGCAACCTAGCGCCCATAACTACAATAAACATGCATACATAAATAAAATTAGTAGGTATAAAAGCCCTGCCTGGTATAGATATAAACCTCATAATACTCAATCACGATTGATCGTTCTACTTAAATCTTTCACAAAATATCTAATCCACAAACACGTATCACCCTTTAGTAAACACGTATATCATTCAGTAAAGAAAATTTTAAGATCATGAACTCCCCTTGAGACAATATTTTGACGAGCCTTATTTTCCTAGCATTTGTCTCACCGTGTCGTCCCGGAGCCGTCACGTATTTCCTTCAGGTAATAAGTGTAGCTTAACTACATAATACAAACTAGATCACGTCTTTGTTTGGATTCCAACTATGTATATACGTAGTACGTGCCAGTTGAGAAAAATAGGAAGAAAAAGAAATTCTTATCCCTTCAAGCTTTCTTTAGGCCTAAAAGAAAGGAACAAAGTTACACAAAATTGTCTTTGTAATCTACTCAGTGAGGAGCGACAAAATGTAATTGCGATCTTTTAATACGTTTCTTGAATTTATTTTTTCGATGATCGTTGAACTTTTAAATTGAGGTTATTAATCTTAGTACACATGTTAATTTATTTACTTATAAATATTCTTATATCATAGAAACTAGACGATCAATGTAAAAACGATCAAGGCAACATTAGTTTTTCTACCAAAGAAAACTTCTGGCAAGTAGATTTGAACCAGTGATTTTATAGTAGTTAGCATAACAAAATTACTGCTACTAGTCGCCTTAAATTTAATAAAACGAAATACATTATATGTTAAGGTTTTTTATTGTAAACATATTTAAATATCTCTTTATGTGAAGCTTTTTGTGAAAAGAAAATAAATTATTAATACAAAGTCTCTTAATGTACAAACTTAATATAACCTACGACCGTGCATCGCACTTAGCAAGTAGTTGTACCAAATTAAAGTTGACCGGAGCACGTCCGAAGCGGTTCCGTCTTAAAAGCGATGCAATTTCATTTAAAATTTTCCCCACTACCCATTACTTTTCACACTTCGCTCTTTGAGAGCAAAGCGTACACCCGGGGACGGCGGTTGGTGCGACGGTTTAGAAACCGAGAATTGCTTGTGAAGTTAATTCCTTACTGAAATACCGCTGAATTTTAATACCGATCGTGACGAGAAAACACAATAAACTTACGCCTAATGGATGCTATAAGGCAATAATTGTGTTTAAAGTATTTTGTATTAGACAGATACCCGATAAGTAGAATTTTTATCTGTATTTTCCATCCTATAACCTTGGATCCTTCAAGCGATACGTGAAGAAGCGACAGGCATAGTGAGAGGGCCTGAGATAACAGTGAACTGAGTCGTTTTTTTCACTTATCTTATCTTATTTTTTACTTATCTTATCTTTTATTTTGGGTCGGCATATCACAGCACCACACCTAATGTTAAGCTAGTGTCCTGTCTATGAATGAATGCGTCTGCTACTTCAGTTAAACAACTGTAAGTAGCAGGTACACCCACTATGCCGACCTTGTTGAAACCGTTAACTTACAAGCTGATCCCAAAACGCGACTGAGTCACTTTACGGTCTGTACACTTGAAAGAGGTGGTACTACCCCGGTTTGGCAGACTAGGCACCACTACCTACCACTCTTAGACAACCATACCCGAAGCAAACAACCGCCTTTCTATTATTAGCAAATATTTAGAATATTAATTCTAATTATTAAAATTAGTCACGACATCTTCTTTCAAACCACATCTATCACGCAATGTGCTATTCCATATTCTATCCGCTATCGTCACTCCACATACACACAGAAAAAAATATAATAAAAAAGCATAAATTGTAAAATGACGTTAATTAAAAGAGGATTGGATTTTATACCAATCTCATTGAATTCAGCGTCGGCTAATTAGTCAATTATTGAAACGTTTTACGAACGTGGTACCTATTGTATTGAAGCAGCCATGTAATTCACTTTAAATGTACACTAATGAACTATTGAATCAGATTTAAATTATACCTATTTGTTATGTTATCATATGTACAGTGTACAGACCGTGAGTGACTCAATCGCTTTTTAGGATCAGCTTGTAAGTTGCCGTCCAACTAGACCGGCATAGTGAATGTGACTACTTGAATCAGATTAAATACCCGAAATAATATTCTTGACTTATATTTAAATTGAATCGATGTATTAAAAATATTGAATATTTATAACTCAGGTGATATAAATGAAAATTCATTCATTCTTAAAAGTAGGAGTCTGATTTGGACTTCGATAAGACGTCAATAGTCATAGAGTTTGCATTAATAAAAATTTGGATATTAAGCGAGAGAGTTGTGTGAGAATCGTGGAAAGAGGCACTTTGTTATCTTTGCTTATACCTGTGAAAAGTACGGCACGAAAATTAATAATGAAATTCATTCAAGCCTTATTCCCAAACGAGTTAGCAGAGCTACTTTAAATAAACTTGGCATATTACAACTAATTCGAGCAGTGTTTATTTAGCAAGGTTCCTTAGCGATATATTAATATTTCCTTTATAATAAACCCTTATAACGCTGGAATGCTAGAAAGTGAGGCACTAGTGACTAGTGGCAAGCTCGACACTTTTAAAATCTAATAAATTCTTTATTTACCGTATGATTTTTTTGCCATATGAGCGACCATTTTCCTACTTAGCACAGGACAACACGTGTTCGTTTTTTTTTTTCGCTCTTAGGTTTATCAACCCTGAGACATAAAGCTGCAGCAAAATACGTAAGAAATGCAGATACAGACTTTTGTAACACTAGTCTTTAACCGCAACAGCAATTTGTCGCCCTTCAAATGAGATTATCGATTTAGGTGTCGTCTAATTCGATAATTTGGTAACATTATTTTTAACATTTATTTATTTTTTATTGGATGTGAAGGAAGCAAGGGAGCTGTGTAAGGATCGTGGTAAGTGGCGCTCCATTGTCTCTGCCTATCCCTGTGGGAAAAAGGCGTGACAATTTGATTGATTGATATTTCAGTAACGATAATTCAAATGGCGAATTTATTAAAGACCAGACCGCAATGCGTATAGTCTCGAGTTCGATTCCCGTTCATAATATATTACCTATATCGAATCTAAATTTAAAAAAGTCATTAGGACCTATTAACTATTTCAGAAACAAATAGGTGATTCAAACTTTAAATTTTAAAAACCACCAATTTTAAAAATTAAGAAAAACCACAATTTTTGTTCGTATTGCGGTTGTGATTAAACCAATCTAAACAGACCTTAAGCTTAATATAAATTACGCCCACGACCTTTTTTTTGTTTTATATATTATAATGTCAGTATTTCTGTATAGAATTGTCAATAGAAGTCTCCAAGAATTGTCGTTAGAATTCATTACTTAATTACTAATAGAATCTCCAGAGCATTATTTCTACCCACACATTTTTATGTTATTAAAAGGAAAGTATCATTGTGAATGAAAATCAAAATAAAGACAACAAAAAAAAGAGTAATATAAATTGCCTAATTTAATATTTTTTCATCATTTTAATTTAGATGTATGAGTTTATTAAATTAATATTGCCGACCCGTGTAGCGCATTGGTTACACACTGCTTCGCGTTATTCTCGGGTTCGATGCCAGGTCTGAGCATAGATTTGTTTTATATCATTTGTTCTATTATATAATATTTAATTCAGGCAGGCATTTGTTCCATGTCTGGGTTGTTTAGGATTGATAGTCGTAGGTACAGGTATAGTGCTTAACAGAGTAGGTAGTGCAGTGCAGCAGTGCTGTAGAGATGACACACTATGTGTACGAAAACACTGCCCTCCCGCATAGCTCAACTACTGCAGCCACCTTCTCAGTTAGGTTAGGTCAGGTAGGTGATCAAGTGACTTAGTCTCGTTCCAGCATTAACTTTCTGAGAACTTTCCGGTTCCAACTAGACCAACATCTTACTATTAATAAACTGCAGTAGCTGTCGCCTTTATTATAGAACGCGCCCCAGCCTAACGCCAGAAGTGGTGCTGTCAAGCCACAAAACGCGTAAACGAGTAATAAAAATAAAAAATATTTACGCAGACACCAATACAAATTGTTTCTTTAAATTACTTTAACAAAAGGAATTTATACACAAATGTAATCTCTCGCAGTTAATTTCAGTGTTCAATTTGCATACGAAATGAATTACGGTCTAAAGGAAAACACGAAAATGTAAAAGGTTATTTTACGGAAAAAATTTCGCAAATGCAGAGCTAAGTACTAAAGATATAAAATACTAAATCCATTATTATGAAGTAACGTTTACAAGACGCTGTGGAGGTAAAACATCTTATCCAAACTAAGAAGGATGTTCCACAAAACTTTACATACGGACATTTTAAAGCTTCCAGTGTTTTATGGCGGTCGTAACTTCAACAACAACTATTATGCAATTTTCAGTTGAACCACCTGCTCCGTATTATTTCTCTTGACGTAAATGAATGGCGCGGTATAACCATGCTCGTGTGAATGATGAGTTATAACATACCTATATGAGTGGGCTTACTGCCCATGTAGGAGGATGTCGGCTTGGATTTTTATTAATGTGTTACAGCTACATACGAGTAACAGGTTAAACAATTTACTTTTATGGAGGAATGGGGGTGGGGGGTATAAGAGAAATGCATGGCAGTATTATAATTCTAGGCTTGTAAATCATAGATAAAATTCGAACCATACTGCGCTCCAAAACACAAAGTGCCGACCGACAAAACGCCAAACTGATGGTTCTGGG
The DNA here is from genome assembly GCA_905220615.1 of Tinea trinotella. NCBI lineage: Eukaryota > Metazoa > Arthropoda > Insecta > Lepidoptera > Tineidae > Tinea > Tinea trinotella. The sequence goes on along the minus strand of HG992321.1, from coordinate 6,343,811 downwards.
CAGGTCATCTCTGCCGCATATGTGTGATGCATGCCGCAGTGTCGTGAGTCAAGGAAAAGAGCTATGATATTTTAGCTTAGGAAATAGTACCGACAGAATCTTAAGAGCTACGTTGCAAACGAGACGTAGTTATTAATTAGGTAGGTACAACTAAACAAATTTTTAATAAAGATAACCCTTAGATAATTTAACTGTTAAATTATCTAAGAGATAACCCTAATTTAAATTTACCAACTTACTATTAATTGGATATTTAGGAATTTTGTTATAAATAATGTTCCCAAAATAAGACTAATAAAGATATAACGGTCGAATGAGATATATCTTGGCAATTCCTGGATAAGGTATTCATGGCGTCACCCGATTCGGCGAATAGCGGTTCAGTTACTTAGCATTTATACATGTGGTCGGGGCCTCTGACGAGCGCTGGTCGACGTTGCAAATGCTAATACTCTGTCTTTTATTACCTTACATTAGAATATCGACAAGGGAATATCCTTCTTTGGACGAACACAATACGTTTATCATTACCATCGTAAGTTTGTCTCCTGTGACAACTTTCTTTTTTATCGCCTAACCCTCTTGATCTCAACTACTTATAACTTATTCATTTATCACTTGATATCAGACTTTTTAGTATTAATAAAGAACTCATTTTCTTTCTCCGATATTCGAAAGCCATTTCTTTTTTAAAGCAGCTAATCAAATTCAGAAAAGAAATAAGAAAGATTTTAAAGGAAAGTAAACGATGAAAAAGAGTCGGGCGTTTTATTAGTCTTAAAAATAGATAAAGTTATTGTCTCTCCCCTTAGAGAATGGTGTGAAATATTGCAATGTTACGTACAACTATTTGTTACTTCGTTGCTTTTCTTTTTCTTAGAACTAAAATTAAATTCTACACCTTTCTACTACAATGAAGTGAACTATTTGTAAATGTGAAGTTAACTTTGTGCTGCAACTTGCAATTAATTGAGGAATTCTTTGTTAACTTGGCTCCAATCCAAATAAAACGAGTTGGAAATTAGTGGGAGATACTTATGTAATAATTTTTCGTCTTTACAAACTACTTTAGAAAGTATTTCAAATTTATTACGCGGTTTATTTGGTTGAATTTTTGATATATTTATTTTACAAGAACGTTTTGTTTTTATAGACATTTTTTACAGTTCATTTTATTATAAAAAATGCAAACGACATTGTCACTGTATTGAACTGTCACTAAAATTTTAAATATTATAAAAGATTTTTGTGCAAACACGAGCATTGTTCGAGCAAAATTGATTTTGCTTTTTATCTAAAGTTTTTAGGAGCAAAAATAAAATTTAAAGAACTCTGAAAAAAAATCTAACAATCACGCGTCATTCTAGGAGTTAGTTCAAGAATTTATAGTAATAGCGTTATAAAAATGTATTATAATAAACAATTTTTAAATAGTGCTAATACTCACAACATCACATTGTAGAATCCCTAAAAATATCTTTATATAATAGTTTTTTACAATATAATATTTAGGTCGTCTTGACAACGCCCTAAGTTAGAGCGCGGTTCATGAGTGAAGACGTCTGCTGCCACAAACAGCGATCTGAGCATAATAATTTCATTTAATTATAATTTAAGTTATATAAATTTATCAGATCATATATAAATTTCAAAAACCTTTTTAAAGGTTTATTTGTTGAAATTTATTATGTACGAGTATTAACATTATTAAGTTATTAGCAAAGAATAATTGGGTTAAATGTCTAGACTTAAGTTTATTGTTAAGGTACTTAGTCAAAGTTGAAACAAAATATATTATTTTTGCTGAAGATGCAATATGAATAATAAATTTCGCATAGATTTGTATTTATGGAGAATTATGAGCACTCTTGACATAATTGAGAAATGTAATAAAATATGAGATGAAAAAATATTTCTCTTCTTTTTAAAAATCTATTTGATTGAGAGCAGTAAAGACTTCGTATTAAAGTTGTGTAAAAAGGATCGCACCTAGGACGCCATTAGTAGATCATCACATGACCACATTACACGAAGAATATGACGTAAAATCATGTATTTACTTAGTCCTCGAAGTATTTGAGATAAAGTGATGGATGAATTTATGAATTTATTTTAGAGAATTATGATTTTACCCTATTTAATTTTAGACATTATAAACAGCCAGTAAATTCAAACACAAATATTTGATAGCAATCAAATATTAACTTATTTGATTCCAATCATTATATATACATAAAATCATGTTGTTATTTTAAATCAAACATATATTAAACATGTTCACTTCAAAAAATGTTTCATTTTGAACAAAACAAAATTTTATACATTTTCGCTTTATCTCCTTTATTAACCCCCGACCAAAAAAGAGGGGTGTTATAAGTTTGACTTGTCTGTGTATCTGTGTATCTGTGTATCTGTGTATCTGTGTATCTGTGGCTCTGTGTATCTGTGTATCTGTGTATCTGTGTATCTGTGTATCTGTGTGTCTGTCTGTGGCACCGTAGCTCCTAAACGAATGGACCGATTACGATGCGGTTTGTTTCATTTGAAAGCTGACGTGATCGAGATGGTTCTTAGCTACAATTGATGAAGATCTGATCAGGGGTTTCAAGGTCATCAGCTCGATTTGTTAGCTGCGGTAGCGATATTAGACGCGCTGTTTAGGATGGCAACCCTTGTACGTCGCTATGCGACGAAGATTGTTATTTTATGTCAAATAAATATGCCATTGTTAAAACACGTAAAAAATGTTATAATTTTTCTCTTAAAATATTCATATGGCGAGGTTGGTTTGCAGTTTAGATCGATTACCTTGATTGAATATTTTAGGGGAAAAATTATAACATTTTTTACGTGTTTTAACAATGGCATATTTATTTGACATAAAATAACAATCTTCGTCGCATAGCGACGTACAAGGGTTGCCCGTTCTAAACACGCATAAGGCTGGGAATACACGTCCGATATTGCTGAGCAAATTATTTACAAATCGGAAGTAGGAATCGGACGTCTATTTTGTTTCTGTATTTTGTATGAAAACTGCACCTTCAGACAATCGGATCGGCCATAAAATCGTAAGCGCCTTGGCGTTGTTTCCGATTCTGACATCCGATCCGACTATCGGATCTGACGTGTATTAAGTATTTAAACAAATGTATGGCACGAGTGACTATCGGATCGGACTATCGGAGAGGAAAATCGGACTTGTATTCCCAGCCTTATAGGTATTTACTTTTAAACATATCTGTGACTTAACATTTGAAATAAAAACGTATACAAATACATGTGTGTTTTAACTGGTACCACTGAGTTACTCTGATGATGGAACTCGAAGGTAGGAGACGAAATCCTGGATGTGTTCAAACTTTTTTTTGGTATACTAAGTTTGGACTTATTAGATTTGTCTTGAAGGTAGGAAACTAAGTGTAGAAAAGTTAGTGCGATAAAATAAAACATTCCGGATCTAAAAAATCTGATCATGGATCCTCTCAGATCAGCAAATCAACAAGAAATGGACCTGTAGTGCTTTAACTAAAATTGTTACTCACTATGAGCCATTAGCTGGACCGTTATCAAATTAAAGACCGAGAGTATCTGATGAGGCACCATCATGAATCCTCTCAGATCAGCAAATCAACAAGAGATAGAACTATAGTGCTTTCACTAAATTTGTTACTCACTAAGAGCATTTAGCTGAACCGTCATCAAATTGAAGACCGGGCAATCTGATGATGCACCATTATGAATCCTCTCAGATCAGCAAATTGATATCAATTGATCAGCAAAAAAAGAGATAGAACTGTAGTGCTTTAACTAGGCCTTTAGCTGGGCCGTTATCAAATTGAAGATCGGAAGTATCTGATTTTGAATCCTCTCAGATCAGCAAATCAATAACAGATAATATCATAGTGCTTTAACTAAAATTGTTACTCTCTATGAGCCATTAGCTGGGCCATTATCAAATTGAAGACCTGGAGTAGTTATCTGATGATGCACCATAAGGATCCAAGGGATATTAAAGGGATATAACTATTAAGCCATGACTAATGTTGTTTATTACTATAAAGCTGATGATATGACCAAAGTGGTTCCAGGCGTTTCGGGGGTTCCTTTAAAATTTTAATTTTGATTTTATTATACTGCTATGTGCAAATACAATATTCGTATCTATTAAATGAAATACTATTTGTTGTACATATTAAAATAACATTATAAATTATTCCGCAATGGTATGGTTGGGTATGGTGCGAATTGTGAATACATTTTCACTAATAGCGATATAATTTTCCTATTTTTGTATGAAAGTTATGATTCCTACATACGTACAACTTTTGTAAGGCTGCTGTTCCATTGTAAAATCATTTATTAATTGTATACATAATGGTATTACGGTACTTTAATGGTACCGTAATTCATCATGACAGTCATCAGTCGTCCACTACTGGACATATAGCTCTCTCAGCTATATTCACAGTGCCCTGCTGAAAGTGGCCTATCCAGCGGCTTTCTGTAACTCTTAGAAATCGCAAGTCCATCTTGTGGATGGACGTCCCACGCTGCGTTTGACCGTACCTGTTTACATTTCTATAACTTTACGACCCAACGGCATTCTTTTCTACGAGCTATGTGCCCTGCCTTGCCCTGCCCATGGCAACTTTATCCAATTGACTAGGACTATGTCAGTCGCTTTAGTTTTTTTAGTTAGCTTTAGTTACGAATCTTTTTGTTACTAATTTAATTTCAAGATAACTTAGCTCGCTAGGTGGCTTTAAACCTATGCAAAAGTAGAGGGCGACAGCTAGTTTCAGCATCATTAGGAAAAATCATAAGGATTAGATATTTGAAATAATTTTAGATTTATTTATTAATATAGATATTAAAAAATGCTAATCGACAGTTGGACTTCGTTTCTTTGTCGTATGCAATGCTTTGCCAGACCATGTGTTCCCCCCATCCTATAAAAGTCGGCTTAATAACATATAGGGACTCAGTTTACCATCAACTGGCAAGTCGATGTCTCAATAAAAAATGTGTAATAATACTAGTAAGATATGAATGAGTCTTTGTGTTAATAGACCGGAATAATAAATAAATAAATAAAACTTAATAATCATAAAATAATCAAAACACCTAAGGTGTTTGCTATTATTTACAAATAAGTTGTTACAACCTTCAAAAAGTTTTCTTTAAGAACAAAATAACAATCAAATCAGACAAGCTGTCTCTTCTTAATGAATAACACAATTTACTTCAAATTCAATTTTGCCAAAAGGTATACCAAAAGAAAATCTATCATTTTGAATTTAATGTAATAAACGTTCGCAATTTTATCTGTAATTGTATATTTAATATTATATTGTGACTATGAAAGCTAGGCTACATACTTTGAGACGCTATGTAGCTCCTTTAAATATAATTGTAATTGCTATAACGAGTAAATATATTATAATTAGTGAGAAATTGGAGAATTCACTATGCCGGCCTAGTTGGAATATTCAACTTTTAAACTTTTTTTATTGTGACCCGACATTTAACCTCGACCCGCCTGATAGCAGGCAAGAAGAGGTCCAAGAGTGCTGACGACTGCAAAAACCGTCAGTCTTCACGGCTGTCCCAGTTGCCATTACTATGCCGGTCAAAGATGCTTCTTCATGCATCGCTTGAAGGATCCAAGGTTACAGGATGTAGAGAACACATGGGCTGGTAAAGCTTCCATTTGTCGATCGTTTCTACGTCGTGCACCGAACCTTTTAGTTCGACTGCTGATTCGGTCGACAAAATGCGGATGCTTCCCCTGACCTGATTCCAAAACGTGAATAATTCACTTTACGGTCTGTACACTTACCAACTGGTGGTACCACTTTAAATGGTAGCAACAGGCTTTTGGTTTATTTAATTTCCATATTGATTATTAAACATAATCGTTCTTGATTGCCTCATTTTAGGTCTATTAGAAAATTATCTGTATGTTAAAATTAACTTTGCTAGCAATTTTGTGGTTTCCAACATCTCGATTCCCATATGCTCATTTCTCAGAGCAGATATTGTCATGGCAACAAGTAATTCGTGTCTGACTTTCATAGGTAACAACAGTTTTATTTTTAAATATTTATTCAAATTATAATGGCGGTTACTTTATTACTTTAAATAAGTTTTACTTAATCCTCAAAGCTTTTGCGATCATATGCTTTTAAAGGACACGATGTTAGATAAAACATTGAGTTTGAAATTATAATATATTGTATTACGATTTTTGTTTTTGATTTTGAATTGTTGACCTTGTTTGAATTGTTTGTTTTGTGATATTTAGTGTTTAATGATATTAAGTTAAATGAGGTAGATAACGTTATATAGCTACACCAGTTTTAGTGTTCGCAAATGGCACGAGTTTAAACGATTAACTACGACGAAGTGGAAGTAGGACGGAAGGATAGTTATTAAGAGCGAAAAGGAGACAAATATATGTTGCTCTGCATCGCAACACTGAGTTCAGGTTTGCTTATTAGCGTAGTTTAAACGTGCCTCTTTCGGAGCGCGTATAACATATTTTCGCCGTTTCTTGTTAAAATATCATTGCTATTTACACAATTATTTGTTTCTTTGCACTGATACAAGGTATATTTATTTCTATGTGTTACTTTTTGTATTAAAGGTATTAATGTGTATTTTATTATCATTTCAATAAAACTTAAGAACATAGTTATTTTCTTTATTTTAGAGACTGTAGAATAACAAAATAAACTGTTTTACGAATTAAAATAATAAATTACCAAAACGAGACGAGATATTCCGTAATTCTTATTTACTTGAGAAGGTTTTTGATCACAAAGGCAATGTAATTTAATTTAAAATTTCCTTCGTGTGAAACGTGAGATCATTCCGGATATACGAAATGTTGTTGTTAAGTATCTATTGGTAATTTAAGACGGGCATTTTGATCTATCTACCTCCACGGGGTAGATAGATCAATCTCTCAATCTCTAAAAAATATCCCCCGTTTCAAAACCACTTTGCCTTTATGTATATGTACTATGACCGTTTAGTTTTGCATATTAAAGTTTTATAATAATATTTCTCGTGCATTTCGTAGTTTGTAAGTAGCGCTCAACATTTATAAATCATAACTCTTTTTTGAAATATCGCTTATTGAGAATTAGGTGACAGGCGTGGCTTGTTGGTTAGCAATCCAGTGCGTTACGCGGAAGGTCCTGGGTTCGATTCCCGGTCGAAGCTTTTTGTTTCATATCTTTAATTTGTAATATTTAATAACTAAATATTACAGTTATTTATAAATAAAAAAAGCAAATATTTTTTCCGGGTCTTGTTGGCCATTAAGACCATGAAGTGACTTAGTCGCGTTTCGGGATCAGTTATTTAACTGTAGCTGATTTTAAAATCCTCAAGTTCATTATGATTATTATTTTAGTCATGAGATAAGATTCAAAGCCCAATGTTAAGTTACCAATTAAATAGATACAAAGTGTTTTAAGAACATTTCGTTTATACCCGAAACTATCACATTTTAGATAGCGAAAGAAATTTAAAATTATATTGCAACGCCTGTGTGACGTGACCAGCAAGCGTCTCCAGTAAATAGAAAATACGAAATATCCTCTCACATTGTGGTCAACTTTAATTCGGTTTCAATTTTGATTCAGAAACTCTGAAAGGTTTTAAAATAGGATGTGTCCTTTGTTTCATTTATACCTACTGCTAAAGCGAAAATTTTAGATTTAATGCGGTGCACTCTAATCAACAGCCTAGTTGGAACCGGCAACTTACAAGCTGATCCCGAATCGCGACTAAGTCACTTCACGGTCTGTTTACTTGTATGTGGTGGTACTACCTCGAATTAGCAGGCTGGGCACCACTGCCTAATAAATTTACAAATATTTTATTAAAAAATATTTGTAAATTTAATGAAATTATTCAATATTACAAATATTTGCTTCGACTGGGAATCGAACCTGAGACTTTTCGTGTAACCAAAACGCCACGCCTGTCGTCCTTGCCAATTGATCATCATGATGATGATAAAAATATTTTTCTATTTATATTTAAGAATATTTTATGAGTTTGTTGCACAATATTAATAATTCACGAAATATAACAACTTTGTTTCTGTTATTAAAATATACAGTTTCGTTAAAACTGCCAATTAAAAATATTTTCATTGATACGAGCACTTATATATTTTATGTACATTTTCAAAAGTAAATCCATTTGTTTATTTTCTTCCTTATATGCTTTATAAAATAAATCGGATTATTTTTAAAATCATTGCGCTCCATTGTCTCTGCATATCACTCTGGAGAATGGCGTCACAATTTGATTTATTGATTTTTTATAATAAAATGCATTCAATAAAACTACAACAATACAGATATTTGGGGAAAGATAGAAAGATTTTATGGACCGAATCGACAGCCAACCGTATAGGGTCGTTTTTTTTTGTCTAACATTTAACTAGTAGTATGTCTGCCAGCCCAAAACATTTATTGTAAACTGGTCTACTTGAGCTCTTTTTAATTCTACAACTACTATGGTTTCGGAATGACTTCGAGAAGAAACCATAAGAATTTGATATCAATAGACAGTGGAGTTCTATAGAAACCGGTTCAGGAGCTTATGACCTATAAATTAATAAATAAAATAAAAGGATCTTTCTCCATTAAAAAATAATGTAACTTTTACCCTATTTCATATTTATTTCTACTGGTTATCCGTTGGTTGATAAATTATAACAAGAATTTGATAAAATAATTAGGTATATTATGTATGTCTAAATTGTATTGAAGACATGTGTAGGCGAGGCGACCCCGTGGTGAAGTGACGAGTATAAAGGTCATGCAAAACGAAAACCCCCAGTTTAAAACCACTTACCAATGTATCTTTGATATATTATATACTTTGGTCGTCCGGTTTCTATAGTCTATTGGTCGCACGTTTAGTAGCTTAGTATAGAAATGACAAACAAAACTTTTACAAACACATCTTTACTGTTAATTAATGCAATCAATTATAATTTAAGATTTTTTTTTCAAAATATCATTGAATACTATAAAGAATTAATGTAAAGTTCTCTTATGGTATTCCAATTTTGAAATAAGGAAGTCTCATTAACCGACTTCAAAAAAGGAGGAGGTTATCAATTCGACCCGTATTTTTTTTTTTATGTTTGTTACCTCAAAACTTTTGACTGGTGAAACCGATTTTAATGATTCTTTTTTTATTTTAAAGCTGGTGCTTCCCGTGTGGTCCCATTTTAATTTGGTCCAGTTCTGATAATGGCATCCATGAGAAAATCATATAAGTCTTAAATTTGCAACATTGTAATTCATGTTTGTTTGCGGATAACTTCGTTGTTTATGAACCGATTTTGATTATTATTTTTTTATTGGAAAGAAGATATTTCAAAGGTGGTCCCATGATAAAGAAATCAGGGTTTAACCGACTCCAAAAAAGGAGAAGGTTTCTAAAATGACTGTATATAGCTTTTTTATGTTTTTTCGCGGATAACTTCGTTGTTTATGAACCGATTTTGATGATAAGGGAATCAAAGTTTAACCGACTTCAAAAAAAAGAGGAGGTTTCTCAATTCAGCCGTATATATTCGTTGTTTATGAACCGATTTTGATTATTCTTTTTTTGTTGGAAAGAAGATATTTCAAAGGTGGTCCCATGATAAGTAAATCAGGGTTTGAAGATGGCAGACCAGAGAAATCAAGGGGAACTTCCGAAAAAATCGTAGGGGCGACTAGTGCGTTTGTTAAGTTTTTTTTTCATTATGTCTAATCGTTTCCGCTATCATTTTCCGTCTCAAGCAATCATCGTCTCCTCATTCGAGAAGCATCTTTGTTCGGTCTACCCATCACTTAAAATAGTAAAATAAAATAATTTCTAACAAAAAAAAACCGACTTCAAACAGTAAACTAAAAAGCAAAAAATAAATTTTCTTCGCACAACGTAATACATATTTTCATTTAGTTAAATAGAAATGATTAAATAATTATTTTATAATTTTGGAGTCGGTGCCGAGTCAATGCTTCAACAACCTTACTACTATATCAAATTACTAAGTACACACAATATTAAATATATCAAAGCAATTACAAAATAATAACAGTATTAGAAAAATATAAGAATCCGTACCTACTAACTATCAAAGTAACTTTTTTAATATTATGTACCTAAATACTGGCTTACAAACTACTAGTAAATGAAAACGAATTATGAAAAAACACTGAATACAACTTAGACATATAGTAGCTATTTACATAACAAATGTACTCGAAATATAACTGTTGAAATAAAACAAAAGAATTTACTAAAATGAAATACTCAAAATGGAATCAAATGGCATTTAAATATGAATAACTATCTAATACCTATAATAATAGCATGAACGTATTAAATTTTAAAAAATCACAATGTCCTTTAGCAAAACCAAAACAAGGATAATAAGGAAGTACTGATAATTACCACAGAACAGATATTTCGTGATAATTACCTACTAATATTATCGTCAGTTGTTAGAAAGATTCATAATATCTGTACACAGTTATTGTTTTACTTGGCACCGACTTTAAAATTATAAAATAATTATTTAATCATTTCTATTTAACTAAATGAAAATATGTATTACGTTGTGCGAAGAAAATTTATTTTTTGCTTTTTAGTTTACTGTTTGAAGTCGGTTTTTTTTTGTTAGAAATTATTTTATTTACCTTACTAAAACTAAGTTTTATTTGCGGTTCCTCACGCAATACCCATTATTAGGAAATGGGTACTAAGAAAAATCACTACTGTCTACACGTAATTCGTACATACGGAACCCACAAAGACGTGACCTAAAGTTAATACTCGTGGAGCTCACGTATAGTGAATTTGATTCCAACCATTCTTTGCTTTCAGACGGTGATACAATGATACGAACTTTTTATTGTATTCTCTAGAACATTTTAGTCATTAGGTATGTGTTTTTATTTATATTATTTATTGTGGGTTAAGCCTGACAGCACCCTGCCCGATGTTAAGCAGGAATGCGGTCCATAAGGTGACTGCTACTTGTTAGAAACGGTAACTATTTAACTACTCCTAAATAGTGACTTAGTCACTTCACGTGTAAGTGGTAGGTATTAACCCGGATCGGCAGACTGGGCACAACTGCCTACCACTTTGATAACCAGACCCAAATGTTTACATCTTTTTTTATTAACATATACAAGTATGCTTCTATAGTTACTTAAATTTTTATGTTTTTACATTTTCAATCAAATTGAATTGAGCGTCATCAAATTGAAGACCGGCGGTATCTGATGATGCACCATTGTGAATCCTCTTAGATCAGCAAATTAACAAGAGATAGAACTATAGTGCTTTAACTAAAGCCTTTAGCTGGGCCGTTATCAAATTGAAGATCGGAAGTATCTGATCATCCCCTATCATGAATCCTCTCAGATCAGCAAATCAACGACAGATAATATCATAATGCTTTAACTAAAATTGTTACTCACTATGAGCCATTAGCTGGACCGTTATCAAATTGAAGACCTGGAGTAGTTATCTGATGATGCACCATGAGGATCCAAGGCATATTAAAGGCTGGTGATATGACTAAAGTGGTTTCAGGCGTTTCGGGGGATCCTTTAAAATTTTAATTTTGATTTTATTAGAAACACAGATATTACGAGTATCTTGTTTAGAAGCATATTACAAAAAGTATCCAATAAAGCTGAACATTTTAAAAGTATTTTAAATGTTGTTTTCCACTTGAGCAGATTTCTCCACTTACAATCGTTCTTATAGACATCGTTACATTTAATTGTCCATTCCTCTCAAATGTTTCGTTCATAAAAGTTAACGCTAATAACGCTGTTTCCACAGAACATTTAACAATTTAAATTATTTTAACAAAAATAAAATATATGTTATTTACTCAGTCAACTTGTATGCGGTGAATGTTCTGTAGAGCTCCATGACCTTCTGCCCCATATGGCACTTCACCAGAGCAGGTGCAGAATGCAACAAGAACAATCAGTTTTTTTTACTGTTTTTCCATTGAACTTTTCCCAAAAACGTTTTCATCCTATAGTGATGGATCCTCTAAGCGCAATGCGCGGCATCTCAACAGACTGTCCGTGACATGAACCATCTTTACTCATGGACCCCGGTTTAGCTTTACATCATGTGAGGTGTTGTCATATAGCGACAAAAAACTATGCCTTTTCAACTTTCATTTTTCAGGGATAGACAGGGCCAAGCGCTATTTTCCACGATAATATTAATAACACAACTCTTTTGCTTCATCCACATCTACAAATTTCTTCTTAAGTGTTCTTTAGTTGCCTCTATACCAAGAAAAAAACATTAAAGTTCCATATGGTTACTTTAAAAAATAATACATGAAGATTAGGTGACTTGAGACATGGCGCTTGTCCAAGTTTACACTGTAGTATTTATTTACTTGCTAAATCAAGAGTACATGTTCTTTTAATCAGTATCTTGTAGGTATTAAATCTGTGAATCTCTCTTAGAGATTTTATTTTTCTATCACTAATGTTAAGAAATACGTGTCAATTAGTCTTTGAAAAGATAAATGTGAGTGTTATTAATTAAGCTCAAAAGATAAAATATTAAAGCTTTTTCACTCCATTCATTACGAGAAAAGGAACTATATTTTACGAGCTTACAACGATCCTTGGGCTTAAAGCTAAGAAGTTCAAAGGTTCATCGTGGTCTATAAGGAGAACGTTGCCTAGTGGTCACGCTAGTAGAAGCCTCCGTTCATAACCGCTTACCGATATAATATGCATTATACAATATGTACAATATTATAATTTATTGTTATTCAATCAATCAAATTGTCACGGCTTTTTCCACAGTCTTTTTCCAGAGACAATGGAGCGCGACTTGCCACGATTATGAAACAACTCCCTCGCTTCTCTCACATCCAGAAAAAAAATCATAGAAGCTCTACGATTGTGGGCACTATCCACCCAGCTATAATATATCCAATATTATCTACTTAGTCGTCCTGTTTCTATGATACTCTTACATTTAGTAGCTTAGTATAGAAACCTACCTACCAATTTTACCTACCAAGCTTATTGATGCTCTGTTCAAAAACAAAAATAGTACTTTAAAAAACCAAATCCGTAGTCTGTGATAGTTGTGGATATCTATCTGCCTTTATGGATTCCTTTTTAATTTTACATATATATTTTTCGTATTTTTCTTTGTATTTTCTTGTGGCAATGTGACAGCACCCCGTCTGATGTTAGGCTGGAGTGCAGTACATAAATTAAGATTACTAGTAGGTACTACAGTTAAATAAATATGAGTAAGTAAAAGTCTATCCACTATTTCGGCCTGTTAAACCGGCTACTTTTCAAGCTAATTCCGAAACTTGAATAAGTCACTTCATAATTTAAACTTTGAAATTTTAGAAAAATTTAAATGAACTTGAATTATGAAATTAAATAAATAGTGTATTATCTTAACATGATTTATTAAACACCCAAATTAGAATTAAACATAAGACACCATTAATAACAATCAACCATCTCGATTTTGTATTTGCACATAAATTGGATTTTCCGACCGCAAAACGATGTTAGGTGTAAGGACAATATCCTGTGGCCTCGTTACTGCCACCAACTTATACCGGAGTAGGACCGCTGATATAACTAACTTTAACTCCATCATTGCGAATTTCTGACCTAAAATTTAAAATCATTTAACATAAAAATCTCAAAGAGAACATTGATTTTCCTTAAATATTTTTCCTAGTTTATAATGTTATTTTTGTCCTTTTCGGTATATCACGAAGAAAGTTCTGAGGAGCTCTTTAACTCTGTTCCTACCTCGTCTTACTCCCGTAATACCAGTCGGGAAAAGCATTAGGCCGAATCGTCAGTCGAACTAAAAGTTCTTTTTTATAGAACAAGTGGAATGCTTCACCAGCCCATGTGTTCTCCTCGACCCATGGCCCTTGGCCGGCATAGTGACGGTGACTAAAGAAACCGTAAACTATAGCTTTTTTTATTCGTTTCTGCTCTTAGACCTCCCCTTGCTTACCATCAGTAAGATGTCGCGTTTCAATTTAAAAAAGGAAGTTTTACCACAAGTTCAATTTTGCTCTTAAATTAAGTGAATAACTTACCTATGCAGTTTCTAGGGCCGGCGCTAAAAGGTATGTATGCAAAAGGATGCAGGTTCTGTGTATCCATAAATCTTTCTGGTCGAAATGATAAAGGGTCCTTGAATAATTTTGGATTACGATGAAGAATATAAATTATAATATTGCAGTCAGTGCCCGCTGGTACTTCGTAGTTTGCTGCCAAAACAATATTTATTTATTTATTTTATAAGGAAAATTATCAACATAAACTTAAAACTAACAAAATGATCATTTAATATACAGACAGATGTGGTATTATTGATTATTTAAAGACTGTTAAGTGACTTAGTCACATTTCGTGATCAGCTTGAAAGTTGCCGGTTCTAACTAGGACGAGGCAGTGGATACGACCGCTACTTGTAGTTATTTACTACAAAACTACAATATTAAAACAAAATAGTGAGAAGCAAAATGATTTATATTAATTATTATGAAATACTATGAATTTGCAAGTGAAACATTATTTAAGTAAGCAGTTTTGTTAAATTTATAAATACATAGAATATGAATACGGTTACTTCCATTCTATATTCCATTTAAGCTATAAGTAGATACGCAATTCAATTTAAATTCCTTACTTTATAGCACAAATTATATTCTCAAAATATCATTTTTTATTTATTACTTTTTATTCATAGCTACTTACTAAATTTAGTCCTTTCTGTGACTTTTCGAGATATAACAAATACAGGAGGATAAAGTCTGAGAGATTCCTTTATACAACATTCTAAAAGTTTCATTTGTGACAAATCATTCATTGTAACTTCTGATGGATTTGTTAAGATCGATCGGCATTCTTCCACAATTTTCTCCTAAAATTTATTAAAAACTCGTATTAAAGTTAGAAATTCGTGTTCTATGTCCTCGCTTTGTGGATTAAAACTCGCGAGGGAGAGAGAGTTAAATCGTACTTAACTAACCTGATATTCTGGATTATTCGCTAACAACATAAAAGTGAACTGTAATGCAGATGCTGTGGTATCATGGCCCTGGAACAAACTTTACATTATAAAAGCTATTCAGAATATCATTGTAGCTTTAATAGGATTTACCTCAAACATAAAAGTGTCCACTTCCTCTCCAATACCTTCATTATCGATCTTTCCAGATTTTTTAACTTGTAGTAGAAGATCTAACATAGCCAACTTTTTCCCTTTGAGACCTATATCATCTGTTTCATCAGATAGATCACTTATTTCCTCTAATATCTTTTTATGTTCCTCTGAATTACTCCTTTTGTCTATAACATCATTTCTAAACGACTCCATGAATTTTAGTAGTTTATTATGTAGTTTACCAACTATTGTTAAATTATATACGAATTTAGAATAAAGCCAAACTCTTTGTGCCCTATGAATGACGAGGTTGCCAAAATTTATTATTGATTCCTTGTATACGGTTCCTTGATCGGACTCATCCAATTTTATTCCCATCGCTGTTTCTACAATGATAAATTGAACATGTTATTTATTTTTAAACGAGTGAATCTTAGAGCATTGTCGCCGGGTGGATACTCAGGACACGTGTTGTCGTGTACACGGTTTTACTTCTGCACCAATGTGCTCCTCTTTCAACGCGGGTTAGACGCTGAGCACTAAAGTTAATACGAAGCCACCACCAGCAACTGGCTACCACTCTTAATTTGTGATGATGTCTTACAACTTACATTTGCCGTACACAAAGACGTTAACGTGCTAACAACCAAAGACAACATAACGAGTGAGTAACAAACATATTGAATAAATTAATAATCATTAGCGTTTCTGAGAGCAGCTCTGATTCACATTATAAACTTTAATATTTGCTTTAATGCTAAGTTTAACTGCGTGCACAATAGTAGATACAGCAAATTTTAAATAAATTGATAATGTTACCACAAATTGAATTCAAAGTGAAAGGCACAATGTAAGAGGCTACGTCAGTTTTCGATTCGCCAACCTCCTTCTGAAGATTTTCAACAAGTTTTTTACTATTCTCATGCAGCAAGGTGTGAAAATGGCGAAGAATGTTGAAATGGAAAGCTGGAGTTAGGATTTTGCGACGCTGATGCCATTTACTACCTAAAAAGTAAATCAAATATTATCTCGAGTTTATTTTAATTATTTATTATCTGTATATATTTTAAACCTTTACAGACATTGTCAGTCATAATCTGTGCATTATATTTTATTTTGTACATAATTCAAGCTATAAATATATAAATATATTCAAAATATATACAAAAATATTCAATAGTGTGTTACTAGATCTTTATAAGATAAGCAATTCATAAAAAGTCAGTTATTTAAGCAACATAAAGTCTTTAAGCCGTCTCGGCAATGCTATCATTGCCGATGTGCTCGTTAAAGCAAATCAGCTTATAGGCCTTGAATAACCCTGAAATTGTGGGCTGTCTACTAACCGAGTACTACACCCATAATAGCTTTTTCGCTGAGTCAGGTAAGCGCCTATGAAAATCTTAATCTAAGAGCTTACTGAACTCTCGGCGACTTGGGATCGTTGTAACGTCTAAGCAAGCAAACTTAAAGTAAAATATCTTATCTTTGAAAGTTAACCTATTAAATAAAATTACTATAATATGTTTACAATTTAGCAAGAATTTCAATTATTATTTGTTTATTCCTTCAGGTATTGTAAAATTATAAAAAAGGCCAATAACTAGTCAATATATGGGTTATTGTTTTATTTATGTAAAATACTGTTTTGTTTAGTTCTCTGTGTATTACTAATTACTTCTACTTTTCACAGACAATAATTTCCAGTTTGATATCGGTTTTTCTTGAACATTTAAGTAGGTAGTAGCCGAAGCATCATTCAACAACGGAAAAGAGCCAAAAAGGACAATTTACAATTATTGTTCTAATTTTATTTCCACTACCATGGCCATAATAATATTCTATCTGTCACTTACCATCGCTAACTAATAATCCTTCTTTAAGCCATGTTTTAATAAAAGTGTACAAGAATCCTTTTGAATTGTGTTTGGTTCCCGATATTAAAATCTAAAACATAACAAATAATTTTAGTTTTGCAGTCGGTTAGCTACTATTAGACGGTTTATAATTGTATAATTAATTATGGTATATAATATCTATAGTTCAATATAATCGTATGTTGACATGCACGTTTAGTGGACACGCCAAAATAAAATGTTATATAAGTGTCTACATCAAAACTTACTTCTATATCTTCCGGATTATAAAGTACAATAAATCTCTTGGGACCCATTTTTATTTTAAATAAATCACGAAATTTATTTGCTAAACTCAAAAATAAATAAAAAGTTTGTGCTGAAAGAAAACAAATATTATTAAAAATGGAAATATAGAAGCATATCGGTACCTGAAAGATTCTATAAAGTTGTGAACTAAGTTGTAAAGTAGCGGCTAATTAACATGTCCAAACTTTAACTACAAGTTAATGCTATTAAAATTATTATTCCGACAACTGCAATGGTTAATTTAAGAGTAAAGGACACTAGTTATAATTAAAATAATTTCGTTCAATGTCCAAGTAGAGCAGTTATTCTTGATACCAATTTTATTTCGATCTGTGATTAATTTAATTAGAATTGTTATCAAGAATAAGGCTCTAGAATTGTTTGACCAATGTGTTAGCATAACTCCATTTGCATGCTCTATCTATGTAGATCATAGAGTATATTGGTTTATCTAGTTACGTCATTTATAATAGGATTTATTTTCTTTTATATCCTTTATCCATTCATTTGTTTTCATTTTAGCTCTATCTAGGAAAAAGTGTACATTGTAACTCTTAATGTTTAATACGCAGCGTACATTAGATATCAAATTCATAGTCCAAAGTAGATTTGTACGCATCGATAACTCTTTGCAAGATACGAGTATAATATAGTATGCGTTCGCTTGATTACGAACCCTGATTATGTTTAGAATAGACCCAATAGTATTTGCTATAGTTTTCAGTACTTTCTATAGCTCGCTTTTATATGACTTAGTCGCGTTTAAGGATAAGTTTGAAAGTTAGTAGTAGTAACTGCGACTGCTACTTGCACTTATTTAACTATAGGCACTTACTTCCATTCCACTCCAGTTTTATTAGAGACCATATAAGAGCCCAACAAGAGATAATATTTTTTGTATACATTTCTACACTAAGCTACTAAAGTGCTTGCTATCATAGAAACAGGACAACCAAAGTAGATATATCAAAGCTACATTGGTACCGGTGAGTGGTTTCGAACCCGTGCTATCGGCTTACGTAACCATTGCACTACACCACGGTCGTCTTTCGAGTCACACTAAATACACTGTATTAGGACTGATTTTTTTTGTGACTCGACCACTGACCTTGATCTTCCTAATAGTAAGCATCGAGGTCCAAGAATATACTGATTTCTTCCTGGATAGTATTAATAAAATAATATATAACATTTAGAAAATATTTACAAAACAATAATATTTGTATCTCTAGACTGTAAAGTTATGAACCTAAGACATTTCTGAACTGTTTCTTAAAACCTGGACTAATAGTAACAATGCATTCTTAGCCGTCACTGTGCTAGAGGTGCGCCCCGCTTAAAGAATCCAGGGTAAATAGGACAGGCAGAACACATAGGTTGGCAAAGCATTCCATCAAGAAACTATGCGCGGAAACTGTTAATTCAACTGACTATTCGGTTAATAGAATGCGGATACCTAATCTAAATATATAATATCGTATTTCTTCTGTCCGAATGGACTCTTCCTAAACAGCAGGACCAATTTTAAGTAAAAATAATTGTGAGTGTTTAAGCAGGTTTTCTTTTTCTTTTTTTCCTGTTAGTATATTTATATAATGTTATAAAACCTTACCTGGAGTTTGTAGGAAATCGAAGGCGTTTCCAAATAGGAATATTCCGGGTGGTCCCGGAATCTTTTCGTACTCTTCATCTCTGTTTATTGTTACCCAATACTTTAATAATCCGATTATAATGGTAACACATACTATTGTCCAAAACATATTTTCAAAAAATATACACAGTACTGTTCACATTGATTTATAAAAGAAAAATAATCAAAGTACGCTTCTAATATGACTAGCTTATTAGATATTAGGTAGTCGTGTATATCAATATACAGTATGTTACCAGTATTGTATTTATCCAGCTTAGATACTGAAAGTAAAACATTGTTTTAGTAATTTTAAATTTATCTTATTTTTTATCTTTTTTGTCATATTCTTATGTATTATTACTGTACAAATTATTAATGAAATTTAATATAATAGAAAAAAATATCCGTGTACATCGGTCAACTGTGACGGGAATCTATCCCAGTAACTGTTGCTTAACGCGCGACTGTTCTAACTACTAAGCTGTGTGCGCGTTAAAAATTGCAGCATCGAAATATATACAGATGTTAAGCTCTTGTGCGATCCATGAATGGACACTACTGCAGCTAAATAACTGCAAGTAACAGCCGTATACACCATGTCGGCCTAATTAGAACCAGCAACTTTCAAGCTGATTTTTTTGTGAATCGACATCTGACCTTGACTTGCTTTATGGTACAAGGGTATGTTTAAAAATGACAACGACTGACAAAACCGACTAGTTCACGGTCGCCTGAGTCTACGTCACTAAGCCGGCCAAGAGACTACACTTGAAAGTGGCGGAACTACCTCGGATCAGCGGACTGGACAAATGACCACTAACTCTGTCTGTCTAACACTATGATATATTTATTATACGATGATATATTTTGTATTTGATTTTAATAACTAAACACACTGTTTGTATGTTATGATTAAAACACATATTTAATCAATACGTGATTACGATAACATAGATTTAATAAATATTTTTAGTATTTAAAAATATCCTATACAACACACTGTTATCATGATTAATTGAAAAAAATGACATTATTATTTATTATACTTTGGGAAACATCCTGTATTATTAGTAAAAATAACATTAAAATTTATAAGTGTCGCGTTTATTATGTACTATCGTATTCAATGCATTCTCAATGCATTTACTATAGTTTCTTTCTACTTATATTATTAACACTGAAGTAAGACCTGCCCAGGTCATCTCTGAATTATATTTGATGCATTATGGACAGTCTACCACTAAGTAGACTCTAAATTGCAAATAACATCGCGGTAGACCTAAACGGGGATAGCGAGAAGTCCAAATAGTGGTGAGAAACCACAAAGCGTTACGACACAGACAAAAGAGAGGGATGCCTTTGCCTTGGGACAATTAGGCGGGCTAATAATAAAAAGAAAATAGTAAATTTAAAAATAATAGTGCAGTCACATGTCGAGACAAAATAAAATTTAAAAAAAAACATGTTACAAAAACATGAGATACTTTCTTTTAACAACAATAACAAATTAGATCATGTTTAACAAATAGAATTACTAATTTTTAATATTGTATCAAGACAAACTTTGGACCTACAAATGATAAGGCTACGTTTATTAGTAGCTTTATTAATAATTTTGACGACACTTGGGACATTTGTTTACTCACTAGTCCGATACTTCTTCACTCCATTCAAGTCGCACTTTAGCTTAATATCAGACGGGATGCTGTCATATGTAATATTATATAATTTCTATTTTTAATTATAGAGAAACATAAAAACATTTATTTATATTGCGACCTGACTTTTGACCTAGATTTGCCTAATCGTAAGTAAGCAAGATAAGTAAGCTCATAATAAATATGTACGAGTATAATAAAATATCATATAATAAAAGATCGTATAATAAAAGATCAAAATAATCTATTCTCCCATATTATAAAATACAAGAGTTGAACTCCTCTTTATAAATTTTTCAATTGGAAAACGGGGAAGGGGTAAAAAAAGAAAAGTGCACAATAAACTTGGGTCTTTGATAAAACTTTTGTGTAGTTTTACAATTCAATTTAACTACAAGTTTCTTTTACTTTACTAAAGAAGCAAGTATACAAACAATGATTCTCTACCTATTTAGTTTTATTGTCTTAAATATTAATGTATACAGCCAAACTACTAACTACGGAAGGGAAACTTCTTTTATTCGTGGTTTTGTTCAACTTTGCATATAACTTTGGACTCAAGATGTTTTACTATTCTATCTTGTTTTACAGACGAAAATTTTACCAACTCATTCTGAAAGTTAAGTCAATAATGAAGTCTTGTTTTTGTATGTTTATACAAGTGCTGATAAGATTAACGATTTATAAGATAATACAAATATGCAATTAAAACAAAATTAATTTGTTAATAGTACGAGTATTTCGTGATATTTTCATCGACTTAACATCATTAGGAAGGCCAAGAAAGTGATGTGCAAAAATCAGCCCTTATGAACCAAATAAAACCTTTTGAATGTATTTTATAAAAGTAGGTATTTTTTTTACATTTCTATACTAAGCTACTAAATGTATCATAAAAACAGGACAACCAAAGTACATATACCAAAGATACATTGGTTTCGAACTCGTGCTTTCGGTTTATGTAACCATTGCACTGCCACTACACCACGGTCGCCTTAACAGGACAACCAAAGTACAATATATCAAAGATATATGTATACTTTTTAGACTGGTTTATTTTATTGTGACTCAAGATCTGATATCGACTTAAGGAAAGTGAAGTCTAAGATCGCCGGCGACTAACAGGACCGATTTAGTATTTGTAAAAACGTCGTCATTATGCTGGTCAAAAAAAAATTAAACCTAGAACAGGGTTTATAGTAATTTAAATTTTATCGAATTATCGGTTTTTTTGTTATAATTTGGCATAATTCCGAGACAAATTTTCCGTTTGAAAGAACTGTACTTACGCCAGCATTAGACTCAAATAACATTACATTCATGACAACAAGTAAACCATACATTGTATTTTATTTTATTTTACTGCAATATATTTAATACAAAATACCAGACACACCACTCACTTACCTCAGATATAAATAACGTATATAAAACGGTCTGCAACGTAGAAAAATAAATCCCTAATTGAAAATTCAATGCACCGATTCCTTCCGTTGAGATACGGAGCACGTCCGAAACACATTAATGCACGACAAAGGTGCTGTAAATATTAAAATATTGATACGATGTGGTAACATAATTTATAGTATATTTTTATTAAAGTTAGATAAAAGTATAAACAAATAAATATTTGTATAGTTTGGAACATTTCAACATTCGTTTAATAGGTCGAGAGATAATTGGTGATAGAAAATGTATTAAATACTTACTGGGTAAATATAGGTTTATAATCGTATGCTGGCACATAGTCGCATATTGAAAGGCATATTTTATGATTGATAAATATCATCTATGATTCACCATGGTCTATAAACTAGAGGTAACTGCTACGTTCAGTTAAATAACTGCAAGTAGCCGTCACCTCCAGTACGACGGTTGGAACTAGCATCTTACAAGCTAATCCCGAAACGCGACTAAGTCACTTTACGATCTGTATACTTGTAAGTGGTAGTACACCTCCGGATCGACAGACCAGCTATCAAAGAATTCCTTCCACTCTTTGTTAACCAGACTCGGAACCAAATATGCCCCCTTTTTTATTAACAAATATTTTCAATATTTAATATAATTATTAAATATTACAAATAAAAGCTATGAAACAAATATATGCTTCTACCGGAAATCGAACCCAAGGCTTTAAGCATATCAAACTGGTGTGCTATCAATTCGCCGCGCCTATGATAAATATGTCTTTCGTTTAATATTTAATTAAATACATTTAAGTGAATACTGTGTACGTGCTAGCTTTTGATAATAAACTTATACGTAAATTATCATTTGGTGAATGCGGACGAACTCTAATCAATGTCGCTCCAATATCCGTAATTATATCTAATTTTGATACATACTTTCCACGACGTAAAACGAAGACAACTCTTACATTTAAAGACCTTAAAAGTAAGTTTTGATAAGTTACTCGTCTTCTATTTTAATTATAAAAATGTGTGGGCACTGACGAAAAAACATTTCACGCGAACATTTTGTTTGTTTTATTTTACATTTCTATACTAATCTACTAAAGTGATTGTATCATAAAAACAGGACAACCAAAGTACATAATATATCAAAGATACATTGATACCGGCATTAAGCAACAATTTTTTAATCGTAGATATAATGTAGTGCTTACTATTAATAAAAATTAAACCGAATTCAACCAAAATCCTATATAAATCCTGTAACGTATATTAATACTCGTACAGTTTTATCAAAGTGTAAGTACATTTGTATTTAGCGACAGATATTCCTCTAAATATTAGAAAATATTGGCCTCGGCAACTCAAAGAACAACGGCAACCAACAAGCTCGGTGTATGTATCTGACAGCTGCATTGTCGCAATGACGACCCTCAACATTTCACGCCGACCTAGATACGCTTAGCTCCCTGAAATGGAATTAGAAATCACGCCACTTTTATATTCCTATTTCAATTTCAAACTAGAAGTATGAAACGTAAAAAATGTACACAGATTTCATTTTTAGATAGTGTATAACTTTATACTGGTTTTATGCTATTTTCTTTGTTTCTGTAGATATACGATTTTTTTACACTCGTACTTTTTCGCGACTAAGTCACTTCATGGTCTGTACGCTTGTAAGTGGTTGTACATGTACAAGTACTTACCCGGATCGGTAGACTGGGTAACCAGATCAATCAATCAAATTGTCACGCCATTTTCCCACAGGGATAGGCAAAGTCAATGGAGCGCCACTTGAAATCCGGGGCAAATATCCCCTTTTTTATTTACAAATATCTGAAATATTTATTATAATAATTAAATATTACAAATAAAAGCTATAAAACATATATTTACTTCGATGGGAAATCTAACCCGTGATTACGCGTAACAAACTTGTGTAAGAAGTACCATTAGAATATTTGAAATATTCTCTGTAATATTTAATGCTAGCAGCTTGTGTGTTCTCCCCATCCGATTACCTTGAATCCTTCAAGCGAAGCATGAAAAAGCACCATTGGCCGGCAATGGAGGCAATCGTATACTGAATCGTTTTTTCAGTCATAGATGCTCTTGGACTTTCTCTTACTTACTATCAGGCAAGTTGCGGTCAAAAGTCGTCAATAAAAAAATGCAGAGGTGACATTTTTTTTTGTCCACTGGTGAACATAGGCCTTCCCCTTATAACGCCATTTCGAACGACAAAATAACAGTTTCAGCCACCGATTAATATTCGTGACCTTTACTATGTCGTCAGTCCACCTAGTGGGAAGCCTACCTACGCTAAATCTTCATCTAACCTAAATAAACACTTACAACTTATTAATAGATAACAATGATTACTATTATAATATATAAAGTTATTACAGCAAAACTAAGTACTAGAAATAGCAAACAAAATAATAAAATAACCCAAACTTACCTTAAGAGACAATGATTGATGTTTGCAATCTATCTTTTAGTATATTCTTGATTGTGACAGATAGACATTTTATTTAGTTACGCAGTCGGAACATAATCCAATTTATACGATCTTACGCCATATTGATTGCAATAGATTGAAAAAGTTAATAAATTAACTTTTTCATAATTTAATTGTTTTATTTATAAGTAATATTAATTTTGTTTCAGGATTACTATGGCATTGATTTGTTGCAGGATAGATGCTAATGGTGGGGATTTGGCCCACTTAACGGTGGCTTGCCTGGTTGTAAGCAAAGATGGGTACAAAACGCAATGGAGTCACTGCACTACTATATCTGTGCACTACGATTTCTGTACACTTGAAAGAGGTTCTATGCACAAAAAAGCTGCTAAGGTCTCAAGTGCGGAAACAAGCCTGTTTATAACATTAACTACCTCGGTTTGGCAGACTGGAAAATGACCAACAACTCCACCACTCCAATTTAAGAGTAGTAGAGATAGTGGTCATCTATGAACCAAATAAAACCTTTTGAATGTATTTTATAAAAGTAGGTATTTTTTTTACATTTCTATACTAAGCTACTAAATGTATCATAAAAACAGGACAACCAAAGTACATATACCAAAGATACATTGGTTTCGAACTCGTGCTTTCGGTTTATGTAACCATTGCACTGCCACTACACCACGGTCGCCTTAACAGGACAACCAAAGTACAATATATCAAAGATATATGTATACTTTTTAGACTGGTTTATTTTATTGTGACTCAAGATCTGATATCGACTTAAGGAAAGTGAAGTCTAAGATCGCCGGCGACTAACAGGACCGATTTAGTATTTGTAAAAACGTCGTCATTATGCTGGTCAAAAAAAAATTAAACCTAGAACAGGGTTTATAGTAATTTAAATTTTATCGAATTATCGGTTTTTTTGTTATAATTTGGCATAATTCCGAGACAAATTTTCCGTTTGAAAGAACTGTACTTACGCCAGCATTAGACTCAAATAACATTACATTCATGACAACAAGTAAACCATACATTGTATTTTATTTTATTTTACTGCAATATATTTAATACAAAATACCAGACACACCACTCACTTACCTCAGATATAAATAACGTATATAAAACGGTCTGCAACGTAGAAAAATAAATCCCTAATTGAAAATTCAATGCACCGATTCCTTCCGTTGAGATACGGAGCACGTCCGAAACACATTAATGCACGACAAAGGTGCTGTAAATATTAAAATATTGATACGATGTGGTAACATAATTTATAGTATATTTTTATTAAAGTTAGATAAAAGTATAAACAAATAAATATTTGTATAGTTTGGAACATTTCAACATTCGTTTAATAGGTCGAGAGATAATTGGTGATAGAAAATGTATTAAATACTTACTGGGTAAATATAGGTTTATAATCGTATGCTGGCACATAGTCGCATATTGAAAGGCATATTTTATGATTGATAAATATCATCTATGATTCACCATGGTCTATAAACTAGAGGTAACTGCTACGTTCAGTTAAATAACTGCAAGTAGCCGTCACCTCCAGTACGACGGTTGGAACTAGCATCTTACAAGCTAATCCCGAAACGCGACTAAGTCACTTTACGATCTGTATACTTGTAAGTGGTAGTACACCTCCGGATCGACAGACCAGCTATCAAAGAATTCCTTCCACTCTTTGTTAACCAGACTCGGAACCAAATATGCCCCCTTTTTTATTAACAAATATTTTCAATATTTAATATAATTATTAAATATTACAAATAAAAGCTATGAAACAAATATATGCTTCTACCGGAAATCGAACCCAAGGCTTTAAGCATATCAAACTGGTGTGCTATCAATTCGCCGCGCCTATGATAAATATGTCTTTCGTTTAATATTTAATTAAATACATTTAAGTGAATACTGTGTACGTGCTAGCTTTTGATAATAAACTTATACGTAAATTATCATTTGGTGAATGCGGACGAACTCTAATCAATGTCGCTCCAATATCCGTAATTATATCTAATTTTGATACATACTTTCCACGACGTAAAACGAAGACAACTCTTACATTTAAAGACCTTAAAAGTAAGTTTTGATAAGTTACTCGTCTTCTATTTTAATTATAAAAATGTGTGGGCACTGACGAAAAAACATTTCACGCGAACATTTTGTTTGTTTTATTTTACATTTCTATACTAATCTACTAAAGTGATTGTATCATAAAAACAGGACAACCAAAGTACATAATATATCAAAGATACATTGATACCGGCATTAAGCAACAATTTTTTAATCGTAGATATAATGTAGTGCTTACTATTAATAAAAATTAAACCGAATTCAACCAAAATCCTATATAAATCCTGTAACGTATATTAATACTCGTACAGTTTTATCAAAGTGTAAGTACATTTGTATTTAGCGACAGATATTCCTCTAAATATTAGAAAATATTGGCCTCGGCAACTCAAAGAACAACGGCAACCAACAAGCTCGGTGTATGTATCTGACAGCTGCATTGTCGCAATGACGACCCTCAACATTTCACGCCGACCTAGATACGCTTAGCTCCCTGAAATGGAATTAGAAATCACGCCACTTTTATATTCCTATTTCAATTTCAAACTAGAAGTATGAAACGTAAAAAATGTACACAGATTTCATTTTTAGATAGTGTATAACTTTATACTGGTTTTATGCTATTTTCTTTGTTTCTGTAGATATACGATTTTTTTACACTCGTACTTTTTCGCGACTAAGTCACTTCATGGTCTGTACGCTTGTAAGTGGTTGTACATGTACAAGTACTTACCCGGATCGGTAGACTGGGTAACCAGATCAATCAATCAAATTGTCACGCCATTTTCCCACAGGGATAGGCAAAGTCAATGGAGCGCCACTTGAAATCCGGGGCAAATATCCCCTTTTTTATTTACAAATATCTGAAATATTTATTATAATAATTAAATATTACAAATAAAAGCTATAAAACATATATTTACTTCGATGGGAAATCTAACCCGTGATTACGCGTAACAAACTTGTGTAAGAAGTACCATTAGAATATTTGAAATATTCTCTGTAATATTTAATGCTAGCAGCTTGTGTGTTCTCCCCATCCGATTACCTTGAATCCTTCAAGCGAAGCATGAAAAAGCACCATTGGCCGGCAATGGAGGCAATCGTATACTGAATCGTTTTTTCAGTCATAGATGCTCTTGGACTTTCTCTTACTTACTATCAGGCAAGTTGCGGTCAAAAGTCGTCAATAAAAAAATGCAGAGGTGACATTTTTTTTTGTCCACTGGTGAACATAGGCCTTCCCCTTATAACGCCATTTCGAACGACAAAATAACAGTTTCAGCCACCGATTAATATTCGTGACCTTTACTATGTCGTCAGTCCACCTAGTGGGAAGCCTACCTACGCTAAATCTTCATCTAACCTAAATAAACACTTACAACTTATTAATAGATAACAATGATTACTATTATAATATATAAAGTTATTACAGCAAAACTAAGTACTAGAAATAGCAAACAAAATAATAAAATAACCCAAACTTACCTTAAGAGACAATGATTGATGTTTGCAATCTATCTTTTAGTATATTCTTGATTGTGACAGATAGACATTTTATTTAGTTACGCAGTCGGAACATAATCCAATTTATACGATCTTACGCCATATTGATTGCAATAGATTGAAAAAGTTAATAAATTAACTTTTTCATAATTTAATTGTTTTATTTATAAGTAATATTAATTTTGTTTCAGGATTACTATGGCATTGATTTGTTGCAGGATAGATGCTAATGGTGGGGATTTGGCCCACTTAACGGTGGCTTGCCTGGTTGTAAGCAAAGATGGGTACAAAACGCAATGGAGTCACTGCACTACTATATCTGTGCACTACGATTTCTGTACACTTGAAAGAGGTTCTATGCACAAAAAAGCTGCTAAGGTCTCAAGTGCGGAAACAAGCCTGTTTATAACATTAACTACCTCGGTTTGGCAGACTGGAAAATGACCAACAACTCCACCACTCCAATTTAAGAGTAGTAGAGATAGTGGTCATCTATAATACAAGTTAAAAATCAAAGAAAACTACAAATTAGATAAATCTTTATAGCTTGTACAGAGGTTGAACAAGCAAATACGTTTTATTGTCTACACGGTGCGACGTAGTATAGTGTAGTGTAGTTTACAAAGCACTTCAATTTTGCTTTACTCCTGACGTTCATTTGTTAGATAACCAATCAATGAGCAAACTTTGCTCTTCCTGATCAAATTCATTAATGGTATGGTAAACTAATCTTCCTTCCACCGTGACCATGGCCTATATACGAGTATATACCACAATTTTTATCACAAGCGTACAGTTCTAAAATATTAAGAAATCCGTGATATAAGGTCAGCAAGTCAGCAGCATGATAAGCAAGAGAAGGTCCAAAAGTGAAGACAACTGAAAAAACCGAGTTTATTCACGGCTTCTTCAGTCACCGTCACTATGCCGGCCAAAGGGGGTTCTTCACGCATCGCTTGAAGGATCCAAGGTCATAGGATGGAGAGAACACATGGGCTGGCAAAGCATTCCACTTGTCGATTGTTCTACAAAGAAAAGACGCACCGAACTTTTCAGTTCGGCCGCCGATTCGATCGATAGAATGCGGATGCTTTCCCATACCTGTGCGGGTATTACGGGTGTGAAAGGACGAGGTAGGAACAAGGTTAAAGAGCTCATCGGAACATTCTCCGTGGTATAGGCGATAGAGGACGCACAAAGCCGCCATGTCTCTGCGTAGTTGCAGGGGCTCCAGAGTACGCGTGACCTCTGAATCTCCTATAATTCGGACAGCTCGGCGCTGCAATGAATCCAGGGCATTGAGAAGATACTTGGCATGACATTTCAATGTTTCTTAATAAGAAATCTGTAAGTAATCTTACTTAAGTAATATAATGCTGATACTACTTAAGTAAGATAGTATGTAGGTTCTATAGTGTCTGGTTCTTTAGTCGCCGCGTCGTTGGGCTCACGTTGTTTTCCTCTAAATATATATATATTTTTATTATAATGTTAATAAAAATAAAAGATATTTGTCTAAGAATGGCAACTTGATGATCATGAGACCTATCATCCGCCTTTATGAAGGCAATTTAAAAGTCCTTTATAACTCTTTTTTAGGATTTTTTCTTAAAGCTTTTAAATAAATACAATAATCTATTCGACATTTTAGTGTAGTACTACCATAACAATTAAATTATCAATCAATAAAATTGTCACGCATTTTTCCCACAGGGATAGGCAGAGACAATGGAGCGCCACTTACCACGATTCTTACACAACTCCCTTGCTTCATTCACATCCACAATTCTTTTCATACAGGCTCTGTGTACAATAAAATAAAATTAGTTAATATGAAAATATATTATAATGTCTGTCCTTTTGCACTTAAATATAAACAGAAGTCACTTAATGATGACGTAATGAATATTCAACATTTACAGAGAACTGCTTTCTTTTTCATTTGCATAATACTTTGTAGCACAGACATCCATTTGAGCTTTTTACTCATTACATTCTAAACAAACGTTGATTACTTATCTTGATAAAATACATTGTTTATAATTAAATTACGTGATGTGAAAATTAAAATTATATATTTGTATAAATTTAAAAAGTAAATTTTTCTACTTTTTAATTTTAGAAATTTACTTTGGCGCTTTAATAAAACATTAAATTTTATAATAATTAAAATCATGCCTTCTTCCCAGAGGGAAAGGTAGAGACAATGGAACGCCACTTGCATATTAATTCTATATTCAACAAAATAATTATTTTTCTCAAAGCCTTTTATTGTTTTTTTAAAACAATTAAAAATTAAAAATTCGCGAATATTATCGTTTAACAATTTGTACAATAATTTAATAAATGTCTGGACGAAGTAATACTTGTATCATGGAAAATTAATTTAATTTCAAAGTCTTCATTTTATGAGTTAACTGAAAATGTATCACATGCATAATTTTGTTCTTTATATGATTCAGTAACATTCCACGAATACGAGAATTTAATTAAAATTTCGGGATTGTTTTTAATAACTTATTCTTTTGTTTTATAATTTCATTTAACATTGAGAAATATTAATCTCAATAGGTACAATAATGATAAATGGCGACATGGTGACCGTGACCGTGTTATTGGTCTGGTGTTTTCTAATGAGTCGCGACTTCTCGTCAGCAAGGGAAGGTCCAAGAGCGCCGACAAGTGAATAACCCGTTACAGTTAACAGTTGCCCCAGTTTATGATAGGTTTTCGATTCTAAAAAAATATGTACATAAATAGAGATTATATTATTTATATATATCTTTAATATAATAGCTACGTTATTAGGGCGTAAAAATATGTCTTATTCCCTTGTCCAGTCATAAACGACAAAATCAGTGTAGACTGACACAAAACGGTCTCGGTATGGTTTTAGACATAACTAGTGTCAATATAATAAACATATATACTATATGACAAATATACTATTTCTTGTTTGGAATGATTTTGGTACAATTTTAGCAAGTATTTGACTGTTTTTTTTTTGTTTTGTTTTTTCATAGGCCTCCCACTAGGTAGACTGAAGACATAGTAAAAGTCACTGGTAACCGGTGGGTGCAACTGGCATCTTGTCGTTCGGAATGGCGTTCTGAGGGGTGCCTATGTTCAGCAGTGGACGCCTTCTGGCTGATGATGATGAGAATATTATTTATAACCTTACCAATGATATTATTTATAACGTTACGTTTTACCTTTACGTTTTGTCAAAACAAACCATATCTGTCACACGCCTTTTTCCCACGTAGATAGACAGAGACAATAGAGCGCCACTTGCCACAATCCGTTTGATAATTTCCTTTTTATGAATTTTGTATAGATAAAGGAGAATGCTGACAGTATAATAATGCGTTTTGTTTCGTAGAGCAGCGCCGGCAACAGCGATTCCATTTTGTTGGGGCACATTAAAGGAAATCAATTGTTCTGAAAGCAATTGGCACGGAATTCCAGCGTCCCGATGCTATTCGAACACAAAGAGAGAAACCGATGGACGACAACAAAGCTCAGACTGAATATTTATTAGTAAGTTGGTAATATTATCCAGTCTTACAATGTTTTAGTTGAATTGGCAAACTGTATTGTTAGCTAACTGTTTGTAGTTAGTGTCGCTGACTCAACAATCTTCTATTTATTTATATTAGCTGTTATAGATGCTTATAGATATTTTTTTATTGTACTCGACATATTATGACAGCACCCGCTTAATGTTAAGCTGGAGTGTAATCCATGAATAGATGTAACTGCTACTACAATTCAATAACTATAAGTAACAATCACATCCACTATGCCGGCCTAGTTGGAACCGGCAACTTACAATCTGATCCCTAAACGCGACAAAATCACCTCATACAAGGTCTGTATACTTGTAAGTAGTGGTACCACCCCGGATCGGCAGAGTGGGTACCACTGCCTACCACTCTTTGATAACCAGACCTGAAGCAAATATCCCTCTTTTTATGTTGCAGGTTCCAACTAGGCCGGCATAGTGGATGTGATTGCTACTCACAGTTATTGAATTGTAGTAGCAGTGACATTCATTCATGGACCAAACTCTTGCTTAACATCAAGCGGGGTGCTGTCATATGTCGAGTCACAATAAAAAAAAGATTTTGAGTCGTCTCCTAGACTTTTCTATAGATTACTATCAGACAAGTTGAGGTCAAATGTCACGTTACAATAAAACAAAAGTACCTAACTATAAATAGAATATAACGCAGTTGTTTAGTTTTGCAAATTTTCGTGACATTTATTTTTAGAAGTTTTATCGCTACATTCTATCTGAAGGGGCTTTTAGGGTCGAGATATTTACCCGCTTGGCTGGCAGAGTATGGCCTTTCGCACTACATCCGGTATACGACACGCCCCTTACATTAGCTTCCTAGTACCACAAAGACTACTCAACACACCACTTCACTGTAAATGTGATATTATATTTTCCTATACATTCTTTTTCCTTGTTAATATGACCTCAGAAATATGTATTGTTTCAGTTTTCCTTATAAAGTCTCACATGTTCACTTTCGCTGTCATAGAGGAGCGTTAAACGCATTTCGTAATTTTCTATCATTTCCGTGTTTTGCAAAAAAGTAATATGTATTTTTTATTGTTAGTTTATTGTGTTTATTTGTTTTCATCACTAATTTGGACAGCTACAGGCAGAAACAACAAAGCACAACTATCCACTATCCTTACAGAACTCTCTCGCTATGATTATGCGGACCGCTTCTTTTTTAAAGAATGTTCTCGTTTAATATTTCCATTCGGTTACGATTCAGAAATCTCTTTCGCCAATCTCCTTAAATCATTTCTTTTACACTAAAAATAAATTTCCGACTTTCGTTAATAGACATTACTTAAATAAAAGCTAAGTAACAATTAGGCAAGTAACTTAACACAGTGGAATAAAGGATGAGGGTAAATCAGGTTCTGAGATTAGCGGTTAATCTCAACCATCCCGTGATTAGTCCGCCGGGATTTCGCGGATACACACTCACTATATAAAGAAAACCCCGGACTCTGCAATTATTTTATTATAACTAACTTTTCTTTAATTATAACGTAATTAAGTAAGTAATTAATTAAACTAAATTTAAGTTTCGTTGTATTATTATATTATTTATTCCAGAATGAACTATGTCTTTAACTAAATGTAGTCCATCAAACAAATTCCCCAGGGATCTGCAGAGACAACGACAAGCCACTTTTCACTAATGTTTTTTAATTGTTGTCTGATCGCGACATCTGCTATTACCTTGTCTAATGGTAACAGAGATTTGTATGGCAAGTCTGTTCATTTTGAAGGTAAATTGAACAAACATTCATAAGAACTGAAACAAAAAATAGTTTCCTCAACAGTTATTTAGTTAGATTTATTGGATATAAACCTAAAGTTTTCTGTAAAAGACTATTACTTAAACCCGTACGTTTTTTTATTATTTTTATAGGTACTAAGCAACTAAATGTGCTTGTATCATAGAAATAGTACAACCATAGATACATTGGTATAGCTTGTCTAACTATAAATGACGCGCCCCTCCACTTTATTAGTTTATTTAAATGTGTGAATGCTAATATTTCTAACTACCATAATTCATCAGCGTGCTCCTTTTGTGTCTAACCAGCAACTGAATGACCAATTATAATTGCATTTTCGGTGTGTTGCATCCATATTTTATATTTTCTCGTGTGCGAAAATGCGGTGAAGGGGCTATACCGCCAAGTGGTTTTGAACCGAAAGCAAATGGTTTGCTTGACCATTTTACTACCACTACACTTAAAACTTGATATATTTGCAAATTTAGATATTTATATTTTACACAAGTATAATTTCCTATGGATAATAATAACAATTAAACATGAACCGCCTACTAAGGAGCCAAAAGTTACATAAGTCGGATTGGCTTACTTAATTGTTGATTCTACAAGTCCCTAGATAACTGTTAGGTAAACACAATAACAATCCTCGGATACAAATTGTTTTATTAGTTGAGTCTATTACGTTGATTTTACGAGCGACGAGACGTACAAAATGTCTAGACAAGTGTAGGTATATATTTTATTAGTTATTGGCATATTCCAATGCTATTATTTTTAGTGTTCAAATCAGTAGGTAGTAAAGTAGTCAGGCTAAAATTGGTAAGATTAAAATTGCCCATTTTGGTATTTTCTTAGATTTTGCGCGAACATTGATTATTTAATTAAACAAATTTTATGCGGCTTACTATCCCGTTTATTTTGGTTTTGATTTTACAATTTTTGTTATTCCGAGGTGTCTAGAGCTTGGCAGTCATCCCGGTCACGGAGTCTCTCAAATTTTATGTCTCTCTCTGTAGCATAAAATTTGTTTAATTCATTGCCCATTTTTTATTACTTTTTATTACATTAATAACATCTAGTATCAGTAAACTATCATAGGTGTTCGTTGCGTCAAAATTGTGTAAGGCGACCATGGTGTAGTGGTAGTGCAATGGGCAAATCGAGAGCACGTGTAGAAAACCACTTGCTGGTAACAGTGTATCTTTGATCATTCTGTATCTATGATGTAGCTTAATATAGAAATGTAAACAAGTGTATAAGTATATTAAAGTAATTTAAAATTTTAAAATAATAATAAATGTATATTTATTTAATAATTATGATATAAAGGTAAGCATTGTGTACCACCTCTCTTATTATCGATATATTAGTTTCTTTTGCATCCAAAGGTTGCCTGGAATAGTTTGATTTGTTTTTTATTATTGTGGCTCGACATTTGACCTCTACCCGCCTGATTATAGGCAAAAGGAGATACAAGAGTGACGACGACTAAAGAAACGAGTTAATTTACGGCTGCCTCAGTCATAATAAGGTAATAAGTTAGTAATAGATTCTTTTCTGTCACTATGCTTATACCTATATTTGAGTTTCATTTAAGTATAATATTAAGTTGCACAATAAGGAATAAAGTAAATAATATATAAATTATGAAGTTTACATCTATAGGTATACCTACTTATATTATATATACCTACTATATCAGACTTTATACTTGTCTATAAAGTAACCACAAAAGTTCGACGGCAGTTCTTTCATGTAACTTAAAGTCGGAAGTCATGATAGAAGCGGAAAACCGGTCTAGATTGTTTCCAGTTAAGTCGTCCACTATTTACAGATTCAACCCAATTATTAAATAGAAAAGATTTCGTAAAAGTCATTGTTTCATAACAAATATTAGATTTATGAGTACTTTAAGTTATTATTGTATTTGGAATCGAGGCTTTTATATATTTTTATTAACATTATATTTTCTTAGATTTGCGCGAACATTGATTAATGAATTAAACAAATTTTATGCGGCTTACTCTTTTGCATTTATTTTGGTTTTAATTTTACAATTTTTTTACTCTCCGTGATCACGATAGCTTCAAAGCTCCCGAAACGCCGGAATAATAAAATAAAATTGTAAAATCAAAACCAAAAAAACGCGATAGTAAGCCGCATAAAATTTGTTTAATTCATTTATTAACATTGTTATTATTCTAAAGTAACTTTGTATATATTTTTCTTTTTATATTGGCAGACATGTGAATGCAGACTGCCTGATGTGTGCAATTAATAGTAAAGTAATAGTCGGATGACTTTATATCGGCGTAGCCCAACTTTCAAGCTGTTCCCGAAACCCGACAGTATTATTTTACGTCTAAAAGTTGTGGTACTACCCCGGATCAACTATTTAGTTTTATAATATAATGGAAATATGATATCTAGTAGAGAATATTTTATTTTCGAGAGTCTTATGAATTTATTTCTTCTTGATTTAAACAATTTTTATGGGGCTTACTATCGCGTTTATTTTGGTTTTGATTATACATTTTTTTATTATTCCGACGTTTCGAGAGCTTTGCAGCCATCGTGGTCACGGAGAGACTGAGGTGTTGGTCGTCCTATTGGTTGATGCTGTTATTGTTTCCAAAACTACCCTGATTGATGTTTTGATTTGTTTTTTTTCTGTTCCCGGTTTATTTTAAATTTTCCGCATAAAATTAGTTTAATTCATTAATCAATGTCCGCAATGTTCGCGCAAAATTTAAGAAAATATTTTTTTTTCCGTTCAATCCAATTAATTTACGAATAAATCATGAATGATCAATATTTATTTTTGGTTCTAAGAGCATTATTACTTAAGTTGAAGTTAGTTATGATTAAAAACAAAAGATGTTGGTTTTGCATCAAGTTGAAACTTCGATCCTAATTATGAACTTCGAAACTTCAGAGCGGTGTTTTCAATTTAAGTACATTTACAAAATTAACGTTTCATTGAGAGAAGTTTTATTTAAATTCAATTATTTATACAATTAAGTGTATATTTAGACGATTTCCTTCGCAATTCGTCAGAGTTACATCTTCTCAGAAAAACAAAAAAAAAGGTAACGTAAGTTCTCAATTTTACATTAGGCTATTATTATTGTTAGGTATTTTAAAATAGCTAACGAGAATGAAATATACATATATTTATTTAATGTGATATGTTTTGACGTGCCAAATGGTAATCAGATGGAAGTCCAAGAGTGCGGTTCACGGCTGCCGGCCAAAGTATGAAAAACGACAAGAGCTGCGTTCGACAGACATCAAGATAAAGACCAAGTGCGGGTAGTGTGCTTTCCGCATGTAAAATAGTTGTAACACCCACAGTCGTAAATACGGACTAGA
The DNA here is from genome assembly GCA_905220615.1 of Tinea trinotella. Classification (NCBI taxonomy): domain Eukaryota; kingdom Metazoa; phylum Arthropoda; class Insecta; order Lepidoptera; family Tineidae; genus Tinea; species Tinea trinotella. Next base: position 6,306,936 of record HG992321.1, on the reverse strand, counting down.
CCGAAAAGTCGTGGTAAACAATGTTTAAATAAGCGTTAAGAACAGATTTATTTTATCCTAATTATAACTCAAACAGTTGTTACGTACGCCTCATCCACACATAGATAGGCAGAGAAACTGGATAGCAAATCCAGGCACAAGTCTCTTACAGAACGACCAATTTCAACCTATTTTTCCACTTCATAAAATTACTTTTTATATTGTAGAATTTTATATCTAAATTCTTGTAGTAATGTGTATAGTAAACAATTTCTATTATATCTAATTGCATTTATCTCGTACTTAAGTAGATATAAGATAGCTAATATAAGTAAATTATCTTTGTTTTACTAATGATAATCCTTAAATATTCCACAAACAGCGGTCATTCAACTATGTTAACATGACAATAGTACAAGCGTAGTCCCAATATAAAAATGAATATATCTGAGGTAGTACCACCACTTACTAGCGTACAGACAGTAACTTAGTCGCTTTCAGAACCAGCTTGTAAGTTGCCAGTTTTTTTTAAATTATTATACATTTCTATAATAAGCTACTAAAGTGCTTGTATCATAGAAACAGGACAACCAAAGTACATATATCAAAGATACATTGGTACCGGTGAGTGGTTTCGAACCCGTGCCACTCGGCTTACGTAGCCATTGCACTGCCACTACGCCACGGTCGCCTTCCAAATCAGGTGACGATCTAGCCATAAAAAAAGAAAGAAAGCAAGAAACCGCCATTCATTTGTTTATAAGCAAACTCGGTCGAATAATTTGTTAAAGCAAAAAATAATTGTTCCATAATCTTGCAAATATTTAATGGATTTGTTTGTTTTGTTATTTTTCCATGATAATTGCTGTTATTTAGATTTTACTAAATACAAGATATAAAAAATTATCACGTCAATAATCACAACGTTTTAAAGTAGATAAGTTTATCATTTTTAAATGTAAATGGCTTAATGTTCAATTCAGAATGGTAGCAATACCATCATTGATGGTAACTATTATATCCAGTCTATTTTACAACCCGGCGCGTGTAAAAACCATTAAGTATCTTGGTCGTCGTTTCGGAATCAGTACCCGTTTGGAAACGCCTTCACGATTAATGTTGCAAGGCCTAAATAACGGATGCTATTCTCTCGGATCTATAACTCATAAGCCATTCCAGTTCTTACGCATTGTTATGGTCTACTATGATTTCGGAAAGGCATAATAAGGGAACAAATTACAAGAAACTTATCAAATTATTTAGCTGGCAATAAAATGTAGGTATGAAAAAACGACTTAAGTAAAGTTGCCTTTTTTTCTTAAGTCTTGACAACTGACAACTTTTGTGATAACGAGCAAAGAAGAGCCGACGACTGCAAAAACAAATTCAATCTACTTTTGCCTCAGTCTTGTCAAATGTGCTTTTTCACGCTTTGCTTTATTTTCTTTTCTTTTTTTGTTCGCTATTTATATCTATTGTGTGTTTTAGTAATAGAACTTATAATAATAATAAATAAAAAAACAGATTAGAATTATCTATTTGATACAATAAAAATCAAATCAATCTAATCAAAATATTTTACCCGAATTCGCACAGAAAAATACAAGGACAATGGAGCGCCACTATCCTAAATATCCTCGTCAAAAATCAATCGTCTGATTCGTACCCGTTCTACTCACCTCTCATTTATAAACCTCTTTCGTCAATCTTCTTTCAAATCACATTTTACATTTACAGCTAACTTTTACATTTGTAAGATTGACATTCAAAATATGTAGTTTATAAGTTGACAATGCTTTCTCACAGCAGCGAATGCAATGTTGTATTTTGTTCTGTATAATTGTTACCAATTAAGGCTTGTGTGTGTATTTCCATTTACAATAGTATCCTGCAATTTTTTTATTTTATTTTCTATTCAACTTTTTTTAACTACTGTATATATGGATTGTTTAATAATTGTTTATCTATTGGATTGTTATTATGTTTATAAGGCTTTGACGTGTAAAAGTGCTTCCTTGGAGCCTAATTATTTAATAAATAAACTAAACAGCTTTATTTTTAAGGCACTTTACTGTAATAATAACAGTATTTGATTTATAAGTCAGTGATTATTATTGATATTGATTAGGTAAATAGCTAAGATCTGCCTTTTTAGACAGTTCACAAAACTCGCTTCTCCAGTAGCAAGGACGCCCACGTAAAAGATCATAATTACCTCTTGAGAGTGCACGCTTAAGTTAACACGATGTTCTGTTGCGGTTACATAGACAGACGGTTTTAAAGTAAAAAGGATATTTTTTTGTTTTAATTTATTTTGTTTTCTTTTCAGTATTTTGTACTATGTTGAGTACAAAATATAATGAGTATAAAAATCACTTATTTTACACAAAAACATGAAACTTACAGATGATAGATATATGATCCCAGTCTCTTCCTTAATGTAAGTTGTGTTCTTGTTACAAATTTTTAACACGCGAGACGAGATATTTTCGTCTTTTCTTTCAACATCAGTACTTCGACATCACATGCGGTAGCAAACAAGACTGAGAAATATTATATTAAACCACGCTGATTCGGCGTACTAAAAGATGCGTACGGGTGAGTGCTCAATCTAGTCGTAGCGCATGCGAAGACCAATGATTAATCTATGCATTGCAATATTTATTGGTATAAGAAAAGTTTATTAGAAGTTTATATAGGAAAAAGGTTGAGAAAAGTTCTTAGACCTGGAGAACCAGATGATGGGTCCTCAGTTTCCCATTGATAAATGCAATATTTAAATAAACATACCTAAAAGTAAAAAATATTTGCTAAATAAATTCAATGTGTTGGCGTAAGTTTTTGTTGCTAAGTGGTCTGCTTCTAAATTCTAGGAAAGCTTTCCTGTTTGCGGCTCGTTATCATTAGCGTCGAATAAATATTGCCAAATTTATGCGTGAAACAGAAATTCCGCCACATTTATTTAACATATTACTGTGAAATCAGCAAATTAAGCAGATTAAAATTTCATATGCGAAGCAATTATTGTACGTCACGTTGTTTAAATGCCTTTTATATCCACTGTTTTATGTGGCATTAAAGATATAATTAAAGTCACACGTAAAAACAAGTGGGATTATACGAGTATTATTCAAAAGAATCATCATCATCATCAATAACCATAAGGCGTCTACTGCTGAACATAGGCCTCCCCCTTAGAACGTTATTCCGAACGACAAGATGCCAGCCGCATCCACCGGTTACCAGTGACGTTCACTATGTCGTAGGGCAACCGAGTGGGAGGCCTACCTACACTGCGTCTTCTGGTTCGTGGTGTCCACTCTAGAACCCTTCTTCCCCATGGATTGTCGGTTCCTCGAGCGATGTGGCAATGGCCACTTCAGCTTGAGAATCCTACAGACTATGTCGGTAGCTTTAGTTCTTTGGCGAATATCCTCGTTTCGGCGAATATTCTATCGCGCAAAGAAACACCAAGCATAGCTCTCTTCGTTGCTCGCTGAGCAACTCTGAGCTTTTCCAACAGCTCAGCCACGTCAGCCACCATTTAAGGGCCACGTCAAAATAATATTTACCATAAAAATATTTTATCTATATCAGTAATTTACTGTAGTAGCAACAGGAAGTACAATTTTGTCCACGTCAAGTCACGATAAAAAATACATATGTTTATTTAAATGTGGAGTGTGATCCTTGAATGGCAGCGACTGCTATTATAGTTAATACAAGTTAGCAACAATGCTGATGCTGATCATTAAACGCGACTAAGTCACTTCATAGTCTGTACACTTGAAAATGGTAGTACTTATTCAAATCAGCAGACTAAGAAAATGCCAACCAACTTTCTGCCTAATACATTTAATCACTTAGACCTAGAGCTAGCAAATGTAAAATATTAAATATTTCTGTAGGTACTTAAGGAATTCATTAATGTAACCTGTTTTCGAAAGATTAGCTAGGACGCCTAAGACGTTAGAGAATGCTTTTTTGCCAACTGTATTGGGTTTTTTACTCTGCATTATTATTATTATTAATTATAATATATTATTTGAATTTTCTAAACCACCTTTACGAATCAAACCTAATTGGAATAAATACTACTAAAGCAGCCATTCTTAAACGAAACCTTTAAGAATCTAAGTATGTTATCGCGAAAACTATTACTTATTTATTGTTTTTTTTTAAAGATAAAATAAATTTGCAGACTTTTTCATTTTTGTATATTTGACAAATCAAATCTTGACATTAGTAGTTTAGTTTAAATTTGCCGCGTTGATTTTCCACACATATGTAGTTTGTAGTCTAGTAGATAGACAACAAACCGTTGTTATATAAAACAATAACCAAAGTATATTTATTTATTTTATTTTATTGTGGCTCAATATATGACAGTACCCCGCCTTACGGCTGGAGTGCGATACAATAATGGAGTAATTACTACAAACAAATAATGCAAGTAGCAGTTGCATTTATAGTACTATGCCGGCCTAGTTGGAAACGGCAACCTACTAGCTGATCCTGAAAAGCGACGACTTCACAATCTGTTTACTTGTCATTGGTGGTAATACTCCGGATCGGCAGACAGGGAATCACTACCACCCTTAAACAAACAGACCCGGAGCAAATATACACCCCTTTTTTTACCAACAAATATTTACAATATTCAATCTAAATATTATATATTACAAATAAAAGCTATCGGACCTGGAAAGGACATCATTCACTTTGGGCTTCTTTGTACTACTTTAGTAATGTCCAATGATGAAAAAATATATAAATGGTAGTTTTGATACTTGTATTGATAACACTAATGACAATTTTGCTTTTGATTGCTGTGCAATTGAGTTTTTGACAATAACTTATGGATTTTGTATTATCTGTCAATCAACGCCACATTTGTTCTGCTTTGAACTGTTATAATTATAGTTTAATGATTTTGCACACCTAACCTCTTCCTTCTCTTTGCAACATCTCCCTTAGTACTTCGGACAGACTAGACATTCTTGGAATGTCCAGCCAGCGCCAGAGCTTCGCCTGATATTATACAAGGCTCAAATTCGCTCTTGCGCGGAGTACTGTTCGCACCTCTGGGACGGCTCTGCCTAGTATATTCTCAATGCCCTGGATTCGTTACAGCGCCGAGCTGTCCGAACTATAGGTGATGCAGAGGTCACGCGAACTCTGGAGCCCCTGCAACTACGCAGAGACATGGCGGCTCTGTGCGTCCTCTAGCGCCTATACCACGGAGAATGTTCCGAGGAGCTCTTTAACCTTGTTCCTACCTCGTCCTTCCACACCCGTAATACCCGCACAGGTCGGGGAAAGCATCCGCATTTTGTCGACCGAATCGGCAGTCGAACTAAAAAGTTCGGTGCGTCTTTTCTTTATAGAACAACTGACAAGTGGAATGCTTTGCCAGCCCATGTGTTCTCTCCGTCCTATGACCTTGGATCCTTCAAGCGATGCGTGAAGAAGCATTTTAAGCCGGCATAGTGGCGGCGGCTGGGGCAGCCGGGAACTGACTCGGTTATTCCATCGTTGTCACTCTTGGACCTCCTCTTGCTTATTATCAGGCGGGTCGAGGTCAGATGTCGTGTCACAATAAAAAATATATATATATATATATATATATATATATATATATATATTTTATTGTGTAATTTTAGTGTACAATGTAATTGGAATATATACATCGTACATCAAACTAATTTAAAATGTATATGCAACGGTTAATAGAATTAAGCCCAAGTTCCTATACAAAATGAATGATGTGACTTCAGTTAGGTTAATTGCAAAAAAGGGTACTTCAGATTCGATTTCCTTTATTCACAATGACAGATACCTATAAAGGCAATGAAGCTTTAAACGTTAAAACGTGTGAGTGCATCCAATTTGCAGTAAACTAAAAATAAAGTGTCACAACGTTGATAGTGGCATTGTTAGTTAGGAGCGGCACAGAACGTCATAACAGTTAGAAATAAAAATTGTTATCAAACACTCATGACCCGCTTCAAAATAGCTTCAATGTTTAATTGCGTCGATGGTGAAGTATCTTATTTAACAAAACCAAATTTTTTGAGTTTTTCAACTTTTAATACAAAAAATTAAAATTAAACCAATTTTATGCGGCTTACTATCGCGTTTAATTTGGTTTTGATTTTATTATTATTCCGACGTTTCGAGAGCTTTGCAGCCTTCGTGGTCACGAAGATCAAAACCAAAATAAACGCGATGGTAAGCCGCATAAAATTTGTTTAATTCATTAATCAATGTTCGCGCAAAATCTAAGAAAAAAATAAAATTTTGAAAAAGGCGTTAGGATGTAAAAAAAGTTAAAACATTTAGGAGCTATTGGTACTTTACCGTTGATATGACATATTTTTTTTATTAAACACAAATGTGTTGCTTTTATATTAATTAAACTAAGAATGAGACGGCGTTTTTGTCCGACCGTGGACAATTTATTACTCCCATTTCTAGATATTCTACTCTACAGTTCTCTTATAACCTTAGAGCTTAAATGAAGAGAAATGTGGATGTGAAGGAAGCGAGGGAGTTGTGTAGGATCTTGACAAGTGGCGCTTCTTTGTCCCTGCCTATCCTTGTGGGTAAAAGGAGTGACTATATAGTTGATTGATAAACAATAATACTAGTATATAATCAATCTATGTCATTTCAATTATGTAAAGACAACAAATAGGCGTCACGTTAGAGCAAGCATAATAGAATATCGCATTCATCAATATCTTATACAGTTTAAACCGCCTATATTTTTACTATATACCTACATCTTACTAATCTGAATTAATTCTCAAACTACTAATTTATTTAGGTTAAACTTTTACCTTTTGAATTTATAATTACTGCACCTCAATGTTATACACTCATCGTACCTAATTCAAATTATATTAAACTTATACTTTGTAAGTATACCTAAGAATACTTTCTAAAATAAAGTCTAAAATAGTCTGGCTCAAGGATAAAATTATCGTTGATATTAAATATACAAAAAATATATTATACACCTAAACTAGCAGACCCGACAGTCGCTGTCCTGGCAGAAAATAAAAAGTGCATTAACTAAACTTTATTTTGTCAGCATCTCTTTCAGCTAGTTTAATAGTTGCTCGTATCTAATTAAGATGTCAACCTTATTATTATTAATTTTATAATGGGTTGACTATTTTCTTTGCGGGCTGTACATCTACAAACTTAAATTCACGAACTTGGTCTCAAAAAACCATTTGAAATGCTTCTCAAGATAATAACATTTTATTACTTAAGTAATATTGATATAAATTAATATTATGATAGAGAGGGCAAAGGAAAAACCTTATAGAATTGAATGGAAGTAAGGTAACCGCTTCATTACGCGGAGGGAGACTTGCAAGTCTTCCACATGAATATTCATCAGGGTTTATTAATGTTAGGCGAGCTCCACCAAAGTTACTGGGATTCTACAACTACCAACTTTACAACAAAAATTTAATAATTAGGAAGTTACCTTGCATGCATTACCATTATTTTTAGCTTAATTAAGAAGTTTTTACTTAAACACATAGTCGTGCTCGTTATTCTCTTTTGTTTGTTACACTACTCGTTTTATCTGCCTGGATATTCATTTCATAAATTAAGAAATCAGTATATACGAATTTTCTTAAATTATTTTCCAAAATCAGACTTGTTTATTTCTTTGATCGTTGTTTTGAAAATAAATATAAAGAAATCTCGATTGGTAAAACTTTCAGCTCTTTGAATTCAAAACAAGATCAATCGCTCGAGGCATATACGATTCTAACAACACCGTAGGCCCACGATGAGAAAATTCACAAACGAATAAACAAACAACCGACTCTGAAACACAGGAAGTAATTCTTGCAGAAGAATATATTATTCTTTTCACGTCTAGCCCGCAATTAGCTGGAACGTGAACTTCGTTTTATGTTACCACAATGCCTGTCGAAACGAAGTCGGGGTAATGCAGTAGGCGTGTCTAAATCAACGCCAACAGCAGCTGAAAGCTTTCGCTATAAAGTCATAAATTAGCTATAATAATGGACTAATTTAGCACTATGTATTTGGAAATGTGATTGTAATTATGCAGCTTTAGTACGCATGCTGGTTAGGCAATGGGAAAATATCAAAATACTCGTACTAGTTACCTTCGACGACAGGCGTAGACGAACGGTCAGAGATTGGTTTATAGCACGTAAAGTCCCGGGTTCGATTCCCGGTCGGAGCAAATATTTGTTTCATAGGTTTTATTTGTAATATTTAATAATTATATTAAATATTGCAAATATTTGTTAATAAAAAAAAAGAAATAGATATTTGCTTCAGGTTTGGTTATAAAAGAGTGGTAGGCAGTGTGGTACCCAGTCTGCCGATCCGGGGTAGTACCACCACTTATGCTAAACCGAACCGGCAGCTTGTAAGTTGCCGGTTCCAACTAGGCCGGCATAGTGGATGTGTGACTGCTACTCACAGTTATTGAATTGTAGTAGCAGTGACATCCATTCATGGACCACACTCCAGCCTAACATCAGGCGGGGTGCTGTCATGTGTCGAGTCACAATAAAAAAACCTATCTCTAATGAATTTTCTAAATTATTAATTAATAAAAATAGTTTAATACATGCACGTGTGCTCATCGGTTAGCTGCGACCGGGAATTCGCTATCTGTCGCTTAACGCGTGACTGCTTTGACCACTGAGCTACACGCTACAAAACGCTTGTTATATGTGGCCTATTGTATTGATACACTGTAGTGCTCGGGTCAAAATTGTTCTGTCCTATCGTTTTATCGTGCAACTGCTGGGTCCACGTCCACTAGCATTCTAGCAGAAAAGTATCATTAGGAAGAAGATTGGCGAAAAATATATAAATCAGAGGTGAGATATATAGACTACCCGAAGAATATTTTTTGATCCAATCGAAGTGGGACTATCAAGAACCTGCAGTACCTATAAGAACTCACGGAACGATTTGGTGAACGTAGTTTATAAACTGGTGAATAGATACGAGTAATTATTTTTAATATGTTGCGCCATCTTATGGGGAGAAGTAGAACTATTCGTTTGACAAATATATTTTGAAAAATATTTAGGTGTTCTGTAGTTCTGTGTATTGATTCTGTAATATATAATGAACTATTTAAAGTATATGATTATATTAGGTATTTTATAAACATTTTTGCAACATGTTGTTTAATAAATTACCTAATAATTATTATGGTTTCTGAACGTTAATGTCAAAGTGACATCTTGACAGGACAGCTGTTGATTCATATTGTGCAATTTTATTTCGTCAAAACATCGCAATAAAATCAAATTTCTAAATAGATTTAACTCAATAAACTTGTGTGAATGTCAAATTCTAAATATTAGAATATAAATTTAGTCATAAAACTACAAAATGCGGCTCGTAGACTCTTCAAAACTCTTGGAACTTCAGCGTGAAACCGCGAACATTCGAAATATTTGTATTGTAGCCCACGTGGACCATGGAAAGACAACTTTGGCCGATTCCCTGATCTCTAGTAATGGGATAATATCACAGCGGATGTCTGGAAAGCTGCGATACATGGACAGCAGGCCAGATGAACAAGAAAGGGGTATAACAATGAAGAGCAGTAGTATTGCCTTGTACCATGCTGTTGACGAGAAAGAGTTTTTAGTAAATCTAATTGATTCACCGGGACATATAGATTTTTCTAGTGAAGTGTCAACTGCAGTCAGGTTGTGTGATGGCGCTATTGTTGTAGTAAGTTTATCTTGCATAAATACATGTTGATTTACATTGTTAAATATTTTTGCTTTTAAGGATAAAAGTTAACTGTGTATACATTTAAAGGGTGAGGTTTACAATCCCGTTTTAATGGAGGTTTTAATAGTTGAATCCCATTAACATCCTATTAAAATGACCTTTGAATACCTTAAATTTTTGCAACAAAAAAAAATAAAGTTCCCTAATACTCAGGTTCAACTTAAAATTTCTACCCTACTTAGTGGATGCAAGTGCTGCTTTCCTTACAAAGTAAATTATATAATTAAACTCAAACTGTCACACTTCCATTCCCACAGAAATGTACAGAGAAAATATATTTTGATTTTCCATGTAACTCTCTCTTATTTTATTTTATTGTGGCTCTACATAAAACAGCAACCTGCCTGATGTTAAGCTGGAGGGCAGTCTATAAATAGAAGCAACTGATATTACTACAGTTAAATAATTGTAAGTAGCAGTTACTTTTACTGTCTAGTTCGAACCAGAAGCTTTAAATCTGTTTCTGAAATTCGACTAAGAACTGACAGTATTGGCAGTATAGAATAGCAGTGGTATTGGCAGACTGGTAAACAACCACAGACTGTCTGCCTACCACTGTAACTTATAAATGATAACTATTTAATATTATAATGGTCAACAGGTTGATGTGGTTGAAGGAGTCTGCCCACAAACACGATTAGCGTTAAAACAAGCATACTCGGAAAATATCAAAGCAGTCTTAGTTTTAAATAAAATTGATCGACTTATATTAGAAATGCAATTGACACCTCTTGATGCTTATGTGCACTTAACACAAGTACTTGAACAAGTTAATGCAGTGATGGGAGAGTTATTTGCTACAGGAGTATTTGAAAATGAGGAGAATACAATTGAAAAGGAGGTTTGTATGTCAAAAAGTAATTAAATCAGGATAAAACTTAAATATATATAAACTTACAAAATATATTTGAAATAAGAAGAAATAACTGAAATTATATATTTTAATTCGGATTAATTATTAGCTTATTATGCTTCATAATATATTTTATCCCTAATACCTGAGTGAAATATTTGTGATTATATTTCTGTACTAAAAAATGAATAATGCTTTCTTATTGTGATAAATACACAATAATTGATAAAAATAAACTTTAATATATTACTACTTACAAAGGTAGCAGGTATATACTGGTCAAAGTCCAATTCAGGGAATCCTCAAAAAAGCCGGGTTGCCTAGTGCCCATAACCATGATTGTATGAAGAGAATTGTGGATGCGAGAGAGTTGTCTCAGGAGTTGCTTATCCTAGTGGGAAAAAGGCTTGACAATTTCATTTATTGACAAATTCGTTGATTGATGCCAATGCCAATGATTAAAATTTAATTTCAGAATTTAAAACCTAATCCCGTCACTGATAGTAATAATGTTTATGATTGGACATCAGCTTTAGAAGATTCAGATGATTCAAATTTATATTTTTCACCTGAACAAGGGAATGTTGTTTTTGCAAGTGCAATAGATGGCTGGGGTTTCACAGTACATACATTTTCTGCATTGTTTTCGGAAAAACTTGGTAAGCCAGATAATACTTTTATACTTAATATAGTTATACTAAAATAATACTTTTAGATTCATCTGATGTGAATGGATGCATTAAACAAGGCAGGCCCAGGACAGAGTTTTTCGATCAAATCGAAGACATCCTCAAGAAAGCTGGGTTGCCTAGTGCCCATAACCGTAGAGCTTATATGACGAGAATTGTGGATGTGAAGGAAGCGAGGGCGTTGTGTCAGGATCGTGGCAAGTGGCGCTTCATTATCCATCATTCATTATTTTGTTTTATTGTGGTTCAACACATGAAAGAATTCAGTTTGATGTATATATAGAGTGTGGTTCATGAATGAAAGCAAATGCTACTACGTAAGTATTAAGTAATAACTTCTACTTAGTACTAGGCCGGACTAGTTGGAAACCCTGAAACTCTCTGAGTCACCTTATTTTCTGTAGCTGAAGCTGGTAGTACTACCCTGGATCAGCAAATTTTGTAAATGACTACCAACTGTCTACCGCATTTAGAATTTTAAAAAAATATTCCACCTGATATTTTCTTAGATTTTGGGTGAACATGAATTAATGAATTAAACAAATTTTATGTGGCTTATTATCGTGTTTATTTTGGTTTATATTTTACAATTTTTTATTATTACGACGTTTCGAGAGCTTTGCAGCCATGGTCACAGCAATAAATTTTGTTTAATTCATTAATTATCCACTTCTTTTTGCAATTATATAAATCTTATATTTGCTGTTACTCAATGGTGTTAACTGAATGTGGATCGGCGCTTTTATTATCAAAGATTAAATTACAGGTGTTAAAGAAGAATTACTACAAAAGGTACTTTGGGGAGATTTTTATCTTAATTCAAAAACTAAGCGCTTTATGAAAGGTGCACAAGAAAAAGCAAAGAAACCTTTATTTGTTCAGGTGATTTTGGATAATTTGTGGAATGTTTATGAAACAATTGCAGTAAGGAAAGAAAAGGAAAAAGTACCTACAATTTGTGAAAAACTTGGTATCAAAATGTCCACAAGAGATCTTAGACATACAGATAGTCATGTACAATTGGAAGCACTAATGATGCAATGGCTTCCATTATCAAAAACAGTTTTAAATATGGTTTGCAAGAAACTGCCATCACCTAAAGAAATAATTGGTGAGAAAGTAGAGAAACTGATGTGTTCTAGAATAAGAGACTTTAATTCCCTCCATCCTGCCACTCAAAAGTTGAAGGAAGACTTTTTAGCTTGTGATAGTAGTGATAATAAACCTTTAATAGTATTTATATCTAAAATGTTTTCTGTTGATAAGAGTATTTTACCAGAAAATAAACCTAAAGCTTTAACCCCTGAAGAAATGGCTAGGAGAAGAGAAGTAGCCAGAAAATTAAGAGAGGAACAAAAGAATTGTGATAATTCTGAAACTGCACAAAATAAGACAGAGAGTACAGAAAATAAAGATGAAGAAAAAGAAGAAGATACCCATGCTTTTGTTGCTTTTGCTAGGGTATTTAGTGGAAAATTAAAGAGAGGTGATAAGGTGTATGTTTTAGGCCCAAAACATGATCCTCTCAAAGTTTTATCTGATGATAATTTTAGTATAGATCCTGATATAAAACTAAAGGATTTAAAAAGTGATGAACATATTACATGCACTGAGTAAGTATAGTTCATTCATATTTTTGGAATAATATTTATAAATGGAATTTTTTGAAAAGTTAATCAATATTTTATAATATATTTATTTATATTATCATAGCTAGCACAAGTCGGGAGCGCATTGTTCATTGCTCGGTTTAGCATCGACCGCGCACCAGCGATTCTTCACTTAATTGGTTCGTTAGTCGATGTCTATTCATATATTATATTACATGGTCTATTGGTATGCTAGTTTTCTTGGACCTCCCTACTGTTCTTCTATACTAATAACTCATGAGTACAATACTTTGCATCAAACATTTTCGCACAATTTTTTTTCATGAGTCCATATTCCGGACTCTCTGTCCGGAATAAGGTCGTTAATTGTATTAAATTGTGTTTGTTCGGACAATAATTTTTTTATATAAATAATAAATAAATTTTATATTGATCATTTTGTTTCAGGGTTAAATCTTTATACATATTAATGGGTAGAGAATTAGAAGAGATTGAAGAAGCTGTTGCTGGTAATATTATAGGTAATATGTGTGATATTTATTTTGAACTACTGAATCTCATATATTTCAAAGTACATATTTTTGAAATAATTTTTTGGTTTTTCTGTCATAGGTGCTCTTAGACTTCCCAACAGGCAAATCGAGGTGTTGAGTCTCAATAAAAAAATATTCAACATGAAAAATTCTTTCAGGTATTGGTGGATTGGAAGAACATGTATTAAAAACTGCAACTTTAAGCAACACAATTGCTTGCCCTGCATTTACTGAGTTGCAATATGCTGCTGTTCCCATACTCAGAGTAGCTGTTGAACCAACTTATCCTTCACAATTACCACAATTAGTAAAAGGTTTGTAATCACACTTATTGACATTAGAATTTCAAATCTAAAAAAGATACTATAATTAGTGTGATCGTGGTGTAGCTGTACTAAAATGGTCAGGCAAACCAAGAGTCAATCAAATTGTCACGCCTTTTACATACATGAATTGGCAGAGATAATGAAGCGCCACTTGTCGAGAGTCCCTGGTTAAAAACCACTTGCCAGTACCAATTTTCCATTGATATATGTTCTTTTGTCGGCCTGTTTTTATGAAAAAGCACATTTACTAGCTTACTAATAGTGCCCAAATAGACACACTAAGTACTACTACTTACCACTATTGACAACCAGACTCGGAGCATATATCCACTACTTTTTTATATTAACAAATATTTAATATTTAATTAAATATTTGCTCCGACCGGGAATCGAACCCGGGACTTCCCGCTCTTTCCACGATGCTGATACAACTTTCTCACTTCTCTCTCATTCACAGTTGTTTTAATACATTTATAGTTATGGGCACTCCTGCTTTATTAAGAATACCCCTGATTTGATCAAGGAACAATCATCGTTTTATATCAATCAATTTGTCACGTCTTTTTCCTACAGGGATAGGCAGTGACATTGGAATACCACTTGCCACCCAGTCAACTCTCCCTTGCTTTCTTCACGTCCACAATACAAGCTCTATGGTTATGAGCACTAGGCAACCTAGTTTTTGTTTTATATAAGACTACTTATTAGATGGAGATTAGATTCTTATTGGAAAAACTTAATGAGTGCTGTTTTCGAATTGATAATTTTTTGATTTGTTTCAGGTTTAAAATTACTTAACCAATCTGATTCCTGTGTGAGAGTACTTTTACAAGAAACTGGCGAACATGTGTTGGTTACTGCTGGAGAAGTTCATTTAGAGAGATGTATTGAGGATCTAAAGTAAGTGCTTTATTCTTTTTTTCATCTTTAATTTGTTGTACAGTTTGTTTACCTATGTTAGACGACAGGCGTGGACGAGCGGTTACCGATTGGTTTGTTGCGTGTAAAGTCCCGGGTTGGATTCTCGGTCGGAGCAAATATTTATTTCATAGCTTTTATTTGCAATATTTAATAATTATATTAAATATTTGTTAATAAAAAAAGGGTGGTACCCAGTCTTCCGATCCGAGTAGTACTACGACTTACACAAGTATACACAGTGAAGTAATATGGTCGCGTTTCGGGATCAGCTTGTAAGTTGCCGGTTCCAACTAGGCCGGCATAGTGGATGTGATTGCTACTCACAGTTTTTGAATTGTAGTAGCAGTGACATTCATTCATGGAGCACACTCCAGCTTAACATCAAGCGGAGTGCTGCCATATGTCGAGTCACAATAAAAAAAAATAAAAAAAAATTAAATAACTTAACTAATTTTTGGCACATTCCAAATTGAATATAATAAATGCACATCAGTGGGCTGCGACCAAGAATCGATCATTAAAAGTGTCAACAATTAAAAATACCAAAAATGAGGCGCGTTATTTTGCAATAATCTCAACTGCAAAGTGAAAATTATTGCATGTGGTAGTAACCCAATAATATGGTACGTAGACCTATTAGTGAAAAGATAGAATGGAGGAATTTTGACGGGAGTAGTTATTTTTGTTGGCTCGACATATGAGAGATCCCCATCTGATGTTAAGCTAAAGTGCGGTCCATGGATGAAGGTGCCTGCATTTAATACCTGCAAGTAACACTCGTATTTACTTTGCCGTTGGAAATGGTTGTTGTCAAATTTCTAGCTGATCCGTTTGAACTGCACATCAAAGCAGTTGTAGTAGCTGAGCAGACTTTGCAAATGCCCATCAACTGTCTGTCCGCTTCTTAATACCCAGACCTGTCTTATTTATTATTATTAATATTTTCAGTTTTCTAATGTTATGTTAAATTCCAGGAATCAATATGCGAAAATACCTATAACAGTATCAGAACCTATCGTTCCATTTAGAGAAACTATTGTAGAACCGCCTAAAATGGACATGGCCAATGAAGAAATCGATTCACAAAATATTGATAAAAGTAATCAAGAACAAGATCCTTCTGTAACTATTTATACAAACAATAAACAGAGTAAAATAAAAATTAGAGCTAAACCATTACCCAATGAAATAACAGCTTTATTAGAAAAATCTACTGATTTATTAAAAGCGGTGTCTCAACATATGAAAATACTTCAAGGTTTAGCTAAAAATAATGATAAACTTGAAAATAAAATGGATAACATTAAACTTAGTAATGGAACAGAAATAAAAAACAATTTGTCAGATAGAATGATAAAACTAATTGAAGCATTGAAAGAGGAATTAAAAGCGATTTCATCAAAATTAGGCCCTGAATGGAGTGATATAGTTGATCAAATATGGTCTGTAGGACCTAGGGATTGTGGCCCAAATTTGCTTGTTAACTTAACGCCTGATTATAAAACGAAATTTCTCAACCATGACGAAGTAGTAAAAGAAGATCCTAGGTTTGAATATGAGAGTAGTTTTGTTAATGGATTTCAATTAGCTAGTTTGGCTGGTCCATTGTGCGAGGAACCGATGATGGGTGTTGCATTTTGTGTGGAAGAATGGACATTAGAAAATGAAACTGAAGAATCTACAACACATACATTTGGACCACTATCTGGTGAGTTTCTTTTTAGACATTTACTTACAAGGTTTATTTTCTTTTATATTAAAACCTCTGACCTCGACTTGCCTGATGGAAAGCCAGGGGAAGTCCAAGACGTCTTCACAAACTGACTCAACTTACAATGAACTTAGTCGCCGTCACTATGGCGACCAAAGGAATCTACATACTTATTGCGAATGAATATCTCGAAATCCTTATCGTTCTTCGACATCGTTTTTACAAAGACTAGCATACTGCCACGTTCCAAGATGATAATGCGCCCATTATCCTGCGCATCGATGGATCCTATCGACATTTTTAAAATCAATGTTTATTCCATAGGTCAAATAGTGTCAGCCGTAAAAGATGGATGTCGGAAGGCTTTTCAATTACAACCACAGCGGTTGTTAGCAGCAATGTACTCCTGCGATATCATTGTGGATCAGAAAGTATTAGGTAAGATTTGTATAATTTTATTTATTCATTATTTCATTCGCGTTGTATTCGTTTCTACAATAATGTATGAATACTGGCAGAATGAAGAATGGCAGAAGAAGCATGAAAGTATGATTTATCCTGTAAAAAATGCGGCTATTAATAAGTGCAATCTGGGTAAAGATTGGGGATAGAGTGAAGAATACATCTGTACGTAATAAATTCAATTTGATAGTAGGTGAAGTGATAAAGATTGGGCAAGATATGTTTTTGAGAGATGGTTTGGGTATATTTATGAAGGGGAAGGAAGATCACTGATGAAAGAGATTTATAAATCAGAGGCAAGTGTAAGGATAAATGGGGAATACCTAGAAGATTATTCCTTGACAAAATCGGGGGCATGAAATCAGGACGGGATAAAATGCAGGGGGTTGCAGTGCAAAAACTGAAGAAAATTGTGGGTAGAATAAAATGAAAAACAAGTTAAAGTTTCATTATTTTTATTACAAATATTGTAATTTAAAATCTACTATTTACATTGTTTAGTTATAAATATGGTTCAATTAACATTTACTTTATTAATTTAATTTTTATTTTAATTCCCAATGATCTACAATTCTATAGACACACTATCACAAACAAAATAAAATGAAAAATTTGTATCTTCGAAAACAAATGACAATACATCAATTCTTTTTATTATTTGTTGTGGCTCGACAGCACCCCGTCTGATGTTAAGCTAGAGTGCGATACATTATTTTCCGATTTCCTGCTAATTTCAAGCAGAAATCATCCTGTTTACCAACATTATAAAATGAGCGGATATAGTCGCCCTTCGTCAGATTAAACAAAGGTTGATTTTATTACATATTTAATTAATTTAAAAAACATAAGTTATCGGTCAATATATAGGGTGCGACTACGGTTTTTTTTAGTTATTAAAAGAGTTTTCAGAGATGCGTTATTCAGTCTGGTTAAGACGGTGGCTTTTACCTTATAAAAGGTTTATCTTTTTTTATTGTGACCCGACATCTGACATCGACCCGCCTGATGTCTATTGAAGCCTGTAAGCAAGATGAGATCCAAGAGTGCCAATTAAAGATATTTTACGTTACAAAAAGTTTTTGCGGCGTTTTAAGATATCTTAGAATATTTTTGTGGGATCCAACTTTTGGGGTAGCTGCAGTTTCAATAATCGTGATAGAAAACCGCAACAAACTTTTATTTTGCGGTAATATCTTACGTTCTCCGTAGCTATTTTAACATATACTAATATAATCTTTTGTTTTTTGTCAAACAAATCTGACGAATCTTATAATCAGTAATGGCATTATAACGGATAGTGTGTCTAAAATACAAAGGATCATTGTTAAACACCTAATCTATAAATGCACTGCTCATTCTAAATAACTTAAAAATTTTAAACTGATATCTTATCACATCGCCTTGTTAAATAATTTTTTTATTCTATTTTTACGATGTTGATATTGTTAAGTATTTTACACACTTTTATTCTGAAACGACATAAACGGTTACGACATAAGAGGTTAATTTTTAATATGCACAATATGCATAATATGCATTTTAATTTTCCTAAAATTTAGTGCCACACTCTAATATAATATTGAACCTATACATTGAATATATACCTGAACAAAGATACGTAACTGTCAAAGTGAGGTTTCAGAGGTAGCCGACAAACATTAGAAAACAAATGAACGTAACAAAATGGCGACCAGTAATACTCGGCTCTAGGGTCGCTCAACCTTGATTATTATATTAATATTCACGAGTTTGTAATCGATTCTTGTAATATGCACAATTTTTTTTATTGTTTCTCTGATTTTAAAATTTTAAATGGCAACGAAAGCCTCCTATACTATCCGTTATACTCGGTCGTCGTCGGTAGTCATATTTTTTTGTGACACGACATCTGACCTCGACTCGCCTGATGATAAGCAAGAGGAGGTCCAAGAGTGACGACGACTGAGAAAACCGAGTTTGTTCACAACTGCCTCAGTCGCCGTCACTATGCCATCAGGCAAGTCGTGATCACAATGACATACCTATCTATATACTCGCAAAAAATATAAAATAATCCTTATATTTATTACTCTTTTATTTACTTATGTAATAGAATGTTTTATCATTTTAGTATTAGCAGTTTTGTATATAGTGTGTAAAACATTTTATATCTTGGTGGGGTGATGAACAGAATCCTTTCCTCACTGATTCGTTCCAATTTGACTATAGAACTTAACAGTCATGTAACTATCATTAATTAAAAACTATTCTGAGTATTACAAACTAAAGGTTAAATAAATTAAGTTCGTAAAATTACCGAAAATCTCTTATAGCGGAAAACACCAAATACAAAAAGAAGAATAGAATATCATGTTCTAGGAACCAATTTTCCAAATAAATTCTAATAAATGCAGTATATTTTTTAAGTTATTTTTCAACAAACTAAACTTACATTTTAGATTGTGAAAAAGTTACAAGTTAAACTTTGATAAGATTAATAGATTAATTGTACATTTAGGCACATTATAATAAAATAAAAAATAATGTTAAAATCGTACTTAATTGTCAGTATGTAGTTTGTGTTGAATTCAACGAGGCGTAATCCCACAGCAAGTCACCAAAATAAATAATTGCCTCATTAAAATCAACAAACTTGTTATCTCACTTATCCTAAATTAAAATCTAAAGTGACCGATCTATCGTGCTTGCAAATTCTTTTACTTTGTACCAAGGGAATGGTGGGTTATTGTGGGTCATTCTTCTTACTCTTGCAACTCTTGACATGCGGTTATAGATGCTGGGTCCTAGGTAACTGTGACTTGTGAATCTGTTATACCCTGGCTTGTCTTGGCTGTAATGTGGCTGTGAATATTCCACTTTGTACGCGCTCGTTGTAGTCTGTATTGTTACAGGTGTGTACCTGTTTGCGCTGTAACCTGTAAACAATAGTTGCATTAGTTTTCATAGACTTTATTTAGCTCAATGTTAAATAAAGGTGTTATACCAATTTTTAATAATCAAACATTCTATTGAATTCGTGCATAGATAGACAGAGCCGACGTAGCCCTATTTTACACGATTCTGAAATAACTCTCTCGCTTTCTTCGCATCCAAAATTATAAATAAATAGTAACGGTGATTGAGGCACACAAACTGCGGCTGTATTTTTCAGTCGTTGGCGCCCTTGGAAATCCCCTTGCTTAACATCAGGCAAGACTAATGTCGCAATAAGAAAAAACCAAACAAGAGCTGTACTATGAAGCAAATTTCGTCCTCCTTGTTTTTTCGTTACGATACACAAGTGGTATTTGATTAAATTATTATTAATAGAATTTGTTTGAAATAAACCTTGAAAATAGTGTATGAAAGTGTGTGTTATTTCTTTTTAATTTTTAACTTGGTAACCCAGCATATTCAACATAGGCCTTCCCCTTAGAACGCCATACTAAATATATGATTCAACCCAGCATACTAAAATATAGTATTCATTCTATTCACTATATTCAGGCTTCAATGAGGTATATTATTATAAAACATTTATTCGTATTCACATGACACAAGAACTTTATAAACACTACGTAAATTACCACGTCTCCTATAATAACATGTTTATGTAAACCAACAATCTTATAAATAACTCCATCGTGCTTAACTCGTAAACAGGTGTTAACATAATAACTAGTATTTATGCTCCTTACCTGCGGTTTGATATGAAGTGGGTCGCACGCACATCATCCCATAAACTCTGATACCAGGAACCGATGCATATGTTGGCTGATCATGAGACATTGGACCCTCTGAAATTAAAATACGGATACTTAGCTTTCGTCCTATGGTTTATTTATCCGTTAATAAAAGCTTTAGTGATAGCCGGCATAGTGACGACGACTGAGGCAGCCGTAAAATATAACAGTGATGTCGGCAGTAGCGTGCCGTCTATATATTCTTTAAGATTGTGCATATCTTGATAAAATTACGTATAAACTACGTATTTATTAATAAAAAAAAGGAAGCTAAGATGCCTAGTGCCCATAACCATAGAGCTTGTATAAGGAGAATTGTGAATGTGAAGGAAGCGAGGGAGCTGTGTCAGGATAGTGGCAAGTGGCGCTCCATTGTCTCTGCCTATCTCTGTGGGAAAAAGGCGTGACAATTTAATTGATTGATTGATTATTAACAAAATACACAGAAGACAGGTTTCATACCAAATATCTAGTAAGTTTTTAAGGTTAAATGAGATGTCCGCGTTTCATTGACGTTTTCAATTCGATCAATATCTACGGCAAAGTCCGCTTTTGCCGAAAAATAAAATCATAGCATCGGTAATAAGCAAATTAAACGCGATTGTAAACCGCAAAAACGAGAAACCTCAAAAAAACTATAGTTGCAATAGTGTTTTAATTTTTAACTATTACTATTTCAATTTTGTATTGTGGGTCGACATTGACAGCACATAAAAACAAATAGCAGTTAAAGCTGATCCCGAAAAGCGACTGAGCCACTTTACGGTCTGTACACTTAAAATCTGACCTCAAGCTGCCTGATGATAAGCAAGACGACTGAAAAAACCGAGACAGTTCACGGCTGCCTCAGAATGGATCAATCAGGATGGGCAACGGTCTTCTTCTTAAACTACTTTTAAACATCCAATACTTGTATAGAGAAACAAAATTTGTTTAATTCTTTAATAATTAAATGCGCGATATCTAAGAATCATTAAGTATAAAATAATAATTTCAAAGAGAATACGGGTTCAAAACCATTTGCCGGTATTTACAAAACCATTGTATTTTTGATATATGTAATTTGATTGTCCTGTTTCTATGATATAAAAACCTTAGTAGCTTAGTATAAAAAATTAAAAATCTGTAATATCTGTACAAATATCAATGTACTCGTAATTTCTGTACATGCTAATAAAATATAATATAAACTAGTACGTTGGTATTAAAACGACTAACTAGTTTATAAATCTAAAAATATCTAAGCCGATGTTTCCCATAAATCTTTACAACTGAATGACATTTATAATAATCCAAAGCTTACCTAATATATGGCTTTCTGGACAACGACAAATGACCAAGTAGTGTGATTTCCCTGTTCGTATATTCTGCAATGCCAACAGCGACCAATCTCTTGGGGCTCGGCATTCTCGCATTTCTGACACAGCTTCACAAGTCTTCACTAACGTAACTGCTTTGTGGGCGTACTGAAATTTAATATCGCAGCCATTATTTATATGTTGATTTATCTACTCCATTATGGATTTAATAAGTACGGTAGCAATTTACAGTAATTGGATTAGTCTACAGTAGGAACAGCTCTAATATTTATAAGTGATAACTGGTTGAAATTAGATGGCTGGTTCTCTGGCCGGCATAGTGACGGCAGCTGAGGCAACCATAAACTGACTCGATTATTTCAGTCGTCAGCGCTTTCGAACTTCGCCTTGCTTATCAAGGTGATAGCTATGCCGACCTTTGCTTTTCACGTTTCGCTTAAAAGATCCAAGATTTATCGAGTGGGCTGGCAAGGATTTACAATTTATTTAGCTTATAATGCGATTAAAATAAGAATAAGACGGAATCGGCGCCATTTTGTGACGTCTAACTCTCCAATCAACTTCACTTTAGTATGGTGTCTTTTTCTTTGCGGACCGTCAAGAAAAAGACACCTTTTAATTCAGTCAAGTGAAGTTAGTCAACAACCCATCCTATTCTTATTCTAATAGCACGATAGCTGGTGTACGCTGTTGTTTAAGCTACCGAAGATTACATGTCGTTATAAAATAAAACAAATATTTATGCGTAGACTGGCGCGATGGGCTTGTGTATGACGGCCATTATTACAAAGGTCTTTCATTATTTTACAAATTCACAAGGAAATGAATGGTCTAATAATAGGCACGGAGCGAATGAAAGGATTCAATACTATAATCGTACCCACGTACAAGAGAGCTCCAACTTACATAATCAGGATATTATCCCCATTATATAGGAACTCGTAGTTGAACCGTTGATTGCTTTCTAAGAAGCTCATAACGATTTAGTTCCTCATCGAGTATAAAATATCTTGTACGTGTTTGTATGTAAAATTGCAACTCGATTTAATAACGGCATTCATTTAATTTAATCGTTTGATTTGCGGATATTTTGGAATTACCTTACATTAATTATAGATTTACCTCAATTATTAGAGTCGAAGAACCGCTTTATAGAACTATGAATAAACAAAATGTTACTGTTACAGCCGTTTGTACCAAAAATTTTAATTTACGATTTTGTAAAAAGTATCGTATAAGAAAAAAAATGGGTTGCACCACTCTTTAACTTCACATTTTACATTTTGAGTTTCTATGTACTAATTTTGTTATTTCTAATGATAAAAACATATATAAATGGTAGTTTCGATATAAAATTAATAACAACCCAATTCACGATTTCGTAATAGTAAACGTAATAGAATAAGTATAAAGTATAACAAAATTCGTGAATTGAAACTTGCTGTAAAAGTCTAATGTAGTAAAATGAGGTTGCTTATGTTATTTCATATACAGACTAGTATAGCGTCTAGAAGCTATAATTTTACTTTCTAAACGCATCCAAGATTGAAAATCAATTCTAGAATTCAATTTATTCCATACCTTCTTCTTGGAGTCGGTTGTAAGTCTTAAGGTATGCAGGTCGTCGGCGTTTAAGCTTGCGGAGCACGGGTCTCGGTACCTCGATGGGCACGCGCAGAGTGGCTGCGTGTAATTTAGACGCACGTACACAGCATTGCATACCTGGAATAGTTTTTAGCATACGTTAGGATTTGGATTTAGAAGAATCCATTACAAACCTATCTAAGAATGTTACAATAATCTTAGTAGTCAGGAAATAGGAAAACTTGAAATATCTATCTTGATATTTTTATCTCATAGAAAACACCTTAACACCTTAGAAAACTATTTTAAAATGTATATGCAACTGTTAATACAATTTAACCCAAGTCCCCATATGAAATGAAATGTCCTTTCATTGAATTTACTTTTTTCTTTAACTATTATATAACTTATTGTATTGGGTATATAATATCTCATTTATGTGTAATATATTGAATATTACTTTGTGCACGCCATTACTATATCTGTTTACACCGATATCGATTTGACTACCTTAAGGTTGGTTGCCTGAACGATATCGCTTTTTAGCGATAAGTCTGCCAGTTGTGCATCATCATGTTTTATATTCATTGTCTTTTCCATATTCTGTATTGTGCAATAAGGAATGTATTTCGGCAATAACTAACCTGCTGTATGGCGCATTCTGGAAGGAAGTAAAGATGTTGATTGTGTGGATAATAGTGATATTTAGTTGGCTTTGCTAATACTGATGCAGATCCCGCTGGCAATGGCACAGTCTGAAAAGAAAGATATATACATTAAGTCAACTGGGAGTCATATATTCCTAAAGGACAGTCTTTTATTTATTTTTATATCTATACTGGGGTACTATACAAGCTCGAGTATCATAGGAATGGGACGACCAAAGTACATATAACAAAGATAAATTCGTTTTGAACTGGAACATCTTGGTTTGTGAGACCATTCATCTACTCTATTAGAATACGGTTATCTATATTCGAATGGCCGATATAGAATTCATATACTGATCAATAGGTTTTGTAAAAGTAATATTGATTTAAAATATCACCGTTGTGCTCGATATAATATCAGCTTCATATAATGTAATGTATCATATATTACGTTTTTTTCTATTATCGTATATCAAAACATCTAATTATATTTATCGAGCTACTAATTCATCACTACTACATAAAACAAACTACAATTTTGCCCTTTCATTTAAATACCAGTAATACTGGATACAGACCTTTTATAGTAACAACTACACGCATCCTTAACAACCCTATTTTTTCTATTCATTATTCATGACAAAGAACAATTATTTATTAACCTTGTCAAGTAACACTTCCTAACGATTGCTGGTTCATCGAAGAGTCAATGCTTCATAGAAAAGTCACTAATTATCGTCACAACGATGTGAAACGCCTCCAGGCATACCGTATTGTGAATCCGCGGTCTCGTTTCAATGATTGTGAGAAATTTCCTTCCCTTCTTACGAATCAAGAAGCTTAAAGCTTTGCAATAAGGTTTTATATCCTTTGCACAAAATAGTTTAAAAGATACTTACAACTCGAAAAAAAAACAGATACAACTTTTATCAATATAATTAATGTAATATTTGGTAAACAATGTGAACTACTAATTTATTAGAAACGTAATTGTGATTATAAAAACATCAAATTTGTTAAACCAATTAGCTTTAAATTTTACAAATTAAAGTTAATATAGGAACCGTTGTCCGGTACGTAACCGCTCGTGCGCGATGATTCCCAACAACATTCCCGGTCATGCACCTTGCGATTTTAAACTTATCGCGTTGTCACGTTCTCTATTTTAGATCAGGTTAATAAACCTATTGAATGACCATTTAATTCTTATTTTATTTTGAAATGCCTCCACAGTCCTCATTTGTATTAAATATTTTTACGCTTCATTAGTCCTGTTCATGAATGGTTACAATTCAAATGGAGACGTTTCAACGCTAAGAAATGCGATTGTGCCTACAGAAAAAACTATATTTTATAAGCAGTAAAAACTCTACAAACAAAATGACTTCGCAAGTTACATAGTATTTTTACATAGATTTACTGGTAGAGAAATTCAAAAATTTGCACAGCATGTCAAGATAGTATGCTCAAAATAAATAACATGTGATCATCGATTATAAAGTTCACCTGCTGAGAGATTTAATTTTGATAAAAGCCTTCAATAAGATCTTGTTGCCCATCTGCTCCAGTAACCTCCATATTGTCATCAGGTGTTACTTGTATTACAAAGAGCTTTTTGTGTGTACTCGACGTAGTTTCAACTTGTTTCCCCTCTATTTTTTCTATCCATTATCCGTTGTACCGAAAATAGTATACTACTTACTTGGAAACATAAAATGTTTTATTGAATTATTTTCCTTCAAGCTAAATACATTTAACGTTACGTGTCATGAATCGTTTTATTTTATCCCAAAATGTACCAAAACGTGTTATAATACGATGAGGCTTATTCACATCAGAACAATCAATACCAATACATAATTTCCTACGAACTGCTCAGCTCCGTCAATAACTTAAATAAAATAAATAGAACTCGATTGCTTTACTTAATACCTTCGATTGCCTTACTTAAATCGTGATGGACCTATAAGTTTACTTTCTTACCTAAGTAGGTTTTATGATACGCTTGTAATAATTTTATTCTAAATGTTTAAAGAATAAATTATATAGTAAGTTAAGTTATATTGTATTAAATGTTAGTACCTATATAATTATGGGTCTGTAAAGAGCAAATATTCCCATGGCTAAAGAAATAATTTCTTCATAAATTATTAAGTTGTTTATTTCACTTTGACTAGAAATCGACAGCTTTTGTAAAATGTTTTCATCTTTTGCTCTCATGACCTTCACGAATGAGACTGAATTGGTACCACGAACGGTGTCTCCTTGCTTTAAAACTAATGTTGTTTTATTATTATATTGCGTAATAGCACTTTCACTCTGTTTTTCTATTACCAATGAATGTTCTGATTAACTATTGCTTTCTTAGGTTTGATTGTTCCTACCGAGAAATTAACTGTACGTTTTATGAGGATTCACTACACTGGTTGCTCTGCTTTCACTTATCAATTTATATTTGCTTTAGGCCCTGTTCCCACTACGCTGGGCCGGGCTATGAACACAGATGATAGTGCTGGTCGCCTAACAATAATTTATATTGAGCTGTTTAAGGCCCAGCATTTTTGCTTAACTTTTTGACCCTGCGTGGCCCTTCGATTGATGTAAGAATTTGAGTCTACGGTTTTCTTACCGGGTCCAATCTTATGTAAACAACTAAGTCCGGCAAAATAACCTGTCTGTCATGATGGGAAAAAGGCCTTAAATTAACGAAATTTGTTTTGGCGTGAATTTCCAACGTTTGTTTTGTTGTTTGATGGCTTAACAAGGGACTGATACCTCCCAAAGAATTGTATCAAGATTATTATTAAATCGTGAATATCGAAAATGATTATATATCTTAAAAAGGTATGCAGTATGTCTGTTTGGACAAAGTACCGTAATGATTAAAGTGTCGATAACAGGGCAGAGGTAAAGATGATCCAGCTGAGGGCAAGGATAGTTGAACCCGGTTGTACATTTCTCAACAAAAGCACCGGACGTCACGTCGTGGTTGAACGATCTAACTTCGAAGGACCGTCTAAGATTTATCTGACCTTGAATGAGGATGTTGATACTTGCACTTGCTTGCTTAGTTCGGCGTTTTTCACAGAAATATTATCCAACCCATACACGTCTCACTACAAGACGTGCGTGCTAGGTTTACGTGAGCCTCGTAGTGCTAAATTAACCTTTCTTTATTGTTACTCTAGTTTTCCATTTTTACTTCCCTTTAATGCCAATATAGAAAAAGTAAACCAAAATTAATTTGCCCGAAGGTCAAGTCGGAGGATCCAAAGATCTATGAACGCCAGCGACTGAAAAAAACAACGACTGAATTTATAGTTAACTCAGTTGGCGTCACTATGCCAAACAGGGATGCTATTCACGTCTCGCTTCAAGAGTCAAAGGATGGTGAGAATTGCATTCTACTTGTCGATTATTCGACAAGGAAAACTCTCGATACTTCCTCCTACCTGTGACTAGAGAGCTCCTCAGTACATTCTCCGTGGTATAGGCGATAAAATGTATTTACCAGACTATATTAAATAGAAAAATCTACAGTTATTTGATAGATTATATTTGCTTCTGCCTTTATGTGAGATCATCGAAGCAAGTGGATTTTTGTTGCACTTCGTTGTTGTTCCGTTCATATAGTGCACGTAGTGAGATTGGTTCCGCATGTCCACTGGCGCCGGAATTTTCGCTTCCATTTCTATTTATCCGCCACAATAGCTTTTATCCATCGCAATTCCAACTTTGTATAGTGCGTTTATACTGTGTAATGGCCTTAAATTTTCAATTATTCTCTTTAAATCTAGCGCACTAGGCGTAGGATTTTTATTTTCTTTTTCTCGAAATATTACTGCGATTAAAAATTCCGAAAGATTATAATGTAGTCTGAATATCTACAATTAAATACTTTTAAAACTATTCATGTTGATTTTTGTTTAATATTGTAATAAAAGAAAAATTGTACCGAAAGATTCGAATCGGGGACATTCTTAAAAAACAACAAGTACGTAATAACCATGGTCTGTATGAAGATAATTGTGGAAGTCAAGGAAGCGAGAGTTGTGTTAGGATCATGAAAAGTGGCTTTACATTGTCTCTATCTCTGTGGGAAATAGACAGAGATAGAGACATGTGTCAGTCTATGATGATTTTTGTTACTGTGGCTTAACATTAACAGCACTCTGACTACAGTTAAATAACTCCAATAGTAGGTATTTCACTATGCCGGACTAGTTGGAACCGGCTGGTTTTAATAATCTCCTTTTTGCGTAATACTAATTTAACCGTTGACAATTAATTTGCAATCTTTTATGCTCTACATATTAATCGACTAATTAAAATTTAGAAATTTCAAAAATTAAAAAAAATATATGCGGCTTACTATCGCGTTTATTTTTGGTCTCTGTAACCACGATGGCTACAAAGGAATAATAACGTTGAAATAATAAAAAAAAAATGAAAAATCAATAACCAAAACTCCATAGTAAGCCGTATAAAATTTGTTTATTTCATTAATCAATGTTCGCACTAAATCTAAGAAAATACTATTTTAAAATCTCTTTATTGTGATTATTTGATACACTTTACATTGAATTAGTTTGATGTTCTGCCTTATAACTGTTGTTAAGGCATATATTTTAGTACATTTTAATGTTCATACCAAATTACTAAAAGACGACCAAGATACATATTTCAAAAATACATTGGTACTAGGTTTTGAACTGGGAACTGTCGGCATGCGTGGCCACTACACCACTACCCCGGTCGCCTACATATTTTTTTTATTTCTACGTTATTTTTTTGTTATACGATCCTTCTACTACGTAGTGAATGTAACGGTTTATGAAGACGGTTAGATTATAAAATGATATTGTAATCGGTTTGCCTGATCTAACCCACAACATTGTGAGCTTGTCGCTCTAAACATTACACGACATGGTTAACAAAGCCTCTAACAAGCGTTTAGACTTGAGACATATTTTAATGTAAATATTTTTCATATTAATTTTTTTTATATACTTGCTTACTGGTAAGGTGGTATATAAAGCGAGTGAAAGGTCAAGAGCGCCGGCGAGTGAAAAAAAAACGATTTAGTCTGTTCTTGCCCTAATCGCCGTCTCTATCCTTGTGTAACGGAAAGAGCTGTAAAATTATAGCAAATCATTTACTACGAAATACTGTACTAATGTGTCAAAAATGTTGATTTTATTAGCCTAAACGATACTATTAAACATGTTTAAATATTTGTATGCAGTTAATCGTCAAACGTCCTTTTTATTTTAAATTGTGACTCGACATCTGAAAATTGTCATAAAGAATGTTTAATGCCTGTTTAAAGCGCATTTTTTTTTTGTCGTAACACAGCATTATTTCTATACTAGGCTTTTAAAGATACTTGTATCATATTAACTGGACG
The DNA here is from genome assembly GCA_905220615.1 of Tinea trinotella. NCBI lineage: Eukaryota > Metazoa > Arthropoda > Insecta > Lepidoptera > Tineidae > Tinea > Tinea trinotella. The sequence goes on along the minus strand of HG992321.1, from coordinate 6,277,348 downwards.
ACCAAAGTACATAATATCGAAGATGAATTGGTACCGTGGTGGTTTTCTTGACCATTTTACAACCACTAGACCACGTGTATTTATTAGTTCTGTGGATTTGTATTTAATTTAGGATTTTTATCCTTTTATCTTAACATAAAAATATACAATTGCACTTGAAAAAAAACTGGGACTACCCTGAATGTTTCTTGATCAAGGGACATTTCATTAAAAACTATCCATGTTCTCAGAAAACATAACAATAGAGCTTTTAATGAAGAACTTTTTGGATATGTAAAAGACGAGAGAGTTGTGTTTGGATCGTCAAAATATGTTGTCTAAATAATGAATGATGATGATAAGATTCACAAAAGAAAATTATAATAAAGCCCAGGGGATAGGCAGAGCCCGACAAATACCCACCCAGCCTAAGGCTATCCACAAACGCGTCACCCACACTAAGGTCTCCTCCCACAGGAAAACCCGTAGGACGAGGGGTCATCCATCGTTACCTAAGCAAATCTTTTAGTTTCAAACCTAAGTAAATATTTTAGTTTTAGATTTTGAACAGGCATATGACGGCGACTATGACAGTCGTTAACGAAGACAGTTTTTGTTAGTTGACGGCGCTTTTGGTGAGGTCCCAAAACGCCTCCATATATTTTAAATAGTACATAACAAAAGTAATTCATGGGAATATTCGTGGGCTTGCTTCGCCTACAATAGATCATATAGGGTCGTGTAAAGTTGCGCTTATTTATCTCTTCCTACCCCATTTTATTTTTCTGACATCACCTATATGATATACTGTTGGTCCCTGAATGTTCCCCTATTTAAAATTATAAGTCACAATTTGTCCTGTTTTTTATTCTAGAACTGTGGTAATTATAATATTTTAGGTTATATACTTTGCAGGTGTTTTTATAAAACCTGACCACCGGGTTAGTTGTAACTTGTTACTGACAGTTTATTCTTTACCGTAGCGAATGGTTAACTCTGAGATTATCCCTTTTGAGTCATTATTTTCTACAATTGCACTCAGTTTCTTGTCTGAGGTTAAATGATTTTTATGTTTTTCTACCTCCTGGGATTGGTTTTCCCATCACATTTTATAGTAAATTAGCAATTTTTGTTATTACTTTTTGTTGAATCAAGTTCTAAGTTTATCCTATCCAGTGGTTTCGTTTAATGACATTTTTATATTAAATAACATTGAAAAAAAGCATCGTGGAAAGTGACACTTCGCTGTTTCTGCCTGTCCCTGTTCTGTCTGTCTGCCTGAAGCGTTACGATTTGATTGCTTACATTTGCCTTTTGAAGAACGTCGTTGGCGTCTTCTTTTAATAATTGGCGCATGTGTTGTTCTGTGCGCACATTGGCATTGGCGATAATTTTCTGATAATCTCAAATCTAATACTACTCCTGTTAGCCAATACTTGTAATAAGTATTGGCTAACAGGAATAGTATGACACTTTCGTTAGCCTTCACCCGAAGGCAATGCGACGATGCCTGCGCCCAATCGAACCCAACACAACACTGTCCCCGGGAAAAATCTTTATCTGCATCTGTTTAAGTTGACTTACTGACCTTCACTTGCTTACCAACCATCAGGCAAGTCTGCGGTCAGATGAAGCGCCTTACTAAATAACAAGTTCAATAAGAACTTCATTAAAATAATTAAGAACATTTCCCACATGCAAGTTGCTCCAGATTTTCAGCACAGAATAGATGGGCATGTTACAACACCGTTACAATTGCATGTGCATCGTACTTCGCACGGTTGGCAGAATGACCTTCTGAACACCACGCCTTCATTGAATTACTTTATAAATAACATATGAACGGACCACACAATCTTGATATTTGAACTTAATTCAAAGGCACCATCTTACTTTATTGTTCATAGCATCTTCATCTTCGTGAGTTGACGCAGTAATTCTTTTTAATAACACGTGAACTAGGTCTCTAGATTTATTGATAAATGCACAAGTACCACTTATTGTATGTGCAATTTTAAATTATCTCGCAATTAATTGCTTTACTCAGAAGTCTTTAGTGAAGTTTAAGAGTGGTAGGCTGCTAGGTAGACAGATGGTTGTCATTAGTCCAGTCTGCCGGTATTACCACCACTTTCAAGTGTACAGAACATGAAGTGAATTAGTCGCGTTTTGAGATCAGCTTGTAAGTTACTAGTTCTTTTATTTATTTTTTATTGTGACTCGACATATGACAGCACCCCGCTTGATATTAATCTCGAGTGTGGTCCATAAATGGATGCCACTGCTACTGCAATCCAATAACTGCACGTGGCAGTCACATCTACTATGCCGGCCTAGTTGGGACCGGCAACTTACAAGCTGATCCCGAAACGCAACTAAATCATTTCACGGTCTGTATACTTGTAAGTGGTGGTACTACCCCGGATCGGCAGACTGGGTACCACTGCCTACTACTTTTTGATAACCAGACTCGAAGCAAGTATCCGCCTCTTTTTCCTAGACCGGCATAGTGGATGCGTGCATTTAACTATAGTAGCAGTAGTCTCCATTCGTAGACCGCACTCCAGCTTAACATCAGGCAAGGTGTTGTCATATGTCGAGCAACAATAAAAAAAAATGGCAATTTCTTTGCCTATAATCGGAGACATCTTCAAAAAAGGTTGCTTAGTGCCCATAACCGTAGAGCTTGTATGAAGAGAATTGTGAATGTGAGGGATGCGAGGGAGTTGTGTGAGGATCGTGGCAAGTGGCCCTGCCTATCACTGTGGGAAAAAGGCGTGAGAATTTGATTGATTGTCTATAAAGTTCAAATATTTGCCAGCCCATTCGTTCCTCCTATCCTTTAAGCGAGGCGAAAAAGGTATCTCTTGTCGGTTTTTTGCATCAAGCAAGTCATATGTAAACTCAGTATAAAACAATATTTTGATGTTTTTATTTATCTACCGGCTACCGTATTGATTGAAAGTGTGTAAGTATCAAAACTGCTTTGTCTAGAGGATATAAGCCCGTTCATTGGCCTACCGCGCCTTGACCAGCCTCAAGTTCAGGGCTCTTATACGAGAATTACATTGCATAATCATATTTCCGATTCATTCATTTATACGGATTCTCGTTCGTATAAACAATATTTACTATTTAATATCTAGTTTTGTGGCTTGCTTATTGACTGCACCCCGCCTGATGTTAAGCTGGAGTGTGGTACGAGAATGGAGGCGACTGCCACTACATCTAGATGTAGCAAGTAGCAATCGCATTCACTATGTCGGCATCGTTGGAACCGGCAACTTTTAAACTGAAACCGAAACGCGACTAAGTCACTTTACAGTCTGTCTACTTCGAAATGGTGGTCCTACCTCAAATCTGCAGACTAGACATTTTAACACTATTTCAAAACATACTATTTATTTTTTAAAACAGTGTTTAAATATTTGTATACAGTCAAATGTCATTTCGTGGTAATAAATGTTTAATGCCTTTTTATGCGGCTTACTATCGCTTTTATTTTTGGTTATTGTTTTTTTATTTATATCGACACGTCGCGTCGACAGCTTTGCAGCCATCGTGGTCACGAAGAAAATAAACGCGATAGTAAGCCGCATAAAATTTGTTTTAATTCATTAAAAAGGTTCGCGCAAAATCTAAGAAACTTCAATGTTTAATTTTTTTAAAGATTTTTTTGTTGCGGTAACACTGTAACTTTACCTACTACTCTCTGCTTAGCTGATGTTTTTTAATTACTTATTAAGTAGTTAAACTTAATACATACATAAAACTTTGTAATTATAGGCCTTCACATCATCGTTCAGTCGCTTGTAAATGTTAAACCCCAGGTATTAAATATAATACTGCGAAACTCGCTTCTAATACCTACCTATATTGTAAACACTAATTAAAATTTCAATGATACACTGTAAGTTAGTTCCATTAGATATTTTATAGGCCTATAATTACCGTTGTTACTATATTTACACCTTAACTATTTTATGTTTAAACATTTAACAGGCTATTAAACGACAAATTTCAAAGTACAGTTATTGTTAAGAAAATTTATTTGTATCTGTATACTTATTAAGATAATACGGGTAATACGTTAATTTGAATTAGTTATATACCCTAACTCTGTTTGTATTTCTCGCCTGTTTCGTTGTACCTTTTGTTTCCGAAAATGTTTTATCCAATAGTTTTTTATCACAGTTTTGTACAAAATCTATCAAAGTATTGTTTGGTATTAATTCCGCCTTTGTACATTGTTCATTAAGTTTTTACCTAAAGCTTTCGAGTCTATCTTGTACCTACTTTTAAATTGTACATCAATTTATGATTTTCAAGTGTTGTATTCTTAGTAGATAACGGCATATAATTAAATTACATCCTATTTTTATTTTATTTTAGTATAATAGAAAAATAACTTCTTAGAAAGCTCGTGCGGTGGTACTTAAGTCGACGAGGCCACGAGGACCTCATTAGGCAACAGCGTGCGTATGCATTTCTCTTATATCCCTTTCATTAATGTTTTCACACCGCGACCACATTTTCTTATCTTAAGCATGATGATGGCATTCCGCTCATATTTATGGGCACGCATAGAACTAGTTGTTTTTTGTTATAACCCTTTTTTATAATGTGTCTATTACATTATGTTTCTAGTTTTTGACGTACAACGTACAAGAACTAGAAACATACTAGGCCTGGATATTGGACACGACTGCTACTTATAGTTATTAAACTGTATTAGCAGTCGCCTTTTTTCACAGACCGCATATCTTATATTAAAAAAATATTAATCATAGTTAAAAAGTCTGTTTAAACTAAAAAAAAGATTATTTAGATAACTAAGAGTGGTAGGCAGTGGTACCCAGTCTGCCGATCCGGGGTAGTACCACCACTTACAAGTATACAGACCGTGAAGTGATTTGGTCACGTTTCGGGATCAGCTTGTAAGTTGCCGGTTCCATCTAGGCCGGCATAGTGGATGTGATTGCTACTCACAGTTATTAAATTGTAGTAGCAGTGACATTCATTCATGGACCACACTTTGGCTTAACATCAAGCGGGGTGCTGTCACATGTCGAGTCACAATAAAAAAAAAAAAAAACTACTATGCCAATAAGTTCTGAAGCTACGTAACCAGTTTAAAAAAATATATTTGCGTTTAAAAACTCGTATAGTTTAACCATTCATTGATTATTGATTAACTTGTATAACTACCTATCTTAAAAAAACACCTCTAGACTGTCACTTTTATAATTTATTTATTTTTATCTTAGTTATCTCAGTATGTGATGACTTATTTGCTACTGGTTTTAGCTTCCACGCAGTTATTTTATACAGAGAAGCATGATACGGCGCTGTCGTCCGTCTGTTCATCCTACGTCTGTTTACAAATTATTCTTTCCCACTTCTGTGTTGGGTTAAGTTAATATTTATAAATGAAATATTTTTATTTGGCTGAATACATTTTACTGATATGTAAACAGTATATCGATACCCCATTGCAACAGTAAGATATTGCATTTATATATAGACTTTTGAAATAATTAGATTTCAATAATTTCTCATTAATATAATAACTTATTACGTATTTTCTAAAATTAATCTCACATATAAATGTCACAATGCAAATATCTCATTTTCAACACTTTCTGTGAGATAACACGAGTAAAATCACTATTTTTTCATGATCCCACTGTTGCTTTCAAGTATCGCTATGTAGCGTTTCATATTATGATGACTTGCAGAATACGTTACAATCAATCAATTAAATTGTCCGCCTTATTCCCACAGGACAAGTCCCAGGGGGACGGACAATGGAGCGCCACTTGCCACAATCCTGACATAACTCCATCGCTTCCCTCACATCCACAATTTTCTCCATACTAGCTCTACGGTTAGGCGCCCCAGGTTTCTTGAGGATGTCTCCAATTTGGTCGGAGAACACCCTTCTGGTTCTGTCTCGTTTAACGCATCCATCCACATCAGATTTATAAATTTCTTTCACCAATCTACTTTCACTCATCCTTTCCATGTGCCCAAACCATCGAAGCATTGCTTTTGCATGGCTACGTGTGTATATAACACGAAAATAAATATATACATACATAAATATATACCTAAGATTTTAGACTTTATATATCAATAGGTTCACGAATTAATTGTATTTGATGATGTTACTATCGCTTTATTTATGTTTCGCTGCAACTACGGTTGCAAGGTTTATCTCAATTAAAAATAAATGCGTTAATCGGTAGAATTATTGTTATATTTTGTAATGATTTTTAAATTACCTCAATATATTGCGATATAATATGAGGATTGAGATATATTATAGGCGTATCAGACAACATTCATTATCTCCTTCCCGTTGGCTCTGAAGGCGTGACATAACGAATAGTAGGAATTTTAAAATTAAAGGGTATCAAGTAGCCGTACCCACTTATAAGAATAATAACAAGAAAACCTACACACTTTTGCCAAGTGATAAGACCTTTGAACGATTTATTTTTTTATGTTTATTAACATTTCTATACTAAGCTACTAAAGGGCGTGAATCATAGAAACAGGAGTTGTACATATATCAAAGATACAATAATACAACTTATCCCTTAAAGATTATTATATTTCTCATCGAAGAATAAAACCTTAGAAAATAGTAACCTTTAACCCTTTCAACACGACGCTCAACAACGCAGATTATACCCGCGTACGGCCCGCTATTATCGCTGGCACGCGTATTGGCGTGCGCCGATCGTAGGTAAAGATTTTATTTACGCCATAGATGGTAAACATTTTGTCAATTTACCATCTATGGTAAATTATATTTAAATAATTTTGGGTATAAATTTAAATTGTTTAATTTAATATTTTAGTTTTTTTTAAACAAATTGTGTAATTTAATACGTCATTCCGCGGACCTCTCGCGTCGCGTCGGTCCTCAATTTGATAACGGCCCAGCTAAAAGCTCATAGTAAGTAAACGTTTTAGTTAAAGCACAATAGTTCTATCTCTTGTTGATTTACTCATCTCCTACCTCCGAGCTTTATCATCAGAGTAGCTCAGTGGTACCAGTTAAAACACACATATATTCATATACATGGGTGTGTCAAACGTGAGGTCACAGATATGTTGAAAAGTAAATACCGAACTGATGACCTTCAAAACCCACATCAATTTTAGCTATGAACCGTCTCGATCACGTCAGCTTTCAAACTAACAAAACCGCAATGTAATCGGTCCATTCGTTTAGGAGCTATGATGCCACAGACAGACACACAGATACACATACGCGCTAAACTTATAACACCCCTCTTTTGGGTCAGGGGTTAAAAAGAAGCGGCAATGACGTTCACAGTCACAAGTTCAAGCCAAGACCTTTAGAGAAGTTACGTTAATAAAAGGTAAGCTCAAAATCTTAAACCCGAGTACTGGAAAATCACGCTCTAAAACAAAAATCAAGAAAATATTCTCATCTGATATTGTTATGTGCAAACTATTCGATATTTATTGTGTAATAAATAAACAACTTACATTTTTTTCGGGGTTATAATTTTGTGGAAAAAAAAGGTTTACAGATCCGCTTTAAAAAAATATCACTTGTTAAGATTTTAACCTACCGCCTTTAATATGTAGAGGTTCCATCTTATGTCATTGTGTTACACACGTAAATATAATTTGAACAAGTGTATTATAGTTTGTAATGAAATACGTATTTCAAGTAGTTTTGGATAAAAATTATGTTTGAATCATTCCCCATTATCGGGTGCTTCGCCGTATTCGAAAAGAAGCGGTGCTTTATTTGTTGTCTTTTTTCATTTTTATAACCAGCAGTAATAAAAAAAGTAATTGTTTTCACCAAACAACCATGTTTATCTAAAGAAAGCGTTTCTATAATTTCATTAGTAAATTTATCGAGAAATGGCGCAAGTAACAAAAAGAATTCATATTCAAAAGAGTTGCCTTTGTTACACTATCAGAGTCACCGACAAAAAAAAATCTGTAGCAATAAATTATTTAACAAAACAACTTTTAACATTATTTATAATATATTATGTTATTATAAACATAACAATGAAATTCTTAGAGGAATTATAATTAGTTATTTAAGGTATCAGCCTGAATTAATAAATTTTACAACATTAAATTACTTGTTTAATTATGTGACCAAGCTATTCATGTCCGTTTGATAATAACTATTTGACCACGAAAATAGCAAAAACTTAAATTTATCTTTTCTTAATGCTTAGCGAGTCCTTTGATTTTAAAGTCCATTGTGAAATGTTTGCGGTACCCGAGGTAACTTCATGCAAATCGTAGTGGCATTGAACTTGATGTCGGTATGATGTAAGGCACTACCACAGGAATCCCCCAAAGTATATAATACCGTGACGGTATACTAATATACATTAAATTGCATAAATACAATATTATTCAATAATAACGACTTTGTATAAGATCCCTGGCAAAAAAATATATCATCTCCAAACAAATTCGGACATGTTATGATTTATCTGCCATTATATTTATCTATCAATAAATGCGACCGATATTTATGAGGAACATAAATATGTTTTATTTTAATTATATTATTTCATTATCATGTTCAGACAAAATGTTGTCAATTTCTGATTTACCTTCGCCGTATGTGGATAAAAAAGATCATATTTTTAAATATCGTGATTTACAAAACGAAGGCTAGTATATTATTAAGAACATTGTATATAAGCTTGTATAGAAAGGACATTATCAACAAAACTTGTTTCGCGAAGATATCATCATTTTAGTTCGCACGCCAATTGGCGTGCGCCGTACGGTAAATAGGAAAAAATTTACGCCAATTGGCGTGCGCCGTACGGAAAGGGTTAAATGACGTAAGATTCGTCCGCAGTCAATATAGTGTATAGAACCTAAAGTAATTGTCTAAATGCGAGAGCTTTAAAGGTATGATTCTGCTAGCGACTGCAGACCACAGACTGCAAACTGCACTACTAGTTTGTATGAGATTAATTCCGTTATTGCGACAATCAGCATTTGCTAAGTCATAGATTATAAATATGATGTTTGGAACCATTATTAACGCGGCGGCTGCAGACTAGCGTCGGAATAAATCTAATAGAAACAAGGAGTGCAGTCTGCAGTCGCCGGCGGAATTACACCTTAAATCTCCGACTATTATGGACTGTCTATGCTCTGAGTCCAACTATCATGCATTTAATATCGTACCAATACAATTAGTGCCACACGTTCTGGATTCCCAAATAGCTCTCATACTCACATTACGTATGTTTAAAGCCTCTGATATTTGGTTGGGTAAATGCGATGCGAATTCAACAAATCAAATGTATTTAGTAAATATTATTCCGGCATGTTTCTTTGGTTGTAGTGGCGACAGGGGCACCCGTAGGCTTTTGTAGTCGGCGCTCTTTGGACCATCAGGTAAGTCGAAATCAGATGTTGAGTCTCAATAAAAAAGTCACAATTACATTCAATACTATTAATATCACATAAGAATGTTCTAAGAAGTTTTTTAACCTTGTTTCTGCCCCGTCTTTTACCTCCCAAGATAAGTACAAGTAAGAGGAATCATCCGCATTCTGTAATTTCAACTAAGAAGGTTTCGCGCGTCGTTTCTTTGTTGAATAATCGACAAGTGGAATGCTTTGCCAGCTTATGTATTCTCCCTATCTATACTATAATCCTATACTTGCCCTTCAAGGGAAGCGTAAAAAAGCACATTTGACCGTCATGACGGCGACTAACCGTAAGTTGAATCGGTATTTCTTTAGTCGTCGGAACTCTTGGACTTTTCCTTGCTTACTATTGGGCAAGTCTTATTAAAATAGAAACCTAATAGCCTTAAGGTTGACATTTGGTTCTAGCTATTTGCTTGCATCCAGCTAAAGAGCAAAAGTGTCCTCTCCCACCCTATTATAAAGTTAGCGGTATAGTCATTCAATACGCGCTTAGACATACATGTTACGACCTGATTGCGGTCACTCCTGTTTTTCTAACATGAATATTTATTTCTTTACTAACTTATTGCTTTATTTACATACTATATTTAGATGGAAGACTATTACTTTGACAAAACTTATACCTAGTTTAGAACCTATATTATAAATATTCATTATAAATATAGTGACGAAGACCCCAAATTGAATCGATATTTTAGTAGTCTATCGGTGCTCTAGGACTTCATTAAGAAAAATAATAGGTTTTTTATCATTAAGGAACGACATTTGATCTCGACTTGTTTATTAGGCAGGGAAGTCAAATAGCGCCGATGACTGATAAAGCCGACTTAGTTTACAGTTGTTTCAGTCGTGATGCCGGCCTATGTGAATTTTAAGTCAATCAATATTTCATTACTTATACCCGTATTCTAAGTCACATGCCCAAGTTCGCTTTTCACTTCAGGAACGTCTGTTTAATTTTATGCTCCTTGATTTAAATTTTGATGGAAAGAGACGGACGTTCCTTGAGTAAAAAGTTGGGTTTAGGATACAACAAAGAATACAAAGGCTAGTTTTATTTCACTAATCTTAGTTTTATTTTAATGTTCAAATGTATTGTAATTACGCTTAGGAAATTAGATCTAATCAAACTACTATAGTTAATATTAAAATCTTAAAGAAGGCCACTAAGGTACTGAAATGAATCTATAAAGCTTTTCATCGGCTCCAATAAAAGTAGTTCGAAATTACTCAACAAGTGCTTAACAAGTGCTAATAAAACGTCTCAATAAAAGAATAAATTAATATTATTAAAGGCAATGACCATGTTCCAAATGTTAATGATTACTGAATTGCAAGAAAAGTGGATTTACATTAACATTTTACAGTTTTTCTATACTAAACTACTAATATAGAAATGTTTAGGCGACCGTGGTGTAGTGGCAATTTAATGGTTACGCAAGTCGAGTGCACGGGTTTAAAACCACTTACCGGTACCAATGTGTCTTTGATATACGATATGCACTTTGGTTGTCCTGTTTTAATGATACACTTTAGTAGCTTAGGAAGAAGTGTATAATTAACAAAAATAAAAAAAATATATGTAGAATAGAAACAGGACAATCAAAGTTTATATATCAGAGATACATTGGTAGCGGTCAGTGGTTTTTAACCGGGAGCTCTTGGTTTGAGTGACCATTGCACTACCACTAAAAACAATAAACAATAATAATGATAGTATATATTTTATAATGGATTTAAATCATTTTTTGTGTTGTGATTTGAAAATAATTGAAGTTAATTAATGCATCTTGATATTTCCAATAATCCCCTGTACTCCCGATTCCGATTATCTTCTGCGTGAATTCTTTTTTTAAACATCTAGGAATCATTGTTCTCGTTAATCTCACGCGTCTTAATTGTCGTTCGATCATAAATCCAATATGTACGACATACATGAGATTCCGTTTTATCTCAGATAATTGCTCTGTCACTGAAGAAATTACTTTTTGTGCTACATCCATAATATTAGCAATATTAGTAAACGTCTTTCTGTTGTGTCATTTATGTGTATTTATTATTAATTTGATTGCTTTATCTCGCACATTATTTTGGATAGTGTTACTACTTATATTTAAATATCTTTCATATTTATTTTTATTCAGACGTATATGATCTTTACTTGCTGGATGGCAAGCAAGGGAAGACCAAGTGCGCCGACGACTGAAAATACTGTTTTTTTTATTATTACACATTTCTTTACTAAGCTACTAAAGTGCTTGTATCATAGAAACAGGACAACCAAAGTACATATATCAAAGATACATTGGAACCGGTGAGTGGTTTCGAACCCGTGCCAATCGGCTTACATAGCCATGGCACTGCCACTACACCACGGTCGCCTTTACTTGCCTCAGTAATTTAGCTTACGTTTGCCTCAGTCGCCGTTACTATGCCGGCCAAAGGTAATAGGATGAGATGAATATATCTTAAAGGAACATTATGAGTTGCTACTTATGTATACATTTATATTAAATAGTATTAAAATAGTATAGATTTGAAATCCCAATAATTTTATTTTTCTTGACTGTGGTTAATTGATGAAGTATTTTCCAATTAAAGTCAAGCTTGAAGAATTTTAATTGCTAAAGCTTGACACTTATCTAATTAACTATCACAAGTTTTCCAGTCACAAACAAAAACAACCAGTCAACAGATTGCTAACTAATTTTCAAATACCGCCTTTAAAGGAATCATTCTTGAGTAAGATAAGTTTTGACCGAGCGTTTTGATGATGACTCAAAGATATTGATAATTTATTATTAGAACACATCCAATGTGTTTAAATTTTCTGATTTGTTTACATGGAAAGGATGAGTAAAAGTAGATTGACGAAAATAATTTATAAATCTCATGTGAATGGATACGTTAAATAAGGCGGGTGTTTGCTGACCAAATGGGAGACATCCTCAAGAAAGCTAATTTGCCTAGTGCCCAAAACCATAGAGCTTGTATTAAGAGAATTGCGAATGTGAAGGAAGCGAGCGAGTTGTGTCATCGTGACAAGTAGCGCTCCATTGTCTCTGCCATCCTTGTGGGAAAAAGGCGTGACAATTTGATTTGATTTGTTTACTTTGACCTCACCGGGAACGACTGTTAGTTTTTATTTATTTTCTTATCATAGCTTGACATATGACAACGTTATCTGTTAACGTTACTGATGTTAAGCAGTCCATGAATGGAAGCACCTTCATGGACTGCTTACTTTTAAGCAGCAACTTTTAAGCTGATTTCGAAACGCGAAAATTCACTTCAAGGTTTGTAGACGTTTTAGTGGACTGGGCGCCGCTGCCTACCACTTTTAACTTATAGTGATAATGATTATTACATTACATACATACGTAATACTAAAAAAATATTCAAAATGTAGCTTATTATAGATACCTGATCACATGTCAGTTATCTGAGACACGAAATTACAAAATATATTTTTTTTCATAGTATCTATGTTGAACTATAGTTACTCGTGTCTAAATATATTCATCGTCAAGTTGCGAACGACAGCGTTGAAGGCAACTGAAGCTATTGACAATTAATTTATATATGCATTAGAATTTTAATGAGCTTCTTTAAGTATTATGCTTTCCGCTTCTTAGTTGCTGTTTGAATTTCCTGTTGCAATCACGATACCGAACTATTTCGCATAAAATTTATATATTTTAACGTTTTGGTATTCGATAAAAAGCTGTCAGGAAGTGTTTAGGCTAATGCTAATAGCCAATCGTTGAATATTTAATGAAAGGAAATTTATTGTTTACATTTCACATTTACATGTTAGTGGTGATGAATTGGTCTTGTAAATTGTAAACCAAGATCTACCGGTTCAAACCCACTTGCCGGTACCAATCTATCTATGATATATTATGTACTTTTGTCGTCCTGTTTCTATAGTACAACCTAGTGGATGTGAAGAAAGCGAGGGAGTTGTGTCAGAAGTGGCGCTCCTTTGTCTCTGCCTGTGGAAGTGGAAAAAAGGCGTGACAATTTGATTTGATTGACTAAACAACTTCAGACTTTATAGATGTAAGAGACTGACAGTTATCACTTAGAATTAATTTAGTGATTGGTCTTCGCTGGCGCTACGAGAGCGATGACCAGTCATTATTCCAAGCAGTTATCTGTACTACTATAGTGGTAGGCAAAACTTTAACTTGTAAACTGTAACTTTACTATATAGCAACCACTACAGTCTGTGAAGTGACTCAGAAACGTTTCGTGACCAGCTTGAAAGTTGCCGGTTTCAACTAGGCCGGCATTTTTTGTTTAAAAACTTTTGGTAATATAACTATTGTAACTGTCGTCGCCTCCAGCTTAACATCAGACAGGTTGTGTGATATGTCGAGCTAAAATAAAAATAATACTAAACTGATCCACTATTTTTTGAAATTATTGTCGAATTATTTACAACAAAGAAAAGTCATTATTGGTTTCCAACCCTTGGGTTCCTGAGGACGTTTCGAAACGTATATTTATTTTAAAGGTGTATAAAGCGGACAAGTTTCGCATTGTGCTAGGAAGCCGGTAGATCACAATCTTCTCACGAAGTCCGTGCTTCTCTAGACCACAGTCAACTTTAATAGTGTCGTTATACCTCAATGTTAATATATAGTGAAATATATTTCCGGATGCTTGTTAACCGTTCCGCGAGTTTATCGCTAACGATTATTATGGCTTCATTATCTATAATAACTTAATAGTAAATATGTCTTACTTTTTCCATTCTTATTGGATAAATCTATATTGAATGTGTTCTCCCTTTCCCTATCATTATTACATTAAAACCTTCAATCATATTTTCTTATTAGCATTTATTACTGCATAAAAGATTAGCATGTATTTTTATTTTATTTTTTATTTACAGTTTTGTTATTTTTTCCTTTTGAACTTTTTTTATATACATCTCATAGCATGCTGTACGAGTCAGGGATATACAGGGTTGTCCTGTAACACAATGTCTCATGCAGACCTAGTACAGGGACCTTCAATTCACAGATTTGATATTAATAAAGTTTTTTTTTTTTAATTTTTATAATTTTTTTTAAGCGTAAAATACACCGGCATAGTGACGACGACTGAGGCATCAGTAAAGTGTTTTTTTTTGTCTTTTGCGCTCCTGGATTTCCTCCTGCTTACCATCGCCGGGTAAGTCGAGGTCAGATGTCGCGACTCAATAAATTTATGAGTAAAAACTACATAGTAGCATAGTTGTATTGAACTATCATTATTAACTTATCTTACGAATCAATAAGTACTTTTGTTGAGGTTACAAATGCAACAATTTCGAATGCAAATATTGTAATGTAATGCAATCGACGTAAATGTCTCTATATTGCGTATGCTAAGGACGACTTGTCGCTACGGCACCTGCTAGAAACCGCTTTAAGTAGAAGCAATGTCTATTCGAACTCTTGTACGCGACTTGGTATCAAGTTTCGCTTGTCGTGTTCATTGTCTCACAAAAGGGAATTTGCTACAGAAGCTCGGATACAATTTAGCTTTGAGAATAATAAATAAACTCACTAGAAAAAGATCGTATTTATTCTAGTCTGCAATGTAAATCGCTAGGATCGTACAAACCATATAAATGTTAAATGAATCAAAATGTAATTGTATTGAAAAGATAAATAGTCTAATGTTTATTTTGGATGCGTAGGCTGATAGATAGTTCCTATCTCGCCATTACATTGCCAAGGATGCTTTCAAACGTTCTAGGTGCAACAGATAACAGACGCGATACCTTGTTCCTGGACAACCCACGCGCTTTCCCGGTGACACTGTCTACCACGCCTCACGATCTTAACCTGTACGATAAGCGGCTCTCTAATAAGATAAATCGAATTTATCGCATATTAAATCTTCCTACATCTTCGAAGCAAAGCGCGCGCCTCCCATATTATCTGCACAACTTATGACCATGTGAATGTTCCGAGATTGTCCTCATGATTCTTAACGAGATAATACCTGCCTGCCATACACGAAATCGTAACTTCTACCACTGATCAATTTAAAAAAGAAAATTTATCTTTTAATTTGATTTTGTATCTATAAACATTAATAATTAAATTGAAATGAGATAATACTATGTACTGTTTCCTACTAGTAAAATGATATACTCGTATAAAAGGATTCATATTTGCGTAATTGTGCTTACTTATAATAAAATTTAATACTTATTAAATAACTTGCTACTTATGATTATTTCTGCAAGATTTAAATCAAAATCAATATAATAATAAAACGATAATAGTTGTTCTGAAGACGCGATATACATTTAACTCACACTATCTGCGGAGTGCAGGGACACGGCAATATTGTAACTGATATCGATGCGACTTCATCAAGCTAAAGCCCCATGCGATGTTCACAGAAGGCGATAGCCCGATAGGGAAACTTCGGTCGTATATTTAGCCTATCCGAGGCTGTAACATCTACGCCCTGCCCTATACATTTTACAAGAGCCGAGACTCTTCCATGTAATGATTGCTACGCCGACATGTAATTGGCCCAAGTCTCTGTCGGAAATCCTTAAAAGGACCTATTTGCCTTTGAAGCCTCTCAAACTAACTATTAGATGGCAGTTATAAATTCTTTGTCTAGCACATCGTGTAAAATAGACCATATATTCCGGGTCGTGCTTGTGTTCGACTCGACGTGTTAATCGAGATTCCTAGTTGTCTCTAAAATTTATGAGCTAAAAGTGAATATATTGGTTTTTCCGCATTCACTATTTGTTTTCCTCGTAAAGCTTGTTTCAGTATACTAAATCGTTCGTTGTGTCGATTAACTGGAGTCCTTGTTGCATCTCAAATGGCGCCAGGTTTTTGTTAACATCTAAGCTCGTTTCTGCAAATTAGCTCGGGAATCAGACGCTCACAAAAGCGTATGGTCCCGTTCTAACAGGCTAGGTTGCAGTAATCGGTGTCGGCATCAGTCGGCGACCGTCTCGATCCCCAGTCAATTAGTCTCTTTTTCACCACGCCATTGTCTTCCTTGTTTATCTGCTCTTCCGTATCGCAAAGACTATTGAGGTAAGGTGTAATGATGCTACAGTATATGCGGCGCGGGTTTACAAAAAAAGGAACAATATTTAAAGATAATTTTATGACTTAATATTGGTACTACAGACGTACATAAACCCGTGCATGGAGCATAATATTTTATAACCTTATATTTATAGTGTAATATTCTATTGCTCTTTTACCCTGGTAAAATCTTGATAGCCTTTGGAAAAAAATACCTTTTCTTATTTTGTTGTGGAATCTTACCATTTTGCGTACACGAAGGAGGTTCCTCGCATTAAACACTATATAATGGGCTGTATATTCCTCCTTGCTCACGTATTGTTAGAAAGCTTTTTTTAGCTAATCTTAGTACGTTTCTTGCATTATTTATGGTATTTTTGCATCGTTAAACTCAGCAACAATGCACATTATATTTATCAAGTTGAGTAATTTTGCTTTTAACGGCAGCACCGATACCTATAATTTCTTTATGACAATATTGTAGAAATTACTTTCACCAGTTAATAATGACAGGTATCATTCAGACGTAATGGCAAATTAAGGAGCAGACCGAGACGTCAATAATGTAGAAATTACTTTACAATCATTTAAAGATTGGTCTTTTATACGTTACGCGGAATGTTCTCACGGTGTGTCTTTCTTTGTTTCCCGAATGCTGGTTAGCAAATCTTGAGTAGTCCCTCTAAACACTAATCATTTACCAGTTCTTCCGCTAATACAACACGATCGATAGAATTGAAGTGCATGTGCGAAACACGTTCTTGTACATGGAGTATGGCTATTCGTGCGTACCTAATAGCGGCGTCCTCACCAGCAGTAAATCAACCATTGACTAGTAGTGAATCATTTGAATTATATGTAAAGGCTTATTCGATATCTGATTTATTTTATTGCCTTAGAAACATGTGAGACCTGAAAAGTAATAGACGCTAATTGACCATTAAACAACTCTATTAAACTATCAGAAATATTTGTGCTATCTACTTAATAAATCTACATTATTAAACAGAATTAATGTTATAAAGCAACCTTAGTCTTCCTCACCTTTAACCCTCTAGACCTGGTGGTGGTGAAAAAGAGTTAAAATCCATTTGTCGGTACGTCAAATGATTGTAATATGTATGTTTATATATGTTTAATATATGCACTTGATCGCCCAAATTTCATAAGTGGAACGCATCCAGTAGCTTCAGATAAAAAATTAAAAAGTCGACGTCCAAATAAATAATTCACTTGATAAAATAGCCAATATATAAGATATATTTTTCACCCTCGCCCTCGATTTAATTTAATTGCTTCGAAGTTCGCGTATCACGATCGAATGACTGTTGCTGTTTACAAATAGAAAGCACGATGCGCCATAAGAAACCTGGTTTAATTTCTATCATGACGTTAAGTGTTATTACCTTGTTAATAATTGATTACATCGGGGTGGTAAAATTGACTAGAAACATTTAAGTAATCACACTTTAAGATGCTTTTAAAGTCACTACAGGAAGTCGAGTTACAATCTAAACTCTTTGATTTGGATTTCTTGTGTTCTCATTGTATAAAATATTTAAATCATGTACCAACTAAAAGGTTATTTTGCATGTCTTTAAGCATGCAACAGAGGATAGTATCTGGAATGTGCTCTTATGAATTATTAAAGTTTTGCTTCCTTGTACTATATTATTTCTCTCTTATTTCATATTTATTTTTACTTCAGCAACTTTGTTAGGGTAAGGTTGGACTCTCATCTTCACTTTAGACTTTGTAGGTATAAATAAAGGATCTTTTATTAAAGTAATAAAATCTTGAACAATAATAACTATTATGAGCAAGCTTAGCTCGATTGTTATAGTAATTTCCACAGCTATAACTTTATTGGGGCTAAATATGGATTTTAAGGATTAGATGGGCGAACATTGTTAACTGCACGACTATTTATTCGTCTTTTAAGTTAGTGTTGAAGAAAATTGCCACAATTATTCCTATGTCATTTTTATTTTGTTGCGAACATCGTTGTAGATATTTATGACTTCAAGAGCTGACCACACGGAGTATTTACTCATAAAGGCTTTGAGTTTTTTATTTAAAAATAAAATCTATAAAATCATAAATTACCTCAGCTAACCTTAGACCCATAAATTTGTATTTTTTTATAATACAGATTTTATTCTCTATAGGTGTAATAGAAGATGTGTCATTTTATAAATATTTAGATTCTTTAAATATTATAATAATGTTGGCATAAAAAAGCACGAAGCACTTTTAGTAAATATCATTAAACATTATATCAAATTGTCTCCATATGTATAATGTATTTTATTAGTGCTACATCCACTAGCTGTGACACCACCAGATTTTACGAGTGCAAGCCGCATTTATCTGCTAAAGTCTTATATCCTTAACTCACGCAATTGTTCAATATATGACTGCCTGTGTAAGTTAAGTCACGCCTACGTAACCACATTGATATATAACGATATAGTAAATATATAAATACTAGTGTATTAAATTCCTGGAGCATAAAATTAAGTTATTATTCACTTTTTTGTTTTGATAGTATCTCATTTATCGACATAGATCTTTTTACTTTTGGCGTCGCGCTGGAGCCCGATAAATCCATCTGCGTCCATGTCATTATTGTAATTTATTATTTCATAGTTTTCTGAGTCGGCACGATCGCATGCGCTTAGCCCTTCTCCCTTACAATTTCTCCCAGCAGCTCGTGCTTAAAGTTAACAGAGCCGAGGAAATTGCCCTTTCGCCAAGAATGATTGCGGCGTACAAATGTTGCTGCCGTCTGCAGAAATAACAGTGCGGTGGCTTCCGCCTGCCCACAATAACGTTCTTCGCGAAATTGTATTTAGTCATTTATGTGTAATGGATACTTTAGTTAACTTCCTCCTGAGCGGTGAAAATATAATTCTTTTGTTTTATAATGAATGCCTTTCCACAGGCTTCGGTAGTCTTTGTTATGTCACGTCTAATTGCCTTTTAATATATCTTTCATCGGATGTTTAACATTTATTTTTCTATTTTTATTTTGTAGGAATTGTATATCTTAACTTATTGTTCTCGGCTGAGAAGTCTAAGAACATTGTATTGTCTAGATTGTTTTTAACTTTTTGCTCTTTGCGTGTAGCTCGTTCGCTCCACATTTATCTCGATGTGTGGATAATGGTAGCCTGTGCGCCCTCGCTTCTATCAGATTGTCTGACTCTGATTCTTAGCGACCTCTTCTGCCTCTATGTTAGTAGTTCACGGTCGTATCTCCATTACTTTTTCATAATGATCATTAGGTTGACGTTTCAATTGTTGTAAGGAGGTGATTGAATAATGCGGACCGCTGTTTTGCGGTACTAAACCAAAAGAAACTTTTACGCTTAACAAGTTTTTCTTATGCTAAAAAGTTTTTAATTCGAAACGTGGTTCATTATAAACTTAACCTACTTGTACCGTTGGTTATGCGGCTTCTTGGATTTTGTTCATGACTTAAGCTGTCGTTATTATCTTAAAGTTTAGCTCGTTTAAAAGAGGCTGTTACATGCTTAAGACTTTAGTAATGTTTAAAGAAGGAAATATACAGTTTAATTGAAAGCACTATACTAGCCCGCCTATGTGTTTTTCTCATCTTCCGTCCAGTTTTTTTAGTTTTCTTTGTTCTTGTACTAGCTTTACGCAGATGTCGCGTCACAATAAATAAAATACATTTTTCTATTTTATTGTGACTTGACATAAGACAGCACCTCGCCTGATGTTAAGCTGCAGTGCGGTCCATGAATGGAGTTGAGTGCTAATCAGTTAAATAACTAAGTAGCAGTCACATCCACTATGCTGGACTAATTCATGATATTATTAATTTGAAGCATGTTGAACGCTCATAGACATTAGCATAACCTCGTTTGCATAGACGCGACAACTTTACAAAGAGTGTAACGCCGAAACTGAAAGTGAGCGGAGCGCGTGCCGCTAAGGCATTTTGTTATTTGCGATACACAAAAAGTCATCTACGAATATTATATACCCATAACTTATTATAGTACTTTAAAAAAAACTTTTCGTTTATAGTTACGAAGGTTTTTATTACGTTTAACTTTTAGATTTCTTTGTTGGGGATTGTTTATTTGTTGATTTATCAATTAAATTAAATTTTTCATTTATTCTTTAAGCATCAACATCTTGCATCCACGTCTTGCCTGATAAGCAAGTGGAAGTCCAAGAATGCCGACGACTGAAAAAAAACGAACAAACCGATAAAGTCTCCTGGTTATAAGTAAACTAAACCTAAATAATTCAAAACCCCACTTATTTGACAACTAGCATATAAAAAATTGGACTATCTAAACTATAACGCCTCTGTTCCCACAGGGAATCAATAAGTGAATCACATTTTTTTTTAATTTCCAATTGTTTTTATTTACATTTTTTTTATACTACTACTACCTAATCAAATATTTATATTAATGACAGATGAACAAACGTTACATTAGATCCATTAAGATTTCAAGACAAAGACTAATAAAATCCCTTTGTTACGATTGCGGCATGTTTACAATAAATAATAAACCTATAAAACTTTTTTTTTTACTCGATCGTTGCATAATATCACATCTTATACTAATAATTAATAGGTTCTTGATCACTTTTTATTTTACTTCCTACTCGTATCGATTAAAATCTTTACATGGTATTTGCATGAAATTTCTCAAGTGTTACAAAACGGGATTCTAAGTAATTAATTACTATTAATTAATTATTCATATAAAAACTTTGGAGCCCACTATTTCACTTACAAAACATAGTAATTATTTTTAAGAAATTAACATAATATTAAATTTATTAAGTCATAGATATGTGGTTTAAAAGAAGATGTAGTGACAAGGATTGACAAAGTTATGCTCCGATGGTTTAGGCACATGGAAAGGATGAGTGAAAGTAGATTGACGAAAGAAATTTATAAATCTGATGTGGATGAATACATTAAACGAGGCAAAACCAGGATGGCGTTTTCCGACCAAATCGGAGACATCCTCAAGAAAGCTAGGTTGCCTGGTGCCCACAACCGTAGAGCTTGTATAAAGAGGATTGTGGATGTGAGGGAAGCGAGGGAGTCGTGTAAGGATCGTGGCATGTGGCGCTCCGTTGTCTCTGCCTATCCCTGTGAGAGGAAGGCGTGACAGTTTGATTGATTGAATAAAATGGAAGTGGAAGTTGCTTTTTCTTCTTAGCTTATTTTTGTAAATAGAATAATAGCTTATAATGGGAATGGCTATTTTATGAGCGTAAATCCCTAATAACAAATTAATATAATAAATGTACCTCTATATTTGTTAGGGTACAGTTTGTACCTCTACTGCGAGCCCCAATTATGCCCCTGAGGTAAGATTAATTTTCAATAACTCTTTTCATTAGTAGAAAGTGTGCGAGAATTGTTTGCGTGATAACTTTAAGTGTGATGAAATTATTTTGCCATTATTTATAATTGAGTGAAGCTTCCGGGTCCACCTCTTGTTAGGCAGACGTAGTGCTGGCAAATTTTGATGCGATAATAACATGTACTTGTACGTTATTGAGCCTAGCACTATGATTAACCTCTTGTTAACCAACAAGATTATAGTGAAGATATTCTTGCAAATGAAATACATATATTGAAAATGTCCGTTAAAATTGGCGACAAAAGTTTCTTTCCGATTATTCTATAACGAGTTATTATTACTGTTAAATTGACTGTAAAATTTGTATTCCTTGCTCGATGTACTCACAAATTGCTTGTCCTCATTGACCATTTTTATTCTGTTCTTTAATGGGTTCTTCTTATTTTTGTTATGATATTTGCCGCATTTGTTTCTGAATCCAATTGATAACATATGTTTTTAATCATTTGTTATTCGCGTTAAAACTAAAATTTATGGCTCATTGTATTAGATATTAGTGCTATAAAAGGCATGTGGGAACTTGTCTAGAATCCCTCGTCTACGTACAACGAACCCTTGCACTCTTTTTTCCTCACTACATTCTTGTGTAACCGCTTTTTGTATCGCATCTATTAATTTTACTACAAATGCATTCATTCTCTTACATCCCTTTTATTGTGACTTGATTCAATTATTCTCATTGTAATTTAGCTTATTATTTGCATTTTACTATGTAACTGATACTGTTTATTAGTGTGCAATTTTTATAAAGCACTCTTTCATCGAAATACATACCAAAATGCATGATTGATCTTTGGATGGCATAGCCGTCCAAAGATCAATTTATGTTCTTTTATGCTCAGCCGTCGATGCCCCTTGCTTACCATCAGGTAAGTTAAATACAAACGTTGCGTCTCAATAAAAAATATTATGGAATTCCCGCAGAAATAGGCAGACTTTCCACGATCCTGACACAACTGTCTCACTTTCTTCACATTTACAATTCTCTTCATACATACTATGAAGACTGTAAAGGTTTTAGAAACTGCGAAACTTTTTCTTTTTGGCAAGTTACATTTGTTATTTATTTTTGCAACAAATAGTCATACAAATAAAATACGTACATATTATAATGGCTACCACTTCTTTAAACATTGGGGCCAAATTTTTAAATTTAAATATTTTAGAAACCAAGACGACGCGTCGTTAAAAATGCCTTCAATAATTTCCCAGAACTCCAGAATTTTACAAGTTGTATTAAGTCAAATGTTTCTTATTTTGACTAATAAAGTTTTATTGTTCTTAAAATACACACATTAAAAATGTTAATATCTGCCACTAATATTATGTATAATTTAATTCAAACTTAATACTGTAATCATGATTGGCATTGTTTATGTCAGAATATTGAATGTTGATCATCTAGCTTATGAGAATCTTCAAAACAACTAGCGGAGAACTATTGACCTGCGCTTTTACTGTTTAGTCTAATTGAACTTGATAGTTGACCGCAAAAAAAAATAGAGACTCATCTTGTTTTCGCTGTTTAATACTATTTATTTATACTCGTATATGTGTATAGATATGAAAATAAAAATCTGTTTTGAAAGTTTCTATGCTTACTCTCCGTGTTTTACTTGACAAAACCCTTCAACTAGGCCTTCCATTTAGGGCGGCAGAACGAATGCGACTGCTACTTGCTGTTATTTAAGGCAACCAGTGGTAGAGTGGTAATGTAACAATTGTCACGCTAACCAAGAGCTCCTCAGTCAATACAACTTAGCGATACCAATGTATTTTTGATATAATTTTTGGTCGTCTTATTTATATAGTACAATTGCACTCTTACAGCCGGTTGTACCAAAAAAGTTTCAATTGACGAATTTAGTTTTACTTTATACTTATTCTATTACGTTTACTATTAAGAAATCGTGAACTGGGTTGTTAGTAATTTTATCAATACAAGTATCAAAACTACCATTTATATATGTTTTTATCATTAGAAATTACAAAGTAGTACATAGAAGCCCAAAATGAATAATGTCATTTAGCTCTGTTTAAAATATCCGTTAAACGTAAATGTAAAATGTGAAGTTAAAGAGTGGTGCAACTTATTTTCCTTTTTTTCTTTTACTTATACGATACTTTTTACAAATTGGTAAATTGTAATTTTTGGTACAAACGGCTGTTAGTATTTTAGTATATGAATGAATTGAAAAACTCACTTCACTTCAAAAAACTTTCTTGGAGTATTATCAATAATAATGAATTCAATGAAGTATTAGAGTAAACTCGTTTCGAATAAAAAAAAAAAACAATGTGTACTACGTATTATAATAGTCTGGGTCACCAATCAAAGTTGGTATCTGCCGATGCCCATTACTCTAAAATTACTGGACCGACAAATTGGTCCTTGGCCATAGAGTACAATTTGACAGGTGCCGGTCACGCAACGGCGCCAAGAATGAAATATGGCCTTTTCACCTTTTAAAATGAGTTCATTTTAAACAATAGACAGTTATTATTATAAAATCCTCTTCATTTTGTAAACTATTCCATATAAAATGCATTACTGACATATTTTTTTACAATCAACTTTAACTGAAAATGACGTTTTATGAACTTAGTTATTTTACTTTATTTTAACTTTTTGTCTTTAATCATTATTAGAATCTCCCTACTAACTTAACGTTCACAATTCACTGCTACATAGGAATTTGATGATTTGCTTTCTAGGATTCGCAATTGAGCCCTGAAAGGATGCCTCTTAAATGACGCATTAAAAGTCATTATGATGCATTAAAAGTCGGGCTTCACTCGACTTTAGTTTCAACACCAACTTTCTCAAGGATCACCCCGCCTCACGGGTTGTTCAACCACTTAACCACGCAGAAATATCCACATGGAAAATCAGTGATACCATCTCAAAAAAAATTAGAATACAATCTGGAGGTTGGTATTAGGTAAACCTAGCGACATTAAGTCCATCTATTGTAATTATAGTGCAATAGAGTTTTATACATCATTACGTATATAAATAAGTCTATACGAGTATGTATACTCAAATTAGTTTAGCCATATTAGGTATGTATAAAAAATGAGTTCACTGAGCGGGCCCACTGATGATCTGATCACACAAAATCACACGCATTAGCGGTGTATGCAAATTCAAATTGAAAATCTAATATACACTATTCAGTACTTTGTAGTCTATAACTGAATCTAAATAAGAACACGACTAACAAAAGCCATAGATTCAGCGTTATGTGCCCACAGAACATTTACCACTAGACGGCGTATAGAAGAACAACCAAGCGGCTGACTTCGATTATTTCCGTTTGCTCATAATAGCTATGTTAAAAATCTTTCATTATTTTTTTTTTCAATTATTTCTCGTCGTATAAGCATGAGTCAAAGTATATTGACGAAATTCATAAATCCGATGTGGATAGATGCGTTAATCGAGGCAGACATAGGAGGGTGTTTTACGACCAAAATCTTTAAGAAAGTGCCCATAATCATAGAGCTTGTATAAAAAGAATTGTGGATATGAGGGAAGCGAGGGAGTTTTGTTAGGATCGTGGCAATTGGCGCTCCATAGTATCTGCTTATAGGGATAAGCAGATACTATGGGAAAAAGGAGTGGATGGAGATGGAGTGCGGTCCATGAATGGAGGGGACTGCTACCACGGTTAAATAACTGCAAGTAGCAGTCGCATCCACTATGCAATGCCCACTTTCATTTTGAAACGCGACTAAGTAGTCATTTCACGGTACTATACACTCGAAAGATTGGCAAATTTTTTGGTGTGGCAGACTGGGCAACTGATTGCGTACTTTTTTAGATCTAACAATTCTTAAATTATTTTTTTATCTTGAATAAATTGTTATAAAGCGGTGTCTAAAACTTTGTGCCTATATAAACAGCATCCACACAGTAACACCTTTTTGAACATCACTCTCTGAGTAAATTGATGAATTAGCTTCGGCTAGCCGCACTATAATAACATTAAGTTACCGTTCCTTATTATAATGGGACTATAATTATTTAGCATGTCACCATTGTCTTATTTGCTTACGTTGTTTTACATGAAAGATAACATGCGGTCACATCCACTATGCCGGCCTAGTTGGATCCGGCAACTTACAAGCTGATCCCAAAACGCGACTTAGTCACTTCACGGTCTGTATACTACCCCGTATCGGCAGATTGGTCACCACTGCCTACAACTCTATGAAGAGAAGAGTACCATTGTAATAAGGCGACCGTGGTGTAGTGGCAGTGCAATGGTTACACAAACCGAGAGCACGAGTTCGAGACCACCCACCGGTACCAATGTATCTTTGATATATGTACTTTGGTTGTCCTGTTTCTATGATACAAGCACTTAGTATAAAGTAGTAGCTTAGTATAGAAATGTAAATAAAGATAAAAAAAGAAAGAAAATAAATGTATTTGTGGGTAGTACCATAAACGACGCACTATTGTTAAGGCGTTCGTTATGGGCAGGCATCAGCCAAGTGTCAACCATTAAAGAAGTTAAAGCCAATACAGTCTGTATACTTACAAGTATACAGACCGTGAAGTGATTTGGTCACGTTTCGGGATCAGCTTGTAAGTTGCCGGTTCCATCTAGGCCGGCATAGTGGATGTGATTGCTACTCACAGTTTTCGAATTGTAGTAGCAGTGACATTCATTCATGGACCACACTTTGGCTTAACATCAAGCGGGGTGCTGTCATATGTCGAGTCACAATAAAAAAATTAAAAAAATACAGCATTTTATCATGTATTCCCATATAATACATAACAACCATATATGTCTAATATGCTTGTCTTGTGGTAAGCGACAAGAATGCCGACGATAAAAAAAAACATTCAGTTTACGGCTGCCTCAGTCGCCGTCGCTATGTCGGCTATGTCGCTTGAAGGATCCAAGGTTATAGAATGGCAGAACACATGGGCTGCTTAAGCATTCCACTTGTCGATTGTTCTATAACGAAACGATGCGCAGAACCTTTAAGTTGGACTGCTAATTCGGTTGACAGAATGCCAATGCTTCCTTCCTCCTACCTTTGCGGATATTACGAGAGTAAAAAGACGAGGTAGAAACTAATTATTATTAAGGCGATTTCATTTTTTTTATTTGGGATAAAAATATTAATTAATTAATATTTCATTAATTTATGTATTACAATACATATAAGTAAATAGTATTATCTAATGACATTTGTTTAACCTAATGATTATTATTTTGTACCTTATTCCAAAAGAGAATGTCTAGCGGCGTTAAGGTTACAAGTGCATAAAGTTGTAAAATAATAAAAAAAATACTCTGCACCTCTTAAATAATTCTGCGATAAACCTCTTGATTTATGAATAATGAATCTACACCACCTATTTTAAACGTTCGATTAGTTCTCCCTATTCAAGAGCTG